>CM044437.1:18241668-18436597 GCA_024363595.1 Xenopus borealis | reverse complement strand
ATGCACAGTCACACAATAAATATTCAATATTTATTGTATATTGATAGCCTCATGTTTGTGCTACAGATTTAAATGGAAAAAAAAATTATCTTCAAATACAAATTATTAATTGTATAATGGCTTAACTAGATGTTTCTGGGTCCTACACCAAATTCAATTTAGAGCCCCAAAACATTAGTTAGTTACTCTGTTGTATCAAGATATATTTAAATTAATTAGGGCCTTACTGGCTCCCCTACACTCCTGGGCCACCCTGTAATGATCAGCTTCCTCTTAAGTTGTGCACCAAACATTTTTGTGTCCTTGTCATTTTGCAACGTGGCAGAGACAACCTCCTCGCCTCCATCATGAAGAATCTGAAATTTGGATTTGCCAACAGCAGTCCATCATTAATATAAGATTAATGTTATTTCACAATCTCTCTTTTCACAAAAACAGCTACAGGAAAAAGTATAGCATTCACACAGGATACAATAGGTCTTCTGGGCGGGGCGCTCTAGGTTGTTAAAAAGACTGGGGTCTTTTGCAATATTGTATATTTATTGTGGGACTTTAAATGCTGGATACTAGTACACTTATACAAAATACTTTATCGAGTATAACTTGATAAATGGCCGAGTTTGCCCTGAAAGACTGGCAGAGCTACTGCAAATACCCAAAAATTTAAATACTGCAAAGGCATTTAAGTTAAAATCCTCCTATTCGCTATTTTATTGCGCCAGATTGACATGATTAAGCAGTTACTACACTCATGGTATTCTCTTTACAAAATCAAACTTGATGAACTTCTTTTTCAGTAAATGAAATAACATATATAATCAGACAATTTGATAGAGGTTTTAATGTTTCCATTTTCTTTTCAATTTAGCTTTAACACCCCATGTTACAATACCGCCAGCAGGTAAGTTAAAACATTTGGGGCTGTAGAGCTGTCCCTACTGGGTGGAAGAGGGAAAATGTAGTTGAGAGGGACAAGTTTAATGTTAATTAAGGGTGAAATGTAGGATTTCAAGCATACTTACAGGTGAAGGGAGGGCCGGGTAGCAGTTTGTTAGGGCCCCTCTAAAGGTTTCTTTTGCGGGAACAGTCCAGTGGTGCAGTTTGGCTTTCATCAATCTACAACAAGTTTGAAATGAAAACAACGTTTAAACATTTTCACTATGGGGCAAATTTACAAAAATTCCCCCAAAATCCCTCGAATCTCTTCGAAATTCGATAAGCATTCGACTATCGAATAGTTCTAGGCTATCTTTTTCCTCAATATTTGATTTCTCGATGAAATCGTACGATCGAATACCGATCGTTCGATTTCACGTAAAAATCTTTGCCTTCGAGCCTCCAAAAACTTTGTACGATTCAAACGATCGAGGTGTTCGATCGTACGAAAGGTATTCGAGCAGGTCTTGGCAAAAGAAGCCTACGGGGGGGGTTGCCATAGGCTTCTATTGGTATTCGGTAGGTTCAATCTGGCGAAGTAGGCATTCGAAGAAATTTTTTATTTAAAATCCTTCGATCATCGAATGGTCAAATGATCGAATATTCGATCATTCAATCTATTCGATAATTCGAATATTCAGTATTCGATGATCGAAGTGGCCAAATTTGTATGTTCGAATATCCAAAAAAATCGTACGATCGGTATTCGATCGAATTCGATCGAACTTCGATCTCTTCACACAAATTTTGTAAATTTGCCCCTATGTGTCCTGCACTGCAACAAATTAGTATAGGTATGTGACCTGTTGTCCAGAATACTTGGGACTTGGGGTTTCCTGGATAATGGATCTTTCTGTAATTTGGATCTTCCTTCTGTAAGTCTATTAGAAAACCATGTAAACATTAATAAACCCAATAGGCTAGGTTTGCTTCCAATAAGGATTCATTATAACTTAGTTTCAATCAAGTACGAGGTACTCTTTTATTATTATAGAGAAAAGGGAAATTAATATTAAAAATTTGGATTAATTTATTATAATGAAGTCTATGGAAGACAACCTTTCCATAATTTGTGATAACTGGTTTCCTGATAACAGATCCCATTCCTGTACCCATGAATAAACTGAAATGAATGACATTTTATAATGCATAGATGGTTTTAGCAACCACTACATGTTCTCCACTGTGTCTCCACATGTACGATCCCATTACTTGTAGGACTTCATAGTTGCATATTTTATTACATTATTCGTTATTTGACTTTCTTATGTTCAGCCAATGAATGTTGCTGAAAAAAATAATATCCACTGCTGTAGGGCTTCCAATCCCCTATTTAACCAACAGATGTCAACAGATGTCACTAAATAATATGGTATGCTCTATTGCATTAAATTCTCTATTCAACCAGCAGATGGGATTATGCACTATTCCTTCCTTATAGAAAGAGTTGCATATACACCAAACACAAACTATCACACCATTAAATGATTTTGTTCAGAATCAGATTTTCCCTGTTTAGCAGGTTGATGTGCCAATCAGAGACCCTATCCAGAACTGAGCTGGTGACTTCTGGTCACTTTTACTCTGTGATTACTCTGTGAAAAAAAAATCCTATTCTGCATTTTGTATTGATACCCATATACTTTCCCAGGGGACTGTCTAATGGTGACAAATAATGAATATATATCAAAGGGAGAATGCATCACACAGGAGAAGGAATCGGTCAATTATTGCTCTGGACATTGTGCCACATTTGCAAGGTGTGTAAAAAGCCTGGATTATTTTCTGTAAAAAAAGAGGGCATCTCTTCAGACACTTTGGTTTTCTAGCAATGTAAACCATAGTTACCATAATGTTAGGGGATTCAGGTTTTTAGACAAGGGTCATTTGAGATTGGAAATTTTAGACCTGTAAAATTAAGCTGCATAACAGGATGTTTTCAGATATTACCAATTGTCGTATTGATAGAAGTGTATGTATGTTTATTAGATGGGGTTGACTTGGGTTGGAATTGAAGGTAAAATAAAGTGTATATTTCTGTTTGATCAGTGTGTTACAGAAATCCATAAGTTCGAGGTTTTCTTACTGACAAATAGTTGTCTAGATAGCTTGTGTACTACATCAGTGATCCCCAACCAGTGGCTCATAAACAACTTGTTGCTCTCCAACCACTTGGATGTTGCCTTAAGGCAGTTGCTTATTGTTTAATTCCAGGCTTAGAGGCAAGTTTTAATTGCATATAATCTAGTGTACTGCCAAGTAGAACCTTTTGCATGCTACCAGTCCACGTTGGGGCTACCATATAGCCACATCATTGGCATCCTCAGGGACTTTATTCGTGCTTGCTTCTCCAACTCATTTTACATCTGAATGTGCTTCACAGGTAGGGGGCTCCGGTATTATATGTTTGAGGGCTGAATTATAAAAAAGATGGCATGCCAGCCTATGGAGTCCAAAGGTAGGCAGAGTGCTAAAAAAAATAGACTGGGCAGTCCAACTCTAGACTTAGGTTGGACAGACCTAGAAAGGGTGGTTGGATTATGCACATGACCTCTTGAACTTGCATGATATCTCAAATGGACTCCAGAGGCCAGTAAGTATTGAGCACTGTCATGGCAAGGCTCTATTGGGGTAGAAGCACAGTGTAGCCAGGTAAGCCTTGTTATAGCTCACCATAGACATGAGAGGTAATTTGGCTGGTTAGCAAGGGCATCTGTGACACAACAAATTTTTTTTATTATTATTTATTTAGTCTGATAGAGACCCTGGCAAATACATCCCAAGTTAGGGAAGTCCAGTATATAGGTGTAGATGAGGTCCGAGGATCTATAGCAGACTGTTATTGGAGGTGTATGACATGGACCATGGACTATGGACTATTTATGTGAATAAATGTGATTGTTTGTTTGTTCTTCTGACAACAGCAAAGGCCTGAAATCAGTACTGTATTTTCTTTATATTTATTTTTTATTCTTATTTTTCCCTACTAAAAAAAAACATATTTGGATAAATAGTAGTTTGGGAAGAATTTAGTTTATTTTTATGTGTGGTTTATTTCCAAATTGAATGTTTTTAGAGGACCAAATAAGTTAGCTGCTAGAGCAAGTGCAAAATGCTAAAATTAACTAATTAATTCAGAAAGATAAATACCTCCAAACATTTCTTTTTTTCAATTTCTGTCAGTCTGGGTTGCATCAATAGCTGCAACTGACCACCAAGTGATTTTGATCAGTGCCACCAACTTTATTTTTCATCTGATACATCATGTGCAGGGGTAGAACAACAGTATGCAAAGCCCACCTTGTCAGAAACATTTTAGGAATGCCTGGCACTCATAGGCACTCCTGATACACACTGTTCACTCACTAACTGAGGTGCAAGTGTGTCAATTTAAAGAAAAAAAGCACCAGGAATGGGGATTTCATATATACTGTATATATAAATATATATAAAGGAAACAGACAGAGTTACTCCAGTGATCAGTGGCGGAACTACCGGGGGAGCAGGGGGTGCGATTGGGCCAGGGACCACACCCCCAGGCTTCCCGGCAGCTTGCGCACCACTAATTCTGACCTTAAAATTGCTTACACGGGGGGGGTGGGGGGCGGCCGCATGTCCCACATCAGGGCCAGACCCCCTCTAGTTACATTACTGCCAGTGATTGCGCGGTAGTTTCATCTTCTGCTCTCACTCTGGCAATTATCATGCAACCCAGTTGGCCGAATTATCAGGCAACACCTGTGTCTCCCACAGCAAAATGCAATATTGTCCTGCTCATGTTTCCATGCTGAATTAAGAAAAAATGTTTGTGGGGGCAGTTCAGTATGACTGCTTTGTAAAGTATATGCTGCAAACATCCATATGCCTGATCTTCTTGCACATTCATAAACATGTTGAAACCCCAGATTAGGTCTCCATAATAGGAATTGAAATGGCAGGCTTTCAGCTCACAGAACCAGGTCAACCCTGTAGGGTGCCCAAGGAAGCCACCCAGTCCCATCCACCTCCTTTTACAACTCTCCCCACAGCTTGGAAACTCCTTCCTCACCCTAACAACCCACTCCCCTCGCCAGTCCCCCTACTCATATATAGCTTGTCTCTTCTCCCACCCTCTAACCTGATGATCTGCAAGGCTGGAGGTAGAGGAGGGAGGCAGGAGAGATACAGTATGAGCCTATGGGGCTCTGACCATTGTGCACAATTGCCTTTGCCTGATGATACTCTGAATAAATGTGATTGTGACATAAATGCTTCTACTTTAATGTACTAGTAGTTCAGCCCTCAAACATATCCTTAGGCAATATTGATAATGATTGCATAGGTTTAAGTGGGATTTGATGAAAAAACATTTGGTAAGCTGGTATAGGAAGTTTTGAAAGATAGATAGCAACTTCTAACAATCCAATACAGTTCTTGGCAGTTGAAAATGTTTGGGCTTTACCAACATACAAGCTCTGAACCCAGAACATCGTCAGAGGTTCCAACCTTTTCGCTCAACCATATAATAGTGCACAGTTAATTATGCTATAGCAAGCAACATACAGAGAGAAATACATTAAGTACTTAGTAATGCTAGTAAAATGTTGCTGGCAGGGTTCCCAGACAAGTATTTCAACTGGCACTCCCCAAATGCAACACAAATGTCTACCTCCTGGATTCAGCTTGGATGCTTTTGTGCTACTATTAGGTAATAAGGAAATAAAGGTGAAATAATTGATTGCAGTATAATTCTTCGTGAGAAGAAGAAAACACAACTGATCTTTCACTATGAAACTGCATTGCTATTATTTTCTGTAATATGCAGTAGGGTGCAGACATACTGTATAAAGGTCATCTAGCACAGACAAACCATAAAAATGATACAGTATCAATAAAAGGTACAGAGAATCATTATTTGATTAGCAACTGAAATTCAACCATATTTTGGCCTCAAAGTCACACACAGCAAACTTTTCCTGAATTTTTGTTCTAGATCACCTATATCAACCTTTACATTGCCAGTGCCATTCAATGCAACTACAGCATGCATCCCAGATCAGTCATTATTTTCGAGTTCAGAGATAACAGGTTCCTAAAGTTTGACATGGTATTACATTAATTTGGTTGAAGATGGAAAGGCCTATTAAATTGATAGTATCAATATACCCCTTAGATCAATCTTTCAAAAATTCCTGCAAAGATTGAATGGCTTGGAATCCTCCAAAAATACTGTACAATCTCTGAAAGCTTAACAAAAGAAGTAGGCTAGAAATTTGTACTAGTGATGGGCGAATTTATTCTCCTAGCTCGAATTCGCAGTGAAGTCCCGTGATTCGTCGCTGGCGACTAAACTTGCAAAATGAAAATTCGCTGGCGTCAAATTGCGATTTTTTGTGAAATTGTTCGAGATTTTAAAAGTTTTTGTGAAATCGTTCGTAATTCATGAATTTTTTTTTAAATTGTTCGAAATTCACACATTTTTAGTGAAATCGTTTGAATTTCACAAATTTTTTGTCAAATCATTTAAATTTCACAATTTTTTTGGGAAAACATTTGATTTTACGAATTTTTCGTGAACTTTCCGATTTCACTATTTTCGGGAATTTTCCACCGTTTCCCGTGAAATTCACAAAAAATTAGTCGAAGTGAAACGCCCCAGATTCACCCATCACTAACATTATGCTTCTGTACACAATGTCACAATATAAGGCTGATTAGTAATGAATACAGATAATTACTATATGACAGCTTAGAAACCAGTGCAACTAGCATGAGAATTTAATAATCAGCCCTGTAGCATCAGCTTATATTAAAGGACAACCTAATTAAATTTTTTGCTGGATAATTAGTGACAACCCTAAGCTTAGCTTCTCAACAGCTGTTCAGAGCCCACTTTCCAAGATGATGACTCCCTGTGACAAGTTTGGGCCTGGATCATTGCTGCTATTGACAAACTGAAACTTTAGGCTGGTGCAATAAGTTCTGTATATAAAGTAAAACATTTTTAGCCATATTCATTTTTAGGGCTTTGTTCTCCTTTAACTGGGGAAGAGATTGGTGTAAATGTTATATAAATGATATATAATCTCTGTAAAGCACTGTGGAACATGTTGGTATTATATAAATAAAGGGTAATAATATTTACTCTCATAGATACCCATGGAAGGAAAAATCTTTTTCTTGCCCTAGACATTGTTAGAAAAATGGTTTATTAACTGTGTTTTCTTATATCTGTTATCAACTAAAGGGGCCCTGAATCAAAGATAAAAACCCAAGATGGGTTTCAGCAAAAAAGAAATCCAACAACTACTTCTTTCTACGTAATATATTCTGTATTCTCTAAATGTAAAACATTTATTTCTCTAGATATTCACATGAAGCTGAAATGATCATTCGGCGGTGTTCCTGTTGTGCTGAGACACAAAAAAGCACTAGAAATGTTCAGCTGCACTGTCCCAATGGAACTGTGTCATCCTATATGTACATTCATGTGGAGCAGTGTTCCTGCATACAAGTAAAATGTTCAGAGGAAACTGTTGACAACCCTTAAGAACAGGGAATGGACTGACAAACTCTTCTTATATGTTTCAAATCCCCATCATTTTTGTATGATTTGAGCAAAGCGAGAGATCAATATTGCCATTGTTTTTTCATTTAGAAAGAAGAATTCTCACATATGACATACCTATTATCATGATAATACACACACATTAACATTCTATTCAATAACATACCTAAAATTTTAGAATTTTTGTTGAAAAATGTTTTCCAAATGTACAACTCTATAGTTCAATAAAATATAATGTATTATATCTAGTTCATCAAACTACAATACTGTTGCTTTAATTGAGACAGAATTCTTGTGTGATCATAAGAAATGGCAAATATTGACTTATGCATAAAAGGAACATATCAGTCACATCCTTCAGTTATTCTGAAGCTATTTCCTTGTTATTTGTTATAGAAATAACAAAGAAATAACAAGGAAATATAAAGCAATAATAAGAGGGCAATAAAGGGAAACCAGACAAACTGGATCTAAAGAAAACAATTAATGCCCTTTTATCTTGCCTTATTTTATTCCTTAATTACACTTTACATATTCAAAGGCCATTGACCTTTACATGGATAATGCTTCTTCTATAATTGCTTGGATGGTTGTAATTGGATATTAAAATACCCATGATTGCATGGTGTGTGCAACGGGTTTCTTAATTGCCCTCTTGCATCTTTTTGTATACAACTCATATTGACTCAGTTGATCATTTTGACTAATTTATCAGTTGATTTTAGGAATACACAGATCTTAATTTTTTTAATTAGCCCTGAAACAGAACTGAAATCAGAACCCTAATTTGATTTATGTTAATCATCAAACAGTTAGGAATAGTTAATAGAAAATAGGATACTTGTTTTATCATGTAATTGAATAACAGTCTTCCTATCTAAAAATACAAGCAATGAATTGGCCTTGTGGATGAATTACAGGCCAGAATGCAAAAGTATAACAATGGGCACCCTGCACGTCCTACTAAGGGCAAGGTTGGAGAATGGAGCCCAAAGACATGTGCTTTCCCCATGAATGTAGCGGTTCCTGAATTGAGTAGGACTTTATTGAGGGTCAGCTAGAGGAGCCACATAGGTGTCTCATTTCCCATCCAATACTAATCCTTTAACTTGCATATCAAACTGCAGATTTTCCCCTCTGTCAAGGCAAAGCTTCTACCCTAGTTCCAAGCACTAAACTTATCCTGGTGGTTTACTATCTTGGGGTTAATCCCATTCATAATACTTGGTAGATAGCCTTGATATATCCTTCTCCTAGAACAATTACATATGTGTACTAAGCAAGGAACTAATTTTATTCTTGCCTCAACAGGCCTCTTTGGATTCTAAATACAAAAAAGGGAGGTTGTGGGTGCATTCCTAAGGCTACATTAAAATATATTTAAGTATAATGAAAGTGCTACTGACTGGCCAGTTAATCAATTAATTGATCAATAATTCAGTAAATGCAAGTGCATGTGTTTATAAAAACAGTGTTTTTTGTTACAATGTTATCATCATAAAGTTGATAAGACACCATACCACATCAAGGTAAACCCAACACGGTGGTCCCTAACTTGTTTACCTCTGGTCATAGTATAAAAGGTCTTGTTCCTCTCTGCATAATAGCATTACTTGGAGTAAATGTCTCCTCAACCTTGGTTTCAATCTGAGGGCTAGTTACTCCCCCGCCACCTGCCTTTGCATCTTTTAAAAGAGAGAGACTGCCTAAACCCACATTTTAATGTGATAATGGAAAAACATTAATGAAGGCAAAGGTAACACTTCTGCACTAATTCACACACACATTACAACTATTATGGCAGAACTAGACAATAATTTTCTACCCGATTGTGCAGGATCTGACACACTGCACCAAAACGCAAGTTTCAAGTCAGATGCAACAGGAAACAGGGTAAGTAATAGTAATGTGTTGCATCGTTCATCCAACACGAATATTGGATGCAGGAGCATGCTGCGACAACACCCGACTTTTGCATCACTTACCTTGTTTCCCGTCGCATCCGACTTGACGCCTGCGTCTAAGCGCAAATCGTTGGATCTGGCACAGAGTGTGTTCTACACTTATATGCTTCATTTAGCTCATATATATATATATATATATATATATATATATATATATATATATATCCCAACACAGGGATAGACTTTGATACCTGCTTTCTGGTCCACATTCACATCTCTGTGAACATTTTCATATATTTTCTTTTCTGGCTGATTCCATTTCTAGAACACTTGTACATGGAAACTGTTAACAAGCTAGGGGTATGCAGCAGAGAAGGTACATGCCTGGTGCCCCCCCAGTTTTGTACCTTGGCACATGTCTACTCTGCCAACTTTAGTTCCGGCCCTGGTTATTGGTGTGCTATCATCTGGAGCTTTAGAACAATTATCTCGTCCTATAAATTTTTCATTCTCAGGTAGAAAAAGCAGTTCAGGCAAGCTTGAATTTTAAAATTGTTTGAATCGAACGATTTTATCAATCGATCCAATTATTTATATTCGATCGTTTGATAAATCGAATTTCGTTATATCCCCTTGAATTTGAACTTCAAATTTGAGGGGTTTTAATTAGATAGAAATTCGATGGTCGAATTCAAGGGTTAACAAACATTCAAATTCGACCCTTAGTAAATCTGTCCCTTAGTCTAATTTACTTAAAATGTTGCTGACTACAGCCCACAAGGAATCCAGGTGATAGAGAAGTCAAAGCAGCAGATTTTCTTTGTAATTCAAAGAAAAGACTAAAGGCCAGACTTATCAACATTTGAATTTTCAAGATTTTTGTTGAATTCAAATAATCTTGAAAACTGGAAAATCTTGAAATTTAATCACTTAAAAATAGTTAAATTTTTTTAATTAATCTCAAAAACCTGAATTAGAAAATGGCTTAAAATTTAGATATACAACTCCCACTTTTTTAATTACAATTTTGAGTTTGCAATAACAATTTATATTTTTAAAATAAATATTGAAAATTTGAGAGACTCAACCTCAAATTTGCAATATTTGCCACAAAAAAACCCTCATATTGTGGTGAAAATTCTAATTCAAATCAGAATCCTAAAACAGATTAATAGGAAATAGCAAACTATAAAATGATGCAAAAAAGATGAATAAGATGTCCACCAGAATCCTAAAACAGTTTGATAGGAAATAGTAAACTACAAAAATATGCTAAAAAAAGATAGAAACAAAGAATAATACGCAGATGACTAACAATGCCACAAGAAAATCACTGCTTGAAATGCGTTTACTATTTAGTCAAGGGCTAAAAGTGAGTACTGCTTATTCCAGATACATAATGTGCTCTTAATTTTTGTTCATCACATAATGCAGCAAGTTATCAATATAATTATAAACGATTCATTAGAAAGTGAACATATCAAATGAATATTAATTTAGATAATGTCTTGTTTAATTTAGATTAATGTATTGTATAATTCAGATTAATGTCTTGTTTAATTCAGATTAATATAAATCACAGCGAAACACTTTCATTATTTTCGAACTGGACTGATATGAAATTTTCTTTAACTATTGCACTTTTCAAGTACCATAAGTGGTTTTCCATTTATTGTTATCCAAATACTTTATTAGTAGACACATGTTAGTCTCTCACTGCTAAAAAGACAGGGTTGGACTGTTCATAATAAATTCTTATGAAGTAGTTCTGATGTATAGCAGATTATATTGTGCTGGAGTGCCTATGTGTAGTACTACTGTATATGCACTGTGACAATAAAAAGACTTTGTGCTAGTTCTTTTGAAGCTTAATAATCAAAGAAAAAGAATGTAAATAGCACCCAGCATTTCTTAGTGCTTATAGATATGATTGAAACATCAATGCAACTTGCCACCACTCAGACCAGAGTATTGGGTGTATTCAGGCAGTTTGTTCATGCCGTTTTTATTGAAATAACATCAAAACAACCAAAATAGTACTCCCACTGATGCAATGGAAATCTTATACAAATTAGTCATCAACAAAAATACATGAAAAGAGCCAGTGCTAGGGCTTCTATAGGTTGCCAAAGATTGATTTTTTATATTGAACATGTGTTCCACTGTTTGACCTTATGTCTACTAAAAACACTAGGGTCTAATTTGATTCTTAGACCAGCTATGTTATGCAAATGGTATGCTAGAAATTAGACTAAGAAGGTACAAGCTTGGGTGGTTCTCTCAAAACACTTGGTTTGGGGACACAGGTTTCCTGCTACTGTATAAATAACTGGCCAAGCTCCATCATTTCACAATTTGTTTCTACTAGCAAAATAAAGTACAGTGAAGAGCATCAGATCATGGAACCAAGGTTGGAATGCCCACTAATACACCAGGTAAAATCTCATTGCGTCCTGCCACCACATCTCTACTCCCTGGCTGCTACCCTCTTGCTGTGTTTTCTTGTTTCAAAGAAGTGGTGGAAGTTATTTAAACCCTTTTATCAGACCTTATTACACTTTGCTTACAGAGACTCTGGATGCAAAAAAAGATTGGATAAGCACTTCTGTTACTGCTAATTTAAAAAGTACTTGAATCTGAACTCCTTGAGGTTCATTGTACAGTGCCAGTAGAGCAGGTGGAAAATACAAGGTTTCATAGTCGCCTGTACTTGTCAGTACTGCCTTGCAAAACTCGTTTTTTTTTACGCCAGCAAATTTTCGGCAGGTGAATCTTCTCTGCCATTTCACAAATTTATTTGCCGGTGGCGAATTGCCGGAATTCGCTGTGAATTTGCGCCTGGTGAACAAATTCGCCCATCACTAGTTAGAGGATGGGAACCAGAGGAGGAGTACAACTACATACCTTCCATCAGCCCTTATGAATGCAGCACTTCCAAATGTAATCAGCTCTGTATTCATTGGAAAAATTCAAGTCCTACTCTTTAGATTACAGACAGGGATGGATTGGGCCAGTGGGACACCAGGATAAAACACCACCTTCCCTCTGCTGTTACTCCCCCACCTGCCCCACCTGCCATTGCTCCCCAGCTGCCCTCCATCTGCCGATCAACAAAACTACGTTTAAGTATGAGCAGGAGGGATGAGTTGGCAGTCGGTGAGCAGGCTGGCAGCAGGGGCCTCAGAGGCAGTGTGTTTGCCCCTGGGTAGCAGCCCTGCTGTACCACACACGCCCTAGTCCAGCCCTGATCACAGAGACCTGTGGCAATTTTTCTTGTGCAGGGCATGTGGTTAGGTGCAAAAATAATGACAAATTGCACTTTGCACCATATGATGCACAAGTATTGTCTCTTTTTAATAGTAACGAACAAATAATCAGTGTGTAGGGATAGAATTAACATTTTACTCTATCAACTAATGTACTGTATGCATATAGTATTACATATTATTTCCTGGTACCCAATATATAACTGATTCCTTTCATAATTATTAACAGGTATTCCCTTAAAAGATTGATTTGATAAAAGCTGACAGAAGGTTAATAATCAACAGAATTATCTGATTAAAGTCTTATTTGTTTTTAAATATAAAATACAGTATAATAAAACAGTCTTATTATAAATGTCTCTGGGCGATAAGTAAATTGATCAAATAATTTTCATATAATAGTATGGAGAATACTTTCCAAAGAGCAAGTTTATATATATTGTATATAGCTCTTAGAAACAGAAAAAATAAAGTTCAACAAGTGATGCCTATAAACTGAAGGAGAGGAAATTTGACCTGATACAATGCAAATAGTTCTTCACCGCTTGGAGGTGACATTTTGATGGCATATGGGTTTAAGAGGGACATAGGCAGGCAAAATAATTATGGGTTATTTATCAAAATCAGAAAATATTTAATTTATTTCTGAAATATACTTTCCTGAAAGTTTCCTGTGCGGGAAAAAACCTGTGACTTCTGGACTTCTCCAGATGACTTATTTACAACCTCAGCAGGTCTGAGATGCAAGGATTTTGAACTTTTGCATCCTTGTGGTATAATAAATCCCTAAAAAATCAAGCTTTTTTCACTAAAAATTCAGATTTTATAGAAAAAAAAACCGTTTTTGTCATTTGGACTTTAATCAGTAAACCCCTGCCTGCTGTGCAGATCCTCTTTATTCAGGCTTTGGTGCTAAATTCAAAGTATTTAAAGGAGCTTCAGATTGTAATCTTTGCCGATTGTTAGGTTTAACTTGTTATTATCCTGGGTTTGATTTCTCTGTTTCTGATCCCTGTTTTGAACCCTGCTTGCCTGACTATTCTGAATTCCATTAATCCTGATTCCGTGATGCCTGACTATTCAG
The DNA here is from genome assembly GCA_024363595.1 of Xenopus borealis. Classification (NCBI taxonomy): domain Eukaryota; kingdom Metazoa; phylum Chordata; class Amphibia; order Anura; family Pipidae; genus Xenopus; species Xenopus borealis. The sequence continues at coordinate 18,422,860 of CM044437.1, read as the reverse complement.
AACTCCACTATACCTGACCCTTGCCTACCTGAAGATTCTGAGATCCACTGGTATTGACCCTTGCCTGCCTGACTATTTCTTGAACACTGCCTGTACTGACCACTGCCTGTCTGACCTCATTTGAACTCTGCATGTACCGACCACTTCCTGTCTGACCTCGTTTCAACTCTGCATGTACCGACCACTGCCTGTCTGACCTCGTTTCAACTCTGCCTGTACCGACCCGGCCTAACTTTGCTTTTCATTTACTCCAAAACCTTAGTAATGACAGTGTCACTTTGCCAGACTTGGCGGTATCAGATTAGTGGAGGGCTCCTCACGAAGTGAAAGGCCACTGTTATAGGCAGAAGCAGAGCTGAGAACAGGGAGCCTAGCACCTGTTCTGTATTTAGAGAGCCAGTCCTGACACTTGAATTATGACTCTTATAGATGTGTGTTTTCTGTGGATTTGACACTTTTGATCACAGATATATTTCTTAAACTTTCTTGTCCTTTCAAATAACAGCTGAGTTTTTGCTTTAGAGAAATGTGAGTATACACTCCCAAGTACATGTAATCACATAAAAGAGCAAATCCTTACCCTTGTTATGTGGTCCCTGCCTAGTAACATTAGTATTATTATCTGTTGATCTTTCCATATTACTACTTTAGCTTTTTGGGGTGACAAAAAAAAACCAAACCTGTGTGATGAATAAAGAGCAGAGATGCTTTCATTTGCATCCAAAATTTCACATAAGGAAAATTATTTATTGAGAGTCATAGCAAATGCAGATGGGTCAATGATTTTAAAACCAGTTTTTTCCCCTATCAATCTTGCACCAATATTAGGTTTGGCAGTACCCATCTCACCTTGGTGTTGGTCAAAAGAGATTACTTACAAGTGTATTGTTAATCCTTTTACCATTTCTTGCCAAGTAAAATAATATCAAATGCACACAATACTTTTTTTTAATATGCTATTATCTTAAGAGGCAAACTTTATATTGTTGATAATCTGCATTATAATGTCAATAATGAGTAACACCCCCCCAAAAAAAATATATAAAGTATTTTGGTACTTTATTTATTAAAAATAAAACATGAAAATAAGGACATTGAAGTCATCAACACAATTTTTAAATACACTATTTTTGGATCAGCAGGAATAATGAGCAAGTAGATATCTTATTTTATTAAATGGGCCAATATTACTTGTTTTTGTAAAAAAGAAAAACCTCAAAGCCCTGAGAAGTGATGCTTATGCATAATATACTTTTCACATATTGGTTAACCTTTATACCCGTTTCCCACTTTATTTATACTTAGAAAACTATTATCTGCCCTGCAGCTCTCATTCATATGTTCTCATAGCAGTTATTGTTATTCAACTTATTTATTTCTTCATATTGCCCACCTCCACTGTAACTAAGGATCATTGCTTATAACAGTTACAGCATATCAACATAAAGCAGAACCTAGAGTAAATAAAATGAACACAAAATAGTAGAGAACCTGTGTGTATCAATATTTACAGTAAAATGTGTATGTGTAAAATTTTTGGATGCAATTTGCCAAATCTTATCCCATAATTCCAGAGTCGCGCCTAAATTGCATTAGTTGTGCTTATCATTTTCAGAGTAAATTTGTGTCACTTCTGGAGTACGGATTCAAAGCAATGTTTGCATCCATTTTACAGGGCATTAGCCTGGTAAGCCTGTTGATATAACCTGCTCTTGAAACTTGAAGCTACCACCAGTTCTAGGAGGTTGTAGTTTCAGGATTCCCCAATATCATCAATAGGTGCACTTTGCATCAATCATTAGAAGGTCCAGGATGGAAGCAATATTCAGCCATATCAAACTGCAGGAACATTATGGAGGAAAGTACCTTAATGAAATGTGTCAACACGGGGCCCCATACAACAACATTTCTGGGCCCCAAGCCCACCTCACACCAGCCCCCAAGACCACCCCAGATCCCATCCTCCCCACCCCACAGTTAAAATTGCACACAGAATGTGCTAAAAATGGTAACCCACCTACACACAAATTATAAAAATAGATTGGTGGTCAGGACGCCATTACAAGTTAAGAAAATCATTGGTGGGCAGAATTCCACATAAAAGTTTTTAAAACAACATTTTGTAAGGGGCCAGAAGGCTCGGCCAGTAGTAGCGGGCCAAGGAGGAAGCACCAGTCCAACACAGTTCGAGGTACAGGCAAGGATGAGGCAGAAGAATAGTCAAGTCTAGACAATTAGGTCAATGCAGGCAGCGGATATTCAGGAATCAGTAAACAGGCCAAAGTCCAACATGGATATCAATAAGTAATAATTCACACCCAGGGACACACACAAAGTTGAATCTATTGTAGAGCAATGTCCCTCCTATGGCATCAAAAACATGACATGAAGATGTCAAGACTCTGGCGTCCTCATGCCAGCGTTTCGGCACTGGCGTCCAATCCTGGCTGGCATGATGTCCCAGAGCTGTGCCCAGAGAGACTGCATGGAGACGCCACCATCTTGGGATGCCGAGTAAGTCTTCCTTACACATTGGTGGCCAGGGCCCGTACAAGTAAAAAAAAAATAACAAAAAGCATTTATGCCTGGGCCCCCCAGGCCAAGGCCTCCCAATACAAGTTAAAAGGAAACATTGCTCCTTTCATTGCTTTGGACCTTTTCATGGCTTTGGACCTTTTCACGGCTTCAGGACTTCAGAATTTCAGCCCTTTTTGACTTTGGGTCTTTTTGTGTATTTAGCTCCATTGAGGTCTTCAGCACTTCGTGTCTAGGGCTTTCCTTACTTTGGCAGTTCAGCTGTGTCAATGGGGGCCTGGCTAATTTAAAAAGTGCAGCAAAGCCAAGCCCTCCTTTAGGCTCAGGCCTGGTACAGATGTAACCCCTGTGCCCCCTGCTTGTAGTCTACCACAGTGAATGATATTGGTAATTATGTGTCATCACATTTCCAAGATGATCAGTAAAAGCAAATGATTCATGAAATGATTATATGGGAAAGATGAGAACCTTTCAATATTGTACTGGGTACCCAAAAAGCCTCAGGTGCAAAGTGCATATTGGTGCAAAATGCCATGTTTCCTGCACACCTTTCATTGCATTTTGCTGAGTAGGCCCACATCATTGTGTTCCAACATGGAGCTTATAGACCTGTGTCTTCCCCATGAATACAGCACTGTCTGTGTCTGGCCACATTTTATTCATGAGGGCACGCAGAGGTCCTTACTCCCATTCACTCCCTATCCACTAACTTAGAAAGCATTTACCAGTGCAAGGGGCAGGAGCTTCTTGAATGAGCTACAAGTGCTCTAGCCCTGGGGTCCAGGGTCATTCCAACCCTTATATGATATGGGTCAAGTGTGATAAAGGGTTTTGACCTGAAGCATATTGTGTACTCACTATGAAAAATTGCTTGCAGTAATACTACTGAGACTTTCCTGAAACATATGAAACATTTTTCTTATCCTATTATGAGCGTGGCATTGGTGTTGCAAAGATCTTCCCTGAGGCTAAAACAGGTGGATCCTCATATTGTCACGCTTCTTGTTCAAAGATAAACAGAAACACTATGGTGCAGATTCACTAAAGGGTGAAGTGACTAACACTAGCAAAAATTCTCCAGCGTGATGTCATTTTGCTACTTAGCAGTTTACTAACGAGCACAGTCGTCCCTTCACTAGCAAAGGAGATGTGCACTAGCATTGCTTCGTACTCTAATGTCAGGCAAATATTCACTCTGGCGAAAGAGAATTACTATGCCAGTTTACTAAGATGCAGATTTTACTGAACGTTACCTCTTTCGCCTAAACAACGTCTTCTACCTTTTTCTGTCGGCGATTGGCGGCGCATGCTCAGTCGGACCCATTTGATGCTTTGTTCTACTGCGCATGTGCCTGAAGTTCATGAAGTTCAATCGGCGAACTTCGTGAACTTCGGGCACATGCACAGTAATACAAACCAGCAATTGCATCCTACTGCGCCGATGGAAGAAGACGTTGTGGAGGAAGATGGCGCCTATGACCCTGCACGAAGGGACCTGCGCTTTGGGGTACTATACAAGTTAGGGTCAATAGCCCGGGGTGGGGAGGTAAGCCAGGGGGGAGTAGGGGGAGGGGCCAATGGAGTGGGAAAAGGTCCCTTGGCATGTTTAGTTATCAGTGTAAATGTAATATATTAGATGCACCATGCAACATAAATCGCTCCATTCTACTTTAAATTGCCTGCCATATGCAAATTAGCCTGAGTCCAAGAACTCTAGCGAAGTTGCACTAGGCAGAATTGAACACTATCGCAGCTTCCCTTTGATTTGCTTGTTCTGCTGAAGTAACACTAGTGAAAATTTGCCAGCGTTTGCGCCTTGGATGAAACTTCGCACTTTTGTGATTTAGATTTGTCTGCGTGAATTTTCATCTGGCGAAGTGTTGCGATGGCTGCAAAGCCGTCGCTGACAAAGTTGCACTCTTTAGTGAATTTGCTCCATTGTGTTTTGCAATTGCAAACTAAGAAATGTGCCCGAAAGGTACATTTTCTCATTCACCTGTCTATTGTTCTCTGTTCATTAAAGTGTTACATATTTTGATGAAGGGAAGCCAATTAATTATTTTTTAATTTCTGTAAACTGGAAATTAATATTTTAAAGACATGGGTGTGGAGATGCTATAGCCACATGTTGGCCAAACTTCCATATGGTTGTAGCACTCCCATACCCTTTAAATGGTGGTCCCATGCCTTTAAAAATAAGGGTTGGTTTGGACAGTCTCTCTCTCTTAAAAGTCACCAGAACCAAGCTCTCTGACTACAATTACAACATTTAGCAGGTTAGGGTTGGGTGCTGGTTAAGGTTTTGGGGGTTAGGGGTGGTGGATTAAGTTTTTTCTGACCTGCACATCACTATAGCAGAGATTACCTATATATTCCTAAACCATGCATTGTATCCTGACCAGTTCTTACATCTACGTCACTGATTTCCACTTACCATGCTCCCCCAAAAAAAGGGACTGTCTGGATAAAAACCCTACAGGTGGTAACTCTAGGCTTTGTACTATGTTGTGCTGAGCCTTGGCTGCAACTAGATGGGCATCAAAGGGACATTGTCATTAATAAAGCTTTCCATTGTCCTGTTTACAAATATAATACCTGCATATATTCTAACTTCACCAGATAACACACAAACATAAATCAACAAGCATGGTTTACAGCATAATAGAGATATGATTAGAGAAATACCTATGCTGAGATTTATGGTATCTCTGTCTATAAGTTATAGAAAATATCTGTGCTATGTTGGTTACAGACTGTAATGCTAGCCAATGCTTACCAGACTGCTGGTAAGTACCTTTCAGTGAATAGGGTCACCCCTGATGTCCTGGTCTTCACTGACACCCTTTTGGGGCCCTGGACTTGGCCCTGCTACAGAATCAATCAGGGTACCCAAACACACTGAGGATATTTATAGTACAGACAAGGAGAAGGTGAAAAATGAAGTCTGGCCAGACAAGGTTTGGGACAGGCAACATGGATCAGAGTCAGTAACCAGACAGGTTAGCGAACACAAATAGGGCTAAGCAGAATAGGAGGCAAAAGCAGGTGGGATTGAAAACCAGATTAACAAGATGTGGAGAGCTTCAACAGGAACTGAACAAACAGAAGCCAGCTTGGGCTGGGGAAAGGGAAGAGGGGAAAGGGAAGAATATATATAAGGCAAAAAGGACCAATGGGAGAAGAGAACCAAAGATGGGAAAGAAGGAGAACCAGTAATAGAGGGAATACATCAATCAGCATTCAGTTGGACTCAAGCACCAGTTTAATCAAAGAGAAAGTACCAGATGCACATGTGCCGAATGTGGATGTGCTGGGCGCATATACACCTGGCGCACATGCACCAAAACCAAATATGCAGAGTATTTGCTGGGCGCCTATGTGCGGGAAGATAGTGCTCCTCAACCTGAGCCTGCCGGTCAGTGTGTCTGGAGGTAAGAGTAGATGGGCGACTGGCGAGCTGGGTTACAATGAGACATCTGTATAACTATCCACTCAGTGACATCATTACATGTTGTTTAACCTCAAGAAAACACTCTGGCTTCTAGTTAGGGCATTACAAATACACAAAAGGAGCCCTGTAGGAAGGCAAACCTGCCAGTGAAACAATGGCGGCTTAGACCAGTGATCCCCAACCAGTAGCTCGCAAGCAGCATGTTGCTCTCCAACCCCTTGGATGTTGCTCCCAGTGGTCTCAAAGCAGGTGCTTATTTTTTAATTACTGGCTTAGAGGCAAGTTTTTGTTGCATAAAAAACAGATGTCCTGCTAAACATTCTCTCCTGTAGGCTGCCAGTCCATAAAAGCCAATCAGAGCTCTTATTTGACATCCACATGGACTTTTTCATGCTTGTGTTGTTCTCCAACTCTTTTTTAAATTTAAATGTGGCTCACGAGCAAAAAAGGTTGGGGACCCCTGGCTTAGACAAACCTTAAACTACAAGCTAAATACAATAGAGCCTTTACATATCTGTGTAGGAATTAAACTGATGGAAAATAAATACTTTTAGATATTTACATTAGGCAACTTGATCTTGGAAGTAAAAAAAACACAAAGGTACAGTATGGTAACACTTTAAAGCTAAAGATATATATATCCAAACGAACACTGAATTGTGATTGGTGACTACCCATTCTAAAGATTTGTGTATTATGTTATATATGTCTACAGCAGGGGAGCCGGCCTTTTTTTTTTTTTACCCACAAACCACATTCCGATTTAAAAGGAATTAGGGAGCCACACAAGCATGGAAAAAGTTTGTGGGTGATGCCAAATAAGGGCTGTGATTGGTCATTTAGTAACTCTTATGTTGTCTGGCAGCCTACAGGAGTCTCTGTTTGGCAGTACACCTGGTTTTTATGCAAACAAAACCTACCTACAAGTCAGGAATTCAAAAATAAGCATCTGCTTTGAGGCCACTGAGAACAACATCCAAGGGGTTGGTGAGGAACATGTTGCTCCTGAGCCACGGGTTGGGGATCACTGCCCTGCAGGAGATAGTAGCTCTAAGCTTAGTCATTGCCATGTCTGGCTTCTTTAAGGTGGAAATTTTAAGATCTAATCAGATAATAGGTTGATCTTAAGAATGTAGAGGGATCTGTAAGAATCTCAAGGTACAATAAAACTCCCATATACGTATAATAAAAGGCACTAAGCCCAGGAGCAGTAAGCAATAACAACCAATAAAGTGTTTGCGAAATTATTCAACAAGAAAATGACGCCCATAGATGTCAATGGGTGAAAAAAATTGTCTCACATCAAAAAAAAAATGCTGTTGACCATAGACTTCAATGCATTTCAGCGAATTACTATCCAATAAATGTTACATTATGATTGACTGCTCCATTGAAGACAAATATCACCTGTGATGTTGCCCATATCAACCAATCTTTGCTTTTGTTTACTAACTTGCATGTGACTGTTCATATTTAATTGCTGATTGGTTGCTGTGGGTAACATAACCAATGAATTTTGTCGCCAAAGTTAGTGTCTTTTTTATGCAACCACTTCAGAGTGATGAGATGCACGTACCCTGGACATCCATAGCACATGGATTCTGTCATGATTTTTGTGGTAGAGTTTTTTATTACTAAATTACAATGTATACATTGCACATAATTCATTCTAACATTTAAAATTGTATTCTTGAACCAATAAATGAATTTATTTTATTTGTAATATATGAGTATAGGCAGCTATTGGTCATTTTGCCTGGCCATGTGCTTTCAGAAATTGTATCAGGACTCTTGGGGATTTGAACTCTGGCATGTGTTTCAATGGGATGATGCACTTTCCAGTTAAGCCCCAGGAGGCTATTTTGAGTGCTTCTGACCAGTCTTCCTACCTACAGTATATATACATATATATATATATATTCGTTGTATTTCCTTTCTGCTCCCTTATCTCCACTCACCTAATTAGGCCCATGTGTTCTCCATCGCATAATCAGGACCCTTTATAAACCTGCCCCTGAGCAGTGCTCCTTGCTTGATCATCTGAGCTCCTGACCCAGATTGAGCCTGTGATGACTTCTGTGACGACTTCTGTGTGATTCCAGACCACTGGTTCCTGTGTCCCCAGCCGGGTTTTGTGTCCGCTGTCTGTTTCCCTTGCTCCTGTCCTCCTGTTCCCAATACCCGTCATCTGTGGATTCCCTGGTTGGACCTTCAGCCTGTTACTTGATCCTGCTTGACCATTGCCTACCATTAACCTTGCTTGCCATTCGGACATTTCTAGTCTTTCACCAGCCCTGACGTTCTCAGCTCGTTACTGGATTTCGCTCAGTCTTCTGTCTCTACCCAGGCCTGTATCTGGTTTCTCCTGTTTATTGTTGCTTTTATTCTAACCATAAAACCTCCTTCACTTTATCATGCATATAGGTTTTAAACTGCTGGACACTCGCCAGCATTCAGACATGACAAAGTGGAACTGCTTTCAGATAAGCTATTGTTTCTCCTACTCACTGTAGAAGTTGTGATTTGGGTTAGTTGGACTTGGCTTTTTACTGTTGAGTGATGTTCTTATATCAGTAGGTGGGGCATGGGATCATTGTCAGCAAGGCAGGTGTCAGGGAGCTGTTACCTTCTCACTGTCACATGACTTGGGGGCCCCCTAGGAAACTGAAAATATGTCTAGCCCTATGTCAGATTTGAAAATCACATATATAAAAAAAAATCAAATATAACAATTCGGTTTGCTCTTTTTGTAAAACAGATTTCAGTGCAGGATTCTGCTGGTGGATAACTATTAATTGATGGATTTTATAAAAAAATGTTCTCATGACAGAATCCCTTTAAGTAAATTACCCATTAAATGTCAATTGCTTGCAATGTATTTTTTCCATTAGTAATAACCATTATATTTGTTAATCCCTTTCAAACCTTTAGTTCATCTGGACAGTGCCCAATTAATTATTTGTTTTGGTGTTGTTAAAAAGGAAATTCTGCTTGTAGCCCATGTTACTCATTTAAAGGAAAGACGTAAAGTTGTGAAAACCAAATAACTCACCAACACAAAAGCACTTGTGAAATCTGATTTCTATGTCACTAACAAGCATGCACTCTTCCCTGCCTTTGTTTGTTCATGGTGCTTTGGTCAACAAAAAAGTCTTCCTTGTGGAGGGTGTTAATGAAAAAAGTGACTCATTTCAACAATTGATCAGTACTAAGATTTGTTCTTATTAATTTAAGGCACATACAGTATCACTGGTGTTTATTGTTGGTATCTTTTCAGCTGTGATGCCCAAAAGCATCCACTTTTTTATTTTCTCTTTATGGATGAAGGTGACTTGGACATGGCTACATTTCTCAAATAAACAGTTAAAGGGTGTGTTCACCATTAAATTTACTTTAAGGTTTTTTAAAAATGTTTAAATGTTCGAATTCAAAAAGACTAATTGAAATCTAATCACATTGGAATTGATCAAAACAAATTTTTGGTGCATGTGCGCCAGGTGTATATGCGCCCAGCACGTCCACATTCGGCACATGTACATGTTAATAAATAATCTCCTAAATGTGTTATTTTTCGATGGGGTCAGTGACCTCCATTTAAAAGCTGTAAAGAGTAAAATAACAATAATTCAAAAACTATAAAAAAAAAAAAAAGAAAAAATGAAGGTCAGTAAAAGTTGCTTGGAATTAATCATTCTATAAGATACTAAATTAATGTAAAGGTGAACTACTTTAAGTATGATACTATTTGAGTTTTTTGTTCAGCCGTTCTTAAATATGGAATTTTAGCAGCAATCGGGTTGCTATGATCTTGTTTACCTTAGCAACCAGGCAGTGGTTTTAACAGGAGACTGGAATATGAAGAGGAGAGGGTTTGAATAAAAAGATGCAAAGATGCAAATAACAATACTATGAGTTTGTGCCAGCATGGTTTTATGCGACATAGATCTTGCCAGATTAACTTAATTTCTTTTTATGAGAAGGTAAGCAGGGGCCTCGATTCTGGGATGGCAGTGGATGTGATTTACTTAGACTTTGCTAAAGCATTCAATATTCGTTGTTGGCCTGGAACATAGTATTTGTACCTGGATAGAGAAATGGCTTAGAGACAGGCTACAAATTCTGTGGAACATTTTCTAATTGGACCAGTGTTGTAAGTGGGGCACCATTTCTTTTCAACTTGTTTATTAATGACCTGGATGTGGGCATTGAAAGTACTGTTTCTATTTTTGCAGATGATACTAAATTGTGCTGAACTATAGTTTCCATGCAGGATGCTGCCACTTTGCAGAGTAATTTGTCTAAGTTGAGAAACTAGGCAGCACATTGGAAGATGAGGTTCAATGTTAAGAAATGTAAGGTTATGCACTTTGGCAAAAATAATATAAATGCAAGTTACGCTAAATGGCAGTGTGTTAGTTTTCATAAATGAGAAGGATCTTTGGGGTTTTATAGATAACAACTTGTCTAATTCTGGGTAGTGTCATTCTGTAGCAACTAAAGCATACAAAAGGGAATAAACTCAAGGATGAAAACATAATTATGCATCTTTATAGATCCCAAGTAAGGCCTCATCTGGAGTATGCAGTGCAGGTTTGGACTCCAGTCCTTAGGATGGATGTAAATGAGCTGGAGAGAGTGCAGAGACGTGCAACTAAACTGGTTAGAGGGATGGAAGACTTAAATTATGAGTGTAGACTGTCCAGTTTGGGGTTGTTTTCTCTGGAAAAAAGGCACTTGTGAGGGGACATGATTACACTTTACAAATACATTAGAGGACATTATAGACAAATATCAGGGGACCTTTTTACCCATAAAGAGGATCACCGCACCAGAGGCCACCCCTTCAGACTAGAAGAAAAGGACTTTAACTTGAAGCAGCGTAGGTGGTTGTTCACAGTGAGGACAGTGAGGTTGTGGAATGCACTGCCGGGTGATGTTGTGATGGCTGATTCTGTTAATGCTTTTAAGAGGGGTTAGGATGATTTCTTGGACAGAGATAATATCAAAGGCTATTGTTATACTAATCTCTACAGTTAGTATAGATATGGGCATAAATAATTTATGGGAAAGTATGGAGGGGTGTGTGTATGGATGCTGGGTTTTCATTTGTAGGGGTTGAACTTGATGGACTTTGTCTTTTTTCAACCCAATTTAACTATGTAACTAAGAGTAATAAAAAGTTGCAATAACAATACATGTGTAGCTTTACTGAGCATTTTCTTTTATATGGGGTCAGTGACACCCAATTAAAAGCTGGAAAGAGTAAGAAGAAGAAGGAAAATAATTCAAAACTATAACAAATAAATACTGAAGCCCAATTGAAAAGTTGATTAGAATTGGCCATTATATAACATACTAAACGTTAACTCAAAGGTTATAACCCCCACTTTCAGAACCATCAGAGCATCAACGCAGGTTGAGATGCAACATGCTGCATTTTTCCTGTGTTCGGCGCCTACATGCACCTGTGTGAGTACAGCCCCTTTGAAAAAAACTTTGAATGCGTCTACTCCTGTGCTCCCCTGCGGCTGAACGCATAAAACCGGAACGCAGAGGAGCACAGCTTCAAATGCTCATCTGAGCTATAAGAGGGTTTGGATAATTTCAGACCCAAATAGGATAAGTGCTGCAATTTATGTAAGCATATGTGTTTTCTGTCTTGGAAGAGTTGGCTCTTGTGAAATGAAGGTGTGAATAGATGATGGCAACCTTATTTAAATCTTTCAAGAAAAGACTTACAGCATAATAATGTAAATTAACACTACTGACATATTTCCCAGGAACAAGTAATTGCATTACTGTAGATTGTGAAATAGCATTGCATATGTTGTAAACAAGGAAACAGATAAATCTTTTGATTTGCTTCTGTTTAAGTGGGGTCGCCTCCAAGAAGTACCTTATTAAATGGTTTGTTTCAGATAGGAATGCTGGAGTGCACATAAAAACACACGTATATTCGGAAGGACTGGTAATGTAATGAGGTTTAAAGTGAAATAATAAAAGGCTCAATGAAGCAGCTGCAAAAACAAGTGCACAATACTGAATTTCATTCTGCAAAGTAGAGTAATGGATTAATGCAGTACACCGCTGGTTGCTTAGGAAAGAGACAGGCTGGCTAAAAAATGAATATAATCCTGCTTTTCACCTAAATGGAAATATATATAGCATAGACAGGAATGCAGGTATGGGACCTGTTCTCCAGGATGCACGGGGGTCTGGGGCTTTCTGGAAAAAAAAAATCTTTCCGTAATTTGGATCTTCATACCTAGGGGCAGATTTACTAAGGGTCGAAGTGAAAATTCGAATAAAATTAAAAATTACAATTTTGAAGTAATTTTAGACTACTTTGACTATTGTATAGCCCAAAATTCGATTTGAATTAGAATTTTCAAAGTACTGTCTCTTTAAACTTAAAGCTGCTAGGAATTCGAAGGATTTTGGTTAAAATCATTTGACTCGTTCTAATCGACCAATGCATTCGAACAATTCGAACGATTTTTATTCCATCGAAAACTGATCTATTTGATCGAAACAGGTAAATTTCCGAACGAATATAGCCTTAAAAAAAATTTGTTGCCCGAATTTCGATGTTTTTTCACTTTGAAATTCGACTATTAGTAAATCTGCCCCCTAGTGTCCTAGAAAGTCATGTAAACATTAAATAAACCCAATAGGATAATATAGCTTCCAATAAGGATTAATTATATCTTCCTTGTAATCAAGTACATGTATGGGATCCGTTATCCAGAAACCCATTATCCACAATGTTCAAAATTAAGGAAAGGCCGTCTCTCATAGACTAAATTTTATCTAAATAATCCACATTTTTTAAAAAATGATTTCCTTTTTCTCTGTAATAATAACACAGTAGCTTCTGCTTGATCCAAACTAGGATATATTTTACCGTTATTGGAAGCAAAACCAGCCTATTCAGTTTATTTAATGTTTACATGATTTTCTAGTAGACCTAAATGAAGAAAATCCAAATTACAGAAAAATCCCAGTTCTGAAGCATTCTGGATAACAGGTTCCATACCTAAACAATTTACTGTTTTATTATTACAGAATAAAGGTCATTTCTTTAAAAAAAAAAAAAATGATTTATTTGATTATAATGCAGTCTATTGGAGATGGCATTACTTAATTTGGAGCTTTCTGGATAATGGGTTCCACATAACAGATCTCATACATGTAATATTATGTCATTGTTCCTATTAGAAAATAGAGTTTAGGAAAATTACTCTTCTTGTAAAATAAGTTGTCCATTTCTGGCTCAAATGGAAGCAAATATTCCACTCATTCTACAGGATTGCTGGCAGCATCAGTTATCAGCCACCATAACTGACGACTCCTTTAAATGGGTGGTTCACTTTTAACTAATCTTTTAGTATGTTATAGAATAACCAATTCTAAGCAACTTTTCAATTGGTCTTCAAATTTCTTCTTTTTTTTTTCTAGTTTTTACTATTTGCTAACTTCCAAATAGGGGTCACTGATCCCAACTTAAATACAAATACTCTCTAACGCTTCAAACTTATTGTTATTGCTACTTTGTATTACTCATCTTTCTTTTTCAGGTCCTCTCCTGTTCTTATTCCAGTCTCTTATTCAAATCAATACATCATTGCTAGGGCAATTTTGACCCTAGCAACCAGAATGATAAAATTGCAAACTGGACAGCTGCTGAATTAAAAGCTAACTAACTCAAACCATATACAATAAAAAATTAAACCCAAATGCAAATAGTCTCAGAATATCACTCTCCATCAGTTGTCTCCAACCAGTTGCTTATGAGTAACATGCTGCTCACCAAACCCTTCAATGTTGCTCCCAGTGGTCTCAATTCAGGTGCTTTTGTTTTCATTCAAAGCTTGGAGGCAAGTTTTGGTTGCATAAAAACCAAGTCAAAAACCAAGTCCAAACCAAAACCAAGGCTGCCAGTCCACACAGGGCTACCAAATGGCTAAACACAGCTCTTATTTGGCACTCCCAGGAACAGCTTTCATGCCCAACTCTTTTTAGATCACGGGTAAAAAAGGCTGGGGGGGACCCCTGCTCTACATCATACTAAAAGTTAACAATCCCTTTAACTCAACACAACAGGGTAAGGATAAACCCTGATTAACTTCCCAAATCTTAAAGTGAAGACAGGCTGGATTTGTGTTAATGAAAAACTGATCAGCATTACAGTATACAAATACGTCCAATGTAATAGAACCTGTGGGTTGAATAAAGATATGGAGGTCCACTTCCATCATACAGTGTATACTGTCACTATAGTTTAGCAAACAGGGAAATGCCACCCATTCTTTTACTTTAATGTTCTTTATATATCCATTTTTATATTCTTTATATGTCTGCTGATCTGTTACTAGTGATGGGCGAATAAACAAAACGCCAGCGAAAATTCGCCTGGTGATAATTCGCTGAAAAAAACTAGTCGCGCGTCTTTTTTGACAAGACGCGACAAAAACGACGCGATATCGAAACGGCGCGACGAGAGCGATGCGACGCGTCGAATTTGACGCAATGCGCGTCAAAAATGAGCCGCAACTCGTTTCACAATTTTTTTCGCCAATTCGCAAATTTCCAGCGAAACGGCAAAGCGAAACAGGGTGGATTCACCCATCACTATCTGTTACATGTGAGTAAATGTGAACATAATCTTATGTATACTGGACCAATCTGTTTTATACTGTACTTAGTTTTATTCTCTTTAATGTCTGTCTGATATTGTAATTTGCTGAAAATAATACATATATATTGAAAAGAGGATAAGATACTGTTATGTATGAAGCGTCAGGCTAGGGGTCTGGGGCCCACTGGGTTGCCATGTCAGGAACCCTTAACCCCCAAACCAGATGCAAACCCACTCCAATGGCTCCTGCCCCAGATGCAACCCACCTTCAATGGCCACCTGACCTGCATGTACCTTTTTTCCTTCAAGATGTGTGGAGGTCAGGGAGTGGAGTGTGGAGTGGTTCTGTGCCAGGGCCCACCGGGTTAATTTCCATCAGCCCATTCTGACCCTGTATGCACATATTCAGATTTGTCTCAACTTTATTTTTTTGTAGAACCCAAATTTACTGAATGTTAATGTTAATTAGTGTAACCCATTGTGCACCCAATCTCCTGTATCAGGATTTGCCCAAAATAGTTTCCAAACCCTTACTCAATAAGTACAGAGATTTTTGAGGATGAAGCACAATAGACCAAGGAGATTTTATTGCATAGCACTATCTTGATTACAGTACTTGGTCAAACAGGCAAAGGATTGACTACATTTGTCCAGAGTTAGGTATTGGACTGTAAAAGCAGCAATGTGCTAATCGCTGCCTCTGTTTTACAATGAAGCAAAACAGTAAATATCCTTTTAACCAAAGCTTTAATTGCTCCAAACTACCCTGTAAAGATCGACTGAGAATATAAGACCAGATGAGAAGCTTTATTTCTCTTATTTTTTATTTAATCTCATCCTCAATTATTCTCAGATGTTCACCTTGCCCTCCCATAACAACCCAGTAGCATTATTAGTCAGCCAATCAGTGCTGTCTGAGCCCTTTTTTAAATCATTCCTTGACCTCACTTCCTGGCCTGAGCATTTGGTAAATGATTTGACGGGTGGTGAATTCTTAACTTTTAGTATGATGTAGAGTGATATCTTGAGGCAAAGTCCAATTGATTTTCTATTTTTATTATACACATACACATATAAATACACACACACACCCCCACCGGCCCCTCCACGCACTCACATAAACTATATACGCTAAACTATATTGTAGACTTTACTATAACAATACTCTTGGATATTATGCTTGTCCAAGAATTCATGCAAGCCCCTTATAAAGCAATAACAGAATCAGCTATCATAATATTATCATCACTGCCTGGAATTAGGTGGATGCGGCACAGACTCAGAAACAGGAGTAAGGGGTGCAATAACTAGGGACAGGTCACAGCATTGGAATTGAAGGTCAAGGAAGGGTTTAAATAGGACTTGGCCAGCTGTTATTGGCTGACCAATAATGCTGCTTGGCTATCATAGGGAGGCAAGGTAAAAACCTGAGAGATGTGCAAACTTAACTGAGATTTTCTGCCCTAATAGTTGAAAAACAGAAACCTGTAGGTTTCTGGCTCGAATCCCAGTCAATTCAAACACCCTCTGTAACTTGATGCTGACCAATGCATTTCCCAAACAGTTACAGAAGTCATTATTTTCACTTAAATCAATTTCTTGTTCTTTTTTTTTTTTAGGTGCTTTATATGTGGCTCTTTGTTTTTATTTTCTTGCCAAGAAATCCACTTTTTTTCCTATGTCTAATGGCTGTGCATAAATCCACATGCACCTGGATTCTTTCCAGCACAAAAATTAGTTTATACATGCAGACATTAGCAGAGATGGTTAGAATAAAAAAAAAGGCAGCATTTGTTATGATTTCATAAGTCTCTGAAAGTATTATTATTATGTATTTATAAAGTGCCAAATACTGCCAAAAATGCAGTTCAAATAATAGAAGCAAACATTTGGCCAAGACAATACTGAGGTTCCATAATATTTTAAATAAAGTTTTTGTTGATCTATTGTATTTTCTATTTCCTCTGAGATAGGGGGATGATCTATTATCTTTGTTGTGTGTGACAGTAATCTACTAGACCCTTATTAATTCAGCAGTAAAACATACATAGATTGCGCTAGATTAGAAAATCATTAATTAGTTTTCAATATTTTAGACAACCTGGCATACCCTGTTCCAGTTTTCCAACAGGTACACTTGAATTACCAGAAAGCACATTAGGGTAGCACTGGGCTATGAACCACTGAGTCCAAAACACAATTTTACCCTTGATACCTTTAATTATTTATCACCTTTATCACCTTTACAAAAAGCTTGATTGATGGTTTTTTTTTATTCAAGGTTTCTGCTTTGGAGCCCAGTAAACCAATATTTATAATTTGTTCTTTTTCAATTTTCCTCCTCCAGCTTTCATGTACTGTATGTACTTGTGTCTGAAATGAGACATATTCGCCTGCACTTTGAATTGTTAAAACAATGTTTGTTTAGTATATCTCAGACGGCTTTATATTTACATACCAGCATTATCTTTCAATTGTTTGGCATAAGCACTTTCAAGAGATGTTTAAAAAATTATGAATACAATTTATTACAGAATTTAACAAGCCTCTATCCAATAAATAAAAAATGTGCAGATAGTCTCAAAAATATGTAACTATGTTTACTTGCACTGGTATGAGCTAAATTAAATGAAACATACAATTGTGTTTCCAAACAAAGTTGAGCTGACTTGCAAATCATTTAAACCCTTTATTTAGTTGGAAATAGTACAAAGACAACACATCAAGGGGGAGATTTAGCAAGTGTTGAATAAAAATTTTAATCGAAAATTAGAATTTTTGAGGTTTTTTGTGAAATTCAACTGGGAATTGTCAAAATAAGATTCGAGTTTTTTTAAAAATTTGATTTTTAAAATTCATCATGTACTGACCCTTATCATGTACTGACAAATTAGACTATTTGCCACTAAATTGCTGTTTTAACCTATCCTGGGATCAATTTGGAGTTTTCCTTTTTTTTTAAAAAAAAATTTGGAAAAGATAATTTTTCTCACAACTTGAAATCTTCTTGATCCAATTTTACCTGTTCCTTGTAAGGTGAGGATTTGTGAAATCATTCTTGCTTGATATTGCATTTCAGCTGCTCAGCAGTTCAGGGTCTCCTTTGTCTTTGTTACCCCATAATGCATCAAAAGTACAATGATGTAGCAATTACTGAAATTTTTTGACCAAGTTTCACCATGAAAATGACACCCATACACCATAGAGTGTAAAAAATTGGCTTGCATTTTTATGAATTTTGGCCGTTTCGCAAATTTTGGTCTAAGCAAGATGGTTCATATTCGACCATCACTAGGTCCATGAGTAATCAAGGTGCAAAATTGTTTTATTGGCAATATGGTTTGGATATTTGGCATCTTCAGCTTGGCTTCCAAAATACTTTATTCCAGCACTGCTACATGTATTTCTTTTCCCAGAAAATTACTTCTAAGTCATCCCCATTTAAAAAGAGCTGCTATCACATTATGCTATTCATTGATCCCCAACCAGCGGCTCATGAGCAATATTTTGAAATATTTTGCAGATTGATATTTTTTGAAATCCAGGCATGAAGGAACCTGGTGTACTGCCAAACACAATGTCCTGTAGGCTGCCAGTCTACATAGGGACTAACAAAGAGCCAATAACAACCCATATTTGGCATCCCATGGGACTTTTTTCATGCTTGTGTTGCTCCCCGATTCATTTTGAATTTGAATGTGGCTCATGGGTAAATAAGGTTGGGAACCCTTGCCCTATGTAATCATTGTTCCTATGCACTATAAAATCACAATTGATTTGTATACCTAGTACTAAATTTGGCATTCCTAACATTAATAGAAAAATGTTTTATTAATGTGTATTCATAAGAACAGACTTGATATCTGCTTCAATATCATATTGATTTACCTAGCAACTCCTGCTTTGAACACTCATAGAAATAGTTTACCCAGGGCGGTAATAAAGATTCAAGAATAAAATCAGATTGAAGCCAGCCTTAAATATAAACATGAGCTGTGATTTATTCTGCAAGGTCTTTAAATTCCAGGCTTTCCCTTTGTGGCCTGATTGCAGATAAGTAAGTAGTTTGACTCATACCTTTGTGATAAGGCACGGAGGGTTTTATTTTTTTATCAGTTTGGGCACAGTATTTGTCCCATTTTATATATATTTTTTAATACAATACTTTCCCTATATCCCTTATCTAGAAACCTGTTATCCAGAAAGCTCTGAATTACAGTATTGTGATTTCCTTTCATTTGAATCAGATAATTATTTTTTTTTAATTATTTCCTTTTTTCTCTGCAATACTAAAATAGTACCTTATACTTGATCCCAACTAAGATATGAAAAAATGTGATGCAAATGAAAAATATTGCTCTAAAGTATAATAAACAAAGGGGAAGTTCAACTTGAGCCCAAATTTTGTAGAGACCCTTCAAACTCTGGAAACCAATTATTACACCAAATGACGGAATGTAAAATAGGATGCAGCCAAAACAGAAGGGAATGTTTTGAAGAACTGAAGTGCACACGTTTGTTGTTGAACTTCACATAATTATCCTTTTTGCCACAGAACCTAAGAAAAGGCAAACTGAAATGGACTGGGTGGATCAATTCTTATGCCTCAAGGAAAGGCATAAGAATAATTTTGCAAGGCATAGTGTGAACATGCAGAAAAAATGTAAAATATAAAAGAAGGACAACAACATTATTGTGGAATCAGATCTGTTGAGCTTTTTTTTTTTAAATGAGGGTGGCTGCAAATCTCAGAGCAATGGGCCCATTGTATAACTTATGGCAACTGGACTCTGGGACAAAAATGTCTCCTCCCTGGACTAGGCAAAGGTCTTGTCAAAAAAAACTTCAGTGGCACCAGGAAATATTCCCAACAAAAGTACTCAAAATTCAAAACACTCTGTAGAACAGTTCAGTTTTACAGTCAGAGCAATGAGCTAATTTTGATGTAGCTCACAGTAGGAAACCTAGAATTACTGCCAGCTTCCTGGATTCTTTGGTGTCAATATGTGCACTTGTGCCTCTTTTAGAACAGGAGGCAAGATTGACATACTGGAAGTGAGCACAAGTATGGGGAAGTAGAAGAAGTGTAAAACCCTGCGTATCTCGTTTTGGATGCATGAGTCCCGTTTTTTGGATGCCGGCAATGGTCGCCGGCGTCCAAAAACAGGCACAGGCATCCAAAAATGGGCACTGCATCCAAAACGAGACGCCAGTGAATTTTTCTGGTGTTTCGACAATTTATTCGCCTGCGGTGAATCGCTGAAATTTGCCGCAAATTCACCCCAGGTGAATAAATTCACCCATTACTAATACTCAGCACTGATCAGTCATTCCTGCCTTCTATTCTGAATTCAGCACAGCTGGGAGTGATTCTGATCCCTTTTCTACCTGAGGTGGGTTTGGCTACTGGCCCCCTCCGTGCACAACTTTTTTGGGAGGTCTGGGGCATCCAGTTTGTTAGCGCAGAGAAGTACAATTGCACTCTGTGAAAACCAGAAATTTGTCTCTTAAAGTTACCAGGAGCTGCATATTTGCCAACATACTGTAGTTGCACCAGATACAGTGCAGTTGAGTCAGACACAGTGCAGTTGCATCTGACTCAATGCAAACATGGGGCCCACAATGGCTCAGGAATTCTGGGAAAATGGTGCATTGCTGAAAGAAACATGGCGATTGCGCCTGAGATTGCACTTTGCTCACTGCTATCTGCCCTGATATCTATAATTGATCGACTTGGCTGGCCCATTGCCATATAGGTTCACTGATCATCAACATGTGTGATGAGCTATGCTGCTTCTTGCTATTTGAATCACTCTTTAGAACTGGGTTATCTCTGTGTGTGTGTAATACTCAATTGGCCTAGGTATTAAACATTGTATTCAAGCATTGCCTCTAGAACTGAAATCAAATGTAATGTAGTAATGAAGTACCCCGTAAGTATATTTTCTTGTGAAGGAAGTTACAAAGTAGATAAGGTTCAAAAATCTCATCAAAAGCCCAATAGGTAAATATTGGTCTGAGAAGCCAAGGATAAGTCAATTGAACTCTGCTGCACTAGGTTTAATAAAGGTGCAGTCCTACTAAAGGGAAAGCCTTGCAAGGTTGGGCTGTTACTTTCCCCAAAAGTTTTAACTATTTCCACAGCTACCTATCACTAGCAGTATACCATTAGTGTAGTGTTGTAATATTAGAGATCGAGAGAGAGAGAGCATTCCAGGAGGAGTGCTGGTAAAGAAATATCAGGAATAAATAGTGTGATATACAGATCATAAAAAACAATTAATTGCAATAATTGATTGCAAGTTAATACATTTCATTCTTATTACTGACATGTATTACAACTGAAATCCTATGTTTCAGTTATATATGTGTACACACTGCACTGCCAATTATGAATTTTGCACATTGCACTGGATTTTTTTTATCTGGTGTAAGGTGCAAAATGCAGCCAACCTATTGGCAGAAGTGTTCCCTAAACAAGCACTAATGGGTGCACTCTTATTCCCACTTAGTGCTCTTGTGCTCTTCAGGGCTCCTACACACGGGCGTTTTTACCTGCGCTCCCCTGCGTTGCGTTTTGCTGCGTTCAAACGCAGGGGAGCGCAGGTATAGACGCACTCAATTATTTTCAATGGGGCTGTACTCACACGAACGCATGTAAGCGCCGAACGCAGGAAAAATGCAGTATGTTGCGTCTGAACCTGCGTTCGGCGCTTTCACGCGTCTCATGAGTACAACCTCATTGAAAAGAATGAGGGGCGTCTAGACCTGCACTCCCCTGCGGCTGAACGCAGCCAAACGCAATGCAGGGGAGCGCAGGTCCAAAACGCCCATGTGTAGGAGCCCTCATAGTGCAGGTATTGATTTCATGGACACAAACAAAATATCAGCCCTTTTTACAATGATTTTATATTTGGACTGAAGCCATGTACTGATTTGAATAAGAGACTGAAATATGAATAGGCGAGAGCCTGAATTGAGTAATAAAAAGTAGTAAAACAGTAAGGGGCAGATTTACAATTGGTCGAATTTCAAATAAAAAAAAAATTCGAAATTCGACCATGGGAATAGTGGGTGAAGTAAAATCCTTCGAATTCGAATATCGAATTAGAAGGATTTTACTGCTATTGAACAATTGAATAGGAAAAATGTGATCGATTTTTTCGATCAATCGAATTTTTTTTATTCGATCAAAAATAATGATACCCAATTCGGCAGCTTGGATCTGGCGAACTAGGTGGTCGAATTAACTTTTAAAGGGGAAGTACTTCGACCATCAAATAGTTGAAGATTAGAATAAAATTTTATTTGAATATTCAAATTCGAATTCGAATATTCGATGGTCGAATTTGCCTAATTTGCATATTTGAAGATTCGAATTTATATTAAATTCGATCGAACTTCGAATTGTTCATGCGAATTTTGTAAATTTGCCCCTAAGTGTGTAGCCTTACAGAGCATTTTTTTATAGATGGGGTCAGTGACCCCCATCTGAAAGCTGGAAGGAGTCAGAAGAAGGCAAATCTATAAAAAAAAATGAAGACTAGTTGAAAAGTTTCTTATATTTGGCAATTCTATAACATACTAGAAATTAACTTAAAGAAGATCCACCTCTTTGAAATCGGGAGATGTAAAATTTTGGTTTCACTGGACTTTCAGGACTTCAGAGATGACCTCCTTCAATATCATATACTTATTCTATTCTAGTTTCTAAGCCTTTCATCTGAGATTTGTGTTGCCTAAAGATGGCCATGCACCAGCAAATGCTCTATGGCAGGGGACCTCAACCTTTTGGTTTGGGGATTGTTGTTGAGACAAAAAAATTTTCAGGGGTTAGGAGGGGGTTCGGGAGGGGGTCGTCCAATTTGGCACACCATTGTCCAATCCTGGTGCGCCGGCGTCCATCTTGTTGCACCTTGTTAATTGCGGGCTGCTCTCCACGGCCCACTGCAAAACTGCCCACGTCCAGGTGGCTGGGGACCCCTGCTCTATGGTATCCAGCCTTTCATCAAATGGACTCGATAGAGGGTTACCATATTAATGGCTGCACATTGAATTGCTACAGTACCTTGCTATTGTTTAATTTTTTTTTATTAATTGTGGTTATTTAGCTTTTTATTCAGCAGCTCTCCAGTTTGCAATTTAAGTAATCTTGATGCTAGGGTCTGAATTACCCTGGAAACCATGCACTGATTTGAATAACAGACTGGAATATGAATAGGAGAGCCCTAAACAGAGAGATACGTTAAAAAAGTAGCAATGAAAATAAACTTGTAGCCTTACAGAGCATTCATTTTTTTAGACAAATAAAAAACAAAAAATGAAGGCCAGTTAAAAGGTTGCTTAGAATTAACCATTTTCTAACATAATAAAAGTTAACTTCAAAGTGAACCACCTTGTTAAGGTAAATGTATGACAAGCTTTAGTCCCCACTTAGACTGGGCCAACGGGACACTGGGCAAAAACCCGAAGGGCCTGGGCCTTTTGGGCCGCTGACCCTGGCCTGGGTTTTACCCCTGCATCACAGCACCACCTCCCCGGTGTGTGCCGTATCTTGAAGGGCCCTGGCCTTCTTGGGGCCCCCCAACCCGACTGTGGTCAGTAAGTGAAGTGCAGGGGGGCGGTGGTGTTGCTTCATGGGGGGGTTTGTGGCACTTGGGACTGGGGTGCAGGACCCCCAGGTGGCAACCCCGGTGCCCCACCATTTTTGTGCCCTAGGAGTGTGCCTCTTCTGCCTACCCCTAGTTCCAGCCCTGACCTATACTCTACTGCAGACACCTAGAAACTTGTGATTTTAATGTTAAAATAACAAACAATTTAGTGTGCCTTTGGGTAAAACAATCATATTTCCCTGCTGGTTTGTTCTATGCTTAATGACTTTTTAATCTTATCTCACTTTCAAACCAGCAGTGGGTGGAAGCTGGAATTCACGACTGCTTGCTCAGAGTAACATTACGCACAACTTGTTCCATGGAAACACGTGAAAGTGTTGTGGGAAACATTAGTCTTGGATCAGTTCCACTAACATGGACTGCAATAGTTCTATCATCTCCCACTGTAAATCCTCCTGCAAAAATAAATGTACATACATGGTAACCATTTTACTCTGAAAGTGAAACAGTTTAAGAAGCATAACTGGACAATTAGAGGCTCTGTTATCTGAAAACCCTTTATCCAGAAATCTCCGAATTAGGGGAAGTCCCTCTCCCATAGATTCCATTTTAATCAAATAATTCAATATTTAGAAATGTATTTTCTTTGTACATATAAAACAGTACAGTATACTTGAGCATAACTAAGATACAATTAACCCATACTGGAGATGAAACCAGTCTATTGGGTTTAATTTTTATACTTTAAGGGGCACATTTACTAAGGGTCGAATTGATTCGAAGAGAAAATTTGAATCAAATTCGAATTAAAAAAATTCTAAATTCAAATTTATTTTGGGCTTATTTGACTATCGAATAGCCGAAAATTCGATTTGAATTGGGCAAATTCTAATTTGATTGTTGAAGTACTGGCCCTTTAAAAAAAAAAAAGTCAATATAACAATTCGGCAGATAAAACCTACCGAATAGCTATATATCCCCATGGGAAGCTCCCATAGGATTTTTCCAAGTTTTTTTTCATCGAAAAAAATTTGATTGAATGCTTAAAATTGTTCAAATCATTCGATTCGAACGATTTTATTGATTGATCAAATTTTTTATATCCGAACATTCGATAATTCGAATTGCGTTAAAACCCCTCAAATTTGACATTCGTATTCCAGGGGTTTTAATCCAATAAAAATTTGAGGGTCGAATTCGAGGGTTAATTAACCCTTGAAATTTGACCCTTAGTAAATGTGCCCCTAAGTATTGAGATCAAAATTACAGAGATACCTTTTTATCCATAAAAACCCAGGTCTCTAGCATTCTGGATAACACGGCCCATATCTAGATATATACACATAATATTTATTTTGATACATATATATGGGGCATGATATAATGTTTTTGGTTGAAGTCACTCTAGTTCTTTCAGTTCTTAGTCTTTTATAAGAAATGGATTATTTTACTTTACTTACAGTTCTATGGGTATGTACACTGATCATTCCTGGCTGAAAGCAATCCTCAGTTGCCTCAAGGTTCCATTTACAGCAACTGACATATATACAAAGAAGAGAGCTCACATCAACAATATGGTGCATTAAAACCACTACATGAGTTGATTTGTGGGTCACATGCCCCATTTAGTGTATTTCATTTACCCTTCTGGTAAGGATTAGGGTTAAACGTTATAGACTGAAAAAAAGGGAGCTTGTGTCTCTTGAAACATTTGCCATATGTGTTCCAAATAAATGTGTATGTCTGACTCTAATGGGCAGATTTATCAAAGATCGAAGTAAAAATTCTAATTTTTAATTTTAAAATAAAAATTTTGAAATTTTAATTTCTAGTTTTTTGTAAAATTAGACTAGGGTTAATAATTAAAGTTTGAGTTTTTTAAAATTTATCATGTACTGGTCCTTTCTGAATTCAATTTCAACTATTTGCCAACTTAAACCTGCCGAATTGCTGTTTTAGCCTATGGGGGACGTCCTGGGATTAATTTGGAATTGTTAAATTTTGGAAAAATACTCAAATTGAATTTGATTTGAGTTTGCTGGCAGGTCAAATTCACCCAGGTTTTAAAAATGTGCAGTTGGTTGAACTGTGGCCGAATTTCTCTAAACCATGACTTCTTTAAAACCCTTAAAACATCTAAATATAAAAAGTATGAACAATCCAAAAAAAATCTATAAAACTTCTAAAAATGTGAATTTATCTGATCATTACAAGCTAAAAATATCTGAAAACCTCTCAAAATCTGAATAGTTAAAGGTCCAATAGGATCAGTGCAGCTTCCATTGACATCTAAGGGAACTTGACTGCTTTTACTTGAGAAGTTTCGTGCTTTTACTTGAGAAGTTTTTCATGGTTTTTAGAGTTTTAGAGAATTGATTTGTGAAAAACGGAAATCTGAACGTTAGTAAATAGGCCTGATAATCTTTGTTGAACACTTTTGTAGATATTGTGCTATAAGTGCTCCCTGGCTTTGTTTATACAGGTATGGGGTGCGATGTCCAGCATCCCATTATATAGAAAGCACCAAATTTAGGAAAGGCCATCTCCCATAGACTCCATTTTATACAAATTTATAAAAATTATTTCCTTTTTTTCTGTAATAATAAAACAGTAGCTTGTACTTGATCCAAACTAAGATATAATGAATCCTTATTGGAGGCAAAACCTATTGGGTTTATTTAGCATTAACATGTTTTTCTAGCAGACTTAAGGTAGTATGAAGAAAATATTAATTATCTGGAAATCCCCAGATCCCAAGCATTCTGGATAACAGGTCCCATACTGTACCTTTCAGTTATTATCACACCATAAATCATGTCAACCCACAATTGGATTTCTGCCCTAGTTTTTTACACCATCCCCTACCTCCAGAAGGAAGTCACTGATGTTGATTATGATAATTTATGGAATAATTTATGAAAAAATTGAATAATTAACTACAATGGCGGAACTACACAGTGTGTGACTGCACAGGGCCCGCATTGACTTAGAGCTCCTCGGTGGTTCATGCGCGAGAATCTGCAAAAAAAAAAAAAAAAAAAAGGTTTTGGTGGGGGTCCAGTGGCTGGTTACTGGTTAACTGCTAGTCAAGTGGTTAATGCATAGAATGTGGGGCACATTGTCTAATTCTTCTTCCTATCTCCAGGGCTAAATGTGAGGAAATAAAAGTGTTTCTAATAATCTGTGTACTTGTGTTTCACTTTTGTATGCACTCACATGCAGATCATTCAGATGTGACTAGACGTTTGGGGCTTTAATGGGTTCAAGATGGAGACTCCTGCAACTACAGCCTGCTTATGGCAAGCTCAGAGCTTTGATTTGCACATTGTGCCAGATATGGAAAAGATACAGAGTACAGCCTACATCAAAATCCCAAGAATGCCATCACACTAGTATACATGGCAGCTATTTGGGAGTCATTACCTTTAAAACAAGCTGATAGTAAATTTTCTTAGTGAAAATATATTATGAAACAGTAATCAATCAGATGAAAGTGATTGCAGGATTGGACAAACCAGGAATTTGCCAGCTTGAATATATTACAATATATGTTCCAGACCTTGCCTATCCCTGATCATTCCTAGTCTGCTGCCTGACCTGACCTTTGCCCGTTTACTGACCATAGTTTTGGATCCCATTCTGTACTGCAGAACTGTTGGTTTTGATCTGGACTGTGACCTAGATAACACTTTTTTCTCCCAAATTTGCCTGATTGTTGTCATCCTAAATCTTGTTCTTCGTTCCTCCTGCACATGTTTCGTTTCCATGTCTACCAAGAACTCTCCCCTTGGTCCACTATAAATCTTCTCAGTTGTAGAGGGCTCCTCCCAAAGCAAAAGGTGGTGGTTATATGCAGAAGTTTGAGCCGAGGCCACTTCAGATAATATATTGAAACAGAAGGTACAGTATATTCATTAAATGAAGCATTACATATCCTTTATCATATAACTTATAATAATGTGCAAAATATTTGATTGTGGAAGGTCAACTTTTGCAGACATCAATGGTATAATCAGCAGAGTATCTAGGAATTAGAAAATCAGTACATGATTCAAGGCTTATTATGGTTTAGGATTTAATTTCAGAATTTAACTAATGAGGCCTTAATGGTTCATTCAACTCTACATTTAATCTGTAACTTGAGAAATTTATGGAATTTTCTGTTTTGATTCTGTTTTATTAAACCACCATTCTGGTTCTGCTTTGTTTTATGAATATGCTGCATTGTATGTAGAAAGGCAACATTTTGAAATATGCAGTCATTCTTGGTCACACCGCAATTTACTCAATTCTGGTCCTCCTAGGCACACCACTGACCTTTTGCTATTCTGCTTTTTGTGGTATGCTATTCATCTTTAGTACAAATGATTTGGCAATGTTCTGAAAATAATAAACCATACAAGCTTGGAATTCTGTCACCAACCATTATTTATTAAAATTGTGTGATGTGCATTAAAATCCAGAAAGAGCTATGGAATTTCACAGAAAATCACAATTCTTCACTCATATAGCTGTATTTTATGATTTGATCCAAAATAATTGGACAGTGTAATTAATTCTTTAAAGGGGTTGTTCACCTTTATGTTTAGTTCTAGTATGATGTAGAGAGTGACATTCTGAGACAATTTGCAGTTTATTTTAATTTTTTTTTTAGTTATTTAGCAGCTCTTGAGTTTGAGATTTCAGCAGTCTGGTTGCAAGAGTCTTAATTAACCTAGCAACCATGGATTGATTTGAATATGAGGCTGGACTAAAAAGAAAGATGAGTAATAAAAAGAAGCAGTAACAGTAAAGTTGTAACCTTACAGAGCATTCATTTTTAAGATGGGGTCAGTAACCCTTCATTTGAAAGCTGGAAAGCATCAAAAGAAGCAAAAGAAGAAAAGGCAACTAAATAAATAATGAAGACTGGTTGAAAAGGCTCTAAAAATTAGCCATTCTATAACATACTAAAATTTGCTTAAAGTTTAAATCCCCCCCATGCCTTTAAGTGTTATTTAACCTATGGGTTGGGATCCAAAACTGGGCCATGTGGTGTTTATGATGGATCTACATAATTTATCTCTTGGCTGGGGCACATTGCTGCTAGCCAGATGATATTACTTCCTAAGCTTTTATATGCCTTTCGTGCCCTACCTATACCAGTTAATGGCAAAGACCTTACAAAATGACAAAGAAAGGTCTGGAACTTTATTTGGAGAAATAAATCTCATATTATTAACAAAAATGTGTTGCATAATCAGGGAGGCTTAATGTTAAGGCTGCACGTTTAGCCCAATTGACACATTGACCCTTATCACCAGGCCACTCTAAGTGGGTGGACTTTGAAAATGCCTGCATACATCATTTGAAAGTCTCCTCTTTATTGTGGGTTAATACGGAGGCTCTGCAGAAATATACAATTGTGAATCCTATAATTAAGTTTAATTTACGGTTATGGAAAACCCTAAGGCGGAAACTTATTCCATGCACCTCTCGAAGTTACATGCAACCAATAATTGGCAACCCTTACTTTCCTCCTGGACTGACACACTCAGCCTTCCAAAAATGGTCCAGTGCTAAACTTTATTTGTTGCATAATTTACCAGTGCTTGCTGACCATTTCTATATAAAACAAAGATCATTCATCTAAGAAGTTATGTCGATTTCCCATGCTAAGTATTTAGAAACCACTTTACCTTAGAATTTCCATAGTTTGGTGTATGTCCTTTATCTCTACAGCATCAGTAGGGCTCTTTGCTTCTCTAATACAGTTGAGAAATCAACCATTCTTTTATTATTGACCAATAATCACAGCAAGCATTCTAGTAGTATAGCTACCATAGCATGTAAAAATATATACCATTTTTCACATGGAAATAGCAGACTCAGATCATTTGTAAGATATTAAGTAATCCTGGAATAAAGATTAAAAGTCTTAAGCGTCATTGGCTTTTTGCCATTTAACCATCCATATCCTTGTGCAATATTGCTCTTTTATCCACTTTCTAAAAATTGCATCACATGGATTTCCTTCAGTCATCTGAGATCCTCATGCAGGTGGTGGAAATGTTTCATTAGAAGGCATTGCTTTTTGGATTTTTTTTTTCAGTTTTGCAACACTGTATTGCATGAAAAACTCATATCATAGTCATTAGGAATTTCCAGAGCTATCAGTAGAAAACCCTACAGGGTCTTGTTTAAAATGCTTTCTGATAAAAGCAGAATTGGTGTCTGTATAAATGTTGTCCAGCATTAATTTGCACCAAGATCATTAACGCTGAGAAGCAACGTTAGGTCAATGATAACATTAGCAGTCTGTCCTAAGTGCATGTTATGTTGAACCTGCAAATGGAAAACCTGTAAAAACATACAAAGTAACATAATGGAAACATTGCTCATATATATATATATATATATATATATATATATATATATATATATGACGGAATTCGAGGGCTAAAAGCCCTGGACAATTTGACCCTTAGTAAATTTGCCCCCAAGTCTATTAAAAGTTACTAACTACAGTAAGTGCAAATGAATAGGTAAGTGTACTGGTGCAATTCAGTAGCAATGTTTCTGAAGGCAGGACAATAGTGTAAGGAGCATAGTTGATGGTTAACCTTTCTGTGAGAAGCTCTACTGTTGCATCAGTGACTCATGAAGGGGAGAGGCTATTATTTCCACTGATAGGAGAAAACGTAGTTAAGCTTATCTTTGTAATACCCTCTAAATAATGGAATCCCATATATGCTCATGTGCACATAAGTATCTGTGTGCATGAGAATTCTGTAATCCCATAAAAATTAACGTATATTAGCATATAAAACAATTGCTAATACAGGTACGGGATCCATTATCCGGAAAACTCCAGATTACGTGACAACCGTCTCCCACAGACACCATTTTAAACAAACGATTCACATTTTCAAAATGATTTCCCTTTTCCCTATCATAATAAAACAGTACCTTGTACAAGCATGGGACCTATTATCCAGAATATTTTGGACATGGTGTTTTCCAGATAATGGATGTTTCTGTAATTTGGATCTACATAACTTAGGGGGCAGATTTACTAAATTCACATGAAGGATTTGAAGTTCGATCGACTTTTCATAAAGTTTACAATTTTCGAATGCTTTTGAAGACCACTTCGACCAGTGAATTTTTAAAATTTGATTGAATTGAATGATCTGAATAAAAATCTATTCAAATATTCAACTATTCGACAGTTGAAGTACTTCCCCTTTAAACTTGTATTCTATTGCCTAATTCGCCAGATTAAAGCTACCGTACAGGGATTTAAAAATTTTGATTGTATAAAAAAATTTGATCGAATGGTTAAAATTGTTTGAATCGATCGATTAGAACGATTTTATCGATAGATCAAATTTTTATATTCGATCGATCGACCAATCGAATTGCGGTAAAAATCCTCCAAATTCGAATTTGGAGAATTTTTATTCCCATGGTCAAATTCGAGGGTTTTTTAACCCTCAAATTCGACCCTTAGTAAATCTGCCCCTAAGTCTGTACGAATTGTTTAGCCTCCAATAAGGATTCTTTTTATCTTAGCTGGCATCAAGTACAATGTATAAGTTTAGTATTACAGAGAAAAGTTTAATTATTTTAAAAAATAGGTATTATTTGATTAAAATGGAATCTATTAGAGATGGGCTTAGAAGATATCTGGATAACGCGTTTCCGGATAACGAATGCCATATCTGTAATTGATCCCAACTAAGATATAATTAATCCAGTAAATTGTACAGGTATGGGACCTGTTATCCAGAATGCTTGGTGTTTTCTGGATAAGGGACCTTACTGTAATTTGGATCTTCAAGCCTTAAGTCTACTAAAAAATAATTAAAAAATGTATTAAACCCAAAAAGATTATTTCTCTCCAATAAGGATTCAGTATATCCTAGCTGGGATCAAGGACAAGGTACAGGTATGGGATCCGTTGTCTGGAAACCCTGACAACCCAGATGATACTAAATTGTGCAGAGCTATAGGTTCCATGCAGGATGCTGCCACTTTTCAGAGTGATTTGTCTAAGTTGGGAAACTGGGCAGCAATCTGGAAAATGAGGTTTAATGTTGATAAATGCAAGGTTATGCACTTTGGCAAAAATAATATAAATGCAAGTTATACACTAAATGGCAGTGTGTTGGGAGTTTCCTTAAGTGAGAAGGATCTTGGGGTTTTTATAGATAACAAGTTGTCTAATTCTGGTCAGTGTCATTCTGTAGCTACTAAAGCAAATAAAGTTCTGTCTTGCATAAAAAAGGGCATAAACTCAAGGGATGAAAACATAATTATACCTGTTTATAGATCCCTAGTAAGGCCTCATCTGGAGTATGCAGTGCCGTTTTAGACTCCAGTCCTTAGGAGGGATATAAATGAGCTGGAGAGAGTGCAGAGATGTGCAACTAAACTGGTTAGAGGGATGGAAGACTTCAATTGGGGTTGTTTTCTCTGGAAAAAAAAAGTGCTTGCGAGGGGACATGATTACACTTTACAAGTACATTAGAGGGCATTATAGACAAATATCAGGGGACCTTTTTACCCATAAAGAGGATCACCAGAGGCCACCCCTTCAGACTAGAAGAAAAGGACTTTCATGTGAAGCAGTGTAGGTGGTTCTTCACAGTGAGGACAGTGAGGTTGTGGAATGCACTGCCGGGTGATGTTGTGATGGCTCATTCTGTTAATGACTATAAGAGGGGCTTGGATGATTTTTTGGACAGACATAATATCAAAGGCTGTTTTGATACTAAGCTCTACAGTTAGTATAGCTATGGGCATATATGGTTTGTGTGGATGCTGGGTTTTAATTTGGAGGTGTTGAACTTGATGGACTTTTGTCTTTTTTCAACCTAATTTAACTATGTTACTATGTAACCCGTAATCCAGAAAGTTCTGAATTACTGAATGGTTGTCTCTCATTGACTCCATTATAATCAAATAATCTGAATTTTGAAAAATGATTTCCTTTTTCTCTGTAATAATAAAACAGTAGCTTGTATTTGATCCCAGCTAAGTTATAATGAATCCTTACTGGAAGCAAAACCAGCCTATTGGGTTTTATTTAATGTTTACATGATTTTCTAGTAGAATTAAGGTATGAAGATCCAAATTTAACACAGCATCCCAGCATCCCATCCAATTAAAGAGTTCACCATGGAAAACAATGGAGCTTTGGTATGCTAATGAAAAGGTTAAAAGCATTAAATGAGTTAAGATAACTTTAGATAACACAGTTTCTTCAATTAACTCTGAGTCACGACGCATTTAACACACAAATCCAAGTGGCTGCATCTGTAATTATTCCTTATTGGAAGCAAAGCTAGCCTATTGGGTTTATTGAAAGAACACTAACATCATTTTTTTTTTTTATTCATTTTTTTAAAGAAAATAAACTAAAACAGAGCTAAATATTTAAAATCGTTACGTTTTTAATAAAAAAAAATTAATTACCGATTCCCTGCATGCACTCCTCTTCTGAGATGGCAAAATTTGGATTGTCGCCATATCGCCATCTCAGAAGAGAAAAAAACTTCTACTGTGTTAAATGAATGTTTAAATGACTTTTTAATAGACTTAGGGCCCTTACACACGGGCGTTTTTACCTGCGCTCCCCTGCGTTCCGTTTTGCTGCGTTTAGCCGCAGGGGAGGGCAGGTATAGACGCACTCAATTATTTTCAATGGGCCTGTACTCACACGAACGCACGTAGGCGCCAAACGCAGGAAAAATGCAGCATGTTGCGTCTGGATCTGCGTTCGGCGCTTACACGCGTCTCGTGGGTACAACCTCATTGAACAAAATGAGGTGCGTCTAGACCTGCGCTCCCCTGCGGCTGAGCGCAGCAAAACGGAACGCAGGGGAGCGCAGGTCCAAAACGCCCGTGTGTAAGGGCCCTTAAGGTATGGAGAGCATTCTGGATAACAGATCCCATACCTGTCTTTGTGCATATTGCCCAGTCAGTGCTCCATATGAACCTTGGTTCTATAATGAACGTTGTTAAATCTATGATATATACAAGTATAGGATCTGTTTTCTGTTATCCAGAAAGCTCTGCATTAAGGAAAGGTCATCTCCCATAAACTCCAGTTTATTAAAATAATAAAAAAATGATTTCCATTTCACTGTAATAATTACCTTGTACTTGATCCAAACTAAGATAAAATGAATACTTATTGGAGGCAAAATCAGCCTGTTGGGTTTATTTATTGTTTACATGATCCAAATTATAGAAAGATCCCTTATCCTGAAAACCCTGAATGTCCTGAGCATTCTGGATAACAGATGCCATGCTTGTGTTTGTGCAAATTGCTAAGTCAGTGTTCCCATATGAACCTTGTTTCTATGACATACATGATGAACGGTATTGAATCTCTGATACAGGTATTAGAACCATTATCTGAATTATGCAATGCCTGTCTCCCATAGACTCCATTATAATGAAATAATCCAAATTTTGAAAATTGATTTCCCTTTTCTCTGTAATAATAAAACAGTAGCTTGTATTTAATCCAAACTAAGATATAATTAAACCTTATTGGAACAAAACCAGCCTATTGGGGTTAATTAATTTTTACATGATTTTCTTGTAGACTTAAGGTATGAAGATCCGAATTCCGTTATACGAAATACCCGAGTCTTCTGCATACTAGGACCAGTACCTCTATCTGTTATCTGGAATCCTGTGATCCAGAAACCTCCAAATTCCAGAAAGGCTGTCTCCCACAAACTCTGGTTTATTAAAATAATTCAAATTTAAAAAAAAACTATTTCCTTTTTCACTTTATTGATTAAACATTACCTTGTACTTGAGCCCAACTAAGATCCAATGAATACTTATTGAAGGCAACATGGACCTGTTGGGTTTATTTATTGTTGACGATCCAAATTCCTGAAAATCCCGAATGTCCTGAGCATTCAGGATAACAGATCCCATACTTGTGTTTGTATTGTATTTCAGAGACCCCCCATTGTTAACTATTAGTGATGGGCAAATTTATTCGCCAGGGGCGAATTCACGGCAAATTCCCGCGATTTGCCACTGGCGAATAAATTTGCGAATCGCCAGCGAAATTTCGCTTGGCAACAATTCGCTGTAAAAACGAGTCGCGCGTCGTCAAAAGCGTGCCGCGACTCGTTTCGCGAATTTTTGGCCAATTCGCAAATTTCTCCGGAAATTCGCAAATTTTTCGCCAAAGCGAATCTCAGGAGATTCACCCATCACTATTAACTATAAGTAACTGTGAGGATATCTAGAAATTAAGGGGCATAGCAACCAATCAGATCTTTCTTAACTTAAAGGTGGCTGTTTAAATCTAATTGCTGATTGGTTGCTATGGGCAACATCTCCAGAAATCTCTCCAGATATTTATCTCGGATCTTAGTAAACATGCCCCTAAGCAAGTATTTGTTTCTGATGTCCTTTGATATCTTCACTGACACTAACTCCCTTGGGCACATTTGAAAAGGGTGGTGCTATTAATATTTTGTTCTTCACCTCATTAAACACTTTCTCTGATACACCAAGAAAAGCAAACACAGTTATTCACACATTCCTTCAGCATCCTCCCTTTACACCTGCAACAGCCCCTCCCAATTTACCTGCGTGAAAAAATCCTGATTCTCAGCCAAGCTGCCTTACGAGCTGTATATAAGGACCAAGCCAGAGGAGACAGATTTGTCCCCTCTTCTCTATCCCACTAACGGCAAGACTATGGGAACCTCCAAAGGGATCCCACTGTGGATCCTACCACTGCTTTTGAGTTCGTTAAATGGTATGTACCTTAAATGTAAAGTATATCAGCTCTGAAGCAGTATTGAGTTAGAAAGACTATATGTTGTATTTCGTGGGTGTGTGTTGAATGGCGGGCATTTATATTTTAACAGGGGAATGTAATATGTCAGTAACGCAAAAACTATTCGCAAAGCGAAAAGTTAATCCTTCGCTCGAACAAATTTTGCTTTGCGTGAATGTGATATACCTTTTGCGAACCCGGAAACTGTTTAGCGACCACTTCCACCAGTGGAAGGCCGTTTGCAAATTTTCTAGTTTGCGCTAATGAACTGTCAATGTAATAAAACTTCTAACTGAAAAAACACCTTCAAGCACTTCAAGCAGAGCGCGCAATTACAATTCTCAATGTGCATATTAAGATTCGCAATGCAATAACCGTTTAAGGAACAATATTACATGTGGATTTATGAGGCAGATACACTATTGGTCGAATTGGAATGTTAAAAAACCCTCGAATTCGACCATGTGAATAGATGGGGAATGATATCCTTCTAATTCGAATACCGCAATTCGATTGGTCGAAGGATCGAATAGCAAATATTCGATCGATCGATAAAATAGTTTGAACGATTTTAACCATTCGGGTGAATATTTTTATTCGATCAAAAATAACCAAACCCAATTCGGTAGCTTTGATCTGGTGAACGAGGCAGTCGAATAAAAATTTAAAGGGGAAGTACTTTGACTGTCGAATAGTCGAATAATCAAATAGATTTTTATTCGAATCATTCGAATCATTCCATTCAATCGAATTTTCTAAATTCACTGGTCAAAGTGGTCTTCGGAAACATTAGAACATTCAAATTCTAATCTTTTTGAAAATTTGATCGAACTTCGGATCCTTCATGTGAATTTAGTAAATCTGCCCCTTAATCTTATTGGTGCGCAATGTTTTGCACTTTGCGACTTTAATTACATCCCCCCCTTTGACCTCAAAGTATTGCTAATGAACAAGAATATATATATATATATCTCCAACGTAGCCATATACAATAAATACATTTTTATTTTCATATAAGACCTGAGAGTGCGGACCTTTTTCCTTGGATATATATATATATATATATATATGCATTAAGAGCCAGAGAATATCTCAGCTTGAATACTTGCTAGGGAAAACATATCAGATTCATGTTATTTTGATTAACAAATAAATCTTAACAGATTTTTGGGATTTAAGCAGATAGAAAAGGAATAACTAATGTTACATTAGGATTTCATTTAAGGGGTGGATCACCTTCAAGTTAACTTTTAGAATAATACACAATGGGCGGTTCTAAGCAACTTTTAATTTTCAATTTTTTTTAATAGTTTTTTAATTATTTGCCTTCTCCTTCTGGCTCTTTCCAGCTTTCAAATGGGGATCTTTGACCCAATCTAAAAACATATGTTAAACAACAAATTTATTGTTATTGCTGCTTTTTATTACTCTTTCCTATTCTTATTCATTTCAATGCATGGTTGCTCAGGTAATTTGGGTAATTTGGGTAATTGCTGCAATTGGAAACTTGAGAGCTGCTGGGAAACAGGTAAATAACTCAAAAATCATAAATAATAAAGAATGAAAACCAACAGCAAATTGTCTCACTATATCATTCTCTACATCATACTGGCAGTGAACTCAAAGGTGAACCCCTTTAATATCTTCTTCAATGAATTAATGATACACTTTACATTTTAATTTTCCCTCCGTGCTCACTTGCAGTTTATTTATTTAATTGGCAGCCTATTATTTTGTTTAGTCTCTAGGCACCACTAGTGATGGGCGAATCTCCCCCATTTCGCTTCGCCGAAAAATTCACGAATTGGCGAAAAAATGCACTAAACGAGTCGCGTTTTTGACGCACGTCATTTTTGTTGCGTCATTTTTTTTCGGCGAATTTTCGCTAGCGTTTCGCGAATTTATTCGCCCATCACTAGGCACCACCTGTGAGCTCACACAACCACTTTAATATTATGTAACAGTGTAAGAACAGCAATAAATATATATAGCATGCTTAAAGCTAAAAAATGTAGCCACAAAAAGTAAATTGAAATGCATGATATGTGCTGTAGCTACACTGGTAGGAGGCATCTGTACTGTTATTAAGGTTTGTGTTTTCCTGCTAATAAGCCCTATTGCACAACAGGCAATTAGAATAGAGCTATATTACATGGGTTGGAATGTATTTAAATGCTCATTTATGAACCTTTGTAACAATACACTCCCTTACAGGTTAATCTGTTTAGCTAACTTTTCTCGCAGCTATAGCATTACTGATGTGATAGTCAGCATCATAGGACTCATTTACCATATACGGGCAAAATGGTAAATGCTAACTATGGAAACAAAGCACCTTGTTTTTTGTACTTTGCCTCACGAGGTGCATTCTTAATACGTAGCTTTTGCTCTACTTTGTCAGTGTTGTATTTAGATATGACAAGGGTTTGCTGAATATGGGGATTCCCAGAAACACCCCTAGCTTGCAAATTATTCAGGCTAGGGAGCACCAATGTCTACACAGACCATTGCTCAGGTACAGGAAAATGTGGGTAAAAACTGCTTCAAATGAACTACAGAGGAAGTTGACTATTATTAGTAATAGACATACTAGATGGTGAACAATCTGGAAGTGGAAGTGCGGGGAGAGTAAGATTAGTACATGTATGGGATCCGTTATCCGGAAACCTGTTATCTAGAAAGCTCCAAAGACCGTCTCCCATAGAGTCCATTAAAATCGAATAATCCGAATTTTTAACAAACGTTTTATCAGAAAGGTCTATATAAATATACCAGTAGATCCTCAGAGTAATGCTGCTTTGAGTCGTCTGTCAAAAGAAACACCACATTTCTTTCCTTCTATTGTGTACACATGGGCTTCTGTATCAGACTTCCTGTTTTCAGCATAAACCTCCAGGGCTATGGGTGGAGCATGCTCAGTTTGCTCCTCTCCCCCTCCCTCCCCCCCCCTCAATGCTGTAATCTGTGCTCAGAGCTATGAGTGAGCAGGGAGAGACTCTGGTAGGAATTGATGTCCCATCAAGCTAATATGGCAGCTGCTATCCTAAACAAACAGAGACAGTTTCTAGAGCTGTTTACTCAAGTATGAAAATGCTTTCTAAAGAATAAAAATGGTGTTCTAGTTTGCACTGCTGTGGCTAATCTATTGGCAATAAACTGCCTTGGTTGTAGCTTGCCTTCTCCTTTAATCCTTATTCAAAAGAAAACCAGCTATCAGGGTTATTTAAAGTTTACATGATATTCTAGTAGACTTAAGGTACAAAGATCCAAATTACAGAAAGATCCCTTATCCTGAAAACCCCAGGTCTAAGCATTCTGGATAACAGGTGAAGAGGTTTGGCACCCAATAACACTTTATTGTCTATGGTGCACAGTATGTACTATAGGCATGAGATCCGTTATCTGGAAACCTGTTATCTAAAAAGCTCCAAACTACCGAAAGGCCGTCTCCCATAGACTCCACTTTATCCAAATTAACCACATTTCTAAAAATTATTTCCCTTTTCTCTGTAATAATTAAACAGTAGCTTGTACACATATGAATTGAATCGCTCAAATAATTTGAGTTTTTCGGCAAACCCCTCGGAAAAGAAACTTGATCATCATGCAGGCTGTTAACATAATGAAATGGTTCAAGGGACCACTACCATTGACTCCTATATGACCACAACAGGTTTTAGATGGTGTGTTTTCAGATTCAAGCTACTATGTTACTATGTAACTAATTTAATTTACCCCCACTGAAATGTAAATTAGCTCAGGTTAACTAGTTAACGAGTGTACTATTTCTATTAAATGATGTTCCTTTCAATTCTCGTCTTTGCAGCTCAGTTGTATTCCGACTATAGTGACCAATCACAGGAATTGTCCGGTGGTGAAAGTTTTGACTACACAATTCACGAAACCATCCAGAACGTTGAGACATGTAAGTCTTGCCAAACATTTGTCTTTTATATATGTGTTATTTTACACAAAACTTATTTGTATCTGTGTAAATAGCTTACAGAGCAGGGTTATAATAAAACAAGGTCAATATTTGCCCCCGGTACAACAATGTAAATGTTTGCTTCCCTTAATGCAACAAAAGTAATAAACGCTAACTGCTGGTTGGCTGCTCTGCCCCTCTTCTCACATAAACCCAAGTATTATAAAAGGAAGAAATCCCATGGAGATAGGTAGGTATCCTTAAATTGTACACTGCTAGTCACGCTTCTACATAGAATTCTATCAGACAAATCATATATCAATACAACATAAACCTCTAAGGAACATTTCAACATGGTAACTTTTTCAGCAGATGTTTGTTAAGAGTAAATACATTTAATTTTATTATTTATGAACTGTATATGGCTTTGATTGCCTACTGTACCGTATTTGGCCTTATTAACTGACCTTGATATGTTGCTTCTACTCTACTCTGCAGTTGGGAATGGACCTGCAAAAATATCCATAATCCCAGCTGTGCACCCAACACCGGTAGTTAAAGGTAAGTCATGTAAATTTCTCAGCAAGTATAACAAGCAGTGTCTTTCTAAGGCAGATGCAACTTTCGGAACCACAACAGACCTCCAATTCTGCCCTATTTGGAACACCTCTCAATAAAAATCAGGGTAGCGGCAGCACCACTGGCAGATGCCATCTTACCCCACCCAGTACTTTTGCCTCAGGAGCATGCACAGCTGTGGCTAAACCAGCACTGGCTTAAAGGGAAATCATGGCAAAACATGTTTTTTTTTTTTTAAAAAAAAACGCATCAGTTAAAGGACATGTCAACCCTCTCCACAAAAATGTAATCAATGAATAGCCTCTTTGAAATCTTTAGATTACTGCCACTCTGGTTGTTAAAAGGTTAACAGTAAGGCTGCAGTATCCCCTTAATCAGTTACAAATCCTTCTACTACACTAAACCACTCTGCACCCTCCCTCAGGAATTTCCTTTGGCTCTTGGCTCAGTGAGCATTCTCAGTTCCTCTCAGCTCAGATTACAAACACACCCTCCAGACTAACAGCCAATGAAGAGAGAACATTGCTTGTTCCTATAGAAACTGTCTGTTGCTATTTTTTTATCCTAACCACCTCTCCTGAGCTCAGCTTAACAATTACAGTGCTCAAACCCAGCAGAACTTTTTTTTATCAAAGTATGTGTAAACCTGCATTCCACACTGCATGAACTTTACAGCATACGTCTTATTTCAGATGTCAATAATACTGATAATGTATCAGAAGGAAAATGGTCACCAGGTGAAAGCTGCTATGTGTTTTAGAAAAATGTGATGACACTGGCAAACAGAGGGGGTATAAGCAGCACATATCATGCAGTTTGGATGGGGAAGATATGCCCAACTTATTTACATGGGAGGAAAATGTAGGCTTTACATGTCCTTTAATAGTGCTGCTCCAGTAGACTTCTGCACTGAAATCCATTTCTCAAAAGAGCAAACAGATTTGACTTATGCCAGCACTTTAGCAGGGAACTGCTTTCTGACAGGCTGTTGTTTTTCCTTCTCAATGTAACTGAATAGTACGCCGTGGGACATGAGTTTTACTATTGAATGCTGTTCTTAGATCTACTAGGCAGCTGTTATCTTGTGATAGGGAGCTTTTATCTGGTTACCTCCCCATTGTTCCTTTGTTAGGCTGCTAGGTGGGTTAAAGGGAGGGAGTGATATCACTCCAACTTGCAGTACAGCAGTAAAGAGTGATTGACGTTTATCAGAGCACAAGTCACATGACTTGGAGCAGCTGGGAACTGACAAAATGTCTAGCCCCATATCAGATTTCAAAATGAAATATAAAAAAATCTGTTCTTTTGAGAAATGGATTTCAATGCAGAATTCTGCTTCAGCAGCACTATTAACTGATGCATTTAAAAAAAAAATTTTTTCCCCATGACAGGATCCTTTTAACATGCTGCTGGTCAGCAACAGCTTTGGAAATGACAAATGATTCTGTGAGATGGCTCCCATAGTATTAGTATTAAGTGGTAGTATTTAGGATAGCTAAGGTCCTAGCTTGAGCTTCACTTTTGAATGTAAATAAATACCCCTATAGCCATGAGTGATGGCTTTTTTCATGGATAGGTGCACTTGCTTGTGATATATTTCTACGAAACCCTATGCATGTCAGAAAACAAGTATAGCAAATTCTGCATTATTTGCACCATGAATAACCAAGTCTGCTTATCCAATATTTTATCAATACATGCCATTATGTATCATTATCTGCAGTTGTCAACAACGCTCACAATAACAAAGTATGCAGCACCTGGGGAAACTTCAACTTCAAGAATTTTGATGGGGATATTTTCCATTTCCCGGGAACCTGCAACTATGTTTACGCTTCCCATTGCAAAAGCAGTTATGAAGATTTCAACATCCAGATTCAACGCACCCTCATCAACAGTATCCCAGAGATCAGTAAAATCACCATGAAGATCAATGGGGTGGTGGTGCAGCTCAGTCAGAAGTCTGTGATGGTTGATGGCACAGTGTAGGTTACTTTACTCTCTGTCTTTTATATCAAATTCAGTTAGCCACTTTAAATGACTGGATAATGTTGAACCACTGAAGTAACACACTCTTTAGAGCCATTTGTTAATTAGTCGTATAGTTACATAGTCCAAAACAATTTATCTTCAGCACACCACTTACTTCATTTTGGTTGCATCCAGTCCCTGGCTGCCTCCAATTCAGTCAAATTCTGTGTCTTTGAGTATCAGGATATGAAGCACACCATTCATGGGCTTTGCCTGTAACACATTTATTGCAGCGGAAAGTGACACAAGCTTCTGTGGAAAAATCTGGTTGAAAAAAGACAAAGTCATCCATGCACATATCCCTCCCTACTTTCACATAAATTATTTATACCTGTATCTATACTAAATATAAAGTTTGGTATCACAGTAGCCTTTGATATTATGTCTGTCCAATACATCATCCAAGCCCCTCTTAAAAGCATCAACAGAATCAGCCATCACAACATCACCCGGCAGTGCATTCCACAACCTCACCGTCCTGACTGTGAAGAACCACTTACAATGCTTCAAATGAAAGTCCTTTGCTTCTAGTCTGAAAGGGTGATTTCTGATATGGGGATCTTCTTTATGGCTAATGTACTTGTAAGGTGTAATCATGTCCCCTCACAAGGGCCTTTTTTCCAAAGAAAAACACCCCAACCGTGACAGTCTACCTTCATATTTAAGTCTTCCATCCCTTTAACCAGTTTAGTCAAACATCTCTGCACTCTCTCCAGCTCATTTACATCCCTCTTAAGGACTGGAGCCCAAAACTGCACTGCATATTCACTTACTAGGGATCTATAAAGAGGCATAATTATGTTTTCATCCCTTTTTTATGCCCTTTTTTATGCCCTTTTTTATGCAAGACAGAACTTTATTTGCTTTAGCAGCCATGGAATGATACTGCCCAGAATTAGACAACTTATCAGCAAAAACCCCTAGATCATTTAAAGAAACTCCCAATGCAATGTAATTTCGTGTATAACTTGCATTTATATAATTTTTGCCAAAGTGCATAACCTTGCATTTATCAACGTTGAAACTCATTTTCCAGTTTGCTGCCCAGTTTTCCAACTTAGACAAATCACTCTGCAAAGTGGCAGCCTCCTGCATGGAACCAGTAGTTCTGCTCAGTATAGTAGCATCTGCAAAAAAAGAAACAAAAGGTGCTGCACAAGTGCACATAATTTAGCTTTTTTTGTGCCAGAAATAGTCAATATGGTCAAAGGGTGGGCAAATCACTTTTGCCTGTACCTATCATGTTCAGTTATGTACTGTGAAATGTGTTGAATACCCCTGTTGTATAAGAAAACACTACAGCTGTCATCACAGTCAATGAATCACTAAATCACAGCTCAGAAACAGTGGTAACATAGGTAAAATCCTTTATTGACTTAAGAAATGCAAACTCATAGAACAGTTGTTTGCTCTTTGGCTGGCTTCCCATTCAGTGCTCTTGTTTTGATAATATCTAATCCCTGACCTATATTCTTGTTGTACTTACACTCCGCTCTATTGACATTGTCTCTTACATATGTATTGGTAAGGCTCCTAATATGATTGCAAACGAGTTTGTAGCATGTGCTTTCTGAATTATCATCCCTCTAGCAACATATTTACTCTGGTTGCTCTGTAAAAAGACAATAACAATATAGCCATTGTCAGTGCAGTCACCTAACCAAGTCATCTATTCATGTATGTTTTTATTCCTACAGAGTCCAATTGCCCTACAGTGGTTCTGGTGTCCAGATTGAGAAGCAAGGAGTTTACCTAAAAATCACCTCCAAACTTGGTGTGGTGTTAATGTGGAATGATGATGATAGCCTCTTGGTAAGAAAACACTTTAAAACACAGTTTTGAAAGATTTTATAACACCATTTAATTGTCTTATTATGAATGGCTATGTCAATTAAAATATGCTTATAAAATGCAGCAAATTCAATAACATGTTATTCTGAGCAGCTGGAGCTGGATGAAAAGTATTCTAACCAAACCTGTGGATTGTGCGGAGACTACAACGGCATATCTATCCACAATGAATTCATTAATCACGGTCAGTTTATTCAAGTTTTATTTCTCCATTTCTCTCTTTCTTTTTACCTGATTTACATTTCCTTTCTAGCAGTTTTTCTTCTTTTGTGACCCATGATAACTCATTATAAAAATATATAGAACTACAGAGGTAGCAAATGGTATTTGTCTACTCGACAGGTGGAGTAAGGACAGAGCAGACTAGTCCCACGTGATACTCCATGTATCAGTGAGTGCCACATAGCAAACTACAAAATGCTCCATCTGTATTGATCAGATATTTAAAGGAAAAGGTTGTACACATCCCATCTGACCTGTTTGTCTGATAATGTTATCGTATACAACTATTATAATGCATTATCAGAGTAGTACACATTCAATTTCTCATGGAACCTTCTGCAAAACATCAGAATAAATGTGCTTCCCCTGAACTGTCAAAAAGACTCAGATTAGTAAAATCAAGTATTCTGTATGTGGCAGAAATGTACCACATGCTTATCTTCTGGTATCATTCTGAATGCAGTGTGATGCTGATTTAGGATTAGGCACAGGTTATACTTAACCAGTGTCGGACTGGCCCACCAGGATACCAGGAAAACTTCCGGTGGGCCCAGGTGTTAGTGGGCCCTCATGCCTATATCATGGCCATTCCCTATTTCTATGAGAAAAATAGACTAAATAGGTGGAATAATAGATTATAGCATGTAAAGAAAAGGTAATAGGAAAATAGAGGTTGAGTAAGGAGAGGAAGGATAATAGTACTGAGAGTTGGCCCCTGGTCTAAGGTTTTTTTGGTAGGCCCTTGATCTAAGGTTTTTGGGTGGGCCCTTGGTCTAAGGTTTTTGGGTGGGCCCCTGGTGTCCCAGTCCGACACTGTACTTAACTCTTTATACTGTAATCTGCTCAAACAGTTGATTGCAGAAGTCACTTTTCTAAATGTGTCTGTATGTTTGTATTAAAGGTGTCCACATCACAGAAACTCAGTTTGGAAACCTCCAGAGACTAGATGGTCCCACAGAACAGTGCCAAGATGTACAACCAATACCAAAAAGCAACTGCACAGACTTTGTAAGTAAAACACCTAAGGGAAATGTAATTGTAATTTGTAGATGGCCCATTTGTGACAGAGGAAACAGTCATGAAAAAAGTCCAGAGAAAAACATGTTGAAACCACCTGGTTTTTCCTTCAA
This sequence comes from Xenopus borealis, assembly GCA_024363595.1. Classification (NCBI taxonomy): domain Eukaryota; kingdom Metazoa; phylum Chordata; class Amphibia; order Anura; family Pipidae; genus Xenopus; species Xenopus borealis. Next base: position 18,378,086 of record CM044437.1, on the reverse strand, counting down.
CACATTTTATTGTGCACTTTTGTTGTATAGGCTAGTGATGGGTGAATCTATCCCGTTTCGCTTCGCCGAAAATTGGCGAATTTCCAGTGAAATTTGCGAATTGGCAAAAAATTAGCGAAACGTTTTTTGATGCGCACCACGTGTGTCAGGAGCATCACTGTGCTCTGCAGATTTCTTTGGACTTAGGTGAAATTAGGGGACAGAATAAGGACACCTACAGTATATGCTCTACCCCCATTAATACAGCACTGCTGAATGCCTTGTCTTTGTGTTTTATTTTACCTCTTAAATGTATTTCAGGAGAACACCTGTGAGAAAATATTACTGGGCTCCGCCTTTGCAAACTGTCACTCTAAGGTGGCTGTTGAACCCTACATTGATGCCTGTGTAAAGGACCTGTGCCGCTGTGATAGCAGTGTGGCTTCCCTCTGTATGTGCAACACATTAGCTGAGTACTCGAGGCAGTGCGCCCATGCCGGTGGTCAGCCAAGTAACTGGAGAACAAAAGATTTTTGCCGTGAGTGTTTTATCAAGTCTGAATAGTTCATAAAACTAATGAGTGCATTTGGCCTAGAAATATATTTTGAAATGTTAAAAATTCAAACATGCTTATTCCCACTATAGCTCAGAAGTGCCTTTTTAACATGGAATACCGAGAATGTGACTCTCCTTGTGCTGACACATGTACCAACCAAGAAAGAGCAGCTGTTTGTGAAGAGCATTGTTTGGAAGGATGCTTCTGCCCTAAAGGTAATAGATGTTTATACATGTATTGTCAGACCAGTTTACTATATGAAAATGATATGTATTACTTAATTCAGACATATATTTTGGCAGATTTACTAAATTCATGTAAAGGATTCTAAATAGTCTCAATTCGATTGTGCGACTATTAGAATATGATCGTGCGACTATTCGAATATGCAAATTAAGTATTTTCAACCATCGAATATAGATCAAATAGATCGAAAAGATCGAATAAATATATATTTGAGCGCTTGACTATTCGCCAGTCGAAGAACTTGCCCTTTAAATTATTGACTGCCTACTTTGCCAGATTGAACCTACCAAATTGCAATAGAAGCCTATGGGAAGCCCCCATAAGCTTTTTTTCGAAGTCTTTTGCCGAATTTCATTCGTACGATTGAACGCTTCAAACGTTCGATTTGTATGATTTTGGTGAATATTCGAGCTTTTTTTCCTGCGACTATTCGATCGTACGATTCTGCCGAATAGTCGAATATGCACTCAAAACTGGTGAATATTCCATTTGATTTTGCCGAATATTTATTTGCCAAATATTCGGCAGTCGAATTCGAGGGCTAATAGCCCTCGACAATTCGACCCTTTGTAAATCTGCCCCTTATTATTGGTCATCAGATACCAATTTAACTGAAAACTTTTGTTGTCCATAGGAACTGTATTTGATGATATCAACAACTCAGGCTGTATTCCTGTGGATAAGTGCCCCTGTACAGTTAGGGGAGAAACATACTCTTCTGGAGCATCATATTCTACTCCATGCAGTACCTGGTCAGTTCATAGTTCAATAATTAATTGTCACCTATCTCTTCATGTAACTGTAGGGGTGTAACAAGGTACAGGTTACAGCATCTTACATTGTACCTTACATTAACAGTTGGGGCCTATTTATAGAGAATAAAACTGACAGTGAGAGGGAGGATGGGGAGGACAACTTCAAGGCAATCAAACACAAGCAATTTGCAACATGGCACTAACATTCACTGTACCTATCAGCAAGAAAAACAAGGTTTGGTTGGTTGGGATAACATTATTAGCTGGGAATAGTTTTCTGCATTCTTCCCAACCCCTCTCACCCACAGGGTGGTGCATTCCTTTAAATTAATATCTGTCATAATGATAGCCCAAGCTAACCGTAACAGAAGTAACACGCCTCATTCAAACAAGCTGTGTTTAACTTCAAAATTCTCTCCTTGATTAATGCATATATGGCACTGCACAAAGGTTTGCCACATTCCACCACTCTGATCTACTTTGTCCTCCTATTGGCTTTAATCCTACTGTATATTGATTTTGGTTATCCAGAGATAAGGCTGTGGAATGTGACCACGCCTTCTATCTTCACATAGGTTACATAGAAAGCCTGCTAAAAAATGTTTTATTGATGTAGCTTAAAGTATTCCCCTATATATTTAGGCCTTAATATACTGTCATGTTTTTACGAAACTACAGTATATTTGTCAACATACATCACAATATTATGTAAAACATTATTCAGAAATATATACTGTACTAATTGAAGGGAAGTTACAAGACCTACTTTATGAACACAATTGCTAGTTAGATTTTTTTAAATGGAAGAATAAAAAATAAACCAATAATTTAAGGCCTCACTTACTGATAGAGAAACATATTTCTTTATAACATCATTACAAAATTTTAGTATTAACTGCCTTGAAATTCATTAAATAGTTATTTTAAACTTTTGGGTTCTCTGTAATAATTTATGCTAAAACAGTATTTTCCTGTTCAGTAATTATTGGAAACTATTTTTTCAATGGCTGGAAGAATATATTTCTTTTAAAGAATATTCTAAACAAATTTATCAGTGACCTTTGTTTGGGAGTATCAGTTAGAGAATTGGTATCATTTTCTGAATGATACCAATAATTAAACCAATAATTTAAGTCCTTACTTACTGATTGAGAAACTTTTTTATAGTATCTTCAGTATTATCTGCCTTGAAATTCATTTAAATAAAATAATTATCTTTAACTTTTGGGTTATCTGTAATAAGTTGTGCTAACACATTATTGGAAACTATTTACACTATGGGGAATATATATATATAAGAATATTCTTAACAAATTTATCAGTGACTTATTTTTAGGAGTATCCTATCCCTATTACATTTGATAAATATATTCCAACAGCAACTGGCTTTTTGAAAATTCTCTTAACAGCTATCAAACCTTTGCATTTTTCACAAAGAACTACTAGTTACAATCATATTTTTTCCCACAGTTCATGTTCTTCAGGGAAGTGGAACTGTAAGGACTTGCCTTGTCCCTCAACTTGCTCTGTAGAAGGAGGCTCTCACATTACGACCTATGATCAGACCCATTACAGCATCCATGGGGATTGTAACTATGTACTGACCAAGGTAGAGGATCCAAAATTCTTCTGTAACATATATAAAAAAATTACCTTGAGGTGTTATAAAAAGATATACAATCGACAACATTGTTACTTATCTACTGGAATTGATTTTTGATGTTTTTACAGACATGCGATGGTGGAGATTATACAGTTGTTACCGAACTTCGCAAATGTGGTTTAACTGCAAGTGAGACCTGTCTAAAGAGCATTATGATCCTGCTCAATGGAGGAGAAACAGTAAGTCCTCAAGCTTCAGACTCCCTTTTTTAAGGAAACAAGAAAGATTTGGCTAAATTAAGACTGAGTGAGGCCAAGCTATTTGCCAGAACCTACATTTCTAGACCAATGTTTTACATTGGGTGGCATATTTACTAAAGAGTGAACATCACAACATGATTTTATTCTGGCATGTAAAAATATTCTTTGTTTCATGAAATTAAGTTGCTGATTTATTTATAACAGAATGTTGTGATCAAGCCCTGTGGCAGTGTGTATGTGAACAGTGTCTACACTCAGCTGCCATTTTCTACCGGTAAATATACTATCCTATTATATTTGTTTGATATTTTATTGCATGGATATGATAACTGTGCCTGTATTGAACATAAACATTTTGTGTTTTCATAATTCTTGACAAAATAAATATGTATTTTGTCATTTAGAGCTGGCACAGTATATTAAAGCAGGGAAACATGAAGCATGCCCATATCTGCACTTACTGTTTTGTTTTTGATTTTAGCAAGCGTCACGATCTTCAGACCTAGCTCTTTCTACATTATTGTCCATACACAAGCGGGACTTCAGGTGGTTGCTCAGCTCACTCCCTTCATGCAGGTCTATGTCGTACTGGACCCTGTCTTCAAAAACAAGACATGTGGTAAGGATATATTCTAGCATTTTTCAGAAGGAAGATCAAAGTAGTGACTTGTACTAGCCCAGCCTAACTGGTATGTCTTTTCAGGTCTTTGTGGAAACTTCAATGACAAGCAAAGTGATGATTTCCAAACCATAAATGGAGTGGTAGAAGGAACTGGAGCATCATTTGCAAATACATGGAAGACCCAAGCTGACTGTCCTAACATCAAGAATATTTATGAAGATCCATGCTCCCTCAGTGTGGAAAATGGTACCTATCTGTAACAAAACATGCTTTGCTTTAAAAGTTTATATTTTTCGTATATATGTACACTTTGTTTTTGTGAAGATATCTTTAAAAGCTTATGGGAAAATCATAGATCCCAAAACCTATGGTAGTAAAGCATCTAAATGCTGATAAAATCCTGTTGATGGAAAATTATGACAATTGCTAAACTTTGCCTGGCCAAAACCTAAAGTGATTACAGATCCTCACTTGATGATTGATTGGGCCAAAAAGCTTGAGCAATCATAAATAGGCCCCTGAGTTTTCAAACCCATTCTGGGTTTTGAGTTGAAAAAGCTTGGCTACTTCTGTAAGTTTCATTGAAAGACTTTTGTAACAAAGAAAAACTTCAGCATCTTTTAGGTTCCAATGTTTTCTACGTTACATTGCAGAAAATGCCAAGCTTTTTCAGCCCGAAACCTAGTGTGAGTATGTAAACTCATGCCAGGTTTCCTTGAAGCTCAAGGAATCATAAATATAGTCTGAGAACCACCAATGGAAAATGGATCTGTGTGGATCAAAAGAAAAAAAATAAGCATTCTCAAAAAACAAATTGAATTTAATTTTTTTTCTTCTGCAGAGCAATATGCTTCACACTGGTGTAGTCTCATATCTGACCCAAAAGGGCCTTTTGCTGCATGCCACTTGCTAGTGAACCCAAACATTTACCAAAAGGTAAGTACAATGCTCACACATGCACAGAAGCACACACATGAGTACTCTCCTGACTTAATCATATGAAGAAATCAACTACAAAATATATATACTACAAAATAGTATTTTTCATGGAACATATTTTCTTCTTTCTTAGAACTGTATGTTTGATACCTGCAACTGTCAGAAGAGTGAAGATTGTATGTGTGCCTCCCTCTCCTCTTATACTCGGGCCTGCATAACCAAAGGTGTTAAATTAACTGGATGGCAAACAAACACCCCCTGCAGTAAGTTGAGGATTCTTTTATATAAGTTATTTTGGAAAATTTGGCATTGAACTGGACACTAATTTATTAAATAGCTGAGTTGCAATTCTGACTTTTTGATTTATCAAGCAAGAGACAAATACACCGTCATGTTTATGAAATGTGAAGGTGTGTATAGAAAACAATATAATTGCAATTAATTCTTGACAAACTTTTCTCACTTTATTTTCAGTTAAATATACCAAATACTGTCCCAAAACACTAACTTATATTGAATCTGTGAGCACCTGCCAGCCAACCTGCCGCTCTCGCTTTGAGCCTAACCCCACCTGTAGCATTAAGTTCATACCTGTAGATGGGTGCAGCTGCTCTAAGGGATTCTATATGGATGACAGGAACAAATGTGTCCCTGAAGCTGCCTGCCCCTGTTACTACAAAGGAAGTGCCATACCCTCTGGAGAAGTGGTCCATGACAATGGAATACAATGGTGAGCTGAAAATGTTGGTACTTATTTTCTTCTAATCCAGGGCAATGAAATATAATATATTTCTCTTCTGTAGCTCTGTGCTTTAGAAACTAACAGCAATTTACCAAACCAGAATATCTTGAAATAAAAACTTTATTGTATTTGGCAAGTAGGGCCACTTTTATGGTACACTACACTTACATTGTTGGAAAATATTTGGCATGGGGGACATACTTCGAGGTGTGCACTGATAAAAACACCAGTATAAAGTGTACATAGAACCATCAATCTGTTTGTTTTAAAACAAATGCCTTGTTCTTTTTTTAACAGTTCTTGTACTCAAGGGCAGTTGAGCTGTATTGGATCTGCTAAGCCAGGTAATGTCCTATAAATCAATACTAAATTACTGAACTCTTTAATGTATTATGAAATAATTTACTGTAGCTCCCGCAATTACACATTAAAGCTGCAGTCAAAAATAATCAATGTTCATCCAGAAGGATCTGTTGGTGAGAAGCAGTTTGAGAGTCATTTGCCTGACAGTTTCTGTATGTGCTCTATGCCATTCACTGGGTTCTTCATCCATTGCCAGGTCTATCAAGCACGTTGCACCATCTATTGGCAAGGAGTAGTGATGGGCAAATCTATCCCGTTTCGCTTCGCAGCTAAATTTGCAAATTTCCAACGAAATTCGCTAATTGGAGAAAAATTTGTGAAACAAGTCGCTTTTCGTCATTTTTGTCGTGTGACTTGTTTTTTTTTCCATTCATTATGCCATTGTTGCTTCACTTGTATTAGTGGTAAATTAGGCTTTATTTGTGTTTTCTTTAGATCAAGGCAAACTTGGTAAATTGGCAATATTGCCAAATTATTATAAGTAGAGAGCTTACACATCAAAGTTTTATGAATGTCCTTATTTTTACAACCAAAGCCATTGAGATCATTATACATGTTTTCTCCCCTACAGAATGCGCTGCTCCAATGGTTTATTTTGACTGTAAGAATGCAACAGTGGACACAAAAGGATCAGAATGTCAAAAAAGTTGCCAGACATTGGATATGGAATGTGTAAGTAATTATGGAACAATACTGAATTAATTAATTAAATGTTTATTAGCCCCAAAACTGCATTTTGTGGAAGTCTTTGTTATAACTGAAAATATAGACACAGTACATGATGCACACACCTGAAGACAATAACATTGCTTTGTTCTTATAATTACTTACATTTTTCTCATGTCGCTTATAGTACAGAACAAAATGTGTCTCTGGCTGCGTCTGTCCTGGTGACCTTGTGTCAGATGGAAAAGGGGGCTGCATTAAAGAAGATCAATGTCCATGTGTCCACAATGAAGCCACTTATCAGCCCGGAGATAAAATAAAAGACAAATGCAATACCTGGTATGTCTATTAACAAAGAGCCAGGCATTGCCCTGTGCAAAATATACTTCCGCAATTGAAGAAACAACATCCAACATCCCTTTTTCTCTTCATAGTACATGCAAAAACCGAAAGTGGCAATGCACAAATGAGCCATGTCTAGGGACCTGTGCTGTGTATGGAGATGGACATTATATCACTTTTGATGGGAAACGATACACCTTTAATGGAGACTGTGAATATATTCTTGCTCAGGTGCAGTTTTGGTTCAGTTATTTGGAGAATGCATGTTGAGAGATCTCAGCCTAAAAATGTGTTCATGCTCATGATGTGGTTCTTGCATTATAATTTCAGGATCACTGTGGTAAATCTGATAGTGGCAGCTCTTTCCGAGTCATTACAGAGAATGTCCCTTGTGGAACTACTGGCACAACGTGTTCTAAAGCTATCAAGGTCTTTCTAGGGGTAAGTTGTGAACTCTTAATGATATTAATGCATCAGTAAATCTAGTATTTCCTAGAGCAGCAGTACCATTATTTGGCAGACATCAACTTGTAATGCCTGTTTTACCATGTAAGAAAACCCTGATCATGGGGCAAAATCGGCCAAGAGGTAAATTGCTTGAAAATACATCATAGATATATAATTTTTATCCTCACATACGTGTTTGTAAAAGTGATTTAGCAAAAATAATTCTGGATGTAGTAAGAGTAGGCTGGAAGAAGATGTGAGTGATAATCATGGGATTTAAATAAGATCTAATTTATTGTTTGCATGTTGTTGTCTTTACACCATAACCAGAGCTTTGAACTTGTTCTCACAAATGAGCATTTTGAGGTATTGAAAAGAGAACCTGGAGCTAAGGTACCATATAAGATCCGATACATGGGTATCTATCTTGTCATTGAGTCTGACAGTGGACTGATCCTGCTGTGGGATAAGAAAACTGGCATCTTCATCAAGCTCAGTAAAGACTTTGAGGTAAGATTTGCTACAAATATAAACAGTTCAATTTTTCAAAATAGCTTCATATGCGGTATTATTGTCCACAGTTTCAGTAATTTATCTCCGCACGTAACAAATAAACACACTCTAATTCATATGCAGGGTAAAGTTTGTGGTCTGTGTGGTAATTATGATGGAAATGGAAACAACGACTTCACTACTAGGAGCTTGTCTGTGATAGGAGATCCTGTGGAATTTGGCAACAGCTGGAAACTCAACCCAACATGTCCTGATGTCAATCCAACCAGGGATCCTTGTTCTGCCAATCCATATAGGAAATCATGGGCTCAAAAGCAATGCAGTATCATCAATGGCAAGGCCTTTTCTGCTTGCCATTCTCAGGTGTGTGTGTGTTTGGTTTATGGGCACTTTCAAACATAGCACTACTTTAATGTGTATTAAACTACTGTTGCAAAAACTTTTTTTTAGGATATACTGTCGGATGCTATTATAAAAAAAAAAATGTTTTTTTATAGCTTGACCCATCTGGGTATTATGATGCCTGTGTTTCGGACTCCTGTGCTTGTGACAGTGGTGGAGACTGTGAGTGCATGTGTGATGCAATTGCAGCCTATGCTCTGGCCTGTAGTGAAGCTGGCATTTGTGTTTCCTGGAGGACCCCAAGTATCTGTCGTAAGTAATACATAATATTTTACTATTCTCTAGTGTCGTTATTCATTTTTTTGTTTTGCGTCTTAATCAAAAGGTTGTATTAGACAATGATTGATGGAAAGAAATTGAACCAATATTTAAATTCAGCTCCATTTTTCTGTGTTTCTAACAATATCTGGTTGTCTTTGTAGCTGTCTTCTGTGATTACTACAACTCAGAAGGGGAATGCGAATGGCATTACAAGCCATGTGAGCACAGTTGCATAAAGACATGTAGAAATCCCACTGGAAAATGCCTTTATGATCTACCTGCTATGGAAGGTAAGAGAGGTTTATAGATAATTTCAGAATATGGTAGTTGACTTCTGGAAAAAAGGGTGATAACCAAGTGGCACCAGGGATCCTCTACACAAACAAAAGTAGTGGTAATAATGGACAAGCCATTTAGCTGCAATGACTGGACAAAGTGAACCATGTGACCAATTTAAAGTCTGAGCAGTTGACAGGGAAAGGAAATATATAGCCTTCAAGCAGATGTTTTTGCATGGATACTGCACAGAAAATACCAATGTGTGGGGTAGCAGCTAAGCATTTGAAGACAATGAGGGGAGTGCTATGATAAGACACTAAAGGCTGATGGCTGGTGGAGAGAAGTATGTGCCATAACAGATGCCAGGGGTTGGTGGTGGTGAACATACAATATCATGGACACAAGGTGGCAGGCAGATACATCATGATGCACTTAAAAATGTATTCATTGGAGGGCCAAGTTCTTTGGTAGACCCCATTGTACTGACATCCAGTATGCTACAATAATCAAGGACACAGTTGTTGTTATTAAATTCTATCCTGTATGCTGGCAAATAATATTAGTTAAATATATGGGAGAAGGTTCCAAACTATGGGTATAGTCTAATGCAGTGATCCCCAACCAGTAGCTCACGAGCAACATGTTGCTCTCCAACCCCTTGGATGTTGCTCCCAGTGGCCTCAAAGCAGGTGCTTGTTTCTGAATTACTGGCTTAGAGGCAAGTTTTGGTTTCATAACAAACAGATGTCCTGCCAAACATTCTCTCTCCTGTAGGCTGCCAGTCAATACAGGGGTTACCAAAAAGCCAATCAGAGCTCTTATTTGACATCCACATGGACTTTTTCATGCTTGTGTTGCTCTCCAACTCTTTTTAAATTTAAATGTGGCTATTGAGCAAAAAAGGTTGGGGACCCCTGGTCTAAAGGATAATAATTTGTTCTTGATAACAGTAATAAGTCTCCACAAACCTTTAATATTTAGATGTAGTCAGGACAACCAGTTCTTTGAAATATTTTGCATTAAACCTATGATGATAAATAGTTTTGTTTTCAAAATAAAGTTTTATTACATACATACTATAAAATCTGTTCCTTACAACAGTATCTGAATAACATTCTAATAAGCACCAAGACATGTGACTGTAAATTTACCTCACATTTATATTTATATTAACTTGACTAAATTTTTCATTTTGCCTTTAGGATGTTATCCCAGCTGCTCAGCAGAAAAACCATTTTTTGATGAAGACACAATGGATTGTGTAGCCCAGTGTGGTTGCTATGATGATGAAGGAAATCACTTCCCACGAGGAGCCGAAATTCCCAGCAAGGAAAATTGCCAGACCTGGTAAGGACTCTTTAGGTGCTCATTTAAAACTTCTATTTAAATGCCCACTGAAGGAGAACTTTACCCATAAGTCTTTAACTGAAAGCAGTTTTTGCTTGTATCTTTATGTAGAGTATATTTCATACTTTAAAATATTTATGACTTACAAGGATTCTGTCATTATGGTGTAGTTTTAATTTCTAAATTACACGGTTTGTGCTGCAAATAATTCACTCTACCATGTAAAATTTCATACCTAACCCAACAAGTGTATCTTTTTTTAGTTGTAATAGCGGTGTGTAGGCCGCCATATCAGGTCATTTTGTCTGATCATGTGCTTTCAGAAAGAGCCACTGCTGAACTATGGAACTGCTTTCTGGCAGGCTATTGTTTCTCCTACTCAATGTAACTGAAGGTGTTGCAGTGGGACCTGGATCTTTACTATCGAGTTCTGTTCTTAGGTCTATCAGGAAGCTGCTAGTGTTGTTGTTGTATTATCAAGTTGCTATCTGGTTAACCTCCAGAGTTGGACTGGGATGCCCGTAGCCCACTAGAAAACCTTAGTTATGGGCCCACTTTTCAAACTATTTCTCCTCTTCCTCACTTCAATCAACCCCTATTCTTCAAGTCTCTTTTTCTTTCTATTCTCTTAAGTATTATTCTGTGTATTTAGCCTCTCTGTTCCCATACAGAAGTAGGTAATGACCATGAAACAGGCAAAATGGTTAGAAGCAGGAGGTCCCACTGACACTTGGGCCCACCGGATGTTTTCCTGGTATCCTATTGTTTTTCTGTTATGTCACTGGTGGTGGGGGGGGGGGTGATTAAAAAATATAGATTTATAAAATATAAAAAATCAGTTTGCTCTTTTGAAAAATTGATTTCCATGCAGAGGTCTTCTGGTGCAGCAGTATTAACTGATGCATTTTTTTTCTTTCTGCAGTGTGTGCAGCATGTCTTCCCATACTGAATGCAAGTATGATAAGTCAGGTAAGCTTGGGGAATATCTTGATAATGAGCACAACTAGTCACAATGAAGGATGAGGATGTACTTGAGGATGTTCAGATATGGCAGCTACACAAAAATATTTGCAATGATAAGAAGCCCTATTATGTATAGCCCATATGTCCTTTTTGTTTTTAAGGTTTATATATATTATATGCCCCTTTTCTTTCACAGCCTGCTACTGTATGTACAATGGTACCAAATACAATTACAATGATGTGATTTATAACACACGGGATAGCACTGGAGGGTGTCTCAGCGCCATTTGTAAGGAAAATGGAACAATCCTGAGAGATACTTTGTGTTCCACAACAACTCCTAAAACTACATTTGTATTTACCACACCAAAAACAACTACTGCTATCACTACTGAAAAACCCCCTGGTAAGTCTCAAACACTTCCATTCTATCAAATGATATCTATGTGAACAAAGCTGCAATGTAAGAAAAATGTAAGAAAACAGGAACACATTGAAAAGCCCATCAATGCAAGTCCATTTAAAATCCAACATTTGAGTAATTTTTACTAGAAAATTCTAAAATTTTTGTGGAAAAAAAGTAAAACATTTTTAGATTCATTTTATACCCTGAGGTTGCAAAAAGCCAGAATCCAAAAATCTGGCATCCTAGACCTGCTGAGGTTGACTATAAATCAGTGGAATATCTGTGCGTTGCTCTGGTATTGGCCCAAAAATCCAACTATTTTGGACTTTTTTTGGGTAAAAATCCAAACAATTCGAGTTTTTTGGAAAAAAGAAAAAATTGATTTCGGAACAAAACTCCAAAAAAAATGTGGATTCTAGTTTGGTCAAATGTTTTTATTTAAAAAAATCTGATAAATTAGGATTTTGATAAATAACCCCCTATATATTAAAATTCGAATTTGTGTAGTTTTAAATCAAGTATTTATGTCTACTTATTTATTAAGATCCATATATAAAAACATGAATGAATGAAACTGCAAAATGACTACAACAACAAAAATCTTGAAATCCTCTCTTTCATAATAATTTTACTGAAAGAAATCCCAATAACCTCTAAAACCTAATAAAAATTTAACAATTTCATAAGCACAGCTCCCATTTACTTCTACATGACCTCAACAGCTTTTAGATGGTATTATGTTTTTTTGTGCTTTTTACACATTTTTCTAATTTTTTAAATATTCATTGGGAGTTTTTCATAACAACTATATTTATTTCCCAGTTTCTTTTGTCACATTTTTTCCTAAATAAGGTCTCATTTGAGAATTTATTCGCCAGTGTCGAATTCGCGGCGAATTCCCGCGATTCGCCGCTGGCGAATAAATTTGCGAAACGCCAGCAAAAATTTGCACGTCGTTTTTGCCGCGACACGGCGAAAATGACACTACGAGACGGAAACGGCACGCGTCGGAAACGACGCAACGCGTCACAATTGACGCAACGCGCGTCAAGAACAATGCGCAACTCGTTTTGCAAATTTTTTTGGCAATTCGTGAATTTCGCTGGAAATTCACGAATTTTTCAACGAAACGGGTGAGATTCGCCCAACACATTTTTTCCCTCAAACTCAAATTTTTATAAATCTGCGCCTTACTAAATATCGAACTTTTTATGTTTTAGAGTAATTATTCTTATACACAATTTTTAGCACTAAAAACTTCTAGAAGTAGAAGTTTCCAAAAAATATGAACATTAAATTCTCTAATACGCTTCTAAATTTGAGATTTGCTATTAATCATGCATTATAATTTGTTCATTGAGAAGAGATGAATGAATAACTTAGAACAACGTACCCTCAAAAAAGTTATTGTTCCTGAAGCTTAAGTGGAAAAAGGAGCTCACAGTTTGTAATGCATCAAGTTTATGTGTAAAACAAATAATGATGAACACCGTAAATGTGTTTCTTTTCCTTTTTCATGTAGTAACCACAATCTGTGTTCAAAAAGTCTGCGAGTGGTCTCAGTGGATCGATGGAAGCTATCCTGGATCAGAACCTGACAGTGGAGATTTTGATACATATGAGGATCTTAGAGCCAAAGGATATCATATCTGTAATCATCCAGAAGAAATAGAATGCAGAGCTGAAAGGTTCCCTGAAACTCCACTAAGTGAATTAGAGCAGAATGTCCATTGCAATGCTTCCTTTGGACTAATATGCTACAATAAGGATCAACTGCCACCTATTTGCTACAACTATGAGATTAAGGTCAAATGCTGTGAAATTAGGCCATGCAGCTTCACAACTTCAACTCCCATCATAACCACACAGTCTACCACAGCCATTAAATCGACCACTACACCTACACCTAAACCTACAACTCCAACCACAACTGAAACCATAACCACTACAACAGAAACTTCTACTACCCCTCACTGTAAACCACAGTGCAAATGGACTGATTGGATTGATGTTAATGTGCCAGGTGTGGGGGGAGGTAAAGGAGATTTTGAAACCTATGACAACATCCGTGCAAAAGGAATACATATTTGTAAGAGGCCAGATGGTATTCAGTGTAGAGCAGAGAAATATCCTGATACGCCCATTGGTCACATTGGTCAGGTAGTTCAGTGTAATTTAACAGTTGGCCTTATTTGCAAAAATGAAGAGCAAGAAAGTGATTTTAAAGAATGTCTTAACTACCAAGTGAAAGTACTTTGTTGTGATGATTATAGTCATTGTTCACCAACAACCACATCATCTGTACCTACAACCACAACATCAACCTCAAAACCAACAACCACAACATTGACACCTATTACTACAACATCCACCACTACCCATTCAACTACAACAACAGAAACAACCACAACTCCAACCACAACTACAACAGAAACAACCACATCTCCAACCACAACTTCAACAGAAACACCACTAACAACTCCAACCACAACTACAACAGAAACAACCACAACTCCAACCACAACTACAACAGAAACAACCACAACTCCAACTACAACAGAAACAACCACAACAGTAACAACCACAACTCCAACCACAACAGAAACAACCACAACTCCAACTACAACAGAAACAACCACAACTCCAACCACAACTACAACAGAAACAACCACAACTACAACAGAAACAACCACAACGCCAACCACAACTACAACAGAAACAACCACAACAGAAACAACCACAACCCCAACCACAACTACAACAGAAACAACTCCAACTACAACAGAAACAACCACAACATCTACAACAGAAACAACCTCTTCCTCTCACTGTAAACCACAATGCAAATGGACTGATTGGATTGATATTGATGAACCAGGCAAAAGCAAAGGAGATTTTGAAACGTTTGATAATATCCGTGCAGCAGGAAAAAGTATTTGTAAGAAGCCTGATGATATTGAGTGTAGAGCAGAAAAGCACCCTGATGTGTCTATTAGTCACATTGGTCAGGTTGTTCAGTGTAATGTAACATTTGGCCTTGTCTGCAAAGATGAGGAGCAAGAAAGTGATGTTAAAGTATGTCTTAACTACCAAGTGAAAGTTCTTTGTTGTGATGACTATAGTCATTGTACACCAACAACCACTTCACGATTGATTACGACTACAATTCCATCCACATCAGAAACTAAAACACCAACAACAACAACAACCACAACTACAACCACCACAACTGAATCTACACCTCAAACTACAACAGAAACACCACTGACAACTTCAACTACAACAGAAACTACAACTCCAACCACAACTGAAACTACAACTCCAACCACAACTGAAACTACAACCACAACAGAAACTACAACCTTAACATCTACCACAACCAAAACTACAACAACATCAGCAACAAGTCATACTACTCACTGCTTCTGTCATGTTGAAGATGCTTTCTTTTCACCAGGTATGTTAAGGTTATGTTTAATATCAATTAATAAAAAATACAAGTATAATTAATATTTTACTCATCAATAGCTGTAATGTGCAATCTATCTATCTAACTATTTATCTATCTCTATCTATCTATCTATCTATCTATATATATATATATATATATATATATATATATATATATATATATAGTCTAGTAGCATCATTTTATATTACAGGCCAACCTCATTTTCTGTGTGATAATTTGCAACAACCACTAAGCTTAGTTTCTTAACAGCTACCCAGAACCCACTGAGCATGTGGGTGTGTTTTAGACACTTTCCAAGTTGGTGACCCCTGTGACAAGCTGAAACATTAAGCTAGTACGATAAGTTCAGTATATAAAATATGACATTTTTGGCCATATTTATTTTTAGGGTGCACCAGGTGCAATATATAAAATATGGCATTTTTAATCATTCATTTTTAGGGCTTTTATCTCCTTTAAGGTGTTGTGATCCAAATTACAGAGAAAGACCATATTCATAAAACCAAGTCCTTATATATACCTTATGGGGCAAATTTACTATTATTCACCCAAAATCCTACGAATTTCAATAAGCATTCAAATATGGAATGCTTATGGAGTAGTTTTAGGCTATAATTTTGCTCGATATTCGATTTCTCGATGAATTCATA
Organism: Xenopus borealis; assembly: GCA_024363595.1. Classification (NCBI taxonomy): domain Eukaryota; kingdom Metazoa; phylum Chordata; class Amphibia; order Anura; family Pipidae; genus Xenopus; species Xenopus borealis. Next base: position 18,362,273 of record CM044437.1, on the reverse strand, counting down.
CGAATTTGTACGATTCGAACGATCGAAGTGTTCGAACGTACGAATGGTATTCGAGCAGGACTTAGCAAAAGAAGCCTATGGGGGGGGGGGTTCCCATAGGCTTCTATTGGTATTCGGTAGGTTCAATCTGGCGAAGTAGGCATTCGAAGGATTTAAAAATGTTAATTTCTTTAATCATCAAATGATCGAATTATCGAATATCCGATCATTCGATCTATTCAATAATTTGATATTTGATGATCGAAGAGGCCTAATTTGTATATTCGAATATCCAATTAAATCGTACGATCGTAATTCGATCATATTCAATCGAACTTCGATCCATTCACGTGAATTTTGTAAATTTGCCACTATGTGTTTCAATTGTTCATTGACAAACAAACATGTTTTTCTGCTCCAGGGGAAATGATTTACAATATGACGGATCATGAGGGATGCCATTTTTATGCAATGTGTAATGATCTTTGTGAAGCTGAAAGATTCCAGGGACCATGCTCACCAACTACTACGGCTAGTCCAAAAACTACTACTACCATTTCTACAAAAAAGACTACTATAGCATTTACTGGTTGTCAACCTGATAAAAAGGTAAATAAAATTAAATATGATGGTAAAATCTGCATATTCTTCTTGTTATCTTTATTAATAATATACCCATTACAGGTATGGGATCCATTATCCAGTAAGCTCAGAATTATGGATCCAAACTAAAATATAGTTAATCCTTACTGAAAGAAAAAAATGAGTTTGTTGAGTTTATTAAATGTTTACATGATTTTCTAATAGACTAAGGTGGTTATTTATGAAAATACAATTTTATCCCATTATTTTCTGAAATATTTATTATATATTATTTATCACTAACAAAATAACAAAATCCAGATTGGGAAAAAACTTGAAAAACTCGTGAAAATTGTCTTAAAATTCAAAACGTTCGTATTTTTTAGATTTTTGCCCAAAAACCACAAAATCTTTTTCCATCCACAGGTTATAATAAATCCCTGAAATATTTGCATTTATTTCCACTAAAAATTAAGATTTTCTAGTAAAAAAAAGCATTTTTTTAGCATTCAGACTTAAATAAATAACCCCCTTAAGGTATGAATTCAGAAAGATCCATTATCCAGAAAGCCCCAGGTCCCAAGCATTCTGTATAACAAGTCCGATACCTGTATAATGAAAAACAACTGCAAGTTTTTTTCTTCCTACTATTATTAATGGTTAACAATATTAGTAGTTCTTGCCGTATATTGAAATTAATATATAATATTTTGCCTTAACCAGTTTCTTCTTGTTACAGCCTAATGAATCCTGGCAGATTGACAACTGTACAACAGCCACCTGTCATGGGCACAATGTCATAACTTATGATTCAGTCAAATGCCCAGAAGTGAAGGAGCTCACCTGTGATAATGGTTTCCCACCAGTCAAAGTCTTCAGTCAAGATGGCTGCTGCTTCCATTATGAATGCCAGTGTACGTACAATTCAAATCAAATTCATTCAAAGAAGAGGAATCATTTTAATGATCATTCTTAGCATTTTGAATATCTCTTACAGGTGTCTGCAGTGGGTGGGGAGACCCTCATTATATCACATTTGATGGAACCTACTACACATTCCTAGAAAATTGCACCTATGTCCTTATGCAGCAGATCACACCAAAGTACGATAACTTCCGTGTCCTGGTTGATAACTATTTCTGTGATGCTTTAGATGGTTTGTCCTGTCCACAGTCTATTATGGTATACTACAAAAACAACGAGGTGGTGCTGACACGTACCATGTTTAAAGGAAAGATGACAAATAGGGTAGGTGTTCCTATTCCTTTACTTTTCACACACACATATATATATATATATATATATATATTTATATTTACCAAATACATTTTTTTTTACGTATGAATATTAGCCAACTGAAAAATATTGACACATGGATTTATACATGGCTTTATTAAACAATCTGCAGGGGTATGAAAACAGGTACAGAAGAACCCTAGGCATATTTGACTTGGAAGTAGTGATGTGCGGGTTGGCCCAATACCCATGTGACCTGCGGCCTCAGCACCCCCTTTGTGGGTTGCGGGTGGGTTTAGGTTGAGTCCTGCTCTCCCCATCTGTGACCTCATACTGCCGGGTTTCTGCTTCCTGCATTCTTTTTTATACTCTTTCCCAGCCACTTTTGTGACATCATCAGCAGGGTGGTGCAGGTCTATATATAGAGGGGAGGAGGCTGTTGGGCTGGGTCAAGTGTGGGTTGAGAAAAACTTGACACATCACTATAAAAAAGCCAAATGTTGGGTCCTTAAGGATACACAGATGACACGAGGTCACCCATTCCGTTTAGAGGAAAAGAGGTTCCGCCTAAATATTCGGAAGGGGTTTTTTTACAGTGAGAGCTGTGAAGATGTGAAATTCTCTCCCTGAAACTGTTGTACTGGCTGATACATTAGATAGCTTTAAGAAGGGGCTGGATGGATTTTTAGCAAGTGAGGGAATACAGGGTTATGGAAGATAGTTCATTATGCAAGTTGATCCAGGGACTAGTCCGATTGCCTTTTTGGAGTCAGGAAGGAATTTTTTTCCCCCTCTGAGGCAAATTGGAGAGGCTTAGGATGGGGTTTTTTGCCTTCCTCTGGATCAACTAGCAGTTAGGCAGCTAAAATTAAAAATAAGAAGAAAAAAAAAAAAAGGTTGAACTTGATGGACGCAAGTCTTTTTTTCAGCCTAACTTACTATGTTACTATGTTACTATGTTACATTTTCAGTAAATATATTCATATAGCAAAGTTTGGGGTATTTTAAGGTCCAATAAATATGATGTTAAATCTGCCACAAAGCTGTACTATATGTTAGTCAGGAAAAACCTTTTTCTTTATTGTGCCAGTTTGTAAAAGGTTACACCAATGTTTTCAATAAAGCTTGATCCATCTGTTCCTTCAGCACTAGTAATTTTTTTTTAGGATGAAATGTAAATTTTCGGGGGGGGGGGGAATTTTCATAAACTTGGAGCTTTAACTTATATTTAGCAAAATTACCAAGGGTTCTTCTGCTATTGGTTTATATTTTTTTGTAATCATTCATTAAGGGCTCATGAATATTGCCCTATGGTATTTTTGATCAGAAAAACCATAAATACAAATATAAAACTTTGATTGTCATTTGTCAAAAGATTCGATTCAATAAAGTCTGGACAACACCCGGATTTACAACAGATGGTATTACTGTTACCAGTACTGGTATAAACATGATTGTGGAAATCCCTGAAATTGGTGCCTATATCTCATTTAGTGGAATGATCTTTGTGGTTAAACTTCCATACAGCAAGTTTGGTTACAATACAGAAGGCCAATGTGGTAAGATACTGAAATCTATTGTGTGTAATTATTGTTTGAAATAAATGTGCTCTAAAATATTTCTAGATATACTCTTTATGTATTTATATACATATGTATGCATGAAAATTATTTCATCCCTAGAAATAAGAGAATTAAACCATATTAACATTTTTTAAACCAATTTTTAGTTCCCATTTAATAGCAAAATACATTTTCACGTTTTCATTATGAAAAAGGCTGCATTTCAATTGGTCCCAACCAGGTGTCTGCTCCAACAACCGTAGTGATGAATGTAGAATGCCAGATGGCAAAGTTGTGCAAGATTGCAGTCAGATGGCCAATCACTGGAAAGTGAAAGTGCCTGAGAAACCATACTGCAACCTCCCACCACCAATTACACCAAGCGAACAGCCTCCAGTGCCAACCACCACTTGTCCTCCTTCATCTCTATGTGATGTCATCTTAAGCGAGTAAGTAGAGTTAGCAAACATGATGAAGTAATGAAAGATAATCATTACTATACATGCAATATATACTCATAATATGCAAAAATGACACATAGTACAATAAAAAAGATCTTCATCAATATACTGTTTTTAGCATGGATAAACATAATAAATTTAAAATATTTTTTGCTATTAATTAGGATCTTTGCTGAATGCCACGATATAATTCCTCCAAAACCCTACCATGAAGGCTGCGTTTATGATGCCTGTCGAGTTCGAAATGATTCAGTGGAATGTGCCAGCTTAGAAGTCTATGCATCCCTGTGTACTTCCAGTGGAGTGTGCATTGACTGGAGGGAAAAGACACATGGCCAGTGCCGTAAGTTACATATAGGATAGAAGCATCCAAAACCCGAATGTGTACAAGAATAGCAAGATTTTTCTTTACATTTAATACACAAGAACCACAAACATACTAAAAAAAAGTGAGTGGCTCGCCATCAAGGTTAGTTAGGGTGAGAATCGGTGTGAATATGAAATTGCTGTCCTAGATATTCATGACTGATACACCAATGTTTTCATATATACCTGTACAGATTTCATGATCTAAGTAAATTCACATTAGCACAATAGAAATCTCTTTTTTGTTTTGTTACACAGCATACAATTGTCCTGATGGAAAAGTTTATAATGCTTGCGGCCAAGTCCATCCAGCAACTTGTGAACAGAAGTAAGTTATCAACTTAAAGGAGAAGGAAAGGCTAAAATTGAGTAAGCTTTATTAGAAAGGTCTATATAAATACACCAGTAAACCAGTAATGCAGCTCTGTCAAAAGAAACAGCATTTATTTCCTTCTAGTGTGTACCCTTTCCTTCTTTAAACCTCCAGGGCTAGGGCTTGAGCATGCTCAGTTTGTTCCTCTCTCCCTCTCCCTCCTCCCCTATTTTCTGTAATCTGAGCCCAGAGCTATGAGTGAGCATGGAGAGGCTCAGGCAGGAAGTGATGTCACACCAAGCTAATATGGCATCTACTATCCTAAACAAACAGAGTTTCTAAAACTGTTTACTCAGGTATGGAAAATCATTCTGCAGAATAAATATGGTGTTATAGCTTGCTCTTTTGTGGCTAATATATTGGCAATAATCTGCTTTGGTAGGTTTCCTTCTCCTTTAAGAGACTTTGTCAAAGATTGAGTACTTCAACATGTTTCCAAAATCATTGTTGCATTCTGTTGTTTGTGAAATCAAAATGTTTATTGTATTAATTTGACATTTGAAAAATCATCATTTTACTTTACTTGATTGCATTTAATGCAACCCTTTGATTAAAATTATGTCTAATTAAATCATTAAAGGGACATTAACAAGGTCAGCGATTATGAGACAGAGGGCTGCTACTGTCCAAAAGGAACTGTTCTCTTCAACTCTTTCAGTGGCATCTGTGTTCCAGAAAAGTGTGAGGGTAAGTTGAAATGATAATTTAACATTTATCCTTTATATAAACCACCATGTTCATCGTATGAGCTTTTTTTTTTTTTTTTTACAAAGTGTTCTCATTGGCCTATGATCTTTAAACCTTTAACACAGTGGATCTCTAGGCCTGATATTACAGTGAGGATTATTCATAACCAGGGTTGTAAACTTTGTTTTCTACACTGCTGTTAAAAAATTAGCAAGCGACCAATCACGTAAAATATTTCAGTTCTTGCATTCCAGACTTACAAGACTGAATAAGTATATGTTAAAAAATTTTTTACAGTTTGCCATGGACCTGACGGAAGACCAGTGAACGTGAGTCACATTTAAATTCTAAAATCAGTCTTATATGTATATATATTCTGGCATAATAACCAGATAAAGTCTGAAGGGAATTTATGTCTCTCCCAAAATGTTCTCTGAGAGAGAGCAGATGTTGAGAACAGCAGGGACTGAGTTCACTCAATTTTAAAGCCAGTACTGGGTTTGGAATTAATATACAGTATACACTCTCTGTTCAAAATGAGTTGAATGAATAAGGCTAGTGCTGGACATACTTTTTTCCTATTGTTTTAATTAAGCTATTTTATATGTATTGTTATTTATGACCCTGAACAAGAAAAGGAATTCTGTTTCACTTATCACTTCATGTCACTTCCAGTCCCACAGAACACCAAACGAGGTGATAAAATGAATTACCAAGAAGAATCCCCTGATAATAAGGCTTTCAAAGGCTGCTGCTTAGATAGGGGACAGATTTGTTTCTTTAAAAGTAGATAGGCAGTTCTGAACAAATTGCCTTGTTGCATAGCCTACATTTCAAATTAGTGCTTTAGAATGAAAAAAAAAATACAAAGACATGGATTATTTGTAATTAAAACAATAGGCAGAATGTAAATTCAACACAAGTCAAACCTATTTGTGTTTTTTAGTTTTAGATCTATCTAATCTATCTGTCTATCATCTATCATCTATCTATTTATTTATTTACCTATGTATCCAAATTCCCTGCAGGACCCAAACATTGACTTAAATAAAACATCCCATGCGTGCACCATCCTTTCTCTCATTATATTCATGTATTCCTGATATTGATATAACAAGCAGGTGATGGTCTGCCATGTATTACTTATAGTAAAAAAAAACTTCACATATTCAATCCCCAGTGTTACAGTATGTTCTAATTTGTATCTCTATGAAACTCACCAGGTTGGAGATTCCTGGACTAGTGGCTGCAACAAATGTACATGTCAAAAAACACCCCTTTCTGCCAAATGTGAGCCACTCCCATGTAGTGAACCTGAAACGGAGACCTGCGATAAACATGGTTTTGTACCCGAGGAAGTTTTCGACCCAAGTGAACCTTGCTGCAAGAAATTCAAATGCGGTATGATCAAAAATGTTTTCTTAAATGTAAAAATAACAACTAAGCAGCATGTATAATTTATATAGACAGTTTATTTATACAGATTTTAAGTTTAATCTCTTTCCCTCTTGCAGTGTGTAAGCCTAGCACTTGCTCAGACCATGCAAAGAGCTGTCCTCCTGGTTTTGAAGCAGTTTCAACCATAATGGAAGGCGATTGCTGCCCATCATTTGAGTGCAGTAAGTGTTTCTTTCTTTAGCAGTCTTAAATTTTTGCAATAGTTATCTCACATGAATTGTGGAAAAATAAAATGAAAATCCCAAGACAGATATACTAGCTGAAATCTCAGGATCATTATCTCATCAGAAAAAAGATGGTATATAAATATTACCATGTTACTTTACTTCTGAATTAGTTGGGTTAGTCTAACACTCTAATAATTAAATTTTCTTCCAGAACCCATGAAAGTCTGCGTTGTGGATGACATTATATACAAGGTGAACAAATGTCATAAAATTTAAAAAATCTTTATATGCAAACCCTAAGAGAAGGAAACATTCTTTAGTCAAAGAGACAGTTAAATGAGAAAAGGCCATTTCATAAAAAAATCTAATATATTTTCTGTAATTTAAGCCCGGGTCCATTATTCCAAAAGCGAAAGACTCCTGTGATAACTGTGAATGCACAGATATAAAGGATACCACTACATCTCTCAACAAGGTTACGTGCACTCCAATCCAGTGCAATGACGACTGTAGCAAGGTCAGTTCTGTACTCCCAGGCCTTTATTTTCCACAATATACCAACATCATGTACATAAATATAACATTTCCATTATTTGCTTACAACAGGGTTACCAGTACACAGAGGTGGAGGGTGAATGCTGTGGAAAATGTGAGCAAGTGGAATGCTTAATAACAGAGAATGATGAAACTATTGTTATCAAGGTATAGCATCTCATCTTGATTTTTCATTCACATTTTCAATTTTTTAAAAATAAGTCAAGACATTTTAAAAAAATGCTGAACGATGTCTTAAAGTGTTTATGCAACTAAACTCTGTATGCAACTATTTCATACATTCAAATTTGTTTTTGTTAATTCATTAATGCAAATACAGCCAAGACCTGGAAAATGACTGTATGTATTCTTCAGGAGAAGAGGTCTAGAAGCTTCTCCACTTATTTGTTTTGTGTATTTACTCAGCAATGCTAACAATATTCATTTTTATTTTTGTTTTACAGCCTGGAGAGTCATGGCGTTCACCTACCAACAAATGCGCGTACTTTGAATGCAACAAAACCAATGATCACTTTATTGTTACCAGCATATCACAATCTTGTTCTGTCATTAAATGTAGTCAGGTATGTCCTTTTGTGTTATATATTTCTAATATAAACAATACAGGTGTGCAGAATATAATATGAACAAAACACTGGGTCATTATCTATATGCATTTTGTTTCACAGGGACAAGAATTCATCAAGGAAGAAGGTGAATGCTGTGGAATATGTAAATTTGTGGAATGTGTCATTCAGATTGAAGACAACTCCACCATAGTTTTGAAGGTATTGTATTTTCATATGATATGAATGGATTTGGAAAACAACCCCACCACAGAGTATCAAAATTGTCCTTTGTTTATTTTAGCCTGGTCAAATCTGGACATCACCTGATGAGCCCTGTATACAACATGAATGTCATAAAGTCGAAGACCAGTTAGTTCCTGTCAAATTGAAGAAAACATGTGACGTTAACTGCCCACTTGTAGGCAACATTTACTGATACTTAATATATGACCTGTGACTTACACTGGATTACCCAAAAAATGCTAAATATTTTTTAATATCTACAACAGGGATATGAATACAAGCCTATACCTGAGATGTGCTGTGGACACTGCATTGCAACAGAATGTACAATCAAAATGAGTGACAACACAACTAAACTCCTACAGGTAAAATTAAATATTGCAACATTTAACATTTTCCAGTCTGTATTTAAATGGTACCATATGCAATCATGATAAATATAAAATAGATTAAAATGATTGAAATGATTTCCAGAAATATTATATTCTTAAAATTTTTATCTAAACTTTAGCCTGGCGAGTCCATACCTTCACCTGAAGACAAATGCAAATCCTTTTACTGTACACATGACAATGAAGTTATTCACCAGCTGGATAAATGTACTGAATCACAACAATGCCCAGAGGTCAGTTTGATAAACAAATGACTGATTTGAAATGTTCTTTGTGGATGGAGTATAATGCTAATTAATATCATGACAGTACTAGTGAAACTGTTCAATTCTGTTGGGGTTAAAATATAAGAAAACTCGTGAAATAAAAGCCTTTAAAATCCCTCAAGTAAAAGAAATTGATTTCTGTTGTTTTAGCAAAAAAAAATTTTAAATAAATGCCCACACTATATGGAAGGCAAATTGTACAGATCTTTGCAAAAGACATGCACAAATATAATACTTCAAGGTCAGATTTTGAGTTTACAAATGTCCATGTTTATTACAAGGTAACTGCCTGGATGGGTTTTCTATTCTTAGCAATTACACCTGATTTGATCAGGCTGGGTATTGATAACTCTGAATGACTAGTGATATTGGTCATTCTGGGAGGACATTTTAAATTAGCAGACTAAAGTTGGCTGCATGTTACCAACTTATATTAAACCAGGGAACAATTTAATAGAATTTAAAAAATAGATGGGTGGATAGGTTAGTTATTTAGTTAGTTAGTTAGTTCGTTAGTCTCAAAAAACACATTTCAATCTTCAGGCTGTCCTTAATTAGTGATATAATAAAAGTAATTGTATTTACATTTGTTATAACAATATAGAGGATTTACTTTACTAAAATACTTCTTTATTTGCTGCATTTAGGGCAGTTTCATATGTGTAAAATAATATATGGAACTGTTCACTAATACATATAATGCTTAAAGCATATATTAATACAAATGAGCCTGTTAGTTTAAAGTGCTAATGCCATTATATGTCCATTCTAGATGGAATCCACGGAGCACAGATATAAATTAACATAATTATATCTCAAACATATTTAACTTATTTCAGTTATTCAACAGGGTATTCGTTATTTTTGGGTCTATCCTGTGGTTAATGCTAATTAATGGTACTGTATTAACCGCATTGTAGCACATTATCTGGAAAACACTTCCCAGTAAGTATCATATAGATAGATGCTCAGTGTGTATATTTTTATATATCACAGGGGTATGAATACCAAAAACCTGCAGATGGCGACTGTTGTGGAAAATGTGTGCAAGTGGCATGTGTATTCAAAATGAGTGATAGCTCCACTAAACTCCTAACGGTATGATATAACTTTGTTTTATGGAATACTGATGTGGTTTTTTTTTAAATGTATATACTAAAACATTGATGTGGTGGATTATGAAGCTAAAAGGAATTAAAAGGAATGAAAAGGAACTTAGCATAACTTAAAGTTTTCTTTTGGTGCATATTGTACTTTTATGTAGTGTAATGTCTATTCAAATTTAAGCCTGGAGAAACCCACACTCCAGAATATGACAAGTGCATCTCCTATAAATGTACATTACTGTCACGATTGCCACCCAGAGCTCTTCCGGGAGCTCCGGGAGGCGCGTCCTGCTATGCCTGCGTCGCTCCTACAATGGTGGCACCCATGGCCGCCACGTGGGTAGCTGAGCCGGCGCGATGACGTCACAGCGCCTCAACCGGCGCAACTTGGTGTCTGCGCCTTTGGCGCCAAATTCAAATATAAATAGACGCCCGAGACCCGGGTTCAATGCCCAAGTATAGATTTAGCTAATTATACCTGGGTTTGTTCCTAAATCACTTCCTAATTGATTTCTGGACTTCTGACCTTTGCCTGAACCTGACCTTGCCGTCTGCCTATTGACCCTTTGCCTGGATTTGACTCTGAATATTGCCTGAACCTTTGCTGTACCTTGTATTGAACTTTAGCCCTTTTGCTTCCTCCTTGGTCCTGACAAACTCCCACTGGGAACCGATAGGCCCCACTGAAATTACACTTTCAGGTTTCACGATTTAAATTGTGAATTCTAATATAAACAAGTAAAACATTTTAATTGCAGCCTGAAGAGACCTACACATCTAAAGAAGACAAATGTGTGTCCTATGTGTGTAAACCAGACTTTCATATGGAAACCCTTAAAGAAAAATGTCCCATCACAAATCAATCAGAATGCTTAGAGGTAAGATTCGGATTGTCAGTGCAAAGTCCTATTTTTAAAGCACCAAAGCAGTAATGTTGACTCATTTATTACTCTTTATGAACTTAAGTTATCTCTTGGTGTAGGATAACAAAAAATGTATTGTGCTTCATGTCAAACAGGGGTATAAATATGAAAAGAAGGTGGGAGCCTGCTGTGGTACATGTGTACGCGTGGCATGTACAATGAAGATGGATGACAAGACAACCAAAGTCCTTAAGGTACTTTTTGTGCTAATAAAAAAAAATATCTCTTTAAATATAATAAAATTATTTTGGATGAAATGTGTCATCACACATAGAACAAACTATGGATTTATATGTTTTGATTTACAAATTTGCTGAATTTTGTTTTGCTTTTAAAATGTCTACTGAAAAGCCAGCAAATATACCTTACCATGATGCTATCTATCTTATGTCTGCATATATAAAACTGCGAACATAATTATGGACAACTGCAGTATTTTATTGTGTATTTACATTTCAGCCCGGAGAGACCTACACATCTGATGAAGACAAATGCATCTCCTATGAATGTAAACCAGACTTTGAACTGGAAACTCTTAAGGAGAAATGTCCCATCAAAGATCAGTCAGAATGCTTAGAGGTAAATTTCTGCTTTTCCAGATACACTTGGCTTTAACAACCATAAAAGGTCCTATTTACACAAAACAAAGTAGCAATGTTTATTCCTTTTCTACCCTTTATAATCTAAGCTTTAGGATAACAAAAATGTATTGTGTTTCATGTCAAACAGGGATATAAATATGAAAAGAAGGTGGGAGCCTGCTGTGGAACATGTGTACGCGTGGCATGTACAATGAAGATGGATGACAAGACAACCAAAGTCCTTAAGGTAGTTTTTGTGCTAATAAAAAAATATGTATCTCTTTAAATATAATAAAATGCTTTCAGATGAATTGTGACATCTTGAAAAGTTTATATTGGCATGTCCTGTAGAGCAAACTATTTATTTATATGTTTTGATTTGCAAATTTGCAAAATTTTGTTTTTGAAATTTCTACTGTAATTCCAGCTAATACACTTTACTGTGATGCTATCTGAAATCTCATGTCTGTATATGCATGAATAAAACTGTGAACATAATTATGTACAACTGCAGTATTTTGTTGTGTATTTACATTTCAGCCTGGAGAGACCTACAGATCTGAAGAAGACAAATGCATCTCCTATGAATGTAAACCAGACTTTGAACTGGAAACAGTAAAGGAGAAATGTCCCATCAAAAATCAGTCAGAATGCTTAGAGGTAAGATTCTGTTTTTCCAGATACATTTGGCTTTTTTACAACCATGAAAGGTCCTGTTTACACAGAACAATGTAGTAATGTTTACTCCTTTTCTACTCTTTATAATCTAAATGTATTACTCTCTTGCTTTATGATAGCAAAAATGTATTGTGTTTCATGTCAAACAGGGATATAAATATGAAAAGAAGGCTGGAGCTTGCTGTGGAACCTGTGTACGTGTGGCATGTACAATGAAGATGGATGACAACAACACCAAAATTATTAAGGTACATTTTCTGATCTATTTAAAGAAAATGGTCAATTATATGATTTGTTGACACAGAAAATCAACTTGTTCATTTTTTGTAGAGTGTGAATTTTTGCATGCAATTTACCCACATTGCATTCTAACAGGAGCTGCAGCTGATGTGTGATGAACCAGTGTGGATGCAAAGTGTTATACATTTTGGTTAATTGCACACACATGTCATTTCCCATGTATTTGTGTTTTTAATTGCAGCAACTCAGCATGGGGTGTTAATGCCAATATCATCCAATTCACTTGGCTTTTGGCAGTTTCGAAGCATGTAAATGTTCAGATAACTTTTAAGAATAACATCAATGCACACTCCATCTAAACTTGCATTTTGCACTTTTTCCTGCATTCATAAATAAGCTTTAAATCTACCACATTTTAACAGTGTTGTCTGCTGTATTAAATATCTCCTATAAGGCAAATAAACCATATTATGACATTCAAATTCCATTTATGAATATGAATGGATGGTACTTTATTATGAACATCTATTTATTTTTTTGATTGACATTTTAGCCTGGAGAGACCTACACACCTGAAGAAGATAAATGCACCACTTATGTATGTAAACCAGACTTTGAAATGGAGAAACATAAGGAGAAATGCCTCATCACAGATCAATCACAATGCTTAGTGGTAAGATACCAGTTGTCTAGATTTACTCGGCTTTCATAATGTAAGACTATTTATAAAGTGACAAAGTAGTAATGTACTTTATGTTACAGCTAAATGCGTCGTGACTCAGGGCTAATTGAAGAAACTGTGTTATCCCAAGTCATCTTAACTCATTTAATGCATTTAACCTTTTCATTAGCATACCAAAGCACCATTGTTTTCAATGGTGAACTTTTTAATTGGATGGGATGCTGTGACACAATATTCTGTGCTAAGTGGGATAAATGGGTTAGATGAGTTAAGTCACGACGCATTTAACTTACAAATCCAAGTGACTGCATCTGTAAGCTAGAATAACAAAAACATGTGTTTCCTGTCTAACAGGGATATGAATACAAAAGGGAAGTAGGTGCTTGCTGTGGAACATGTGTACAAGTGGCATGTGCAATAAAGATGGATGACAAGACAACCAAACCTCTTAAGGTACTTTTCCTGCTAATTTGTCATTTTAAACAAAATTCATGTGCTCAGCCATAAATTACTTAAACCATATAAACAAGTATCACCATGTAAAGTATATCAGCCATTCTCCTGTATAGTACACTATACATTTCAGTTTTGATTTGCAAAATATATTATTTGGAAGCATGCATGACATATTTGAAATTATTTTTTTATAAAGTAATAGATACAAGTTTACAAAAATAACACTGAGTTTTGCTTTTTGTTAACCATTTACAATATAAGCTGCCAATAGACTTTCTTTACATCATTGGAACACTTTGGGGCAAATTTACAAAATTTGTGTGAAGAATTCAAAGTTCGATCGAATTTGATCGAATACCGATTGTACGATTTTTTTTGGACATTTTTGGCCTCTTTGTTCATCGAATACCGAATTATCGAATAGATCAAATGATCGGATATTCAATAATTGGATCATTCGATGATCGAAGGATTTTACATTTTTAAATCCTTTGAATGCCCACTTCTCCAGATTGAACCTACCGAATACCAATAGAAACCTATGGGAACCCCCCCCCCCCCGATAGGCTTCTTTTGCCAAGACCTGCTCGAATACAATTCGTACGATCAAACGATCGTTCGAATCGTACGAATTTCTCAGAGGCTCGAAGTAAAAAGTAAGATTTTTTCGTGAAATCGAACGTTCGGTATCCGATCATACGAATTCACCGAGAAATCGAATATCGAGCAAAATGATAGCCTAAAACTATTCCATAAGCATTGAATATCGCGGAAATTCGAGGGAATTTTTGGGAATTTTTGTAAATTTGCCCCTTTGTGTGCCAAGTTTGTACTTACTCTACAGTGATTTCTTGTTGGGGAAAGTTGGGGGATTTTTTACTTTTCCTGTAATTGTATTGAATGGGCTTCTGAACTTTGAACCTACTGGCAGTAAGGTGGTGGTTCCAATGTTCCCTGGCAACCAAGTTTGTACTTGAATAATTTATCAGAGCATGCCCCAAGTAGCCTTAAGTTACCATGAGCATGCACTGCATGAGCACTGTAGAGCTATATATACTGGATAGCTAGTTTGCAATTTTGAATAGTCCTTTATCAAGTATCACCATTACCACCATTGCAGCAACAACACCCGGTTCTGATGAAAGGGTGTGCAGAAACTCATCTGATTCTCTCTCTCTCTCTCTCTCTCTCTCTCTCTATATGTATACACATATTAATATAATAAAACCAACCAGTGCAGTCCTGTACAGTAGATGGATTTATATGTATTGATTTACATAGAATGACAACTCTGAAAGAATCTTATAAAATAACATATATATCCAGAATAAACCACCATGTTTTGCTACTACTAGTAGTAGTAGATATTTTACTATTATAATGCCAGCAAATATATTGTACCTTATTGTGGGACTATTTGGAGTATATCCTTGGATAAAATAGTGAACGTTAATATGGACAATTACAGTATTATATTGTTGAATTTGCATTGCAGCCTGGAGAAACCTACACACCTGAAAATGATGAATGCATCACTTATGTATGTAAACCAGACTTTAATTTGGAAACCCTTAAAGAGAAATGTCCCGTCACAGATTGCCCAGAGGTAAGATTATATATATATATATATATATATATATATATATATAGCCACCTATATCATATTTATAAAGCACTAAAGTACTTAATTCTCTTTATGAACTGATGTTATTGTTTATTTTCTATAGAATTACACAAAAATGTATTGTGCTTTATGTCAAATAGGGATATAAATATGAAAAGGTGAAGAGTGCCTGCTGTGGAACATGTGTACATGTGGCATGTGTAATGAAGATGTATGACAACACAACCAAACTCCTTAAGGTACTTTCCAATGCCAAAATGATGCTTGATATCTGTTGTGCTGGTTTTCTCTGCATTATTTACTTTGCATTCGGGCAAATATTGAATGCCATTTGAAGTTTATATATATATATATATATATATATATATATAAAACCAACAGACTGGTGCACTCAAAACAATAATCATCTGCCTGGGTGCTGGTCACAATGCGAGAACATACTATGATAGACACACCGCACTCCAAGGAATTGCGTTAAATACAAAAAATTTGGGTTTTATTCCCAAAGTTTTGGCATCCTGACTGGAGCCGTCTTCTCCTGAGACTGTACTTCAAAATTCCAATTTTCATATTTTTTTCCATTAGAATCGAATTACTTAGAAATTAGATTTTAAAAATTTTGAATTTTATTTGAAAATTCACTTCGACCCTTACTAAATGTGCCCCTGAATGTATCTTAAAGTATTTAATACATATAAAGCAATGTACAAATCTTCATAAATATAAGTTTAGTTTTTTAATGTCTACAATGATGCCTCAAAATCCACCATATTGTGAGACTATCATATCAAAACATATACATGGATAAAACTTTGAACATTAATATGGACAAATTAAGTATTTTATTGTTATGTTTACATTGCAGCCTGGAGGGACCTACACACCTGAAGAAGACAAATGCATCACCTATGAATGTAAACCAGACTTTGAATTGAACACCCATACAGAGAAATGTCCCATCACAAATCAATCAGAATGCTTAGAGGTGAGACTGCTTTTTCATATACACTTGGCTTTTAGAATTAATTGTCAATTAATGGTTCTATTTACACAAAACAAAGTAGTCATGATTACTCCTTTATTAGCTGAACATATTACTTTCTAGCTTCACGATTTGAAAAATAATTGTGATTTATGTAAAACAGGGATATAAATATGAAAAGAAGGTGGGAGCCTGCTGTGGAACATGTGTACGTGTGACATGTACGGTGAAGATGGCTGACAATGCAACCAAAGTCCTTAAGGTACTTTTTCTGATATGTTTCAAGGACATAGCGAAGTGTTCTTTTTATGCATGTGATTGCAAAGTGGGAGGTGGACTTTATAAATGCAATTTGCCATTTTTTTTTTTACCTACAGTGTATTTTTTTCTGTTGCTTGGACTGCAACTGTTGTGTGCTGTACCAGTGTGGATGCAAAGTGTTGTCCATTTGGTTAATTACAAGCACATGCTATTTTCCCTGTACTTGTGTTTGAATACCAGCATCTCAAGCATGTAGAGTTAAAACTTATTGAAGGGGTGAATTTAGTCGCCAGGTGCAAAATTGCGGCGACTTTCCACATTTTGCTGCCAGCTAATAAATTTAGGAAACTGCAGCCACAATTTTATGTGGGAAAAAAAATTTGAAACTGACAACCATTTTGTCATCAGCCACAATTTTGACTCCTACTCCAATGAGACGAACAGCCATTGACTTCAATGCAATTAGACAAAATAGGCCCCTATATTTCATGCTGTTTCGCAAATTGGACTAATTTGCCCATCACTATTAAAGGGGTTGTTCACCTTCCAAACACTTTTTCCTGTTCAGTGGTTTTCAGATTGTTCCCCAGAAATAAAGACTTTTCATAATTACGTTCCATTATTTATTTTTTACTGTTTTTCCAAAATCTAAGTTTAAAGTTGAATGTTGGTGTCTCTGGTGTTTGAGTCTGGCAGCTCAGTAATTCAGGTACAGACTCTAAACTGTTACAATTTTGCAACATTTAATTGATACATTTCTCAGCAGCATCTCTGGAGTATTAGCAACTATTGTATCAGTTCTAACAGGTGCCTGTAATGAAACCCAGAGATTCTGCTCAGCAGGAACAAAGATAAGAAATGTATCCATTAAATGTATCAGTTTAGAATAGTGGGGGGGGGGGCAGTGACCCCCCCTCCCAGAGTTGCTTTAGAAGGTGAAAAATTACACTTTATACTTCAATATTAGAAAAAACTGTTACAAAAAGATAATAGACAGTAATTGGAAAAAGTCGTTATTTCTGGTGATCTATCTGAAAACAACTAGTTGTTTGAAGGTGGACAACCCCTTTAATAATTCCATAAGCATTCTTCTCACTTGGCTTTTGTCAGTTGTGGTTAAAGGGGTTGTTCACCTTTGAGTTAACTTTTAGTATAATGTAGAAAGTGACATTCTGAGACAATTTGCAATTGGTTTTAATTTTTTTATTATTTGTGGTTTTTGAGGTATTTAGCTTTTTATTCAGCAGCTCTCCAGTTTGCAGTGTCAGCAATTTGGTTTCTAGGGTACAAATTACCCTAGCAACCCTGCATTGATTTGAATAAGAGACCGGGATATTAATAGGAGAGGGACTGAAAAGAATGATAAGTAATAAAAAGTGTCAATAACAATACATTTGTAGCCTTACAGAGCATTTGCTTTTAGATGGTGTCAGTGACTCCCATTTGAAAGCTGCAAAGAAACAGAAGAAAATTGCACATCATTAAAAAACTATGCACAAAAAAATAACGAACACCAATTGAAAAGTTTATTAGAATTTGCCCTTCTACAATATATGAAAAGTTAACTTGAAGGTGAACCACCCCTTTAATTCCCCAGAGCAGGTTGGACAGGTGCGTTGGTGCACCACAACAATTAACCTCAAGTTTCCAGAAGCATGTAAATGTGCAAATAACTTTTGTGAATAGTATCAATGTTCACTAAGCTTTTCATCTAAACTCGAACTTTGCACTTACATTCAGATGAGCCATGTTCTGAAAGCTTCCTATGATTATATTAGTTAGCCAATAAAGGTATCACCTTTATACCATTTTGTTATTTTTTATTTCAAAACGGTTGACCAATAACACTTACATTCATAAATAAGCCCTAAATGCCCCAAAATATAATAGTGTGCTCTGCTGGTTTAAATATATAAGGCACATAAACCTTATTGTGAGACTAGAATTCCATTACTAAATATGAATGGATGAATGAATGAATCTATTTAATTGTTGGATTTACATTTCAGCCTGGCGAGACATACACACCTGAAGAAGACAAATGCATCACCTATGAATGCAAACCAGACTTTGAATTGAACACCCATACAGAGAAATGTTCCATCACAGATCAATCAGAATGCTTAGAGGTAAAACTGCTTTTTCATATACACTTGGCTTTTAGAATGTATTGTCTATTAAAGGTTCTATTTACACACAACTATTTATTAGGTGAACATATTACTCTCTTGCTTCAGGATTTTTAAAAATAATTGTGATTTATGTAAAACAGGGATTTAAATATGAACAGAAGGCGGGAGCTTGCTGTGGAACCTGTGTACGTGTGACATGTACGATGAAGATGGCTGACAATACAACCAAAATCATTAAGGTACTTTTTCTGATATATTTCAAGGAAATATTCAGTGACATCCTTTGTTGAATCATAAAAATCAAGACCAGCTTGTAAAGTTATAGCGAAGTGTAAGAGGAACTTTTTGAATGCAATTTGCCATTTTCTTTAACTAGGGGATTATTTAAAAAAAATCTGAAATTTCTGATATTTTCATTAACATAGTCTGACCAAATCCAAATGGATTTTTACGTTTATTTATCAGTCCCTATTCTCGGAAATATCCTGTGTGGGAAAAAACTCAACAAATACAATAAAATCATGAAAAATTCAAATCCTACGATTTTCAGATTTTTCTGCCCAAATCCACAAAATCTTTGGATTTTTGCATGAAACTCAGCATAGATCAGGATATCTTCGGGGCTTCTCCCATTGACTTCTACATGAACTCAGCAGGTCTGAGTTGGAGTACTTTTTTATTCTGACTTTTAACACCCTCAGGGTTTAATAAATTCTGAAAAATCCAAGTTTTTTTAACTCTAAAATTAAAATTTTATAGTAAAAAACTCAGATTTAAAGCGTTTTTATTAGTTGTAATTTTATAAATAACCCCCCTACAGTGCATTTTTCACAAAATTACAGGTTCATTGCAGGCACCCACTCTTTTGCTGGGGCTGCAACTAATGTGGATGCAAAGTGGTGGGCGTTTGTTTAATTACAATCACCTGCTATTTCCCCATTATTTGTGTTGGAACAGCAGCATCTCAAGCATGTGGCTTTAATAATTACATTATCATCCTATTCACTTGGCTTTTGTCAGTTGTGAATCATTCACCAGAGCAGAAAGGACAGGTTCATTGGTGCACCCCACAATTAACCTAAAATTTCTAGAAACATGTGCAAATAACTTTTGTGAATAGCATAAATGCATACTGTTTTGTATCTAAACTCAAACTTTGCACTTGCTTTCATAAATAAGCTCTAAATGCCCCCCCCCCCCAAAAAATTGTGTGCTCTGCTTGTTCACATATATAAGGCATATAAACTTGTGAGACTAGAATTACTAAATATGAATGGATGGAACTTTTTTTTATAAAATCATCTGTTTAATTGTTGTATTTAAATTTAAGCCTGGTGAGACATACACACCTGAAGAAGACAAATGCATCACCTATGAATGTAAAACAGACTTGGAACTGAACACCCATACAGAGAAATGTCCCATCACAGATCAGTCAGAATGCTTAGAGGTAAGACTGTTTTTTCAGATACACTTGGCTTTTAGAATTCATTGTCCATTAAAGGTTCTATTTCCAAAAAACAAAGTAGTAATGAATTCTCTTTTACAACTCTTTATTAACCGAACGTATTGCTCTCTTGCTCCCGGATTTAAAAAATTATTGTAATTTACGTAAAACAGGGATATAAATATGAAAATAAGGTGGGAGCCTGCTGTGGAACATGTGTACGTGTGGCATGTACAATGAAGATGGATGACAAGACAACCAAAGTCCTTAAGGTACTTTTTCTGATATGTTTCAAGGAAAGTTTTAGTTTTGTTGAATCACAAAAATCAAGACCAGCTTGTAAAGTGATAGCAAAGTATAAGATGAATTTCTTCATGAAGTGATTGCAAAGTGTGAGATGGACTTTTTGAATGCAATTTGCCATTTATTTTTACAATTTTTCTGTTGCTGGGGCTGCAATTGATGTCTGACGTACCAATGTGGATGCAAAGTGTTGTCCATTTGGTTAACTGCACACACATGCTATTTCCCCTGTATTTGTGTTTGAATGGCAGAATCTCAAGCATGTAACATTAATAATTAGTGATGCGCTAGGGGCAAAATTACGGCGAATTTCCACGTTTGGCTTCCAGTGAACAAATTTCGGAAAACTGCAGTGAAAATTTGATGCATCAAAAAAACTATTTTGATGGCTACCAGCCATTTTGACACTGGTGACAATATTGACCCCTGCGTCAATTTAACACATGGCCATTGACTTTAATGGAATTGGACAAAAGAGGCGCGCAAATTTTAAGCTGTTTTGCAAATCGCAAATGGGTCAAATTCGCCCTTCACTAGTAATAATTCCATTAGCATTTTACTCACTTGGCTTTTGTCAGTTTTGGCTAATTCACCAGAGCAGATTGGACAGGTGCATTGGTGCAACCCAAAATTTTACCTCAAGTTTCCAGAACTATGTAAATGTGCAAATATCTTTTGTGAATAGTATCAATGTACACTCAGTTTTTCATCTAAACTCGAACTTTGCACTTGCATTCATAAATAAGGCCTAAGTGCTCCAAAATAGCATTGTGTGTTTGCTTGTTTAAATACAGAAGGCACATAAACCGTATTGTGAGACTAGAATTCCATTAATAAATATGAATGGATGAATGAATCTATTTAATTGTTGGATTTCAGCCTGGTGAGAAATACACACCTGAAAAAGACAAATGCATCACCTATGAATGTAAACCAGACTTTGAATTGAACACCCATACAGAGAAATGTCTCATAAAAGATCAGTCAGAATGCTTAGAGGTAAGACTGCTTTTTCAGATACACTTGACTTAATAGTTCAATGTCCATTAAATGTTCTATTTACACTAAACAAAGTAGTATTGAATTTTCCTTTACGACTCTTTATTAGCTGAACGTATTACTCTCTTGCTTCAGGATTTCAAAAATAATTGTGATTTACGTAAAACAGGGCTATAACTATGAAAAGAAGGAGGGAGCCTGCTGTGGAACATGTGTACGTGTGGCATGTACAATGAAGATGGATGACAAGACAACCAAAGTCCTTAAGGTAATTTTTCTGATATATTTCAAGGAAAGTTTTAGTGGCATGCTTTGTTGAATCATAAAAATCAAGACCAGCTTGTAAAGTGATAGCACAGTGTAAGATTAACTTTTTGAATGCAATTTGCCATTTATTTTACCCAGGGGATTATTTATTGAAATTCAATTTTTTTTAATAATTTTAAGTAAAATAGTCTGACCAAACCCACATGGATTTTTATGTTTATGCATCAATCCATTTTCCTGGAAATTTCCTTTGTATGAAGAAACATAATAAAATTGTGAAAAAATTTAAATCATACAAATTTTTCATATTTGGTGTTCGCAAAATTCAGATTTTTTTCAGAATTTTTGTCTGAAAACCACAAAATCTTTGAATTATTACACAAAACCTAGCACAGATCAGGATATCTTTAGGATTTCTCCTACTAACTTCAACATGAACACCCTTAGGGTTTAATACATTTTTTCTCTCCATAAATTCGGATTTTATAGGAAAAAAAACTTGAATGTTTTGTTTTTTAGCATTCAGACTTTGATAAATAACCCCCCTAGAGTGCAATTTTTTTCACAGAATTGCAGGATCATTGCAGACACCCACTCTGTTGTTAGGCCTGCAAGTGGCGTGTGATGCACCAATGTTGATGCAAAGTGTTGTCCATTCTGTTAATTGCATGCACATGCCATTTCCCCTGTATTCATGTTGAAATGGCAGCATCTCAAGCATGTGGCGTTAATAAATCTATTAGCATCCTATTCACTTTTTTTGTCAGTTGTGGTTAATTCATCAGAGCAGGCTGGACAGGTATATTGGTTTAAACCACAATTAACCTCCAATTTCCAGAAGCATGTAAATGTGCAAATAACTTTTGTGAATATCATCAATGCACACTGTTCTGCATCTAAACTCAAACTTTGCACTTGCATTCATAAATAAGCCTTAAATGCCCTAAAATATAAGTGTGCTCTGCTTGTTTAAATATATATGGATTTACATTCCAGCCTGGCGAGACCTACATACCTGAAGGAGACAAATGCATCTCCTATAAATGCAAACCAGACTTTGAACTGGAAATCGTTAAGGAAAAATGTCCTATCACAACTAAATCAGATTGCTTAGAGGTAAGATTTTGTTTTTTTACATACATCTGGCCTTCTATATCATATTTGTAAAGCAACAAAGTAGTAATGTAAATATTCTTTATGAACTGTTATTTGCTTTATGTCAAACAGGGATATGAATATGAAAAGGTGAAGGGTGCCTGCTGTGGAACATGTGTACGTGTGGCATGTGTAATGAAGATGGATGACAAGACTACCAAACTTCTTAAGGTACTTTTCATGCTTCTTTTCAAGAAAAGTCTCAGTTTATGCTTTGGTAAACCAGACAATTAATAAAAAAAATATTGTGTAATTGTATCCTCAAAATAATTGGTATTCACATCTACTATACAGCAGACCATAGATTTATCTGTCTTGATCTGGAAAAAGCATTCTTAAATGATGACTAGGTCATATTTTATAAATTTCTGTTTTAAATTATTACTAATTAGTTACTGTGACATCATATTATTTTTGCTTAATGAGTTCAATAACATCTCTGTTCACATTTAACGTTTGTTTACATTTCAGCCTGACGAGACCTATTCCCCAGAATATGACAAGTGCAAAACCTATAAGTGCTCCCCTACTTATGATATCATAAATATAACGGTATCCTGTCCTCCTTTTGATGAAAAGGAATGCATAGAGGTACATTTTGTTCTCAAGCCTACATTTTAAATTCTTAATTAAAGACAAATCAGTGTTAATATATTCCTCTAACTGACATAAGCATTAAAAGAACGTAACATACCAGGTTTGGGTATAGCTTTCCTCAAGAGTCTCCATGCTAATACATACTGTACAATACAGGAATCCATGGATATACATTTGTGTTTTTGTTTATGGGTTATATAACACTTTAAAAAATGCTTTCTATGCATTCTTCTGAAATTGCAATTGAAGTATATACAGAACAAATAACTTACTTATAATTATAACCAGACTATATAAACAAATATCTAAATTAATATATTAGGACCAAATAGATAATATGGGATGAAACAAAGTTCTAGAGATGAGAGACATTTTTCTCTGAGCTTCGTTGCAAGAATAACTGCAAATTTTCATGAATTTTTGCCGAAGCAAAACAGGCCAGATTAGCCCATTAGAACACACATTTTTTTTATTTAGAAATGTAAATGTTTGATTTATCACCTCTTCCATCTGTTAGTGTCTCAATCTATTATTAGATACCAACTGAAATTCAGCTAGATGCTTACTATTTTATATCTATTTTTTGGCTTATTTTATGACACAATTATTACTGTCCATATGCAAGTATAAACCAACTGAAAATACATATTCTTCTGCAACCACTCTCTTTCATTGCTTACCATAAATTCTAGAGAGCATTCCTGACAGAAAACATAAAATCATAACTACAATTTTTTTCTCTAACGATCCTTTGCATTTCCTGCTTTTTAATTGTATCCCCCTTTTTATTCTAGAAACAGGGTACTGTAAATATATCAGCTAATGGCTGCTGCAAGTATTGTGAGGGTAAGGAAGTATTCTATTATGTTTATGTAACATTTGATTATGCATAACATTAGAAAATTTAATTTGCAACCTTAGGGTGGGGCAGATTCGGGGAGATTTAGTCACCAGGCGACTAATCACCTCTTCCACGCAAAAACAATCTCCCCGAACTGCCTTCTTCCTATGCTAATTGACACGTGGTGCTTCAATTTCCAAAGTCACCTGAAGTTGCCTCATGAGGAAACTTCAGGCTACTTCGGAAATCGAAGCGCCGCAAGTGAATTAGCGCAGACGATTCCTCATTGAAGCACACAGGAAGAAGGCAGTTCGTGGAGATTGTCGCCGGGCAGAAGAAGCAATCTATAAAAATGTGCCATTGTCACACATAGAGCAAACCAAGTGAACTGGGAGCTTTATTTCTTTATGGAGATTTGATATTCCTATCTATGCTTTACAGCTATATTAGAAGTCTATTTAGCATTATATGCCCAAAATAAAACCCTTATGTTTTTATATGATTGCAAAGCCTCAATTAACTCTTTTATTTAACTCTTTTTATTTAGAAATTGTCACTGATATTATATTATCAACTGTATGAGGCAAATTTACTATTATTCCATAAAAATTAGCTCGACCAAATTCAAATTTGATAAGCATTCGACCATTGAATGCTTATCGAGTTGTTTTAGGCTATCATTTTGCTCGATATCCGATTTCTCAATGAATTCATAATGAAATCATAAAATTTCCTTAGAGAGTCCGAAAAATTTGTACGAATCGAACGCTCCGATGCTACAAATGGTATTCCAGCAGGACTTAGCCTCAGAAGCCTATGGGCAGCTTCCCATAGGCCTTCTATTACAATTCGATAGGTTCAATCTGTCTAAATAGGCAGTCGAATAACTTTAAAATTTTTATTTCTTCGATCATCGAATGATCGAATATCCGATCATTCGATCTATTCGATATTAGATGATCGAAGAGGCCAAATTTCACGAAAAATTTGCACGATTGTTGTTTGATTGAATTCAATCGAACTTCGATTATTTCACGTGAAATTTGTAAATCGGCCCCTATGTGTTTAATTTTAATATATATATATGGGATTCATTATCTGGAAATCTGTTATCCAGAAAGGTCATCTTCCATAGACTTTATTTTAATCAAATAATTTTATTGATTTTTACATCATTTTTAGTAGCCTTAAGTTATGGGGATATAAATTATGGAAATATTCATCATCCAGATAACCCCAGGTCCAGAGCATTTTGAAAAAAGACCCATTACCTGTATATAAAGACTATTTCAAATTATATGCAATAATCTATTGGATACTTATATTGAGTGTTTATAGTAAATGCATAGTTAACTATAGCAAATATGTGTTGCATTCATTTTAGCTGCTGAAAGGAAAAATGATTGCCTTGTCCATAAAGAGAGCAAGATCATCACACATGGATCCTGCAATTCTGAACAGACAGTGGAAATGGCCTACTGTGAGGGAAGCTGCAGTACTAAATCAATGTAAGTCATGCAACATTTGTAGATAATATTCAGAAACCTGATTTCTTAGAAGAAACATTCACAATTCTTAACTGGGCGTTAAGACTAACAGCCTGAACTGCTATACCCACAGGTACTCTGCAGATTCCAATTCAATGGAGCATACATGCAGCTGTTGCCAAGAGATGAAGACTAGCCAACGACAGATAGATCTGAAATGCAAAGATGGAAGCAAATCAGTATTCTCTTACACCTATGTAGAAGAATGTGGCTGCTCAAGAACTGAATGCCAAGATAATACTCAGCAGTCAAAGAAGAAGCTCCAATCCAGTGATGAAAGTGGACATTAACAATGACAGAATGTTGAACATTATATCTCCCATGACACTTTTTCCTCTGGAAAACACAACCTATCAATTGCCTTTTAATTATACCTTAGTTTCATTTGTTTGTTTTTAACATTGCTTTTTCTCTGAATGTAAGCACATTTAAGTGATACTTTTATCTACCTGTGTTAATGCAGTGTTACTCCTAATAATGAATATTTACAAAAACGCAATTAGCATACTTATAATCTTTTATTTTACACTGCCATTACTGTATACTGTTACATTTCAACTGCTTTCTTTGTGCCCCATATTAATCATGTAAGTGCTGAAACTTTAAGTACATTTAAGACAGATTAGATTTGTAGGAAACAAAATACATATTTTTTTGCCTTCTCTGGGTTAACAAAGAGAAAGTGAATTTGCACATAAAATTATCTGCCAAAGAAATTTGGCTTATGTCTACAGCACTTAAGATCTGATTCTGTTTATGACACACCACACTAAAACAAGAGGGGAAAAAAAGTTATATTTGACTAATCGGAATTTAAACAATAGGAAAACATTGTAAACTTCATATTTTCAGAACTTGTATTTTTTTCTTTTCATGTTCTGGGGCCAGGAAAACTTTCAGCTATTTATTTGCCTGAACAAGTTATTATGTTACTTGTCTTCATTTTCACATCTGTGCAATTGTCTTTGTGTTGTGTATTTCAACTCCAGAGTATAACATGATTTATATAAAGATTAAAAATCTTTTTTAGCATTTTAAAAAAGAGTCACTTGTTTTTTTTGTTTTAATAAATCAGATGATTAGTGGTCAGGAACTCTAGGTCCCAACAATTCCCAATTACAGATCCCATATCTTTATCAGCCCAGTAACTTCTCTGTTGTAACCCACCTCTAATGATGCATGCCAAAGAGACATAAAAATTAAAGCTATTTGGGATTCTTGTAAACATCTTTAGACTTAAAGGGGTGGTTCACCTTCAAGTTAACATTTAGGGGCAAATTTACTATTATTCCCCAAAAATTTTTTTGTAAATCGGCCCCTTAGTATATTGTATAAGGGCCAATGCTAAGAAATTTTTCAATTGGTCTTCATTATTTATTTTTCATAGTTTTTTAATGATTTGCAATTTTGTTCTGTTTCTTTGCAGCTTTCAAATGGGGTTCACTGACACCATCTAAAAAGAAATGCTCTGTAAGGCTACAAATGTATTGTTATTGCCACTTTTTATACTTATCATTCTATTCAGTCCCTCTCCTATTCATATTCCAGTCTCTTATTCAAATCAATGCAGGATTGCTAGTGTAATTTGTTCCCTAGAAACCAAATTGATGACACTGCAAACTAGAGAGCTGCTGAATAAAAAGCTAAATAACTATAAAACCACAAACAATAAAAAATGAAAACCAATTGCAAATTATCTCAGAATATCACTCTCTACATTATAATAAAAGTTAACTCAAAGGTGAACAACCCCTTTAATGTTAATGATCATTCACCTGAGCGAAAATTAGGCTGTCAAAATGGCATGAAACTTCGAAAAAACACTGAGCTTTTTGGCTAGCTAATTGTCCTCTTCACTTTTTAATGAATTGGTGATGTCCCTTCGAATTGTCATTTTGGTGAATTTTCACAAAAAAAACTACTTTGCCCTTTAGTAAACCTGCCTCGTTGACACCAATGCATTGGACACATTTCAGCAAAATATTGCACAATTTTTATGAATTTTTTGACCAAGCTATAGGCAATAATAGCTCAATACTACAAGTGAAGTATGGATTTATTTGGGCATAGAAAGAGGGAACTAACTAACAATGATAGGACCTAAAGATGGTAGGAGATAAGGCTAATGGGTTATAGGGCAGGCACATGGAAGCAGCACAAGAGTAAACAAAGGTTGATAAAAAGATGAGAGAAGGACTGCTAGGGTCAATAAAATTCTGGCTAATAAAGACTTATGTGGTTTTAAGATGTAGTACCGTGTTAGCCATTTGAAAAAAATGCAGAAAATGTAAAGTTTGTTGATAACTTTTATTGGCTAACTGAATAAGTAACAATTGCAAGCTTTCAGAAGCACAAAAGCCCCCTCGTCAGGCGAAATACAAATGAAAGTTAAAAACGCATATTATATATACTAATAGATCACTGAAAAAAGGTTTCCAGTGACCCCTGGACTATTTACAACCCACCCTAATTACTTTTATTTCCTTCTACAAGTTTTCTCTGTCTATCTGTAACTTTCTAATTGATAGCTCTTAAACCCTTTTTCAGTTTTCTATTAATATATATCATGTGCCTTTTCAACTTTCTGTGCTCCAAATGCTTTCAATTGTTACTTATTCATTTAGACAAAATGCATCACCAAACTTTACATTTTAGACTTATGTGGAAATACAAATTAGGATTTTATATTTTATTAATATGTACAGTATGCTTAAAAGACAAGTAGCCTACTCCCTCCAAACACAATCAGCATCTTTAAAAATTCCAGGCTGCCAAGCTGATTGAATTATGTTCACAGCAGAATGTTAACCTTTATGTGTAATTTTAGGCAGTTAAATAGTTCTACACTACACTAACCTATCATAACCCCAGACTGATATCAGTACTTGTTGGAGTAGTGAGACCCACATGTACAGTACTCACACAAGCCTACAATAAGGGGGTTATTTACTAAAATCCAAATTTATACAATATTTTATTTAAAAAAAAAAAAAACAACCAAACTCCCATGCCCTATTTTAGCATATGTATTAATAAAATACTTGATTGAAATGGATCGCTGAAAAACTCGACAAAATAAAGTGAAAACCCAAATCACTCTAAATTCTTCTGAGTTTTTGCCTGAAAAAAACTTATTTTAACAATTGGATTTTAATAAATAACCCCCTAAATGTGTACAGTTTTTGTATGTGGTGACTGAGGTGGTAGGTGGTTCCTCCTTGGAAGGGAGCATTAACACTTGAAAAGATATTACTTTTAGGACTGAACTTACCTGTATGAACACAACTTACTTGTACCCAGTGATAATGCTAGCACTTTTGTATATGGTCCCATCTGCATTGACGTGACAGAAGGTTACACACTCAGGGATTTGCTAAATGTTACCCTATTTGGTGCCTGCATTGCTAAATTATTGCATGGACTATTTTATGGGTGCATATGATTATGTATAAATCTAGGGAAATTAATGTGCAATTACCCCTGGGATTAACTAATTTGATCTAGGGCCCATATTCTATTCAGTAAGAATTTTTTTTTATGGTTTATAACGTGAAAATTCATGGATGAGATTCAATTTAAGGTTAAAAAATATTTCTAATAATTTGGATTCCAGTATTTTATCCATTGTTGTCAATAGCGTTTTCAAGTGAAATTGAATTGCATCACAAATTGAATCTCGTCCATGACTTTTCATGTGATAAATATTTTTCTCATTGAATTAAATCTGGCCCATTGATTCTTAAATATAATTTATATGTATAATGAGTCATGCTATTGTAACATAGGAAATCATTTCACTCATTGACTGAGCCAAAAAGGAAGTTAACCTATCGGTGACAGAGTAGAGGCTCCCACCAATAAAATTACTGGGACTGTTTAACATGTTTTCTTTTTAAATAATAAGGTTGTGAGAAATTTAAATTGAAATATGTTGCTGACTCCATCCTACAGTATATCTCTATCTATAAATGTTCATTTTGTTAGTCTCCTCTCTCTGGAGCCATGAGAAGAAAGCATCTTGCATCAGCTATAAGATTGTAAAGGTAGGCATTATTTAATCAAAATGAGGATCTTTTGTTAGTAGATCCTTATCTTACATACCAGCATGAGTTTTTTTCATATGGACTATCTTATGTAGTTTCCTGGTTCAAAAGCCTCAGTAAAATCTAAATAAGCAACAGTTTCACTATCCTGCGTTATCATCCTGTCTAACTATTTGATCTAAAATATATTTAAGAAATGTTGGCACTGGCATTTGTCAGTTATGCATTTCCAAATAAAACCCAAAACACTTCCTGTTGATAGAGTTAAAAATGTTCACTATCTCATTTCCTCTTTAAAAAAATAGAATTATATAGTTTTTATTTAAATTTTCTGCAATGTGCAAATGTAATAGGAATGTCAGGATTTTATATTTCTACAAAGGTTATAAAATTGTTAATAGTATTAGTATGATTATTAGCATTATTGGCAATTGTATATCATTAGTGTTAATGTTATTGACATTAGGGATGGCGCAAACTGTTCGCCGGCGAACTTGTTCACGCGAACATCGGGTGTTCGCGCTCGCCGGAAGTTCGCGAACGTCGCGCGACGTTCGCCAATTTGGGTTCGCCTTAGTTGGCGCTTTTATTTTGCCATTTCTCCCCCAGACCAGCAGATACATGGCAGCCAATCAGTAAGCTCTCCCTCCTGGACCACCCCCACACCCCCTGGACCACTCCCCTTCCCTATAAAAACCGAAGCCCTGCAGCGTTTTTTCACTCTGCCTGTGTGTGCTGAAGAGATAGTGTAGGGAGAGAGCTGCCTGTTAGTGATTTCAGGGACAGTGGATAGTAAGTTTGCTGGCTAGTAATCTACTGTACTTCAAACAACTGCCATCTAGCTGTGTGAGCTTGTTCACATTCTGTCTAAATATCCATAATATTACCCTCTCCAGAAAAAGCACCTGAGTGACTTTTTTCAAGCAGCCATAATATATTTTACGTAATCCGTATCCACCGCTGTAGTAGTGTATACGTTGACCTTGTAGGCATTATTTGCCCTGTAGCCATTTTTTGCCCAGTGTGTTCTTCAAACAACTGCCATCTAGCTGTGTGAGCTTGTTCACAGTCTGTCTAAATATCAATAATATTACAGTGTCCACAACCACCACCTGAGTGACTTTTTTCCCTTTACAGCACAAAACGCAGCGCTGTGTCAACAATGGATTTTTAAGATACATTTTTGCCCTTGATCCCCCTCTGGCATGCCACTGTCCAGGTCGTTGCACCCTTTAAACAACTTTAAAATCATTTTTCTGGCCAGAAATATCTTTTTTAGCTGTTAAAGTTCGCCTTCCCATTGAAGTCTATGGGGTTCGCGAACCGTTCGCAAATTTCCGGAAGTTCGCGAACATGTTCGCAAACTTTTTTCCGGCGGTTCGTGCCATCCCTAATTGACATAATGAACATATTCCACAATGTACAATAGATGGGTGTATAATTTAAACATACAAGAATACATATGACATATGACAAATGTATATGCTAATGCAGAGCTAAAATGCCTTAATTGCATTGTAATTTTGTCTTCCCATTGACTCCATAGCATTTCAGCTAATTTTTTAAATTTTTTTGCAAAACATGCCTGTTTGGCTCATTACTACTCTTTACTTATCTTGACATTATATTCTTCTCCCTGGATTTTATGTAGTCTGTAAGTATATTCAACAAACTTTTGGACTGAAAAACAAAAAATGTTTAATTTGTTATATCCTAATATTTCATTTTACTCAATTCTAACAATTGCCTTCTTCTTTGCTCTCCTACATTCAAATAATCTGTATTTTCTAAACATTGCTATTCTATAAAGGTTTTACTCTACTTATATTTGTAATCTGCAACTCAATTCAGAATAATATGGGGAAAGGAAAATTTGTCTTTGTTTTAAAAGATGGACATTTTTTCACACTGTGGGGACAATATAATAAAATTCAGATTTCAGTTTTTTTTCATGAATTATACTTTTTCTCTAAAATGCATGTTTTTTTTAACTTCCCTAAAGCTCCTTGGAAGTTATATATTTATTCTTAAAATTGTCTCATAATGTGAATCAAACAAACTTGGCCATTTCTAATCCACAATTGTACTTTATTAATTAATAAATTAACTCAAATGCAGATAGAGAAAAAAAACAAGCCAAATTCAAGTGATAATTCCAATTGTGCAACTTTTTCGAATTGTCACATGACAAACCTGTATTTATTGAGTTTGATGCTGAAACTTTGACTTATACATGTTCTTGGCAGGTTTGAGATGGATTATTTTCAGATTTTTAGCAGCATTGGGGTATAATCCTGAAAATTTTGGGGTTTCCCTTTAAAAGCCTGACCTGAAAAAAGATCAAGTTTTAGTAAATAACCCCTTAAAATTTGTGATTTATTTTGTGCAAAAATCATGAGAAACTCTAATACAAACTTTAGCAAGTAAAAGCAGTTGCGGTTCTATTGAAGCTGCACTAAACCCATTAAACTTTTTTCCTATTGATGGTCAAATTTAGAGGTTTTAGAGGTTTTTAAAACTATGACAAACTAATTTTCTCTAAAACCACAAACAGCATGACATTCATTAAAAAACCTAAATAAAAAAGCAAAAAACTGAAAATGATGTGATCTGAAAAATTCAACTATCTCTAAAACTTCAAAAAACTGAATTTTTAAAAAAATTCTTAGTGGAAAAAAGCCAAAAACTCTAGAAGTTTGAATTTGAACTATTTGAAATGGTCCTATAGCATCAGTGCAGAAGCAATATACAATCGTACCGTACATTCAAAATGTTCTGCTTATCTACATCATTAAAGATAAGCATAATAATAATCACATAGTTCTCACAGCCTATGAGACTCTTTTATTGATCCAAAATCTTCAAAAACAAAGGAAAGAGAAATTGGAGTGTGTAAAGTAGGGGAGGGGAACCGAAAGAAGAGATATGAAAGAAAGGAAAAAGAAAGAAAAATGGAATAGGTTTGTGCCTCAAAATGACGCAACATTGTAATAGGTAAGGACACAGTTGTAGCAAAATATAGCAGTGATAGGCGAATCTCCTGAGTTTCGCTTTGCCGAAAAATTAGCGAAACGAGTCGCGGCATGCTTTTGACGCGTTTTTTCGGCTAATTTTCGCCTATTGAAATTTCGCTGCCGTTTTGCGAATCGCGGGAGTTTTCCGCGAGTTAGCCCCTGGCGAATAAATTCGCCCATCACAAAAATTTTGTTCTATTAGTCTATATGAACTTCAATGTACTGTAGATGTTGCTGGGTCATCAAGTAACAGTTGGGGTAAGTTTCATGGGAGTTGTGTTCATTAGTCCATGAATTTCCCAAGTGGCCCAGGTTGCTGGACTTGATCTTGTATCCATGAAATTCTGAGTTCAAATTCCCTGTTTGTATTAGTTCTTTGAAGTACCTCAGTAGTGGTAGGGGATATGGTGGATTTCCAGTTCGTAGCAATTACTAGTCTGGACGCAGTTTGTATATGGCTAATTTTTAGGACTGTTTGGGTAGGTGTGGTATTGGTCATCCTAGTAAAAAGGTTGTGATATGTTTTAGCGTTGCTCCAAATCTGATACTAATCCCCATTGTTCAATGCTTGCTGTGTTATTTTGTTCCATTTGACTATATAAGAAAGACATCCTCATCTGGATCATTTAAAAACGCGAGAAAAAGTCAAGATATTAGGCCTTTTGTGGTAGACCCTGCAGAGCTACAGGTATATTCTTGGATGGTGTTGGAGATGCGTTTAGCCTTTGTTTAGCATAAAGCTGTATTTGGTGCCTTAACTGAAAATATGCAAACATTTTGATTCGAACATCTGGTTCTCTTTCAGCTATTTCCATATAGGGTAGCATATTGTGTGTTGCCTCTTGTAGTTTGTCTTTAACAGTATGAAGGTTTGTTGCAACCCACTTATTGCAGAAGTGGACATTAAGTCCAGGAGGAAACTCCAGATATTTGAGATAGATTGTGTTTAAGGAGTACAATGATGCCAGTCTATGTTTACTCTTCAGTTTGTTCCATACATGTAATGGGATTTGCCAGGTGGCTTTGATTTAAGGGCAAGCTTATCTCTTCAGGTGTGATGTCTGCATTAAGGAAATTTAATATCTAAAAATAAAGAGCCAGCACCATAGGCACAAGTGCAACAAACAAAAAGAAATATAGGGCAATATTGTTTCAAACAGCACCACTTTATGCTTTAGAAATGGGGCTTAGTTGTATCAGCTCTAAGTGTAAACCCTTATAAACTTTTGCCACCACCTTATTTACATAGACTAACTAGGGTTAATGGAGAACTCACCTTAACGGATTTCAGGTGGGTACTCATGAAAGTGTTTCTTTGCATGTATAGAGAGACTTTCCAGTGTCTACCTCGCTTTCCTCTTGTACAGCTGTTAAAAGATATGAAGCAGCAAAATAGTCTAAAACCTTTTTATTTTTAAAAAAGGATAAAAAAAATGCACTCACATTGCATCTCATATTAAAATCCATAACAATGCACAGTCCTGGTAAGGAATGGTCCCCTTATGGAGTCCGCACGTCTCTGGTGTCTTTTGTGTACACAACCAGTCTACAGCGTTTGTTCTCACGTCCTCCTATCAGGGGGGCCTTCCAGTGACGTCACCAGCCTTGCACGTTTCGTCAGCGACTTCCTCAGAGGCTCAATGTTTGCTGCGCATATCTTCCTACTTAAGATATCTTTCTTTGGACTTATTTGACATATCCTGGAAACCCTAGTGAATTGGTAACATGATCACTTTTAGACAAACAAATATGATATTGTAAGTATTTTTAAGGGAATTTAAGTCTTCTTCTGTAAGTTTAGGTAGGTCAGCTAAATTGACAAATTATGTGAATGGTTCTAGGATGTTTGGTGTTTGATGTGGTCTCTGTAGATTAAGATTGTAAAGATCGGTATAGTATTAATGCAATGTGCTTTCTATTTGGTCAGGTTTATTCGTGAGATGCCCTAACGGGGTTTTAATTGATGTAATCCTGGATTGATTTCTGGACTTTTTAACTTCCTTGACCAGTAAAGTATGTTGTTTGTCCCCTCATTGGTAGTATTTCTGCTTGGTCCATAGGATTGTTTTTGCATCTTTATGTTTAAGAGCACATGGCTCTGTATATTTAAAATTTGTGTCAGCAGGGAGTCCATCTTTGTTTGGTTATAAAGTTTTTCCAGGTTCCTTAATTTGGATTGGAGTCGAAGTTGGGCTTGCTTATGTTGCCTTTCATTGTGTGCAGTCAAGGAAATGATGTGTCCTCTGATGGTTGCTTTGTGGGCTTCTCAGAGGGTAAGTAAGGAGGAGATTGAGGCTTTATTCAATTGGAAATAACCCTTTAGTGCTGTTTCTATATTTTGGCGTGCTTCAGCATCATGCTATAAGGTTTTGTTGAGCTTCCAGTGTGGTTCCCTTGATGGTCTTGTACTCATTGTTATAGAAAGACTTATTGGGGAATGATCTAACCAGGATATAGGATACATTTCTGATGAAAATTCCAGATTCAAACAAGGGTGTGAAATAAAAAAATAGTCAATATGAGTGTGAATTTTATGGGGGCGTTGAATAATATATTGAATTTCGTTCGGATGATTGATTCGCCATGTATCAAACAATAATGACTTCTGAGCGATCATTGTAATTCCCACAACTGGGAGTGGGAAGTTAGATCAGTTGATTGTAGTGATCTATCCATTATTTGCGAAAAAGAAAGGTTGAAGTCTCGCCCATGTATCCAAAACTTTTTTGAACTGATTCCTATTCAGTGTATATATGTTAATTAAGATCAGACACATCCCTAAGTATTTCCCTTGAAGTACCAAATAATGGTCTAATGGATCTCGATGTATGTTTTCGACTACCAAAGGGCAATTATTATAGCTACCCCAGATTTCTTTTTGGTATGATAAGTGCAGTATCGAGGAAGTTTTGGCTTCAAAGTCTCCTGTATGAATGCGATATCACCTCTGAGATATTCAGTTTCCTTTTTTTTCCCTGTTATTTTTGTTTCTAGTGGGGCAATTACCTAATATCCTTGACGTATTTTGTCTTGATGATGAGCACTTTACTTTCACGAATATGTCCTCAATTAGGTAAAGAAATGTAGTAGGTGCATTAAAGGAACAGTAACACCAAAAAATGAAAGTGTTTTAAAGTAAAGAATATATCATGTAGTGTGACCCTGCGCTGTTAAAACTGATCTGTTTGCTTCAGAAACACTACTATAGTACTATACTTAGTAGCAATTGCAGAAATTGAACAACGATCATTTAGCACAGGATAAGTAATAGATAACAGATAACATTATGTTCTTCAGATCTTATCTGCTTTCTGCTGTGAAACTTGAGCTCTCCTTTGACTAGTTGCACCCATGGCTACACAACAGCTTATTTATATAAACAATAGTAGTGCTTCTGAAGCAAACACTGCAGTTTTACTAGTGCAGGACAACACTATATTATATTTTTATTACTTTAAAACAATTACATTTTTTGATGATACTGGTCCTTTAACATGATGAACAGTAACAAAAAAATAAAATACAAAAAAAGAATTGTCTTTTTGGGCTCAAAGCCTGAGCCTCGTGGAGTTAACATGTTGCAGGGTCCACTGCCTTCCTATTAATATCATATTTTAAGAGGTGGAATTATTATCATATCATATTAACATATAGCAATAATTTGATATGGGAATCAAGTAAGTGTAGGCGGTGATGGAGTTAAAGATAGCTAAGGGCTGTAGACCAATTTGGGCTAAGCGCCTTTCTGTGTTGGGCTGCCTGAGTCAGTGATTTGGCTTTATGCCTAAAGGTGGCCATACACGGGCAGATAAAAGCTGCCGACAGACTGTGTCGGCAGCTTATCTGCCCGTGTGGGGGGCCCTCCGACGGGCTTTCCCGATCGATATCTGGCCGAAAGTCGGCCAGACGTCGATCGGGCAGGTTTGAAAATCCCGTCAGATCGCGGCCGCATCTGTTCGTTGATGCGGTCCCGCGATCCGACCGCCCATACTGATCCGAACGTTGGGCCCTAGGGCCCACGATCGGATCAGCCCGATATCGCCCACCTCAAGGTGGGCATATCGGGGAGAGATCCGCTCATTTGTCAACATCGCCAAACGAGCGGATCTCTTCGTGTATGGCCACCTTTAGGCAGCTAAGAATTTACCAGTATTGCCCAGGTTTTGTTATATGTGTGTTTGTCCTTGATGATTAGCCACCAACTTGAAAGGGAATCCCCAATTATATGGAATCTTATGGTCCCTTAGTTGATGTGTAATGGGTCTGAGATCATGCCTTTTAGCCAGTGTGACTGGGGAAAGATCTGCAAAAATTTGTATTTTATGGCTACTAAATTCTATTGTGGTAGAGTTGTGTGAGGCTGATGATAGAATTTCCTTGCCTAATAGTAGTGATGGGCGAATTTATTCTCCAGGGGCGAATTCGCGGTGAGTTCGAAAATGACGCAATGTGCGTCAAAAACGAAGCAACGCGTCAAAAACGTGCCGCAATTTTTTGCCAATTCGCGAATTTCGCTGGAAATTCGCAAATTTTTCGGCAAAACTGGGTAGATTCGCCCATCACTACTTAATAGTAGTGGAACCGCACTATAATGTCCCGTGGGCATCTAGATGTTGGCGGTTTATGGGCAAGGAGCGATGTGCTCTGTCTATTACACATAGCTTCACTTGGGTGTCTGGGCAAATAGCGGCAAAATAAATTGTACAGATAATTGGGAATTTCTGGAGTTCCAATATCCTCTGGGATACATCTGAAATGCAGATTCTGTCTCCTGGATCTGTTTTCCAGATCCTCACAGGTGTCTCTTAATATCTCCGCTTTCATTGTCCTGTTCTCCTCCTCTTAGTGGGAGAACTTATGGGCTATTTCATCAATGTAAACTTCCAGTTTCTCCCAGATCTATAATATCTCTCTGAAGTGCGCTGGAGATTGCACTTGTAATAGTCTGGGATATATCGGTGGCTATGTGCTCTTGCAATAAAGTAAGTTGTTGGTTCATTGCATCCAGTTCCAGAAGCGGATGTGCCCAGGATGGAGAATCCGATGTGGAGCTGGGACTGTTATCCATAATGTAACAGGTGAGGATTACTCACTGTGAGAAGCTGGAAGCATTTCAGCGCCATCTTGATTTTCGGCCTGGCAACTGTGTGCAGCTGAATGTTGATCTTTACCACACATTTTAGTGTCACTGACATCCCTCTTGATATTGATGTCCCGATCCAAAAAAGAAAGAATCACTGGTTGCTAGTTATAGGGTTAAAGAGGCTATATAGTGACAGAGCTCTTTGAAAGTGCATGTGGTCTCTCTCATGGCCAGCCACACCCCCAATCCCAGTAATTTCTGTTGACAACTTTTGCCCAGCAGAGAGGTATTCATACTTGTAAGAAAACTCAATTAAAAACAAAAATAGGAAAACCACAAATTCTTAGAGATTTCTAATCTAAATTTGATTGTTTTAGAGCTTTTTGGATTTTGTGCTCGTAATTGTCGAAACATTTTAAAGGTTTTCTTGTTAGCACAATGTTCAGTTTTTTATCCATTAAGTCTTTTTATAAAATATTTTAATAACTTTCATGGCATTTGTACTTTTAGAGAAGAATTTAATCATGGTTTCAAAAAGCTCTAATATCACTAAATTTCTACCTTTAATAAACAGGCCTCCTACATTTGGAAACTGGTCCCAATGCTCTGGTTTAGCATTAAGTAAATCTGATATATCTTATTCATCAGGCTACATTACTGTTACTTTAATCAATAAAGTATGCTTAGATTATTAGAAATGGTAAATACGGTATTTTCTTATTTGAACATACCAGTTATTGTTTTTACAGAACAAACAAGGAAATATATTAAAATAGCGATTAAGAGTAACCAGACAAACTGGATTCCAATGACGTTGCCCTTAATAATGTTTTGTGGGACACATCTTTGAGCGTCATTTAAAAGGGTAGTAAAATCCAATGAAATTCTTTTATGCAATTGCTGGCATACTTGCATATGGATAGTTAATGATTGAATGACCTGTTCAGTTGGTGTAAAAGATTTAAATTGTCTTTCTTTACCCAGATCATTTAATCTACCCCAGCTTTGTTTAATATGGTTTAGCAATGTATTTTGGGAAAACACTGGATTCATAATATTAACTACTACAGGTATTGGAGCCACTATCTGGAAATCTGTTATCCAGGAAGCTCAGATAGACTCCATTTTAATAAAGTAATTAAAAATTGTAAAAATTAATCCTTATTTTAATAAAACAGTACCTTGTACTCGATCCCAACTATGATATAATTAATCCTTATTGGAGGCAAGCCAAACCTATTGGGTTTATTTCATGTTTAAATAATTTTTTAGTAGACTAAGGTGCACATTTACTAAAGATCGAAGTGAAATTTTGAATAAAATTAGAATTTTAAAATTAAAATTTTGGGTTACTTCGAATAGAAAAAATTAGAAAATTCGAATGTCGAAGTACTTGCCATTTAAAAATCCTTTGACTTCGACTATTCACCAGCTTAAAGTTGCCATTTTGCCATTTTAGCCTATGGGGGACCTCATAGAATGTTTTCTAAGTTCCAAGAATTCAAAGGATTTTGTTGAGAATCGTTTTTTTTTTTACCTTTTTGATCGAAATAGGTCCATTTTCGATCAAAAAAGCCCTTTACAAATACTTTGAGGGTCGAATTTTTAAGTTTCTTTACTTCTAAAATTCGGCCCTTTGTAAATCTGCCCACTAAAGTATGGTGATCAAAATTATGAAAATATTCTGTATAACAGGACTACTGATGTAGTTTCATTATATTCAAGTATACCACAAAGTACAGGTATGATGCCAATTGAGTACCATTTGAATATGTACAGTAATTACACAGATTGAGTAAAAGACTTTATTTTAGAGGCAACCTGGTACCTGTTGACACACAATTATTTCATGTTTGGAGGGGTGTATTAGATCCAGGAATGTGGGATGGCTATGGACACGCAATTTGTGCCCACATATGCCAACCTATATATAGGTTGTGGGAAGAGACCCACATTCTTGGGGTTGGTACCTTTTGCCTAGAACATGTTATAATGTTTTGTTGTTTCATTGATGATCTTTTGATAGTGTGGACAGGCACAGTGGAACAGTTTAAGATGTTCATCAAACTTCTGAATTAGGAGGATTTTAACCTTAGCTGTACTAGATGTTATAATGCTAAGAAAATGGTGTATTTGGATTTGTTAGAGACAGAGAGATTAGACAATAAATACTTTAGGACAATAACACTTTAATAAAGTTCATGCAAAGCAGAATTCAGCTTTACATGGGCACAACACACTTTGATAAAAAGTTCTGCTGGGGTTGAGCACTGTAATGGTTAAGCTGAGCTCAGGAGAGGTGGTTAGGAGAAAAAAATAGGATCAGACAGCTAGAGTTTTTATGGCAAACAGCAATGCTATCTATTCATTGGCTGTTAGACTGGAGAGTGTGTTTAGCAATCTGAGCTGAGAAGAACTGAGCATGCTCATTAGCCAACAGCCAATGCAAATGCCTGAAGGACACCTGAAGGAAACAGAGTGGGTTAGAGGAGGACAAGGATTTCTAAGTGATTAAGGAGATGCTCCAGCCTTACTGTTAACTGTTTAAAAACCAGAGTGGCAGTTATCTAAAGATTTCAAAGAGGCTGTTCACTGATTATATTTTTTGGGGGGTACAGTACATATCCTTTAAAACAGCACTGTTTATGGATAGAACATGTTATCAATGGTAACAGAACTAATCTGGCTGATAATTCAGGTAATGACATTTAGTATGAGGTACAGTATAGTGCACAGTTTGATAGGATTCGGGGTACTATCAATAAATATCTTCCAGTGTTACATGTTGATAAGTAGTGATGGGCGAATTTATTCGCCAGGGGCGAATTCGCGGCCAATTCCCGCAATTCGCCGCTGGCGAATAAATTAGCGAAATGGCAGCAAAAATTCGCCACAAAAAAATGCGCCAAAAAACAACGCGCGACTCGTTTCGCGAATTTTTTCGCCAATTCGCGAATTTCTCTGGAAATTCGCGAATTTTTCGGCGAAGTGAAACGCGGGAGATTCGCCCATCACTATTGATAAGGACATAATGTGATAATGTGTACTTAAAGTATAGAAAGACCACTACAATGAAATAACTTAATAAGCAGTGATGGTCGAATTTATTCGCCAGGTTTGATTTCTGCAATTTGCCAAAATCAAATAAATTTGCAAAACAATTTAACGCACCATTCTAATGAACTAGTACAATGTTTATGGTCTAAATAATGTGGTTTTTGTTTAGAAATGGTGTACTGTATATAGTAATGGATGTTAAGGTCTCTGAGGAAGTGCATAGTCACGACAAGATGGATGTTTTTTAAACTTGAACATTGAACTGAGCGATGTTTAAAGGTTCCCAGAGTACGCTGCTGTATTTGACTGCCTTCACTAAAGAGTGTTGCCCTTATTGATGGACTCGGGGCAGCATAACCCAGGACCTAGAGTCAATTCGGTAAAAATGTTTGATGTTTTGTACATTAATTAATGAGGAATGCTCCTTAGATTGAGCAGTATTAATCTCAGGCACAGGGTTCACAGGGCGGAAAGTACCCGAATTACACAGTGCTGCAGTTAGCAGTTGTGTGATGTACTGTATTAACTATATGTAGATAGTCCGGATTGGTGGGGAATGCATTTAGCATGTTGGAATCCTATTTTCAGTGCTGGATGTATCTGTTTGTGTATCCAACAGGTTTCATTCCTTTACTGATTTAGATTTCCTGTTTGCATATTTTCTTATTAGTGATGAACAATTGTGCCAGGTTTCACCACAAAAAGAATGCCCATAGACTGCAATAAGTGGAAAAATGTCAATTAAAAAAAAAAAAAAACTGTGTTTCCTATTAACTTCAATACATTTGCTGAATTTTTTGCTATTTTGGGTGTTTTCTGTGAAGTGAAATGGATTTTCCCATCAATATTCTCTATAGCATCTAACAAAATTAAAACTTTTCAATAAAAATTCTTTGTTTTGTTATTGAATGAATGACAAATAATGTCATCCATCAATGTTTTCTATGTATATGTTTAACGATACAGTAGCCTATTATGTCTACACATCACTCCATTGTGTCAGGAGCACTGGTTGGGCTTCCATCCTCTTTGGAGGTGTGTCCAAAATGGAGGTGCCCATGAACCTTGTGGATTGGCACCGGCGTCACACATCTGGTGCCCAATTCAAAATAAAGAGATGTCCAGGACACCAGTTCAATGCCCAAGTATAGGTTTTGTATTATACATTCCTGGGTGCTCTATATTACCTGGTATTGATTCCTGGACTTTGACACATGCCTAAACTTTGACTTTGCTGTTTTCTGGCTGCCTTTTGGAATTCTTGCCTGGATTTTGATTACGATTTTGGCTATTCCCATTCTCTGCCACAAACTTGGACTTTAGCCCCTAAATCTTCCTCCTTGGTCCGGACAACTTCACTGGGAGCCGATAGGCTCCTGACACAAGTGTGAGTGACCAAAGTAGTGTTGCCATTGAACTTTGTCTATGCTGTACAGTATATAGACCTGGAATGGATTCCTCTATGCTGTACAGTATATAGACCTGGAATGAATTCCTCTACACTGTACAGTATATAGACCTGGAATGAATTCCTCTACCCTGTACAGTAAATAGACCTGGAATCAATTCCCCTATGCTGTAAAGTATATGGTTTTTTGACAATTTCTAGGGAAAAAATATGAAAAACTCTAAAGATATTAATTGATTTAAAACTGTCCAATAGAATCAGTGCAGCTTCCAGTGACGTCTATAGGACCAAATTTTATCTAGTGAAGTTTTTCTAGTTTTAAATCTTCATAAATCTCAAAATGTTTGAGCTTTTTATAAAAATTTAATTTACTAATAATCAAATTCAGATTTTTTTGCAGGAAACCAAAAATTGTGGTATTCTATTTTTATAAACGTTCAAAAAAATTTAGATTTATGAAGATAAATTGTGTAAAATGATGGAAAATGTTAAATCAGGGTATGTAAAATTGAGCCATCACTGTATTTTAAATTTTACTATATGTTTCCAGGGTTTTTTTTTATATTTCATGAAATAAAAATGTGGTGCATGAGTGGCACTCCTCTAGCTTCTCATGCCTTGTTTATGGGGGAATGAAATGTCCTAGGGAGTCATGTATTTACTTTCTTTCCTTACTTTAATTACAGGTTCTTAATACTGTACCAGTTCCTTCTTTCTCTAGTCCCTAGGCATGTATAAAAGCTAAATGATCACATTCCTGTCAGCCAGCTTCCTATGATTTCACTCAATGCCCTCTAAGGCAACTATCGTTCTTGTTTGTACTTTGCATTTCCCATGTTACTGTATACTGAATCCACTTGTAGAAGTGGCATCTATAAGAATAGCTCTTTAGAAAATCAAAAGTTGCAAGTATAAATGTGCAATGTTCTTTCATGTGTGATATAATGATGCAAAACTCTTACTCTCATAGTTTGTGCTTTTCCCATATCCAATGTCAGACAACGCAATCCTTTTCCTAATAGTAGGACTTACCTGCTTTCCCCAGTGTGTGATTCACTGTTTTTATGGGCTGTTCTAATCCCAGTTTATCTCAGCTCTTTATGCAAAGCCTACTTTTAACTCACTTTCCAGCCTGGTAGAAGGAATTCTCATTTCTCTTCCTCTGTTGGGTTCAAACCTGTTACTTGCTGTATGGAAGCCTTTTACTTTACCTCTTAGCTATTCAGGCAGGCTAGTAGTAGCTTATCCAGTTCTGAGTTTTCTTTTTCTAGCCCTCATGCTAGTAATTACACTCAGTTGTTCTGTATTCATTGACAGGTGCAGCCAATCCATAGCAGCAGAACTCCCAGCAGATTTAAACTTCCCTTATTCTTGTTACCTGAACCTTAAACTTGAACCCTGAATCCTGAACCTTAACCCTGAATCATGAACATTGAACCTGAACCATGAATATGATTCCTTGAGAGCACTTGATAAAGGAGGTTGTACCTCCGAAACGTTGTGTGGAGATCCAAATAAATGAGTTAAGTTTGTAGCACAATTGCTGGAGTGAGTGCCATCTGATCTTTTTTGAATTGTGGAAGTAAGGACCTTGCAGCAGGTTTTCAGATAGAGCACCACCGTAAGTAAGCTGTGGACTGTTGGAATTGTTGAGTTTACATAGCAGCAGAACTCCCAGCAGATTTAAACTTCCCTTATTCTTGTTACCTGAACCTTAAACTTGAACCCTGAATCCTGAACTTTAACCCTGAATCATGAACACTGAACCTGAACC
Organism: Xenopus borealis; assembly: GCA_024363595.1. Classification (NCBI taxonomy): domain Eukaryota; kingdom Metazoa; phylum Chordata; class Amphibia; order Anura; family Pipidae; genus Xenopus; species Xenopus borealis. The sequence continues at coordinate 18,318,198 of CM044437.1, read as the reverse complement.
ATGAATATGATTCCTGAAACCTAAACCTGAAGCCTTAATCCTGAACCTGCTTGGTGATCGCTAATTTCTCTGAACTTTGGATCATGTTCCCTTTTTTGATTCTTACTAAGCTGGTTATCCTGCTGCCTTTTGTTGTCTTTCCATTTTGGTTTTATTGAACTGTTTTGTGTGCAAGAATCCAACCTGCCTCATTAATATTCTTCTCCCTTCTAGTCTGTACTTCAAATAATAGAGCAGTTTCTCTGTGATCCTGTTGTGGTCGCCTGGAAGTCATTATGTGGTTTTTTTTGGGCCACTATGTGACAACATCAAATGGTCATTGAGACTAAGGCCCAAATTCACTAAAGTGCGAAGCATCTAACACTAGCACTAATTGCCAGCGTGACGTCATTTCATAACTTCGCAAATTCACTAACACCGATGTAGATAAACTTGCACAACTTGCACCCTTATGCCAGGTGAAGTTGCGCACTGACAAAGGATTGTAATTACGCAAATTCACTAAGATCAACATTTTCCTGAATGTTAACCCGCTTACGCTAGACTTGGTCAGACCAGGCGAAGTTCAATACAATAAATAGGAGTTTGAAAAAAAAACGCTGGCGTGTTTTACCATTGTAGGGTGATAGTCTGAAAAAGATCGTTTTTTTTTTGTGGGGGGTTACCCTCCTTCCCCCCTACATCTCCTAACATATGGCAACACAACTATACAGGGGGTACATGTAGGGCAATAGGACAACTTTATTTAATTTATTAAAGTGGTGGTTCACCTTCAAGTTAACTTTTAGTATATTGTAGAAGGGCCAATTCTAAGAAACTTTTCAATTGGTCTTCATTATTTATTTTTAATAGTTTTTTAATGATTTGCAATTTTCTTCTGTTTCTTTGCAGCTTTCACTGACACCATCTAAAAACAAATGCTCTGTAAGGCTACAAATGTATTGTTATTGCCACTTTTTATTACTTATAATTCTATTCAGTCCATCTCCTATTCATATTCCAGTCTCTTATTCAAATCAATGCAGGGTTGCTAGGGTAATTTGTACCCTAGAAACCAAATTGCTGACACTGCAAACTAGAGAGCTGCTGAATAAAAAGCGAAATTGTCTCAGAATATCACTCTCTACAATATACTAAAAGTTAACTCAAAGGTAAACAACCCCTTTAAAGGTTTCCTGGGCTTGTGTAGTGGAATGTAGTGGCTGTAACATATACTTATATTATACGCTTAAATTCCCGCCGTATGCAAATTAGGCATCGCTAGCGATTTGCCTGGGGAAGTAACACTAGCGCAACTACGCTACTGTTCGCCGACCTGAGCGTAACTTAGTGAATTCGCATAGCGCTGGTGAAAATACGCCTGGCAAAGTGCGGCGAACTCTAGCTAAGCCGACGCTAGTGAATTTTTGGAACTTACTGAATTTGCCCCTAAAACTCTAGCTCTGTGTAGTTTGCATATTATAGCCTATCCCTATGCTAACTATGCCACTCAACGCCCACATCATTTGTCAGCTTCTCATTAAAATATGTGACAAAAAATTATTTTCTGAAGGAAATGTACAAATTTACCTCAGGGGTGAATTTTCTAGTTTGCTATTGGAAAATCTGTAGCACTTGTGTTTATATAGGTACACACAGATATGAAAACTATGAGGAAAAGGCATATTTGTTTTACTTTCAAAGAACATCTGTGCAATACTCAGTTTGTATGATGGTATGAAAAACAAATGTAATACAAAATACAACAAGAATATATTTACACTATGCACAGTAGGTTACCCGTAACATAACGGGCAATGCCAAACATGGCAGCCCTTTTCAGTTTTATGATCAATATTTTCTAACTAAAAACAGGTAATGAAAATACAGGTAAAGAATCTATAATGCCTGGGACCTTGGGTTTTCCAGATTAGGAATCTTTCTGTAATTTGGATCAACTATAATGTAAAAAACAAAACTGAATAGGAATGTTTTGCCACCAATATACTAAAGGAAATTAAAAAAAAAATTGAATTATTTCCTTAAAAAGGGTGCAGGTAATGTTTTTTGTACCTTGTTGAAAAAGTTATAAGGTAGAACCTTTTATATGAAGCATAACAAAAGTGGTGTAAAGGTAACCAGCTTTGAAAAAGGAACTGCAGTGTTCTGAAAACTTGCTGTGATTATCATCTTAGTTAGCCAATAAAGGTATCACCTTTACACCACTTTTGTTATGCTTCATATCAAAAGCTCTACCATGTAACTTTAAAAAGGACTCTACTTGAGATGGCCTTCCCCTAGAGCTTTCTGGATAACTGGTTTCTGGATAAGGGATCTTGTATACGCACTTGCATAGATACTAACTAGTGAGACAGGAGAGCAGGGAATATGCATTGATCACATTTTATATTTGTAGCTAATGTGCAGATCAGTTACATTACTACTGAACTTTATTTAACTTAGCCTTGGGTTGCTCCCTTGTTGTGGTTATCCAGAAAGCTCAGAGTTTCTGATAGGCGGTTTTCTTATAAACTCTTTTTTATCCAGATAATCCAATTTTGAAAAAAAAGTATTTGCTTTTTCTCTGTAATAACAAAACAGTTCCTAGATTCAAACTAAGATATACAGTAATGAATCCTTATTGGAAGCAAAACCAGCCTATTCGCTTTATATATTGTTTACATAATTTTCTAGTAGGAATGAAGAGCCAAATTATGGAAAGATCCCTTATGCAGAAAACCCCTGGTCCCAAGAATTTTGGATAACAGGTCCCAAACCTGAACAAGCATAAAAAGATAAATAAGTGCAAGGTTCAGAGTTCACTGTTAGATCACATGAGTTTTTGCATTCTGCCACCTTCCCCGATGTCCATAAATCTCTTCTAAAACTGGTTTTCTACTTTGAGGCATTTTCTATTTTGCTCTGTGTAATATTTCACAAAGACATATAGAATTACGGGTATAGAATCTGTTATTCAGAAACCAGTTATCCAGAAAGTTTTGAATTACGGCAATGCCATCTCCCATAGACCAATAGATTATTTTATCCAAATAATCCAATAAATAATTCTCTGTAATAATAAAACAGTACCTTGTACTTGATCCCAACTAAGAGATATTTAATCCTCACTGGAAACAGAACCAGACTGTTGGTTGTATTCAATGTTTTAAATAATTTTCCAGTAGGTGTGAAGATATAAATTTCGGAAAGCTATCCAGAAAACCTCAGGTCCAGAGCATTCTAGATAACAGGTCCCATACCTGTATTCATTTATAGTGTAAGAAAGACAAAACATTTTCAGATATGCATATATACATATATGTATCATTTTGCTACTTTGTACCAGATTGAACGCCTGTTTTAATATTATCCTAACGACCTGTTTGCACATGTTTTGTACCTTTTATACATTCAGCTGCACCTCATCTGGCTTGAGTTCTTTGGGACTGAAGGGAGTGAACATAAGGAAAAATTATTCAAATTTCAAGAGGGTTAATCCGAATTTGTGTATTTGAGTATTTAAATAAAATAGTCTGATCAAACTAGATTTGCCCCTTATTTATAATTGAAAAAAACCTCAAATTAATCTGTTTGGGTAAAAACTAGTGATGGGCGAATGTATTCGCCAGGGGCAAATTCGCAGCAAATTCCCGCGATTCGCAGCTGGCGAATAAATTCGAAATTTAACCTGGCGAAAATTCGCCGAAAAAAAACGAGTCGCGCATAGTTTTTGACGCGATGAAAACAACGCGACGCGGCACACGTCAAAAGCGTACCACGACTCGTTTCGTGAATTTTTCGCCAATTTGCGAATTTCTCTGGAAATTCGCTAATTTTTCGACGAAGCTAAACTGGGGAGATTCGCCCATCACTAGTAAAAACCCCTACAAAATCAAGCAAAAAACCAAATTGTACAATTCTTTCGGAAGTTTTTACCAAGTCACTAAATTTTATCAAATCACTCAATGGTCAGAAATCAGTCAAAAGGTCAGATTTTCAGGCTGATTCCAACAAAGACCACATAAACTTCAAAATAGGACAGGGACCTCTGCCATAGACTTATAATAAACCTCGGCAAGTCAGAGATGGTGGATTTTCGGATACAAGCTTTTTGCTGCATCGGACATTAATCATCTGAATAATAATATGTATTTTGTTAAACTTGTTTAAAATCTATATTCATATAATATGTTAAGGATGGGTATATATTTATTGTATATAATGTTAAACACTTCCCCACCATGTAATGTATAATAGTATTAAGTACCTTCTAGATTTGTATATAAAATTCTGCAGCGGATTCGGGCTTTTTGCTGCATCAGGCGTTAATCATCTCAAAAATTCAAAACCCCCACAGCAAAAAGTTTTGCCCTAAAAAGCCTGACCAGAGTTTAGTAAATAACACCCCCTAAAACTCGGTACATTAATATTCACTTTAAGTTTTTTTTTTAACTTTAGCATTGGATCTGGATTAAAATATGAAAGAATGAAAAATGCCAACATAATCACCAGTAACAATTCATCCAACTGTAATACACAGCTATCTCTGAATAATCAGGAAAATCATAAGTCAAGTTAGTCTGCTGGTGTCTAAAAATCCATGGGAGTCTTTAAGGACTTCTGCACTTTGTCTAAAAATTGATCAAGGGAACAATAACTGTCATTCAAAGAAATCTGCAATGAAGCTTTTGCACAGTATTGCACAGTGATCTCTGTGAAAGATAAGGAAGTATTTAAAAGACATTTGTAAATTAAAAATATTGTAATATTCTTTGAGTGAGTCATTACATCCTGATTTTTTAGGATTTGAAGATTAGTTGGTAGATATAACAGTAGTCATTTCCAATGTGCAGCCCAGTGGTGAAATAAAAAAAGCTGCATTTGTCAATTATTTTGCACTTTTTCACATTGAATGGTACAATGGAAGCATTGGACTGGGCTGTGGATCGCCAAGAAAAAACTCAGTGGATTCCAGCCCTTGTGGTCCCTGCTAGCGCCATGGAGCTGGCCTCCCCTTCCCTTTCCTTCCCCCGCCCTATTGCATAAAGAAGACGTGAGCCAGGTACATGCCAGCAGGGGGGGGGAAAGAGAGGGCCCTGCGACTGGGGAAGGGGAACGTTGGGCCCTACCACCCCCCATTCCAACCCTGAATATAGCACTGTCTCATTTAGGCAGCTTTTAAAATGAGAGGGGTGAGGGAGGCACATAAACATCTTCCAATTTGCCCCCCTACCCCCTTCTAACTTGTTCATCATTCAGACAAAATAGGGAGTGTCAGGAGCTGCAGACTCTGATTGCTCTGATTCTGCTTTCACCATAGTTTTACCACTGATTAGGGCCATGGCCATACCCTTTTCTCAAAGGCCAGCAATACAGACAGAACTAGCTGTGTGAGAACATGACTAGCTGTTATAAGATAGGGCAACTACACCTTCTGACTCTCCACTCTGCACTTTTCATATGTTAGAAAATGACTAATTCTAAGTAACTTTTCAGCTGGTCTTCATTATTTATTTGGTATAGTTTTTTTAATTATTTTACCCCACCTTACAAACAATTGCTATACAGGGCTACTTGTTTATTATTTTTACTACTTCTTTCAGTAAATACCCTTTCCTCTTCATAATACAGTCTCTAATTTAATTAATGCATTAATTGCTAAGGTAATTTGGACCCTAGCAACTGGATTGCTGGAATTGCAAACTGGGCAGCTGCTGAATAAAAAGCTAAATAACTAAAAAATGAAAAACCAATTGCAAAGTATCTCACAAAGTCACTCTCTACTCTCTAAACTGACTAAAAGTAATTTTAAAGGAGAAGGACTAAGGAGCACCCTCTTGTGCCCCTAAAGATCTAGCAGTTGCAGCCCTGGATAAAATGAATGGCCCCTAATTACCTTCTCAGAAAAAGTTTTATGACATACACTGAAACTAGCGAAAACGATACCATTCACAAATGGTTATCCACTGGTTGATAATCCATGCATGAATAGCCGGTAAATGATATGCTTATAAAAAGTGCTTAGTGATGTCATCGGTTATAATCAGAGCTTATTGATGTCATTTCTGTCACATGGCTCACTGAAACTTGTGTATTATAATAAATAAATACCCCCGATGCAAAATATTAGAAGTCACCTTGGAGTTCCATGTCTTGTATAAAAAAACTCTGCTTCTGCCTTCGGCCTTGTGTTTTTTTATGTTCATGGAACTCCTTGTTAACTTTTAATATCTAGTGATGGGCAAATTTGTTCCTGTTTCACCAAAAAAATTGTGAATTCCCTGCGAAATTTGCAAAACGACGCTGACTTCTCGTTTTTGACGTTGGCGTCAGTTTTTGGACGCCAGCGCAGATTTGTTGATGAAAATGTGGACACTGCCGTCTGATTTTTTTGATGCCGGCAAATTTTCGCGGCTGATTCGCGAATTTATTCGCAGCCAGCGAAATACGGGACTTCGCTGCAAATTCGCGCATGATGAATAAATCACTAATAATTTAGCCCATCACTAATATAATAATGAGTGTGAGCCTCCTTTGCCTCTACGTACCATTATAGAAGTCTGTACCCAGGCACCCTTCACCTTGATACGAGTTATGCCGGCATCCTATGCTTTTATATATATATATATATATATATATATATATATATATATATATATATATATGTATACCATCATTATCATTTTATTTCATGATTTATGCTTCTTTGGGCATTTGGGAATTCTCCTGCCTTCATCCTTCCTGTTTATGAAAACTTTTTGGATCAGTATAAAGAATAGAAATAAACTACATGGAGGGCATCAGCTACCTTGCAATAGTTCGGGAAGCCCCTAAAGTACCCATGTTGTCCCTATCCGTGATGGGAAAATCATTATGTTGACACCAAGGGGCAGATTTACTATTGGTTGAATTTCAAATTGAAAAAAAAAAATCTAAATTCAACCATGTGAATAGGTAGGGAAGTAAAATCCTTCGAAAGTGGATGGGGCTTTTTTTGTGGATATACTAATCAATGAAGAAAATATAGCAAATACCAGACTACCTAAATAAAAGCTAAGAAACCAGTTTTTTCAGGCTTAGTCTTCCAAGTCCCAGAGTAGTGAAGTCATATTTTAGTATTCAAGTTCCGCATGTCTGAGATAAGTACTTAGATAGCAAAGAATAAATAGCATACATATAGTTACAGGAAGCCATATCATATGAAGCAATATTAAAGGGGTAGTGTGCTCCCTTAAAGCCAGCATGACTACAATGGATAGGACGTTGTAATATCCGGCCTGTTGAACCAGTTGAACCAGGAACCTGGTGTTTCAGGGTTTTCTGACTTACCATTGCTCTATGTGAGCAGACAGGTAGTGATGGGTGAATTTATTCGCCAGGGGCGATTTCGCGGTGAATAAATTTGCGAAACACCAGCGAAAATTTGCCTGGCGAAAATTCGCTGGCGTCAAAAATTTTGCTGGATATTGGCAAATTTTTTTGCGAAGCGAAACGGGGTAGATTGGCCCATCACTACAGACAGGTCATGCTCTGGTTCACTCATATTGCTATACATGTAACTGCAAGTAAGGCAGGGTTTTGTTCAACTGTTATCTATCTGGCCCATGTGATCAGTGTAAGCCATTAGACTACCTATAAAGACCCCTGCCCTGCACTGAATCATTGTCCATAGGTTCTGCTATTGTGAGTTCCTGGGTATGTTTCTACTGTGATTCTTGTGTTTGACCTTCTTGCCTGTTCCTGACTTTGATTCTCACTGCCTGTCCTGACCTCCTTGCCTGTGACCTTGACTACGCTTCTGTCCTGATTTGGTACCATATTGTCTGATCCTTGTTTTTGGCCCAGCACTCCCTTGACTATGCTTCTTGTCCTCCGTTCCTGTACCATATGCAGTTCCCTTGCTCGTCCAGAACTCTCCCCCCGGTCCTCTTACATTAGGACCACCCGAAGGGAAAAGTGTCTGTTAAAGGCAGAACAGTGAGCCATGACCAGGAAACCAATCATTACAGACATGAGCTGAATATACATTTTGTATATTGTCTTAATAATTACAAATCTATGTATTTATTATTTCTTGAGCTAAACAGGGACTCTGAATCTACTCCATCTTCTGTCCTTGTAATGTATATAACAAGATGACCAGTGCACAGATCTCCCCAAATACTGGACTCCTGCTAACAACAGGTATATTGAGGAAGGTTGTATGCTGGTAATCTAATCATCTAGGGGAAAAAATGTAATCATCTACCTCAAATGTACCAAAAATGAACTAGGTATACTGACCCCTTAAATTTATCTATAGTAATAAATCAAATCAACTGTACTTTCTTGAGTTTTTTGGATTCAGACTTTAATAAATAACCCCCTGAATGAAAACTTTTATGAGAAATTGCAGGGTGCCCTTATGGGAGGGTGAAGTCCAGTTATTAAAGGTAAAATTTTAGTGTTTTTTTTGAAACCACAATTAAACTAATTTTCTCTAAAACGGCAAAAGTTATTAAAAGATCCCAAAAGATCTCTGAATGCCTTAAAAAAGGCCCAATTCTATTTACACTGGGTTCATATGTAAGGTTTGGTGGATGATTATTTTTCTAAACAGTACAAGGGCTTTATTAAGGGAGTTATTAATTACAATTTTAATATTAAATATTAAAATCTCTTTTTTCCACTAGAAAACTTGAATTTTTACAGGGATTTTGTTATTTCTTTTTGTTTTTTGTGATTAAATTTTCCCAAATTTTTTTCAGTTTCACAAATTTCACAGAAAATTTGTGAAAAGTTTGGTGAAACAAAATGGGACAAAGTTGACATTCTCTACCTAAGGCCATTATATAAGATATCCATTTTTACTCAATTTACAAAGCCAAACTTTAGAGGCAATTTAATTCACACATACTGTACACAGAACATCATGCTACTACCCTGCTCTTTCTACTTTTCCCTGTTTTGACTTTTATGTGACCACAATGGTATTCCCCAAGGTGGGTCAGGCCTTCCTAAAGGTTTTACTTTTAGTAAGATTCAGAGAGATTTACAGTAGTCAACCATCAACAAATCGCTTCTTCTTTCGGTGACTAATCACCCCGAAAAGCCTTCCCACTGACTAGAATTTAAATCGCCGGTGGGATGGCACTTGGAGCACTTCATTTTCCTCATGAGGCAACTTCCGGTGACTTAAAAAAATAAAGCGCTTATACTACCTGTACACAATAAAAGGTCATGATGGATGGATGGATTATTCTGGGGCTTTGTGTAAACATTTCAATTCCCAACTATATAAGACCAGCTGAGTGTTCCTCAGCCAATACATTGGTATGGTCACATGGAAAGCACCTTGGCAAGTGTGGTGTTTATAAAATGGATTGAAATGGCTGCTGAATTTTAATTGTACTGCTTTAAGTAGCATTTTGTAGTATGTGTTTCATTTATGTAAATTATTGATATTATAACGTGTCTAGAATGTAGTAGAATACACTGCCCACAGGGTAACTACAGTTGACTCCTCAGTTTATAAATAAATAGGCGATGTTTACAGAGACAATTGTCTCCACCCAATCTCAGTTATAGAAAGGGAACACTGAAACTTTATAATAAAAGTAGGCTTCAAGTGGTTAGTCATATGCCCAGATGGGTTTGCCTTGGCACTTGGAGTCAAATACGTGACATCTTGACACAAAGTCAGTGATAGGAAACTGCAATCTACATCAGTGACTCATTGCTTTTACATGTGCATAACGCACTTGATTTATGTATTGTACTACTGAATTCAGGATAAAGTTTAGCACACAATGCAAAATGAGACACCCTAGCCAAAAACTTTGCTTTTATGATAGGATGAGAAACCAAACTCCTACTGTAAAAACCCTTAGTCAAACTTTCATTGCTGTTAGACATCCAGCTAATGTATATATGTATATATGAGAGAATCTGTCCCATCTTGCTTAGCCGAAAAATTTATGAAACTGAGAAAAAATTAGCAAAACAGTGAAAAATTTGTGAAATGCATAGAAGTCAATGGGCATCAAAAAATTTTTACTACAATTTTTACACTCACTACAATTTTCTTGCTCCAAAAATTCAGTGGGGTTTTTTTCTTATGGAGACTTTTTTGTCCTAATGCATTGGGTTTTTTTTTTATCTTATGGCTGACTTTTGTTAATCCAGTCAAAAGGTGTTTTTTCCTATGGGTGTTTTTTCTGCAGTGAATTTTTGCTGAAGCTTCGCAGAAAATGTGCACATGGCAAAATGCAGAATTTCACCACAAATCTATGGCTGGTGAATAATTTTGCTCATTGCTAGTAATAAAACAAATATTAAAAGGGAAATTTAAGGGCAGATTTACTAAATTCGTGTAAAAGATTCAAATGCAAAAAAAATTTGAATTTCAAATTTTTTTTGGGCTACTTCGACCATCGAATTTTCAAAATTCAATAGAATCGAATGATTTGTCCTTTGAAATTTTATTATATTGCCAAATTCACCAGATCAAACCTAACGAGTTGCTTTTTTAAAAGAAAAGCAGTCCATCAACTGAATGCTTAAAATCATTTGAATCGTTCAATTCGTATGATTTTTTCATGAAATCAGAGCATTTTTACAATTTTTTTTGTTGAATTCGAGGGTGTTTAACCCTCGAAATTTTGACCCTTGATAAATCTGCCCGTAAATGTCATGCATTATCAGGATTTTGTCTTTCCACCTGTGCCTCTACCACCTGCTTTTCTGTATTGTGTAATAAACAAATGCAATATTACAGTTTTGGGACCTGCTATCCAGAATTCTCCTTGCTAGCAGTTTACTGGATAAGGGATTCCAAATTTTAGATCTCTATATCTTAAGTTTAAAATAATTTAAAAATGAAATAAAAAACCCAAGAGGCTGATTTTGCTTCCAATAAAGATTAATTATATTTCAGTTGGGATCAAGTACAATGCACTGTTTTATTATTACAGAGAGAAAATTTAATTATTTGTTTAAAATGGAGTCTATGGGAGATGGACTTAAAGGAGAAAGTCTACCCATCCTGTGCTAAACCCCTCCCCCATTTATGAAATGAAAAAAAAAACACCAAACAAATTCACCATATGAAAGCTTGTTGAGGTCTTGTGGATGTGAAATGGATTTGTCCTTTTCCAACTCTAAAATCTTTCTTTATTCCAAGCTTTTAGAGGTTTTTTTGGGGTTTGTATTTGCATGAAAAAGAGAGTTTTTCGTATTCCTATTAGTTCCGAATTTTATTAGTTCTTGTTATATTAGACTGTTTTAAAGTTTTTCACCTTTAAATTAACTTTTAGAACTTTTAGTACGATGTAGAGAGTGACATTCTGAATTAATTTGCAATTAGCTTTCATTTATTATTGTGGTTATTAAGCTTTTTATTTAGCAGCTCTCCAGTTTGCAGTTTTAGCACACTGGTTGTTAGGCTCCAAACTACCCTAGCAACCATGCATTGATTTGAAGAAAAAAATAGGAGAGGGTGAATGAATAGTAGCAACAACAATTCATTTGTAGCCTTACTGATCATTTGTTTTTTAAATGGGTTCAGTGAAAGCTGGACAGAATCAGAAGAAGAAGGCAAATCATTTGAATACTTAAATCCCCTTTAATAAAATACTTGGCATTTGTGATTTTATAGAAAATTAGTTCAGAATGTTGATAAATGCAAACTGAAGAAGAAAACCGGCAAGCACTCCAGGTCCACAAGTGAGGTTAAAACGCCAAATTTATTTCAACAAGGTTAAAATCAAAGCACCTGACGCATTTCGTATACATAATACGTAGATACAGGTGCTTTCATTTTAACCTTGTTGAAATAAATTTGGCGTTTCAACCTTACTTGTGGACCTGGAGTGCTTGCTGGTTTTCTTCGATTGTAACTCACCTACAGCTATGGGCTCGGGGCAATGCACCTGGGCCACTTTATACATCCGGTGAGTACGAGCTCCTCTGCTTAAAAAGAATTTCCTCAGCTATTATAGCAGTTATGGTTCACACAGGAGTGGGACTCGGGGTCATATACACCCGGGTCATCAATCCCGACAGGTGAGCCAAGTTCATAGTCTTGGGGTGGGACCCTATTATAGGACCATATATTGCGTTGAATTGCATAGTCCCGATGAATTCTAGTTAGACCCCTTAATTGACTGATTACATTCTACACAGGTTGAACTGAGCAATACCACCCTTTTTTTCTCTGTATTGAAATGCAAACTGAACACTAACATTTAAGTACCACCTGTATTTTATAATACAGGTATGGGACCTATTATCCAGAATGCTTGGGTTTTTGCTTCCAATAAGGATTCATTATATCTTATTTGGGATCAGGTACAAGCTACTGTTTTATTATTATGGAGAAAAAGGACATAATTTTTTTTAAAAATTGGGTTATTTCATTATGATGGAATCTATGGGAGATGGCCATTCCTTAATTTGGAGCTTTCTGGATATCGGTTTTCTAGATAATGGATTCAATACCTGTACCTTTGTGTAAGCTTTAAAATGTATCACTACTGAGATTTACTGACATCTGCATTGTTAATACCTCAATTCAAACACCTACATTGTTCACACCTCCACTTCCCCACAATGTGGGCACCTCAGACACAGACTGAAAATTCCCACATTGTTCTGTTCACACCATACTCTGCATGTCTTATGCTCCCTGTGTCTGCCATATTCTGCCTGCCCTAAACTCCCTGTGTGTTCTATACTCTTTCTTCCCTATGCTTCTTTGTGTGCCATACTCTGCCTGCTCTTTCTTCCCTTAGTGTGCAGTTCTCTGCCTGCCTTATGCTCCCTGTATGTGCTATAATCTGCCTGACCTATGCTACCTGTGTGCACCATGCTCTGTCTGTGAGAGGTTGGACATGGTCTTATGGTAAAATGGGTGTGGTTTAAAAACACTAGGTTATCCAGGGGGGTAAAATTCAGCTTGGTTCTGCCACATTAGATTAGAGTAAAATGTAAGAAGATACTCTTAATTTTGTGTCAAAAATTATGAAGGGTCGGTTTGGGCTGGTGAAAAACCCATTGGTCCTGGCACTCTTGGGCCTTGCTGACCCAACTCTCCCACTGAAACCTCAGAAGACCTGGAGGGTTGTGTGGGGGCCCCTAAGGCAGCAACCATGGCGGACCCCAGACCCCCAAACCAATGCTGAATGAATGCCAGAGCTCTGGATATCTAAATATCCATCTGTACCATACATAATATACAATAAAAACACAAGACACAGCTTGTAAATGTGTTTTAACACATAAACATTACCTGAATGAATGCTCCTTTGTGTTGATAGGAACATTTAACCATGCATGTACTATTTGATTTTCTTACTTACTTTTGTATTTACTTTATCCTAATAACTTCCTGGTCTGTTTTACACTAAGGAAACAACGTGCCTTTCAGAAAAGCTGTCACTGCAAAATGTTAAAATCTTTCTACATGAGTAGGTCTGACATATCTTCCACATCAGACTTTTATACTTGTGACTCAAAATAACAATAAGATTGGCTGCTGTCAAATTGCTGGTCTTGATTATGTTATCCATGAAGATAATCAGGTTCTATCAACTCAGTGTCTTTGCTGATATTACCTGTAATTATTGATATCTATTAACTAGATCAGTTGTTTTAGTATGCTTCACTGAGCAACATTTGCTTTTATCTCAATAATGAATTACTTAGGGTCCCTTTAACTAACTATTTATTTATAAATTTTTTAACAAAACTCTAAAATCATGTGGGTTCCAATTTTGTTTTAAAGCTCTAAAAATGTGAGATTTATTAAGGGGCACATTTACTAGGGGTTGAAGTGAAAATCTGAAATAAATTCGAATTAAAAATTTTAATTTCAAAGTTTTTATTTTTGGTACTTCGACTATCAAATAGGCTAAAATTCGATTTGAATTGGAAAAATTGGAATTTTCGAATTTCAAAGTACTATTTGAATTTGACACTTTAAAGATGTCAGATTGCCATTTTAGCCTATGGGTGACCTAATAGAACCTTTACAGAGATTTTCTGGAAAATTCGAAGGATTTTTGCCAAAATCGTCGAAATAAATGATGCATTCAAACTATTCTTTATTTGAGTGAAAACTGACCTATTCAATCCATTTTCGAAAATAGCCTTAAAAATTTGAACGCATCGTTCGCCATTAGGGGAGGACAGAGGGGACAAGTGTCCCGGTACTGGGCCTGGTAGTGCTGCACTTTTCAAAGACCCGGGCTCCCTTTATGAGCACTGAACGACCGCTGCCTTCCAATGTCCCAGCAGAATGCAGAAGTCCCGAACAGTTGATGTCCTGGTGTCACGGGTAGGCCGTTTAGGCGCCATGGGGAAGTAGTGGACCAAGGAGGAAGCTTTAAGGAGTTAAAGGGTCCAGTAACACAGCACTGACAAGGATCAAACAGGAAACAAGGTCAAAGTCCAAGAAGTGGTTGTATTGCAGGAACAAAATAAACAAAGTCCAGGCAAGGCAAGGCAAAAATACAGAAAACAGGAACAAAATAACATTACCCAGGATCAATAGCATGTCATCCTATAATTGGGCGCCATAATGGCGTCCAATGGCGCTTTAAGTATTCAAATTTGGCGCCAAAACCGGCGCCGTGATGTCATCGCATCAGGCACGACGCAATGACGTCACTACCCTGCGCCGCTATGGCTATGGGCGCCGCCATTGTGGATGCGACGCGGAGCAGAGAGGACGTGCCGCCCGGAGCTAAGGTAAGCCTCCGGGCGGCGCGATCCTGACACCTGGATCGGCAGAAAGACCCAAAGTCACGAAGGAGCCGACACTGAAGTCCTGAAGTGGCGAAAATACCCGATGTCACAAAAGGATCGGACATTGAAGTCCTGAAGCCACAAGTTCAATTCTACTGACACCAATGTGGGTTTTTTTTTTAAATCCCCTGGCCACCAATGTTTTATTTTAATACTCTATTTAAATTTTTTTGGGGCCCCCAATTTTTTTTTTACTTGTAAGGGGGCCCTGGTGCCAATGTTTTTTTTTTTATAAATGTTTTTTGGGGCCACAATTTTTTTTTAACTTGTAAGAGGGGCCCTGACACCAATGCTTTTTTTAACTTACTGTATAAGGGAGCCCTGACCATCAATCTGTGTCGGGGGGGGTAATTTTCTAGCACTGATGTGGTCTTTTAACTTTGATGTGGAGTGGGCAGGATCAGGGGTGCAGCTTGGGTGCCAGGGTGGGCCCTGAAAATTGTGTTGTGTGGGTCCCTGTGATTTCTAATTAATGTGTATTTGAGTGTGGTAAATATTTTGTTTTGTTTTATTTGATATATAAATAATTTATATATATATGGTAAAAAGCTATTTTTTTACATAAGTCCAACTCAATGAACTCATTCCAAAAATGATAATCCCTAAAGATGTACGGTAAGCAGGTTTTCTAAATTAATTTCAAAAGAGGCATCGTGGGAATGAAATTAATCTAACCTTGCTGATCAGGCTTAGAAATGTCCAAAATGTAATTTAAAACAATTTCCATCCACAATGAGATAAATCACAAAGCACATGTTGCTGTGTTGAACATTTATGTGTGACCTTATGAATTCTTTGATAAAAACATTCTTCTTTTGTAAAAAAAAAAAATCCAACTGGTTTATTCTGCATGTTATGGCTTTTGTCTATATTATCTTAATCAGTTGTGCCTGACAGCTGAAACTCATTTGCAAGTAGATCTATGGCAACTTGTGATTTAAAAAAAAAAATGTTTTTTTACTTCCTCTAACAATGTACTGTAGGAATATTGCCACTGTCTGCAAAAAATGTGCATATAGAACTGTTTTGCCATTTTGCTTTTAAGAGAAAATGCATCTTGTGCCAACTGCTTTGGGATCAACTAATATATATATATATATATATATATATATATATATATATTAACCTTAGTACAAAAAGGTTGAGCACACCAATCTTTAAGAAATATGACCCATGTGCTACCATAGAAAGCTGCATACAAAAATTGTAAAAATATTAGCAACAGAACGAAACTTTGAACTGTTTTTAAATGTATATTTAATAAAACTATGAAGATTCTCATTCATCCAGGTCATGGTATATATATAAAAAGTAACTCAAAGCAACTGGACTTGCTGAGATATTAATGAAGACATTTCACTGCTCATCTTTATATTTAATAAAGCATGAAATTTTAGCTGGGCAAATGTCCAGGTGCTAACTACTGATTCATATACACAACACAAACACAAGACACTAAAACACGGCTTGTAAATGTGTTGTAATACATGAACATTACTTATATGACTGCTCCCTTATGTTGACAGAAACATTTAATTATGCATGTACTAATTTACCGATGCAACCACTTGGATTTGTGTGTTAAATGCATCATGACTCAGGGCTAATTGAAGAAACTGTTATCTAAAGTTATCTCAACTCATTTAATGCATTTAACCTTTTCATTAGCATACCAAAGCACCATTGTTCACAATGATGAACACTTTAAGGGCTCCTACACATGGGCGTTTTTGACCCGCGCTCCCCTGCGTTGCGTTTGGCTGCGTTCAGCCGCAGGGGAGCGCAGGTCTAGACGCACCTCATTTTGTTCAATGAGGTTTTACCCACGAGACGCGTGTAAGCACCGAACGCAGATTCAGACGCAACATGCTGCATTTTTCCTGCGTTCGGCGCTTACATGCGTTCACATGCTTACATGCCCCATTGAAAATAATTGAGTGCGTCTATACCTGCGCTCCCCTGCGTCTGAACGCAGCAAAACGCAACGCAGGGGAGCGCAGGTAAAAACACCCGCGTGTAGGAGCCCTAATTAGATGGGATGCTGTGACGCAATTTTCTGAGTCTTAGTTAAGTTATTCTGTGTAAAACACACAATCCAAAGTGGCTTCATCTGCATTTATTTAATTACTTTTGTCTTTACTTTATTCTGCTAACTTCCTGGTCTGTTCAACAATAAGGAAACAACTGAACATGCCAAAGATATTGGGATTTACCATGCATTCTTGAAAAACAGATCAAAAGTAGATATCTTCCAGATCAGAATTTTTATACTTGTAAATATAAATATTGTTTCTCTAACATTAAGCAGGAAATGTAGAAAAAGATACAGACACATCAGGTATTACTTTTGAAATGTAAAAAAAAAATTGTCTGCTGTCAAATTGCTGGTCTTGATTATGTTATCCATGAATATTATAATCAACTCATAACTCGTAGGAGTGTCTTTGCTGTATTTGCTGATATTACCTGTAGATTATTATAGATATCTACTAACTAGATCAGCTTAGAGTTGTTTTAGTATGCTTCACTAAGGAATATTGGCTCATGTCTCAGTAATAGTGAAGGACGAATTTATTTCCCAGGTGGAATTCGCTGAGAATTCCCGTGTTTTGCCACCGATGAATACATTTGCGAATCATCTGTGAAAATTCGCTGGCGTCAGAAAATTGATCGGTGTCCGTTTTTTGGACACCAGTGTCCGTTTTTTCACCAACAAATTTGCACACTAAAAACCGGCATCAAAAAAATTATGCTGCCATCCAAAAACGGACGTCGAACTAACGAATTTGCACACCAAAAAATTTCAAAACTTTCAAACTGGAGAGCTGATAATTAAAAAGCTAAATAACTCAAAAATAACAAATAATTAATAATGAAAAACAATTGCAAATTGGCTCAAAATATCAATCTCTACTTTATACAAAAAGTTAGTCTAAAGGTGAACAACCCCTTTAAGCCCTCTGCTTACCAAGGACTTACTATGGAAAGTCTATCATTTCACCATTAAGCTGAGGGAGGGGCTGACTTTATTAACCTAAGGAGGGATTAAAGAGAGTATATGGCTTCCATATGTCTGTATACATATTTTTGACAGTTTTTGGTTAAAAGCACCTTTTCTTCATAAGGCAAACTGAAGTAGCTCATTTCAAAATGACCAGTATTTACTATCTGATAATCCCTAAAGATATAAACAGGTATTTTTTCTAAGTTCATTTTAGGAGAAGAGGCATGGTCTAGGCATGGCTTTTAAAGGAGAAGGACATCTCTTTTAGGGTAGGGACAGACAGGGAGATTCGGGGAGATTCAATCTCCCCGAATTTCCTTCTCCCTGTCTGTCCCTACCCTTAACTTGGGGGTGCCAAAAGTTAGAGAACCTACAATTCACCAACCATAGCACAACAAATATCATCAAGAATATAGAATATCAGTGGCTATATTTGTATAAGTGTGTCTATACATTAAAGTATAGGGATAACCATGTCTTTTGTTAGTATCATTCATAAATAGCAATAAGCAAAACCTCCTTCTTATGCTTTGCTGAAAAATGCCTGAAACCATGGCAAATGCATTGGAGTCAGTGAGTCTATGGATGTTTTGCTCACATTTTTTCTTGTGCCAACTGCATTAGAATCAATGGGCCAGTATGTGAATTTCACATAAATTTTACTGTGACTCAATACCAGGAAAAAAAGAATGCTCATCCCTAATCTTAAAAGCTGAATATACAAGTCCACAAGTCCTTCCTTTTTGCATTTTTCCTCCCTAGTTTATATATCGAGTATCACTCCTATATGTTATAGTACCCTAATAAGAAGCCAGAAGGGGTTGTAGCCTAGCAATACATGGGGCAGTGTCTGACATCAGCAGAGTAGTGCCCAAAGAACAGAACTATAAATAAAAGTTTCCACAGTAGGGTCAACTCAATACTGTAGATCTTCTTAAAACTTTTATAGAGAAATACAATAGGCAACGTTTCTTAACTTTAGCTTTCATAGAAAGTATTGCATTATAAACACAGCAATTATTACTTTCTTGTTGCTTGCTTGGGAATGGTTAGGATCATATATCCTCATGAAAGATGTGGGTGGAGCTGTATGCCCAGAATCTGAGTTAAAAGTAAAGGACATCATATATAGTGCTTTTGTTCCAAGGGTTGTACAGTGATCTTACATCAATCAAGGCAACTATTCATGGCAAACAAAATATGCTGGGACTCCAGGAGATTATGGGACTTATCCAATGTTGCAAGGAGTCACAGGGACTTAAACTAGTGATGGGCGAAACTCACGCGTTTCGCTTCGCCGAAAAATTTTGCCAACAAAAACGAGTCGCGCCGAAAACGAATTCGCGAATTTTTCGCCAATTCACGAATTTCTCGACTTGTTTTTGTTGGCAAATTTTTTTGCCACGAATTTTTGCTTCAGTTTCGCGAATCGCGGGAATTCGCCGCGAATTCGCCCCTGGCGGATAAATTCGCCCATCACTAACTCAAACTATTGTCTCTAGCAAGGAATTCCCCATCAAAATTTGATCACTTAACCTTTAGGGTAGAAAGACAGCAGAAAATTAAAATAAAATGAAGAAGGAGCTAAAGCTGAGCTGCTCTAAATACAAAAGACCAAAAGTGCTAGGTAGCGAGAAACCCTAAAGTTGTGGGAAGAAAAAAAAAATCTTAAGTAACCTGAGAATCGATTTGCAATTTGCATATTCATTCTTTGTGCCGTGTTTCCTTCTGTTTCCTTTCTAGAACCCTAACCATCAATGCTTCCTTTAGTCATCTGAGAGCTTCTGTTGTATTGCATTCTTCAAATTGTCTGTTTCAGTTTCTGTAATGTTGTTTATTTGCCAAAGGTCGGATTTTAGTGGTTTTAGAAATCTTTGAAACCACAACTATACTCGATTTCTCTATAATTAACTACATCTACAACAACAGTTGTAAGAGGGACATCTTGTTTTTGACAGGTTTTAATTGGAGTATTTGTTTATTCAGAATTGCCCCAGTTTTGTCGCATTATAAATATTGGAAATGTTGCACTTTTTTCCTGCAACTTTTTTGGATTTTTGGCGTCAAAAAGCACAATCTGAAACATTTGTAGCTTAATAAATCGGCCCCATAGATTAACCCAGAAAATCATCCAGTCCACCTATTTATTCCTTTTGGAATAGTAATTTTATTTTTATTTACCATGGCAAAAGAAAAATACAATAGCACACTCTGCACTAGCAAAGCCAAATTTTCTCGTTAGAACCTGGAAATGTGGTTCTTAAAGCATCAAGAGGCGGTATTTTGCAACCCCTTGTAACTGGCTGGGCACTGCTATGGGAGGATAGTAGTTTCTTTTACCGCACACCTCCTTCCACTAGTCTGCGTGGTGGTGCTGGTCCTCCGTTGACCTGGCCAGGTCTCTTAGCTGCTTTGTGGTTAGAAAAATGGTCCGCACACACCAGTGTGCGGACCGTTTTTCTAACCACAACACTGCTATGGGAGGAACAGCACAGTCTGTGCTTCTCATCTTGCATCATGGCAGTAACAGCCCTGCACAATATCTTCAAATTGTAAAAGTGATTTCTGTCTTGACTTCTATATGACCTTGTCTGGTTTTAGCTGGAGTATTTTTGGATTCTGATTTTTTAGCAGCTTTGGGGTTTAAAACATCTCTTTAAAAATTTAGCTTTTTTCTCAAAAATGTGTTTTCTCTTTTAAAAACTTGACCAGAAAAAAAAAAATCAACGCTTCATAAAAGGCCTCTAAAAGTCATTTTAAAGGTGGAAACAAAAAATGCTTTAACTATGGCCAGACTGTTATATCAGTTTGTAAATAAAACGGAATACTTAATGAGAAGGCCTGAATAGTTCATTGTGCTATTGTACAACAGGAATTATGGGAAATAAGTTATAATTTGCTTTTAAGTTTCCCACTAGCCTATATGTACAATATTTTCATATAATAGGGATGTTGTGGATATTCATTCCAACATAATATTTATATGTCCTCTGTGTTGGCTCTTGATAATAGGGATGAAATAAAATGTGAGAATAGCCTGAAATTACTCTCTGGTGTATGAATGGAAGGTAGTGAGTCACATTATTTCTCTAGGAAGTTTGCTGTCACGTGATGGAAGGCACACAGGAAAAATAAAGCTAATCCACATTTGGTAAATAATTAAATTAGAAGTACACATCCAACCCATTTCCATACGGACGTCTGCTCACAAAACAGTCACATACATAGGTGGGGGGAAGGGTTTGTATATTGGAAATGTAAGTATCTCAAAAGGACTAAATATGGAGTATCTTCTAATTCAAATAGATGCTGTAATATGCTAAGTTTGAAATAATGCTAACAGCATGTATTACAATTATACCAATAGTAAGGGTGTCTCAAGGCATGGTAGCTTACTGTTAATAATGACCTTGCAAATGTGTAAGTATTGTTGGAGTTTGTTTACTGTGTCTGGGTCAGTTTACTATGACGACCTTGCAGGTCAGGGTGCAAAACACCTTTTCACACTTTGCACCCAGGTGTATACCCATCTACACTGTGCTCTGAAACTCCCACAGGTGCTGAGTGCAGCCAAACCCAGAACAGAAGAACTTTAATGAGCACTAAAATACCCTTTTGTCCAGGATCTAAGTAAAGAGGCCCTTATAGCCTCCTTGAGTAAACATTAAAATGTGATATTAATGACTAACATTTTGATCTTCACTTCATGAAGGGGGGGGGGTCATCTATAAGTTAACTTTTAGTACAATATGTTTTTTTTTTTTTTTTTTAATTGGCCTTGATTGTTTCCTGTTTTATAGTTTTATTAATTATTTTCCTTCTTCTTACTCTTTCCGGTTTTCAAACGGGAGTCCCTGGCCCCATCTAAAAACTGCTCTGTAATGCTACACATATGTTATTGCTACTTTTTATTACTTATCTTTCTATTCAGGCCCTCTCCTATTCATAGTCCAGTCTCTTATTCAGATCAGTGCGTGGTAGCACTGTGGAATAAAAAGATAAATGACTCAAAACCCCAAATAATTAAATGAAAACCAATTGCAAATTGTGTCAGAATATCACTCTCTAAACCATATAAAACATTAATTTAAAGGTGAATAAGCCATTTAAAGTGTTTCTATGAGTCTGTATGAGGCAGTCTCCTCAACCTTTGTCACGTGTATGATACACCAAGAAATACAAACTGTCACGCTCCCTACCTGCCCGGCGCAGCGGGGTCTCGCTGCGGTCCCTACCTTTCCGACGCGGCGGATCCAAGATGGCGGCGCCCAGGACTCCACGTGGGCGCAAGGACGCCGGCGCCGGAGCGCCGGCGCGATGACGTCACACGCTATGGCGCCAAATTCAAACTTAAAAGGACGCCGGAGACCCAGGTTCAATGCCCGAGTATAGCTCATCTAAGCTATTGTGTTCCTGGGTCTCTCAGCCTTGCCTGCTTCTATTGATTACCTGTTATTGATCCTGTGCCTGTTCCTGACCTTGAAACCTTGCTGCCTGCCTTATTGAACCTTTGCCTGGACCTGACTTCGCTATTTGGATTTCCCCTATCTGTACTTGCCTGAACTCGCTGAGTGGGACTTCCTCCTTGATCCTGACTTCACCCCCCCTCGTGGGAGCCGGAGGCCCCCGCTGACACAAACAGAGTTATTCACACATTCCTTCAGCATCTTCCCTTACACCTGCTCCTGAGGAAGGAGCAGCAGCCCCTCCCAACTTACCTGTGTGAAGAAATCCTGATGCTGTGCCAAGTTGCCTTAAGAGCTGTATATAAGGATCACCTCAGCATGACTAAATCTGTCCTCTACCCTCTCTCACACGAACTGCAAGAGTATGGGAGACTTCAAAGGGATCCCACTGTGGATCCTACCACTCTTTTTGGGCCAGCTGAATGGTAAGTTTTCTTGTACCTTACATTTAAAATCTAAAATAACAGAACCAAATTTAAATGGGGTATTGAGTGAAGTTGAGTTGTTGACTGTGTATATTGGGTGAGGGATACATTTTTGGGATAAAATGCATAAAATGTTACATTACCTAAAATAATAAATATGATAAAAAAAAAATGCACAGATAAAATGGCCATATCGTAGAACTGGAGGTTCTTACAGCATTTTTAGCTAGGCAATAATGTGTTTAAAATGTTTACTCTTCTTTTGCCATCCTCTCTATCATTATAAAGACTCTTACACATGGGAGCTTATGGGGTTTATTTATCAAAATCTGAATTTTTTAAATTAAAAAAGCGTGACCAAACTAGAACCCACAAATTGACCTTATTTATTATTAAAAAAAAGCACAAATTAATAAAAGCACAGATTTTTCCAGAAAAGATTTTTTTAAAAAAGTTTGCCTGAAAAGTCCAAACCAGTCAAATTTTTGGGCTAATTCCAGCACAGACCACAGAAGCTTTCAAACAGGATTCGGACATTTTGTAGTGTTAGGGTTTAATATGGTAAATCCTGAAAAATATTAGTTTTTTCCACTAAATATTCAGATATTTTAGTAAAACTTGCATTTTTCATGTTTTTGGCATTCAGACAAATAACACCTTATGAGTTTACGAATGCATGCAAAGTGCATAAAAAACAAACAAGTGCATGTTTTGTGAGTTCCAAATTCAGCCCTCCATTCTATTGGCTTTTAAATGCACATCAAGCACAAAAGCATGCAGTGTATTATGTTGCAAAATCCACAATGAAATGCAAATACAATAAAACACAATTAGATGGAATGAAATTGATTTAAATAGCTGATGATTTTAGATGCATTCAAATCTTTGTCAAACATATTAAAAAGAAATGAGTCACATTGTGTCAGTTTATTTTTATTTATATAGCGCTACTGATGTATGTCTCACTGTCCCGCAGAACAGTAAATTAATATTAAACAAACAGTTTTAAAATCAGAACACACAGGGTCAATAAATTAATAGATACAAATAATACAATTCATGATAATAAATACAAATATATATGCAAAGTACAGTGGCTTTAAAGATTCTCCAGAGCTAAGGGGCAGATTTACTATTGGTCGAATTTCGAATAAAAAAAAAAAATCGAAATTTGACCATGCGAATAGTGGGGAAGTAAAATCCTTCGAATTTGAAGGATTTTATGGCAATTCGATCGAATATAAAAAATTCGATTGAACGATTCGAATATTGGATCAATCGATTCGAACGATTTTAATTTTTTTTTTTGTTCGATCTCAGCTAATGAATCGAACTTAGAATTATTCACTTGAATTTTGTAAATCTGCCCCTAGGTGTACATCAAACACAATGGGGTAAATTTATCAAAGAGTGAAGTTCCGCCACTAGAGGGAAATTCCGCAGCTCTCCATTCATTTCTATCGGTGAAAGTGAAATTTCACCCTTTGATAAATACGCCTTCAAAAATCCCATAGAAATGAATGGAGAGCTGCGGAATTTCCCTCTAGTGGCAGAACTTCACTCTTAACTTCACTCTTTGATTAATATATTCCATAACCTCAGGAATGACTAAACAGTGCAAATGAATTGTCACAAACCCACAAGTGCAAGGACAGTGATGAGATGCAAGTCATCCATGGTATCAATGTGTAAATACATGACCTCAGTTGCAGCTGATGTTCTCAATGAGCCCTGTTGTTTTCTTGTTGGAGATGAAGGCACAGGATAAAAGTAACTTTAAATGCAAAATATGCATGGAATGAAATCTTATCTTCTCAAAACTATTCTGAAAAAATCTGTTACAAAATGATGAATATTTACGCTTTCCTGTTTTTAAAGGACCACCAATGTCAAAACAGTTTGTAACTATAACTAAAATATTTTTTACCAACAAATGTCTATAGTTTACAAGAATGGATCTTAACTTATAGTTCTATAAACAGCATTTACAATCTGTTTATTGTCATGTATTAGAGCTAACCCCATTAATTTTAAGCATGCATTTGTCCTGCTCAGTTTGAATGGCTGCCCCCCATTACTTAGGAACTTATATAAACTGTAGAAATGTTTAACAAGCTATAATTTTTAACAGTGCAGACCAACAGTAACATATTTTAATGCATAAATACTATACTGGGAAATGCCAAAAGAACAGGGGAAGAATGTATACTTATGAACCTTTGTCTTGTAAACCTTTGTAACAATGCACTTCCTTATAGGTTTCTTGTAAGAACAGAATTACAAATATAAAATGTTATCCATCTTATGCCTGCTATTCATATTTGTCTGTCATTTTAGTGCCTGCAAACGCAAATATTTCCACTATGTACATATTTTTGTTGGAATAAGTAACAGTAGTTTTTGAAGCAGTCCCATTATAGAGGGACTTTAAATATGAGTTCAGCTAATAACCATGTAGTTTTGTGTAGTGTGGGGTTGTCAAAGAAGTTTCCTTTAAAAAGCTGAAAATATTAGGAATTCCTAATCATTCTAATATTTGTAACAATTTTCTTTTTTTCTCTGTAATAATAATAGTATCTTGTACTCAGTGGGATCTAAGTTGCCTGATTCCATATTGGTGGCAATACATTCCTGAGACTTATGTTACACTGATTCCTGAAGATTCCTTATCTGGAAACACCCAGGTTTCAAGCATTCAGCATAATAAAAATATCTGTCTTGGTAAAAATAAAAATACAGGCATGTTACTGTATTTATTACAAATATCATAAATTCAAAATTGTGACCCTTTTCATAAAAATAATAATAATAATAATAATAATAATATTTGAGCATTACTGCAGTATTTGAAGCCTCTGCAGGCCTTTAAAGTGGACCCGTCACCCAGACTGGGTGTAAATCTGTATAATAAAAGTCCTTTTCAAATTAAACAGCAAATCCAATTTCAAATTTTTATTAAAGCATTCATAGCTGTTTTAAGCTCATTTAAAAATCTCAACTGTAAATCAAATATTGTCTGTCACTCCTCTATGCCTTACGCATAGAGGCAGGGCAGATAATTACTTTCACTTTCCATTCAGCACTTCCTAGATATCACTGCTCCCCACATATTCCCCCAGTTCACTTTCACCCATTTAATTGTGTAGCCAGGACATGGAGATAGACATCGGGTCCTCCATTCTGGTGCACAAACAAGATTCTAAGATGATATAATGCTTGCCTTAATTAATAACAGTGTCCACAAATTGGCTCCTGTCTGCTTGCTATAATTATGAATTCCCAGACTGAAGAAAACAAGATTAAAATAATTTATATAGAGTAATTAATGTTCATTTTGCTTGACTAATGTGATAAAATATGTTTTTGAATATTTCTTTGGGGTGACGGGTCCACTTTAACTATGTCTGATTTTTAACAACCCATAGAATCTTCTTTAATGACCATTATAATTCAGCTATAGCACAGTTACTCATGTCCTTGTGTCTGCATGCACACACCTGTAATAAAGATGCTGGATTCAAAGAAGGGTTGCCACCTTTCAGAAAAGTCAGGCAGTGGGATGGGGAGTGACCTCACAGGGTAGGGACTGTGGCATCATGGGGCAGATGACAATGGGGGTGGAGTGTATGACATCAGAGGGGAGGGCTATAATTTGGAAAACCAAGCAGCCCTGTTTTCAGAGGGCTGTCCAGGTCAAAACTGGTCAGGTGTCAGCCCTAACTCAAAGTAGGTAATAAATAAATTTTCCTGTGATTAAGCTGGGTTGCTACGTTTGAGGTGTTGTACATGTTATATTTCAGTTACTACTATCTTATACTACCATAATTACTATTACTACTTCACCCCATACATACGTAAATAAGCTTCAAATAGACAACATATTACAGATTACCAGATGTATAATGCAAACATTAAGGGAATTATTTAATAAAGTCTGAATGGAAAAAACTCACAACAATTTGTCTTATTATACCCCAATGCTGCAAAAATCCAGAATCTGAAAATCAACATCTCAGACCTGTCAAGGTCCTATATAAGTCAATGGCAGAGGCACCTATCTCAAATTGAATTGGGGGCTTTTGCCCACAAAAATTTTAGCGATTCTAGTTTTTGCTTGATCTTGAGATTTAAGAAAAAAGCCTGAAAAAAAAATTGAGCGATTTGAGTTTTTGCTTGATTTTGAGTTTTCCACTATCCAATGAATTCTGGTTATTTATATTTATATAATACACAAAAGCCATGAATAACTTGTAAATTATATCCTTATAAATGGTGAGATCTGATGTCATCAGTTATAAACGGTGAGTTCTGATGTCATTTCTGTCACATGGCTCACTGAAACTTGTGTATTATAATAAATAAAGTACCCCCGGTTGCAAAATATGAGGATTTTAGAAGTTACCTTGGAGTTCCATGACCTGTATAAAAACACTCAGCCTCGTGTTTTTATATGGTCATGAAACTCCTAGGTAACTTATAATATCCTTATATTTTACAATAGGGGGTACTTTATTCACTATATATTATAACACTCTGATTATTGAACTTGACAGCTGTTCTTACAAGTTCCTTTCAATCCTTCTCTTTGCAGCTAAAATTTATAGCGAGGAAACAGAGGGGTCATCATCTGGTGAATACCTTATCCATGTACCCATCCAAAGCCAGACAGGTATGTCTTACCGGTCATATTTTATTTGTTGTCATTAATTTGTAAGTCTCAACAGTATTACATAACAGAACAAAGCCAATGTTTGTGCCATTACAGTAACATAGCAACCAAGCAAATGTTTGCTTTCCTTACTGCATCTTTCCAAAGCAGTAAAAGCAAATGCAACATTGCAATAACTGTGCTCCTGTTCCTGCATAAACCCAGTAACAAGATAAATGTAATAAAAATGAACAGGAAAAAAAGGTGCACAGTATAATTACATTTGCCTTGTGGAAACAATTCCTTTGTTTGCATTTAATATAGCTAATGCAAACACGATAAATATTACAAATTTCTAAGTGATTATATCACTGGAAAACATTTTCTTTTTTCAAAATGCATCAGTTAACATTGCTATTTAGCAATTTAGCAATTTTTTTTTAAAAAGCACTGACAAATTTTATGGGTAATTTTATAATTTGTCATGGGGCTAGACATGGTTAGTTTACCAGATGCCCTCAGTCATATGATTTGTGCTCTGATAAAGTTAAATCACTCTTTACTGCTGCACTGCAAGTTGGAAAGATATCACCCCCCCCACTTTCTCTCCAGCCTAACAACAGCCCAATGGAAAGGTAACAGAGTAACAGCTCGCAGACACTTGATTTGTTAGGTGTAAATATAAAATATAAAAAGAGAAACCACAGCTTATCTGAAAGCAGTTCCATTGTGAAGTTATAGGTCTTTCTGTAAGCATATGATACGACACAATGACTTGAGATGGCTGCATATACAACATTTAGTGGAAACCCTTTATTTTATTATTCACACACAGAAAATTATGTTATTGTAAATGTATGCCTTCGCCACCTACAATATGTAGCATATTTGACTGAATATATGTCCACATACTGTATAGTGACTTCACTATAAGGGGAAAATTCATTATTGCACGAAGTGTCTAACGCTAGCGCTAATTCGGCCAGGGTGACGTCAATTCGTAACTTCGGAGATTCACTAACACCGGCTCTGGGGAATTAACGCTAGCAAAGTAGATAGACTTACGCCAGGCAAAGTTGCGCACTGACCAAGGATCGTAAATTCGCAAATTCACTAAGATTTTTCCTGAATGTTAGCACTTACGTTAGACATTACTTTGCCTGGTCAGACCAGGTGAAGTTCAGTACAAAAAAAAAAGTCCCAAAAAAAGGCTGGCGTATTTTAGCATAGGAGGGTGATAGTCTGAAAAAGATCGATTTTTTTTTGGGAGGGTTACCCTCCTTCCCCCCTACATTTCCTAACATATGGCAACACAACTATACAGGGGGAACATGTAGGGCATTAGGACAACTTTATTTAATTTATTAAAGGTTTCCTAGGCTTTTGTAGTTGAATGTAGTGGCTGTAACATATACTTTTATTATAACTTAAAGTTCCCGCCGTATGCAAATTAGGCTTCGCTAGCGTAACAGCGCTCTGTCTAGCGAAGTAACACTAGTGCAACTACGCTACCGTTCGCCGACCTGAGCGTAAATTCGTACTTTAGTGAATTTGCGTAGCTCTGGTGAAAATTCGCCTGGCGAAGTGCGGCGAACGCTAGCGAATTATCCGATCTTAGTGAATTTGCCCCTAATACTCTAATTCTATTTTACAGTTACCTTTATACCAGCTATGCACCCAACACCAGTGGTTAAAGGTAAGCCATATAAACTTCTCATCAGGACCTTATTCACTTTAGACAGGTCTGAACTTTATGTGCAAAAATTAGTGAAATACATTATGCCAAACACTAAAGGGCAGATTTTATCATTGTATTGTAAAATTATTTGAGGTAATTTTTAGAATGGGCTAAAAAATTTGATTTGATATTCAAATCAAAAATTTTTTTAATTAAATTTTGATTGGTCTTTTTTACTTCCGATTTCAAAGTTGAAAAAAACTCCCAATGCCTCAAAATTCGACCCTTGATAAATCTACCTCTAAGTGGCTGATTTATTATAATTCAAGTGTGATTTTAAGTTTTTTTGTGGTGATTTGAGAAAAATAGTGTGTTTTTTCATTGTGACTATTTACAAAAATTCTTGAATCATAAAAAAAACTCCATTACTTTATTCACAGAAGAAAACACGATCACAATGAAAGTCACATTGTCCCATTCAAATCTGCAAACTCAAACACAAAAAAACACGATGGTATTTTTACCAGAATTTTCTCAAATTGCAGAAAAACATGAGTTAAATTGTATGTTAGAAATGAAAAAAATATTGTGAGCAAACAAAAATAAGGCAAATTGGACTGATTTTATGTAATTTACACTTTCCCCATTGTTTAGAGAATTAATTAAAAAATATCAATGTAAAAAATAGAAATTTGTAAAAACTATGCACAATGGCAGCAATAACACACAACAATGCCTTTTTTATTTCTGTATTGATTAGGATAACTTATTTTGTAATGACTGATACAATGTATCTGTGTATACTCCGTTTCATTATCTGCAGCTATCAACAAAGCTCACAATAACAAAGTATGCAGCACTTGGGGGAACTTCAACTTCAAGAATTTTGATGGTGATGTATTCCATTTCCCGGGAACCTGCAACTATGTTTTCTCTTCACATTGCAAAAGTGATTATGAAGACTTCAACATTCAAATTCAACGCAGTGTTACCAGCAGCATCCCAGTGATCAGTAAAATCACCATGAAAATCAATGGGGTGACGGTGCAGGTCATTGAGAATAATGTGCTGGTTGATGGAAAAGTGTAAGTTGCTTTTTTTCATTACTTAAAAAATTGTCTTAACAGATGAAAGCCATCCTAGAATGAATAAACTGAAGTGGGGCAAAAAGGTTCACAAAGCTCTATAGATATATATGGAGTAGATACGGTATAATAAGGTTTGAATTCAAATTTTTGAGTTGGGATTTTTGGTAAAAACTCCCTATTTCGAGTTATACATGTACTAGCTTGAATTCAAATTTGAAATCAAATGTGAGATTTATTACTGTCAGACTCAAAAATCAAATTTGACTATTCTCCAATTAAAAACTTGCCAAGTTCATGTAGAAGTCAACGGCAGTGGTCTCTTTAACTATTTAAAGAAGTTAATAGAGTGATGATCCAAATTTTTCTTGCAAAAATTACTCCCCATAGACTCCAATGGGGAAAAAATGTTGTGTGTCAAAAAAAGTACAGTTCATTTCAAAAACTAATTTTAAATTCAATTCATATTCGATTTGAGTTTTTGGGGTAAGGACCATTCTATTGAATTTTAGACATTTACATTTTTTCATAAATAACATAACATTTGAATTGTGAATAAAATGTACTTTATTAGAGTTTAAAAAAATACTTATTTGACTTTTGATAATGCACATTTGACCTTTAGAACACATGAGATGCGAATTACTGCACATTCAGGTGTTTATTAAAGTCTGAAAGCTAAAAACCAAGTTTTCCCCCGATCCGATTAAATCAAGCTTTTTTTTTTAAATAATAAATAAGGTCAAAGTGTGGATTCTAGTTTGTTCATACTTTTTAAATTAAATAATCAGATAAATTTGGATTTTGATAAATAACCCTCTGAGAGTGGGGATATAGCTAAAATCCTTTCACCCTGTACAAGAGGAATGTAAACAGTTATTTGCTCTCTGGCTGGTTTCCCATTTGATGCTCTAAATCTGATAACATCAAATACTTCACATATTCTCAAGATGCATTTACACTACATTCCATTGACAATAGCTCATCCTTTTTAGTAAAGCTCCTTAAATGACTTCTGTGCAATGTGTGGCATTCATTATTTGGATTTAAGGTCCTTCTACATGGCAAATATGTAGTCAACATCATCTGCAATGAATAAAAATATATTATCTGTTTATGTTTTATTCTTCATACAGAGTCCAACTGCCTTACGGTGGTCCTGGTGTTCAGATTGAGAAACGTGATGTTTCCCTTAAAGTCAGCAGCAAACTTGGTCTGGTGCTAATGTTGAATGATGATAACAGTCTCATGGTAAGAAAACACTGTGTCCTTATTTATAATAGGACTCCTAGGCAATAAACAATATCATTCATATATGCTAAATTATGTCTTATTCTGTGTAGCTGGAGCTGGATGAAAAGTATGCTAACCAAACCTGTGGTTTGTGTGGAGACTACAATGGCATATCTATCCACAATGAATTCATTAACCAAGGTCAGCCATATTATTTTATCTTTTCTCTCTGTCGTATCTCATGTCTCTTTCTCTACCTCCTCTCTAACACCTGGGTGAATAAGAGGATCTGCTGATTCCTTCCATCCCTGGAAATTAGTTGTCCTGCAACTTTCTGGGCCATCTTAACTGTATTTAATTCTTTTAATGCTTATTGAAATTCAAAGTGAAGTTTGTTCACACATCATTTGTCATACATTCAGTTATGTTTGCTCTGGTCACATGATTATGAATAATTTTTTTCTTACACATGGTTAATCAAAGGGATTTGCAATAAAGTTGTTCCTGTTTTAGATTTATTTTGTCCTTAGGGCAGGGGTCCCCAACCTTTTTTGCTCGTGAGCCACATTTAAATTTAAAAAGGAGTTGGAGAGCAACACAAGCATGAAAAAGTCCATGTGGATGTCAAATAAAAGCTCTGATTGGCTTTTTGGTAACCCCTATATTAACTGGTAGCCTACAGGAGAGAATGTTTGGCAGTACACTTGGTTTTTATGCAACCAAAACTTGCCTCTAAGCCAGTAATTCAAAAATCAGCACCTGCTTTGCGCCACTGGGAGCAACATCCAAGGGGTTGGAGAGCAACATGTTGCTCGTGAGCTACTGGTTGGGGATCACTGCCTTAGGGTATCAAAAAAAGAAGAGACTTGTAAAGAGTGTATGGGGTAGGCCATGCAGAATGGTTTGATGTTGCACCAGTCATGAACATTTTTATTTTATATGTGGACACTGCTTTAGAATTATACTATATTAAGTGCCCTAATTATACCCATTACTGTCACAAATAGATTTTTCAGATTACAGAGAGATCATGAAGGCAGAAGAAAATAAATTTTTATAGGGTTATAGAACATTTGATCTCAGAAATCTATTTTTTTTATGTAAATGTTTGTCTGTTTACATTAAAGGTGTCCATATCACAGAAACTCAGTTTGGAAATCTTCAGAAGCTGGATGGCCCCACAGAACAGTGCCAAGATGTGAAACCAGAACCAAGACGCATCTGTAAACACTCTGTAAGTAAAACACTAAAAGAGATAAGAGGGTTCAGATGCTATATAAATGGAATAAAGTACAGAAGTACTATAATTATGCACAAAAAGCACATTGTTGCTTCACTGTTGTTTTCACTGCTGTCATGTCTGATACAGATATGGAAACAGTTATTCATAAACCCATTATCCAGAAAGTTCTGCACAATGGAATGGCCATCTTCCATAGACTCCATTTTAATCAAATAATTCCAGTTTTTTTAAAAAATTATTTCCTTTTTCTCTGTAATAACACAGTACCTTACACTTAATCCAAACTAAGATATATACTGTAATCAATCATTAATGAAAGCAAAACCAGCCTATTTGGTTTATTTAATGTTTAAATAATTTTTAGTAGACTTCCAGATTATGGAAAGATCCCTTTTATGTAAGACCCCAAGTCCCGAGCATTCTGGATAACTGTTCCCATACTTGCATGAGGTACAGAGGTTTGCCACTGACTTGGAATAGTCTTTATGTAAGGAGCAGTATACGGGATCATGAGATACTTTAGTGAGTTAGTACTAAATACAAACACTCTGGAAATAATGTACAAAAGCAAAAATCTGATTGGTTGTCCTTAGTCACTAGACTTGGGAAAACATTGTGGATTCTATTACATGTATTTACTTCCTGATGGGTGTAATCACACAAAATACTGTGTAGTCTACTTTTTTAGTAGACTGAAGGTATGGAGAGCAGTGATAAGCGAATCTCGTTTCAAATTTGTGTAAAATTGCAAAAAATGCACAAAACAGCGAAAAATGCACCAAACACATCGTGCATCAAAAATTTTTTACGCACAACAATTTTTACACAAGTGATTTTTTTGTCCAAATACATTAAAGTCAATGTGCAGCAAAAGTTTGTGTGCAACTAAATGTAACATTTCCCCCCCCTGACAAATTTTTGCAGCAGTTTCACTCATCACTAATGGAAATCTGTTATCCTGAAAAACCCAGGTCCTCATGCATTCTAGATAGCAGGTCTCATATCTGTACTTCAGGTCCCTGCATGCTAACCCTTGATCTAACAAAATGTTGACATTGTGTTTTATTTTCCTTTTCAATATATCTCAGGAGAACATCTGTGAAAATATATTAATGGGTTCAGCCTTTTCAAACTGTCACTCATTAGTGGATGTTGAACAATATATGGAAGCCTGTGTACAGGATCTGTGCCACTGTAAAAGCACAAAGACTTCTCTCTGCAAGTGTAACACATTCACTGAGTATTCAAGGCAGTGCGCCCATGCTGGTGGTCAGCCAACAAATTGGAGAACAAAAGACTTTTGCCGTGAGTGTTTTCCTAATTCCTAAAACCAATGAGATCTATTGGCCAATGAAAACTAGAGAACTGTTTTGAATTTAGGGATATTACAATTCAATTTATTTCAAATATGTTCATTCTCACTACAGCCCGGATGTGCCCTTTAAACCTGGAATACCGAGAATGTGGCTCAGCATGCCCTAACACATGTACAAACCCAAACCGAGCAGATCTTTGTGATGCACATTGTTTGGAAGGCTGTTACTGCCCTAAAGGTAATTGTAGTTTTTTTTTTTTAAGTACAAAACACAAAAGTAATTGTCTTTTGTTTAAAAAAGAAAAATAACATGGATAAAGTCAACATGGGCTTGATTCATAATTGTGTGGCATTTACTGTTATTATAGGTTAAAGTCATCAGACACTAATTTAAGCCAAAATATTTGTTGTCCATAGGAACTGTTTATGATGACATCAACAACAAAGGCTGTATTCCTGTGGATAAGTGCCCATGTATAACTGCAGGAGAAATATACTATTCTGGAGCATCTTACTCTACTCCATGCAGTACCTGGCAAGTTAATGTTTAAAAATTTCAATATAAAAAAATCAATTAAAAATAATTTGTTAATTCATTTTGCTGTGGAGATATAATAATATAAATTGTCCTTGTACCTGGCTCTAAATTTATATTGACTTCACCTTTCCAGAGAATGTACCGGTCTCATGCCTTCACTCTCTAAAATGTTATGTTAGATGGCCAACTACATCTTTTAAATGTATTATCTATAGAGTGTAAAATCATTTTACTACTAGTAATGAACAAAATGTTTCTCCAAGTTTCACCACAAAAATGATGCCCATAGATTCTAATGGGAGAAAAAGTTTGTTGCGCAATTTGTGTTTTAGTTGCCCATAGACTTCAATGCATTTTTGCAAATGTTTGCCTTTTTGTGAATTTTAGGCAAAGGTCAGATTCACCCATGACTATTTACTACCTACACAAACATACAGTATTTATTTATTGCTACTATAAAGGAATTTGTATTATTATAAATCCACTTTTCATAAATAGTTTATACTTGTTTATAAATGGGCTAATTTATTAAATAATACAATTCTGTATCTCAATTTATGCAACATATTTTCCCCCCTGTAAGTAATTCAGTAATTACAGACAATTTTACACTATAGGATGTATTAATTCATGGCTGGAAGAATATTTGCCACAATTATTTTCCAATATTCCAAGCACAACTATTAGTTACCAAAAAAAATCTGGTGAACTGATGGCTCTATTATATCTCTTCTACAGTGTATGTTCCTCTGGGAAGTGGAACTGTAAGGATTTGCCTTGTCCCTCAACTTGCTCCATAGAAGGAGGCTCCCATATTACAACATACGATCAGACTTATTACAACATCCATGGTGACTGTAACTATGTACTGACCAAGGTAACAAGCTCTAAAATTCTTCAAAAATATATACTGTATATAGAAAGTTCAAATTTTGGAAACTTTGATTCAGATTTGTGAGTTTTAGAGCAAAAAATATTTAATCATTAAAAATTTGAATTTGAACAATGATAAATCAGCCCCTAACGTCATATATGATAAAATAAATAAGTTATTTTTTCTTCTTCACAGATGTGCCACAGTGAAGAATTTACAGTTCTTGCTGAACTTCGCAAATGTGGTTTAAGTGAAAGTGAGACCTGTCTAAAGAGCATTATGATCCTGCTCAATGGAAGGGAAACTGTAAGTCCTCAGACTTCTTTCAGGCTCTCTTTTTTATCCATCATAAAATACATCAAATTAATTATATTTGGTTCACTTAAGATTGTCCAGAACCAAAATGTATTTGGTTTGATTGCTTAGTTGCCATGGCAGTAGTTTGTGAGCAGAGTGAACATTTATTGGTATTTATGACTGGGAGGGCTGGATGCCAAAAAAGAGCACAATGGGCCATGTTTTGGACAAATGATGAGCAAAATTTTTGTCAAGTATCAATTGGCGACAAAATTCTGCATTTCACCACTGGTGAATGTTTTCCAAAAATCACCCAAAAATTCACAGTGGCTATTTTTTGCCATTCAAAATGCAGAAACAAAAATGCTCATAGAGCCCAATGAATTTTTGTGCAAACAAGTCTTCTATGAAAAAACCCCCCTTAGACTCCAATGTCTTGTGTATGATTTTGCTTGTTTCTCAGCAAGGCACAATGGGACAGATTCACATTATTTTTCACACTTTGCCTCCTGTTTCTCTAAATGAGTTTTGAAAGGTCTTTGCACTCTGTTTTGGAGCACAACGATCTGTGGAGTCACTTATGAATACAGTTTTGCTAGCATTAGGCTTAATGTATTCATTAGATTGGAGGCACATCGGTATTTGCATCGTACCTGTCCCTTAACTTGCACATCATCCAGAAATCATTGTGGGCACTTGCTATCATGCTTTAAAGCTGAGGGAAATTTGTATGTTGCATGGAATACATTTTTACTAAATGTGCAATATTGTCCAGTGTTACAAAGTTACACCAATAGATATACGTAACAATGAGCAGTTTTCTCTCATGGTATTATGTTTTCATACCCTAGACTGTTATGATCAAGCCCTGTGGCAGTGTGTATGTGAACACTATTTATACCCAGTTGCCAGTATCTACAGGTAAGATATATTCATGGTTGTTATTATATGTCAGGTAAAATAAAGTGTATCCTTTGTATCTCTACAATACCTAATAGTGTAGTGGGCGAAAAAATAACCTATGGGCAGAAAGATGGAGTATGAGTCTATCTTAACTTATTTTGTGGATTTGTTTGCAGCCAGTGTCACCATCTTCAAACCTACCTCTTTTTACATTATTGTTCAAACGAATATGGGACTCCAGGTGGTTGCTCAGCTCACTCCCTTTATGCAGGTCTATGTGGTACTGCACCCAGCCCTCCAAACCAAGACATGCGGTAAGGATGTTTCTGAGCATTTTCTTGAAAACAACCAAAAATATTTCATATTTTCTAACTTAGCCTTTGTGGTCTGTTTTGGCAGGTCTTTGTGGAAATTTCAACAACATACAAACAGATGATTTCCTGACAATATATGGAATTTTAGAAGGAACTGCAGCATCTTTTGCCAATTCTTGGAAAGCCCAGGCAGACTGTCCAAATATAAAGAATGATTATAATGATCCATGCTCTCTCAGTATTGAAAATGGTAAACATCAACATTGCTTCATTAAGGGGGTTACTTATAAAATCCAAATGTTATAATCTCAGAAAAATCTAATTTTTCAACATTTATTATATCTTGATGCTGTGAAAACATGAATCCTAAAATCCACTCAGACCTATCAAGGTCTTGTATAAGTTAATGGGAGAGGCAACTACTGTATCTCAATTTGAAGTTTTATTGGTCTGCTCTGGGTTTAGCCTAAAAAAATTACAGCAATTTAGGAAAAAAGCCTGAAACATTTGAGTGATTTGGGTTTTGGTTGGGTTTGGTTGTGTTTTTGTTAGTAAAATATTAGATAAATTTTAATTTCAGTAAATAACCCCCTTAGTGTTTATATTATTAAAACCTATAATTTCTGTTGGACTTTTATTACAATCATGAAGGTTCTCAAAGCCCAGATTTATGATGTGATAAAAAGTAGTCTATGTCAGGATACCCTTGAAATCTACTCTGAAAATACGAGATTAGCAAATTATAGGGTTGGATTTATAACTGAAATCTACAATTTGTCCCAAAATAACAAATTGCCTTTTCATGCTTCTATAGAACAATATGCTTCATTCTGGTGTGGTCTCATATCAGACCCAAATGGACCATTTGCTGCTTGCCACTCACAAGTGAATCCAAAAATGTATCAAAAGGTAAGTCCACACATGCACATATACACAAACATTTTATTCAGTCTATCAGTAACTGGTGTTAAGCCATTTAGCAATATTTCTTTAATTTTTAATTTCCTAGCAAAGTCAACAACCAAAGATAACAGTGCTAAGGTGCTAAAGGCACAAAATTGCCTGGATACCCCTTGAAAATGCAATCTGAAATGAGGTTCATGACATAGAGGTTCATTGCATTGTGCAGCACTCTTTCTTGAAGCACATGAGTGACACCACCCTTGCCCTAACACTTCTGTATCCTGATTTCTCTGGTTGTCCAATGATAAATGTGACATAAATATATGTTTTCTTTTCTTTCATAGAACTGTATGTTTGACTCCTGTAGCTGCGAGAAGAGTGAAGATTGTATGTGTGCCTCCCTCTCCTCTTATAGTCGGGTCTGCCTAAGCAAAGGTGTCATACTGCCAGAATGGCAAGGAAATACCCCATGCTGTAAGTTTCTGATGTTTCTATAATAGCTTTGTGCATAGTGAGAGTTTCTAGATAATGGATAACAGATAATAGATAATTTTAGTAATAATATATTTAGCAATAGAATTGAATAATTGGGTTGTGACTTATAGACAAATTTGTGGAGCTCACCTTTCTGATTTATCTGCAAACACATTTATTATCCAATAAATAAATAATCAACACAACAATCTGATTGCAGTGACTTGGAGTGATGTTATTAAACTTGTATACTTGTCTCAATCCCTTTTTTTCAGCTAAATATACCAAATACTGCCCAGACTCATTAAACTACACCTACTCTATGAGCACCTGCCAGCCAACCTGCCGCTCTCGCTTTGAGCTGGACATCACCTGCAGCATCAAGTTCATACCTGTAGATGGGTGCAGCTGCACAAAGGGGTTCTACATGGATGACAATGGCAAATGTGTCCCTGAAGCTGCCTGCCCCTGTTACTACAAGGGAAGTGCTGTACCTTCTGGAGAAGTGGTCCATGACAATAAAATACAATGGTGAGCTGCAATATTTTTTTCTAAGCCAGAATAACGGAAGCTCTCATACTGACATCTGATGTCTGTGTTTTAGAAGCTGTAACATCAATTTTGCAAACAAAATTTAAACAACTGTACATAAATTCTAAGTCTTGCTATCATTAAGAGTTATTATTTTTATGAGCCAAGACACTTAATCAACAGTAATGTGATACTGAAAACAAAGAAGGGCTAAGTAGGGCTTATTTATCAACACTAGGCAAATTTGCAACTGGGCAGTCGCATGTAGCAACAAACAGTAGTTGGCCTTTTTTAGCTGGATCAGGGTTAAACTGATGGGTGCAGGGCCCAGAGAGGGTCAGCCCAGGCCCCCCCCCAGGGGGCCACGCTGATCCCCCTCACACCCCACTTGAGTTGCTCTGCTTACTGCTCCATCCCCTCCCCCATAGATTCAACTTTCCAGCAGCGCATAGGGGAGGGGAAATCAGTGGCCTGGAGCTCCAGCAGGGATCAGGTCTAGGCTGGCAGGACCCACTGTGTTTTTTCCCTAAGCAGGTAGACAGATGCAGGTAGACAGATGCAGGAACAATGAAATCACACATTTTATTAGTTGAGTAGCTGGCCATGTGCAATTTACCTGGTGCTAATGAAGGGGCCCCATTGTATGCATACTTTAAAAAAGTATATTTATGGTTTATCTGTTGTGCTCAGATGCCATTTTTAGACAAATAATCAAATTGCAAAGCAGTCAAAAAATTATTAAATCGCTCCAATGCAATAATAAAATAATCTCACAGAGAGTACAGTGGTCAAACTCCACTAGTCTTTATAAACATTGACTTTTTATGGCCCATGCTAGTTACCAACAGGAACTAAAAATGTGATAAATTCACCTAAATAATATCTAATAAAATAAACTTTGTTATTAAAAGTCAAGTTAGTGAGGTATCTGAGGAAAATATTACGAAAAGTCAAAAGGGTGCATACACTGTATTTGTGTACGTGTGACAATGTTTTTTTATCTTTTATTATATTTTATATTGAAAGTATTATATTTTGTTTTTGTTTATGTTAACTTATGTGTTGTTCTTTGGTTTCAATGCTCTGCACTCAATTTTTTATTTTTTTTATTCCCCACCATATTTTTCTGCTTTGTTTGCATGTATCCTTCTTTAATGACATACAATTTTAGTACAGATATAGGATCTAATAAGCAGAATGCTTTGGGAACTGGGGGTTTCTTGTTTCTGTTTTCTTTCTGTAATGTGGTTCTTCGTACCTTAAGTCTGCTAGAAACCATTTAAGGTGGCCATACATGGTGAGATCTCATTTAAGGTGGCCATACACAATGAGATCTGCTTGTTTGGCAATGTTGCCAAACGAGCAGATCTCTCCCTGATATGCCCACCTTGTGGTGGCCGATATCAGGCTGATCCAATCGTGGGCCCTAAGGCGCAGATTGCAGGACTGCATCAACGAACAGATGCAACCGCAATCCGACAGGATTTGTAATCCTGCCTGATCAACATCTGCCCGATTTTCGGCCAGATATCGATTGTGGAAGCCCGTCGGTGGGCCCCATACACGGGCCAGTAAGCTGCTAACTCATTTTGTCGGCAGATTTTTATCGGCCCGTGTATGGCCACTGTTAGGTGTAAATTAAACCCAATAGGATAGTTTTGAAACCCATATGAATTCATGCAGCTTAGTTACCTTTGAGGTACTGTTTTATTATTACAGAGAAAAATTAAATCATTTTTTAAAATTAGAATGATTTCCTTATAATGGATTCTATAGGTGATGACCTTCCTGTAATTCAGATCTTTCTGCATTACAGGTCTTTTGGATAATGGACCTTATACTTGCACACAGAGATCAATCAAATTTGCTTACTTATACTTCTTTCTTTTTTCTTTCACAGTTCCTGCACTGAAGGAGTGTTGAGTTGTATCGGAATAAACAAGCCAGGTAAAATTCTACAACTCAGATATCTATCACTTAAAGGCAAACTATTGTGAAAATGAAGATTTTACAAGCTTTGTCTAATGGGGAAAAATAAACTTTCTAAATAAAAATGAATAGTTGTCTCCCTAAATACCCTATATGTTAGTTTAACAGTTTGGTCAAATATGTTGGTGTTTTCTTTCTTTTCCTAGACAATGTATTAGAACTAAGTAGTGTATTTAAAATACATGAAGGCAGAAAATAGCTGAGAGGGAGGGTGAAGATTTACATTAAATGCATTTTTAACAATAGCTAATTAAGTTATATGAAATCAGATCTCCATAGATCTGTATCGTGTTGCTTTCTGTGTTTTCTGCATTAAAGTTGCAGTCAGAAATGATAGAGGTAATTTATTGAATCACATTCTAGAGCATAATTACACCCCTCTGTACTCATTTTAAAAAAAACCTTGCATCAGGAAATTTTAAGATTAATCGGTGCATCCAGCTGAATGACACACAAGTTAGGGGGTGAGATAGAGGTGCTGTCCCAGCCCACCCCTCATGAATTCAGCATTGTCAAATGCAGGCAGCACTGTATTATCCAGCACAGGTCTTTGTGTCCATTCCGGAGAGCACAAAACATTGCCCTAATGGGAACTAAGCTTTGGGCAGGTTGCAAAGTCTGAAAAACATGGCAAACTTGTGCCTTTGTCCCCTGCCAAGTACTGTAAATGAACCCTTATGAGTATTATTCTTGAATCAAGAAGTCCTATAAAAAGGAACCTGTCAAAATAATGCTTAATACCTCCAAATTACAAGTATGGTACCTGTTATCCAGAATGCTCAGGACTTTGAGTATTTTGGATGAGGGATCTTTCTGTAATTGGAATCCCCATACCTTATCAACTAAAATATAATTTAAACATTAATTAAACCCCATAGGATTGTTTTGCCTCCAATAAAGATTAATTATGTCTTAGTTGGGATCAAGTACATTTATCTGTTTTATTATTACAGAGAAAAAGGAAATCATTTTTAAAAATTTTACTTATTGGCTTTAGTGATGAGCAAATTTATTCGGCAGCCTTGGATTGGGGGTGAATTGTCCGAAATTCAGTTTCACCATTTGCGAAACTGAGGCAAAAATTTGCAGTGGAAAAATTTGTCAAAAGAAAACACCCATAAGAAAAACACCCATTGACTTTAATGCATTAGGAAAAAAAGTTGCCATAAGAAAAAACACCCATTTTCTTAATGCATTTGGAGCAAGAAAAATTGTCCCGTGCATGAAAATTTGTCACAGGTAAAAACGCCTGTTGACTTCAATGCATTTCGCGAATCTTTCTCAATTTCACAAAATTTTTCTGCGAAGCAAAACAGAACAGATTCACTCATAAATAATTGGATTATTATGGAGCCAATAGGATCTTTCTGGACAATGGGTTTCCAGATAATGGATCCCATACCTGTATTTGGATTGTATTGATTGTACATTGATTATTGATATTAACACAGTGGAGATCTGCTTTGCATTAACAATGCATCAATATTTGATTTATTATTTACTACCACCACCATACTGTAATTCGTGTTTTTTTTAAATGTGATTCTCTCCCATAGAATGTACTGCTCCCATGGTTTATTTTGATTGCAAAAATGCAACAGATGATACAAAGGGAGCTGAATGCCAGAAGAGCTGCCAGATTCTGGGTACACAATGTGTAAGTTTTTTTTTTCTCTAAACCAAAAATATAGAACAAGAATAAGGGCCAGCTTTACATAATACTGAAATTGGGCCTCCAGAAGCCTTTGCAGTAACATGATATTTTTCCATTTTTGTAATACTTTGCTGACTGGAATGTGTTTTAAGCAACTGACACAAGATACAGTACTTACATCAGTAAAGAAAAAAATGGCATCTAATAATCCTTTATAATGAGTTATGTTTATCAGCACCCAAACCAATCACTTTCAAATATCATTTGGAATATTTTCAATGCATATGATATTGTAAAGTTTTGTTGCTTTTGTGGCTGCAATAGTTTTGCTTAGTGTAAGAATGGGAAATAACAACAAATAAAACAACAACAAAAAAACACACAGCTATTGACAAAAGGGCTGACATAATTGCGTTAGCCGATTTGCCAATAGCTACTACTACTGAAAAAATGAGTCCTTATAACATTATGTTTTGTTTACTTTTTTCTCAACCCACAGTACAGAACTAATTGTGTCTCTGGCTGTGTGTGTCC
Organism: Xenopus borealis; assembly: GCA_024363595.1. Lineage (NCBI taxonomy): Eukaryota > Metazoa > Chordata > Amphibia > Anura > Pipidae > Xenopus > Xenopus borealis. Next base: position 18,275,327 of record CM044437.1, on the reverse strand, counting down.
TGATGGACTATTGTCAGATGGAAAAGGGGGCTGCATCAATGAGGATCAGTGTCCATGTGAACACAATGGAGCCAGTTATCAGCCGGGGGAAAAAATTAAAGTTAAATGCAATACTTGGTATGTGTATGAAGATAGATCCAAACAAGGTACAGTACAAATAATGCTTTCACATTTCAAAAATAACCAACATCCCTCTCTCATCATAGTACATGCAAAAACCGATTGTGGCAATGTACAGATAAGCCATGTCTAGGCACCTGTGCTGTGTATGGAGATGGACATTATATCACTTTTGATGGGAAACAATACACCTTTAATGGAAAGTGTGAATATAGTCTTGTGCAGGTACAGTATGGGCTTAATCATTTGGATAATATATGTTAAGGTAACTCAACCTAAAATGATTTTTATTTGGCTCTCACCATATCATTTTTAGGATCTTTGCAGCAAAACTGAAGGCGGGAGCTCTTTCCGAGTCATTACTGAGAACATCCCATGTGGAACAACTGGCACAACCTGTTCTCAAGCTATTAAGGTCTATCTAGGGGTAAGTGGTGAACATTGTTCTTCACTACTGTATCTGTGTACTATCAATGTGTAGCCTTTTTCTTTCCTAACATGTAAGTACTGTAGTAAGAGAAGGCAGCAAGAAGAGTAGCAAATTGTATTAATGGGCTTTATCAATCGCTTTTTCTTTTCCTCTGTAAACAGAGCTTTGAACTTAGTCTCACAAATGAAAAGTTTGAGATAGTGAAAAGAGACCCCAACGCCAAGGTGCCATATAAGATCCGATACATGGGTATCTATCTTGTCATTGAGTCTAACAGTGGACTGATCCTGCTGTGGGATAAGAAAACTAGCATCTTCATCAAACTCACAAACGACTTTAGGGTAAGGTCCATCTGAACTTCATTCTGTACTAAAATTATATAAATCAGAATATACACATATAAAATGCTGTTTTTATGTACACATTACACAGTTTTCATCAGTTGCATATATTGTATTACTTGTATTCCAATGAGCACCCGGTGATATGTGTTGTGTGACGGGTACTATCATTACAGGAATGGGATCAGTTATTCTGTAACCTATTTTTCAGAAAGCTCCTCATTAAGAAAAGGCTTCCACGGACTCCATTTTATCCAAATTTTTAAAAATTATGTCCTTTTTCTCTGTAATAATAAAACAGTACCTTGTTATGATCCCAACTAATCTGTAATGAACCAGCCTATTGGGTTTATTTAATAATAAGAATTATAATTAATTAAGTATATGTAATTATATATTATAATTTATTAAATTATTTTCTGGTAGACTTAAGGTATGAAGTTCCAAATTATGGAAAGATCCATTATCTGGAAAACCCCAGGTCCAAAGCATACTGAATAGCACCAGGTCCCATACCTGTACAATATACTGTATCACTATCAACAATTTATATATTTTGATTAACATATTATATTTCATACACAGGGTGATGTCTGCGGTCTGTGCGGTAATTATGATGGAGATAGAAACAATGACTTTACTACTAGGAGCTTGTCACTGATAGGAGATCCTGTGGAATTCGGAAACAGCTGGAAACACGATCCAACATGTCCTGATGTCAATCCAACAAGAGATCCTTGTTCTGCCAATCCATATAAAAAATCATGGGCACAAAAGCAATGCAGTATCATCAAGAGCAAGACATTTTCTGTCTGCCATTCTCAGGTGGGTCTGGATTTGATTCAACATGCTTTAATGTAGAACTTCAAAATAAGGCACTACAACAATCAATGAAAATAAAAAAATATTAAAATGATATAGCAGAAAGATTAGAATTCTACTCTAAGATTAGAGTTCAACAGGACACATGATGCTAGTTTAAAAATGCTAATGAACTAAAATGCATTTTTATAGATTGACCCATCACAGTATTATGATGCCTGTGTTTCCGACTCCTGTGCTTGTGACAGTGGTGGAGACTGTGAGTGCATGTGTACTGCAATTGCAGCCTATGCTCTGGCCTGTAGTGAAGCTGGCATTTGTGTTTCCTGGAGGACACCAAGTATTTGCCGTAAGTAATGTTTAGTACTAGAGATGGTTGGGGATACTTTTTTTCCACTGCTTTTAAAGATAGAGCACTGCTACAGGTGAATCCTCATTACAGCCTTGTAGAAGTATTGGAGGATGGGTTTTCAGGGTAAAATGTAACAACACATTTTTTCACAAAGAAACTTTAGCAGTAGTAATTCTTAAAAGGATATTGTTATGGTAAAACAATTTTTTTCACAATGCATCAGTTAGTGCTACGCCAGACTTCTACAATGAAATCCATTTCTCAAGAGCAAATTGATTTTCTTTTTAATTTTGAAATCTGACATGGGGCTAGACATATTGTCATTTTCACAGGAGCCACCAGTCATATGACTTGTGCTCTTCAATCACTCTTTACTGCTGTACTACCAATTTGAGTGATATCACTCTTGACCCCCCCCCAGCAGCCTAACAACAGAACAGTAGGAAGTTAATCAGATAGCAGCTTCCTAACACAAGATAACAGGTCCCTGGTACATCTAAGAACAACACTTGATAGTAAAAACCCAGGTCCTACTGCAACACCAGTTACATTGAGTAGGAGAAACAATAGCTTGTCAGAAAGCAATTCCATAGTGTAGCACTGGCTTCTTCTGAAAGCACATGACCAGGGATGTCCTAATGGGAGCTACATGCAATTGTCTTTATTTCATAGGGTCCCTAATACCTCATTTCACTAAGGCTTTGTGCACCTAAGCGTTAACTCTTCTCCAGTCTTGGGGCCTTTCTCCATCTCAGGCTTTTACTGAGGCCTCTTTCCTTGTCCTCTTCAGCAGCCTCCACCCTATCTATAAAGTGGAGTAAGAGCCATTTGCTCCCTTGTCTTTTATATGATAGGAAACTGGGACTTCTTACACTTCCTCCTAGTAGGGATGGTTAAATGCCTTCATATCCCTTACATTTGTCTTACATAGTATTATTTTGTTAATATTGATTTCTAATAGGAATGTCATATTCATTCTTGCCTTACAACAACATGATACAACCGATATTCATATCCATTTTTCATTATTATAATTACAATAAATATAACTGTAAAATCTTTTGTGTTTAGCTATTTTCTGTGACTACTATAACCCAGAAGGTGAATGTGAATGGCACTACAAGCCATGTGAGCACAGCTGCATAAAGACCTGTAGAAACCCCACTGGAACATGCCTTTATGATCTACCAGGTCTGGAAGGTAAGAGATGGTGTACAGATAATTTCAGGAAACTGCAAATCTTACTGGCACACGCAATTACTAAGGGTCAAAGTGAAAATTCGAATTAAAAATTCAAATTTCGAAGTAGTTTTTGGCTACAAATAACCTAAAATTCTATTCGAATTTCGTAGTACTGTCTCTTTAGAAAACATTGAATTTGACACCTTAAACCTGCCAAATTGCCATTTTAGCCTATGGGGGACCTCCTAGAATCTTTATAGTGATTTTTTCTAAGTTCTGAAAAATCAAAGGATTTTGGGTAAAATCGTTTGAATCCCTTGTATAGTACGAATTGAACTATGCATTTAAACAATTCAAACGATTTTAATTTGATCGAAAATTGACCTATTAGTTAAATTTTTTGATATTTAGTAAATTTAGTAAATGTGCCGCTCAGTGTGATGTAACAGATATAACAAGGCCACACATCTTCATAGACACCTCATCAATAGGTTTGATGATTTTATTAAACAGAAAAACCCAAAGGTAATTGCAAATCCTCACTGGAACTATCCACTGGTATGGGGAATCCAGAACGTCAGTTATTTAAGCCCAATCTGAAATATAAGTAACTTGTCATACAACTGCCCATACAATAAAATTAAGTGATGTGTGGGCAAGTGTAGCAAATAACAATTGTTCATGTTGAATTAATGGCCATTACCTGAGCTATATTGGACTAAGGAAACATTAACATCTCAGTCACAAAGAAGCAGGAGATACAAGCAGTTTAGTCACAGTTTGGTCTGCATTACTAGTAACCGTACAAAGGAAAGAAAAAGAACTGACCCATAAGCTTGCACCCTCCCATCCACCACTATCTGAAAGCTCAGTAGTCTATCAGACTCAAAGCTCCAAGCTTTCCTTAATGGATACAGAGCGCATGCAATAGTTTATTTATGCAAGGTGCGTACATCAGGCCAGGGCTCTACATCTGTAATCCAACCATGCTATTCTCTATTATCCTCTCCATTGGGTGGTATCCATCTTAGCGATCTACTCCCTGTTTTATGCACTATTGCATACATATATTACCAACCCAGTACTCCTTGGTGTTCCATTTCCACACTTCTATTGGGTTTTAAATTGGTTTATACTGGACAATCACTTTTTTAAGTTACATTCTGATTAAAAGTTATGTTTTAATTTATTCGAGTCTGATATACTGCTGACCTTTCGGACAGTGGTGGATAGAAGGGTGATAGCTTATGGGTCAGTTCTTTTTCATTCATTTGTATATTTGATCCAAATATTTGACCCTGCACACAATCCACTGTTTTTCATTAGATGGGAGGTGCTCCCCACACACTCTCAATATACATTACTAGTAACTGAGAAAGGAATCTCTTACCAACTCCCAGGCACCCACACAAACAGACGGGGTCACCTCCCAGGGGGACACACAGTTTCCCAAGCCTCTGAAATTTGTGCAGTAATCCTATCTACAGGATCCTCTGTGAAATCACAATGCACAGACAAAATTATTAAAAAATTAATGTGTTCATTAGGTTAACATGTCCTTAAAAGCCTTATGTGTTTTGCTCTACAAGGCACATAGACTAACTAAATCATAATAAAATCAAGTTAATAAAAATCATATTTTGCAGTATAGTATTGTTTACTAGACAGTTATGACATTGCAAAATGAAATAAAATACCTAGTACAACTATAAAATGTACTGTTTTTTATGGTCTGGTGAGTGAGTCATTAAACACCTGTAGGAACTAATGCTCTGCTTTGTATATCTGTTCAACAGTTCAGTGAATTACATTTAGCTAGTGTTAAGGCCTAATTCCCCATCTTTCTCAGGGAGGCCCAATAATCACAATGGTTATAGAGGGTTTTGAAACCACAAATAAAACATTTTCTACAAAACCCCAAATGCCATATAATTCATTAAAGGAATTGTTCAGTATAAAAGTATAAACTGGGTAAATAGATAGGCTGTGCAAAATAAAACATGTTTTCAATATAGTTAGTTAGGCAAAAATGTAATGTATAAAGGCTGGCATGAGTGTAAATCTAACCTAAAAGAACAGAACACTACTTCTTGCTTTTCAGCTCTCTTGGTTTACACGGAGTGGTTACCCTGGTTACCAGGCAGTAACCAATCAGTGACTTGAGGGAGGGCCACATAGGTCATAACTGTTGCTTTTGAATCTGAGCTGAATGCTGAGGATAAATTGCAAACTCACTGAACAGTTATGTCCCATGTGGCCCCCCTTATAGTCACTGACTTACTCAGATTTAGGGAGCTGAAAAGCAGGAAGTTGGATTCTGGCTATTATATTAGACATCCTGTCACTCCAACTTCTATAGTTTGCATTTTTCCCTGACTAACTATATTAGAAACATTTTTTTATTTTGCACAGCCTATCTATTTACCCAGTTTTTAATTTTACCCTGAACTGTTCCTTTAAAAGATCCAAAAATAAAAAATATGAAACCTCTAAGGGGTTTATCTACTAAACCTCAAATATTTCTGGTTGGACTTTTTGTGGCAAAAACTCAATTTTCATGGAAAAAAAAACACTTTTTTACACATTTATTAATCCCCGATGCTGCAAAAAGCTCAAATCTGAAAATCCACCATCTCAGACCTGTTGAGGTCCTGTATAAGGCAATGGGAGAGGCACCTATCACAGTTTGAAGTTTTCGTTGTCTGTGCTGTTCGTTGTCACATTTTAGTTAATAACCCTCTAAAAGTCTGAATTGGTAAAAAATGTCCGATAAGAGCAGACCAAAGACTACTTCTATCAAATCAGGTCACAACACATTAGTATAATAAAAGACATACATTATTAGTATTATCCAATAAAAAACACTTTAAACATAATTATGCAGCACCACCCACTGGTCACCCCATCTGCTGTAGTATAATAATTGAATATAAACATAGCTCGCTAGTATCCCAGTATGACAGCTCCTTTCCACCAATCTACACTTAGGGGGTGGTTTATCAAAGGTCGAGTAGATTTTTACACGAAAAAAAAAGTTTTTTTTTTTAAACTTACATTTTTTTAGATTTATTATACCCCGAAGCAGGAAATAACTGGAATCCAAAAATATCCTGTCTAGGTTATGTAGACGTCAAAGATAGAGGTCCATTCAACCATTTGAAGATGTTTGTAACCTGCTTGGCGTTCTGTTTTTTTTCATGAGTTTCACTCGAAAACTCGAAAAATTATAAAGATTAAAGTTTTTTTTCACCCCAAATTCACTGATTTGAATGTTTTACATTTTTCATAAATCAGAAAACATTGAAGTTGGGAATTCATTCAAGGTAAAAAAAAACTTCCGAAACCTCTAAAACTGGACCTTAGATAAATAGCTCCCTTAATGCTCAGAGGCTCAGAGTGGTGTACTCCCCTTTTGCCTTGTATTGTGTCCAGTAGTGATGGGCGAATCTACCCAGTTTTGCTTCGCCGAAAAATTTGCGAATTTCCGCCGAAATTCGCGAATTGGCGAAAAATTTGTGAAACGAGTCGCGGCACGTTTTTGACGTGCATCCCTTTCTTTAACAAATTGTCGCTAGGTGAATTTTCACTGGCGTTTCGCGAATTTATTCGCAAGTGGCGAATCACGGGAATTCGCCCCCGGCGAATAAATTCGCCCATCACTAGTGTCCAGACATGGCTAAGATATACAGGAAAATTTCAGGCATAAGCCAGCCCTTGAATATACAGCTAAATATCAGGAATAAGTCATTCACACGCATTTTTCTGGTCAAATATTTATAGGGGAAAAATTTAAATTTTTCAAGGGGAAAAAACTTTTTAGAGATTTACTCCATATCCAAAACACTCCAGCCAAAGCCTGTCAAAGGTATGTACAATTTGAAAATGTTTCTTGCCATCAGTATCTGCACTGGTTTTCGTTCGATAATATGAAAAAGTCTAGGTTATCGGGCACCAATCAAAAAAATCAGCAGAATTTTGTTGACTTTTACTGCACTGACTTTTCCCCCACTAATTTTTTTGATAAATTACAGCAATTTGTGGATGGGAGCTATCTCAAATTAAATTCTATTAAAAAATGAAAACAATTTAATAAATACCCCCTAAGAGTTTAAAAAAATAAATAAATTTTCAGAGTAAAAGAGTAAATTAAAGAAATTTGAATGTTAGCAAATTGGTTTCTTAATATTGTAACATTTTTTTCCTTGAATTAGGATGTTATCCTAACTGCCCAGCAGAAAAGCCTTTTTTTGATGAGGACACAATGGCATGTGTAACCCAGTGTGGTTGCTATGATGATGGTTATCACTACCCACGAGAAGCCTCAATTCCCAGCAAAAATAATTGCCAAACCTGGTAAAGCTTTTTTTTTTTTAGGAGTTCTTTGGAATTTTCTAAATACCCACTTAATATATGATGGTACAGATTAAAAATGTACCAGTAGCATGTAACAGTAGTGTGTTCCATTCTGAAAGCATATTTGTTTCTTTCTGCAGTGTATGCAATATGTCTTCCATGATTGAATGCAAATATAATACATCAGGTAAGCTTGGAAAGAACCAATGTAAATCTCTTGATAGTGATGTCCATGGTGATTTTGTTTTTTTTACTTTGCTTATAAATATACAATAACAACATTTAATTTGGATGTTGGAGCAGTTTTTGTTCTCTATATCTCTTTCTTGATCTCTAAGTACTCTAAACATGGAAGTTTTCAGAAGGGGGCTGTTGCCCCACTCTGACTTCTCCAAGAATTTGCTTGAAAATGTTATCTCAACCACACAAAATGTTGTTTATACTTCCCACCCCAAGGCAAGACTAAATTAGGTTATATTCTGCATTGCCATGAATAGGTTCATCTTCTTCAGTGGGATGCTACCCTTTGTGGTATTAGCTGACTTGCCCACCCTAGAATTTTTTTTGTGGACAACCATGACTCTAGATATGCAGTCAATAGTGATGGGCGAATGTATTCGCCAGGGGGCGAATTTGCGGTGAATTCCCGTGATTCGCCGCTGGCGAATAAATTTGCGAATTGCCAGCGAAATTTCGCTTTGCGAAAATTTGGCAGAAAAACGAGTTGCACATCTTTTTTGACGCGACACGTCGAAAATGACGCGCCGGGCACCGAAAATTACTCGACGCGCGTCGGAAACGACACGCCAAACTTGACGCGATGCGCGTCAAAAGCGTCCCGCAACTCATTTCGCGAATTATTCGCCAATTCGTGAATTTCTCTGGAAATTCGCGAATTTTTCGGCGAAGCGAATCTCGGGAGATTCGCCCATCACTAGCAGTCAAACAAAGCCATGCAACATCAGTCCATTTGTTTTGCTGATTCATGTTCTCTTCTGTTTTGCCCTTTTCTTCACAGCTTGCTACTGTATATACAATGGAACAAAATACAATTACAATGATGTGATTTATAACACATGGGATAACACCGGAGGGTGTCTTAGTGCCATTTGTAAGGAAAATGGAATGATTCTAAGAGATACTTTGTGTTCTACAACTCCTACAACTATATTTGATTTTAGCACCACACCAACCAATATTGTCACTACTCCGACAACTAGTAGTAAGTCACAAATAATAACGTTCTATAAAGTGATATCTGTGTAAACAATTTTGCATTGTGAACAAATAAGAACTTGTCATTATTTTAAAAGACCTTCATTAGAATCCTTAAAGTATTAAAACATGCATTTTTACAGTTCTGCTAATGCTAGTAGTGAGTAGTTTGTGTACGTGAGTGAAGGTATACTTCCTTATAATTTAAATATATATAATTTTAAGGACTTCTTGCAGGTTCCCATTTTTATGAGATATTTGAACAATTGGATCCTCAACCTTTATCTCTTTTTCTACCCTAGTCATATGAAAATCTCCAAAGTAAATACTTAAGTGCTAAAATAGACAAAAGCCACATACTGAAGGTGATGTTCTCCATGCAGGGTGTTCTTTTTTCCTTTATTTCTTATAGTTTGGGCCTTCCACATAACATTGATCCCCAACCAGTGGTTCAACAGCAACATGTTGCTCACCAACCCTTGGCTGTTGCTCCCAGTGGCCTCAATTTTTTAATTTTAATTCCAGGCTTGTAGGCAAGTTTTGGTTGCATAAAAACCAGCTGTACTGACAAAAAACTCCTCTTGTACGTTGGTGAACCCTGATTTAGATGATTTAAAAAGCTGAACAAGCCATTTAAAGGGGACCAGTCACTAAAAAAAAAAAATATTCAAAATACTGTTTTATCACATTAGTCAAGCAAAACGAACTTTACACTATATACATTATATGAATGATGTTTCCTTCAGTTTGGGAATTCATAATTATAGCAAGCAGGCAGGAGCCATTTTTTGAACACTGTTATTAAGGCAAGCCTTGCATCATCTCAGAATCTTGTTTGTGCACCAGAATTGAGGACCTGAGGTCTATCCCCATGTCCTGGCTACACAATTAAATGGTGAAGATAATGGGGAAATGTGCGGAGAGCAGTGACATCTAGGAAGAGCTAAAAAGAAATTGAAAGTAATTGTCTGCCCAACCTCTATGCCTAAGACATAGAGGAGGGGCAGACAATATTTAATTGACAGCTGAGATTTTTAAATGAGCTTAAAACAGCTATGAATGCAATAATAAAAAATAGAAATTGGATTTCATGTTTAAATTGAAAAGGACTTTTATTATACAGCTTTTTTTGTCTGGGAGACAGGCCCACTTTAACACATCAAATGCATAGTCACTTAAATCCTTTCACATATGACAATTGAAGTAATAGATGTACTCAAACAATTGAAAACCTGAAATAATGACTACATTAAGAAATCCCCTTAGAGGATAAATGCTTTACACTGAATTCCCTATTGCTATCCATTTGTCAAAAATAATTTTGCTAATTCCACATACAGTAGTTTAACATGTTTTCTTTAGATTACAGAGATACCCCTGTCATATATATTTTTAGCCCCACAAAATATAGATTTTCAACAAAAGTCCTCAAAAAGAGTTATTGGTCCTGATGTCGAACTGCAAAAAGGAGCTCACAATTTTCAATTCTAATCTAATACATGGGTAATATTGGACTTATTCTTTCAAGAATGTGTTTAGTAAAACCAGTAACCGTAGCATGATATACATATTTATTGGTATGGTTATGTCTTAAGTTAATGTTTTTCTTTTCCTAATTTTTTAGCAACTTCAATCTGTGTTCAGAAGTACTGTGAGTGGTCTGATTGGATTGATATGAGCTATCCTGCATCAGAACATGATAGTGGAGATTTTGAGACATATGACAACATAAGAGCTAAAGGAATATCTATCTGTAATCACCCAGAAGAAATAAAATGCAGAGCTAAAAGATTCCCCGAAAATACACTAAATGAGTTAGAGCAGAATGTCCAGTGCAATGCTTCCTTTGGATTGAAATGCTACAATAGGGATCAACAGCCACCTATTTGCTACAACTATGAGATTAGTATCAAATGCTGTGAAATAAGAGGATGTCATTTCACATCAACTGCAACTACAACAACAACAGAAACTACAACTGAAACAACAACAGAAACAACAACTCCAACAACAACAGAAACTACAACTCAGACAACAACTCCAACAACAACAGAAACTACAACTCTAACAACAACAGAAACTACAACTCCCACAACAACAGAAACTACAACTCCCACAACAACAGAAACTACAACAGAAACTACAACTCTAACAACAGAAACTACAACTCCCACAACAACAGAAACTACAACTGAAACTACAACTCTAACAACAGAAACTACAACTCCCACAACAACAGAAACTACAACTCTAACAACAGAAACTACAACTCCAACAACAACTGAAACTCCAACTACACTAACAACAATCTGTGATCAGAAATGTGAGTGGTCTCCTTGGTTTGATAAAAGCTATCCTGAAACAAAATATGATGGTGGAGAGTTTGAGACATATGAGCACCTTAGAGCTAAAGGATATCCTATCTGTAATCACCCAGAAGAAATAGAATGCAGAGCTAAACAATTTACAGATGTCCCGCTAGAGGAGCTAGGTCAGGATGTTCAATGCAATGTATCCTTTGGTCTGATATGTTACAATAAAAATCAGGAACCACCCATTTGCTTAAACTATGAGATTAGGGTCAAATGCTGTGACATTTCATGTCCCTCCACTACATCTTCTTCAACATCAACTATCCCTACAACTCCAACAACAACAGAAACTACAACTGAAACTACAACTCCCACAACAACAGAAACTCCAACTCCAACAACAACAGAGACTACAACTGGAACTACAACAACAGAAACTACAACTCGAACAACAGAAACTACAACTTCAACAAGTGAAACTACAACTCCAACTACACCACACTGTGAACCCCTGTGCAAATGGACTAATTGGATTGATGCAGATGCACCAGGTTTGGGGAAGGGCGAAGGAGATTTTGAAACCTATGAAAAAATTAGTGCAGTAGGAATAAATGTTTGTAAGGAGCCAGTTGATATTCAGTGTAGGGCAGAAAAATTCCCTGAAAAATCAATTCATAATATTGGTCAGGCTGTGCAGTGTAATGTAACAACTGGTCTTGTTTGCAAAAATGAAGAGCAAAAAGGTGATTTTCAAGAATGTCTTAACTACCAAGTGAAAATACTCTGTTGTGATGATTATAGACATTGTTCAGCACCCTCAACAACTGAAACTACAACTGAAACTACAACTCCCACAACAACAGAAACTACAACTCCAACAACATCAGAGACTACAACTGGAACTCCAAGCACAACTACTCATTGCTTCTGCTACGTTGATAATACTTTCTATGAACCAGGTATGTTTTAAAATTTCTTATTTTAATCAATAATCATATAGCTAGAAAAATGTTTTCAGTGAAGAAGAATGTTTTAATTAATAGGCACTTGGGAAGGAGTTTGTGGTGTTATAATAATGTATCCTTTGTTTTAAACAAAAAGTATGTTGTCAACTTTATATATGCAATTACGTACACAACCACACATATTAAGTACACACATATAAATACACATTTTTGGCAAACAATCCTTTTGCATTTTTATTTTTAAAGTGTTTTATGTATATAAATAAATGTAGGCAAAGTATATTTTATATGGATGCACCGAATCCACTATTTTGGATTTGGCTGAACCCCCAAATCTTTTGTGAAATATTCAGCCACATACCAAACCGAACCCAAATTCTAATTTGCATACACAAATTAGGGGGGGAAGTGGAAAACACTTTTTACTTCCTTGTTTTGTGACAAAAAGTCAGTGCATCCCTAATATTTTTATATATAGTTCACTCCTTTAAAGCTGCCATCCTAGGCAAGGAACCTCAGTTGCCTACACAAAAGATATGGCTCTGCCCACATAGAGGCATTTATTAGGTAAATGTATTTGTGTGTCTATACCAGGGGTGTCCAAACTTGGCCCTCCAGCTGTTAAGGAACTACAAGTCCCACAATGCAATGAAGGAGTCTGACAGCCACAGTCAGGCAAATGCATTGTGGCACTTGTAGTTCCTTAACAGCTGGAGGGCCAAGTTTGGACACCCCTGGTCTATACATAGATCAGACATGACTGGACTGTAGCACTCTAGCTCCTAAACTGCACTTCATATTCGCAGAATTCTCCTATGCTGCAGTATGAATGAACGTTTTAGTTCAGTAGGCTCTGCATTATTTTCAGGGAATGCTAGGAGATGCCATTTAGTAGGTTGGATATTCCTTTCAGGTGATGCTGAAGAAAAAAGTTTGCACACCTCTTTCAGAGGGATTATGAGAATTGTCGTTCAGCGTTTTGAAAATATTTTTTTTCATGGCAGTAAGAAATGTTTTCTGTTACTGTCCATTAGCCTATAACTATCCAATTAGATTATGCCTAGCCTAGAGTAGAGGATGTAAAGGGAACTGTAGGGTAGGTCCACCTACTCTAGCAGCACCACTGCTCTATAAGTCAGGTCTCCTTCAAGACCAGGGGTACCCAGACTTTGTTACACTGGGATCTACTCTTGATGCCTGGCCCCCATCACAAGATCTACCATGATAATACACAGCAATTTTGACCATGCCCATTTGTATGGCCACACACCCCTAATTACCATGTTCATTTTACAAAATTTGAAAGGTTATTAAAGTTTGAACTCCCTTCCCCCTGTTACAGTATTCCCCACATATGTGCCCACTGTTACTGTATTCCCACCTATGTGCCCCTTGTTACTGTATTTCCCACCCATGTTCCCCCTGTTACTGTATTCCCACCTATGTGCCCCCTGTTACTGTATTCCCACCTATGGGCCCCCTGTTACAATATTCCCTACCTATGTGCAGCCTGTTACAATATTCCCACGTATGTGTCCCCGTTATCGTATTCCCCACCTAAGTGCCCCCTGTTACAGTATTCCCATGTATGTGTCCCCCTGTTACAGTATTGCCCACCTTTGTGCCCCATGTTACAGTATTCCCACCTATGTGCCCCCTGTTACAGTATTTCCAACATATGTGCCCCCTGTTACAGTATTCCCACCTATGTGTCTCTGTTACAGTATTCCCACCGATGTGCCCCCTGTTGCAGTATTCTCCACCTATGTGCCCCCAGTTACAGTATTCCCCACCTATGTGTCTCTGTTACAGTATTCCCCACCTATGTGCCCCCTGTATCAATCCCCACCTGAGCACTTCTCCATGAATTCAAACACTGAACCATCCAGACAGGCCCACTGATTGATCCCAGGACACTCTTCAGCACCTATTCTGCATGAGGCCATGGCCGCCCATTCACACAGCTGCAGTGATGAGAGGCAGTGCTACAAGCAACACGAGTCACTCGTACACACAGAACGTGTCAAGCACAACCACAATACATTGCCATGGTAACCAGGGTGTCCAGAGAATGCCAGCAGCATTTGGGAGCGAGTGCCAATATTTTCAGTAAGAAGCAGGAAACTACTCCCTCCTGCCCATCCTCCTCTTCGTGCCACTCCTCTTCAGCCCAGAAAAGCCAGACCGCCTGTCCTCCCTAGCTCACTGCTGAAGCTGGGCCCCAGATTGCAGTTTACCAGGAACATTACCGCGATCTTCTGGTAGACCGTGATCGATGTCCTGGGCACCCATGTTCTAGATTCTCCTTCTTCCACTGATATGTTGTGTTGCGCATGCTACGTTGTCTTTGTTGGTGCAGACTCGTATTTGTGTTTGTGAATAAAAACAATAATTTCAATTATTTAAAATGTGTTTTTCCCACAGGGAAGATTATATACAACAAGACAGATCAAGCAGGCTGCTCTTTTTATGCGGTCTGTAATAACTCATGTGGAGCTGAAATATTTCAGGGACCATGTTCACCTTCAAGCACTACACCTATAACCACTACACCAATAACAACTACCTCAACAATAACTACTACATCAACTGATACAACTACTCCAGAAATTTATGGTTGTCTGCCTGATAAAAAGGTAATTGGTCGTGTTAAAGGAAAACTAAAGCTAAACTAAAGAAGTAGGGCAAAATGTTATACTTTATATATATATATTCATAGAGATGAAAGCACTCACAGCTAATTATTTCAGCAATCAAAGAATAAAAATGTAAAAGTCTTTATTACACGCTTACATCTACGATGACGATCCTGATGACGACCCTGTGTGGGTTGAAACGCGTAGATGTAAGCGTTTCATAAAGACTTTTACATTTTTATTCTTTGATTGCTGAAATAATTTGCTGTGAGTGCTTTCATCTCTATAAATATACCAACGCTATTTGGTTAGTACCCAGCTGTGGCTATTTTGAATGGTGAGTGCCGTTGGATTTCTCTCTCTCTCTCTCTCTCTCTCTCTCTCTCTCTCTCTCTCTCTCTCTCTCTATATATATATATATATATATATATATATATAGTGCAGGTCCTTCTAATGAAGTGTATGATACATTTGACCCTGCACCCACAGCTGATTTTCTTTTTTAATAATAAAAGATTACCTTGCTCTTGATCCAAATATAATTAATCTTTCTTAGAAGCAAAGGTAAGCCATTTTCATTTTTAGCATTTATTTCTCCTTGAAGTGCTGAAAGTGAAATCTGGTAATCTTCTGGTGATGTGGGAATCTATATGTTTTTTATTTAAAGAACAAGTAAACATTTTTTTTTTCTATCTCTAAATTTGCTCTAAACAGCCCCTCAAATTAATGTACCTTAGTCCCTGCTGCAAGTCTGCTCTGGTTTCTGTGTTATCAGCAGCTTGTTTCACCTTCTTCCTGGTGCAGAGTGAAGCCCAGCCCCTTAGCTTACTGAGCTGACCTTATATCTTGGACTAGGAGATCATTTGCATACTATGACATAGCAGAGAGCAGTGTGTGTAGCAGCTTTTGCTTGGGGAAACTAGCTTACTAATGAAACACTGGCTCCCTCTTCCTCTCTATTGTGGAACAGCAGCAAATGGACTGCTCAGTAAACTAAGGGGCTGGGCTTCACTCTGCACCAGGAAGAAGGGAAAGAAGCTGCTGATAACACAGAAACCAGAGCAGACTTGCAGCAGGGACTAAGGTACATTAATCTGGGGGGCTGTTTAGAGCAAATTTACAGAAAGAAAAAGAAAAACATTTACTTTTCCTTTAAGCATCATAGTCAATAAATGTTCAAGTAATGGTTTTTCTTTTCACTACAATTAACTGATTAAATATATTAGTAGTTGTTTAATTTTGCTATAAAGATACATTATTTAGTCATGACCAATACTTTCCTGTTACAGCCTAATGAATCCTGGAAGATTGGAAATTGCACAACAGTGACATGTCACGGAAACAATTCCATAACTTATGATTCCGTCAAATGCCCAGAAGTGAAAGAGCTAATCTGTGCTAATGGTTTGCAAACAATCAAAGTCTATAGTGAAGATGGCTGCTGCTTCCATTATGATTGTCAATGTAAGTGCAATACATGCTAAAGCAGGCTAGTTTAGATTTAATAAACAAATCTGATAGCACTCAAAGACCCACCAGCCAATGGCTTGCAGGTAGTGTTTTGTATAGTAAACCTGTATGCAGTTCAGTGTCAGGTGTAATAACTATACTAAAAGCCAAAGACACAAATATGTAGAAGAACATATCCATTTTAAAAAAAGACCCCCATATTCAACATTGGTCATTCTATTTAATATGTCTCTTACAGGTGTCTGCAGTGGATGGGGAGACCCTCATTATGTCACCTTTGATGGAATCTACTACACATTCTTAAATAACTGTACCTATGTCCTTGTGCAACAAATCACACCAAAATATGATAACTTCCAAGTCTTAGTTGATAACTATTTCTGTGATGCTTCAGATGGATTGTCCTGTCCACAGTCTATTATAATATACTATAAAAACAATGAGGTATTGCTGACACGTCAGATGTTTCAAGGAAGAATGAAAAATATGGTAAGTGCTGATAACATTTGGCTTAATTTACTAAGTTTTTATTACTGTTTCTTTCGATATGTTTTCTTTGATAAAATGAAATATTAATTTAAAGTGATGATGAGCCAGCTCAAAACTATTTATGGAACAGGATTTATGAATTTATTTGAAAAGGGCTTTATCGTAGAGACAGCAGGCCCAAAAATAACTTAGAAGCTTAGAAATACAGACAATTTGGTCGGGGTTCTAACAGATGTACAAATTTTTATATATTCACAGAGCTGGTCATATTTTCAAGGTTTTGTGTCCTCTAGTATATGGCACAAAGCTGAACCACATTCCTGAAAAATATTTACTTCACATGTTTCAATAAAATGTTCTTCACCTTAGGGTCAGACTGGATGGAACACTAGGCAAAAACACAGTGGGCTAAGACCCACTCCCTGCTTAACATTTCTCCAGGGCCAGAACTAGCGGTAGGCAGAAGAGACACCTGCCTAGGCTGCAATGATGTGGAGATGTGGGCAGGTGCCTGTTCAAGGGTCTTCTACCTACTCCTAGTACATTCGCTCCCCTCTTGCCTCCCTGCTTTGTCACCCTCCCCTTTCTTCATACCACCCTCCCCTTTGTTGCCATCTTCCTCCGTTATGGAGCTTGGGGGGAGCAGGGTTAGCTACCTGGTCAGCTCGGCCCAGCCCTGCCTTACTCCTACTATTTTCCTGTAATAAAAGAATTTGAATTTAAAATAAAAACAAAACATTAGTATTTTCGTTAACTTAATAAACATTCACTATGATTAGCAAAGATAATTTTTTACCTTGATAAAGCTAATGGGAAACACGCATCGGCAAGATTTTTACTCGTCCTGATTTTATAAACCTTTTAATGATATCTTCAGAATTGGAAAACGCTTGTAGAATTCTAGCATTTCCTCTTGTCCTGGGCGAAATTACCTTAATAGCAACTCATTCTTAAATCTCTTTATCTCCAAGGCACTGGGGATTTGCTTCTTTTTTATCTGTGCAGTTAAACAATCGAGACCGCAGTCCCCAGGGTTCTGCCTTTCTCCCCATGTGGGGTCCCTGAATTGGGACTTCTCCACCTCTATCCTTCTTCATTTTTCAATTTTCGAATCCTTTATTTCATGAATTGCTATTTAATTTACATAATCATGTTATTTTAGAATATTTTTTCTCCAATTTATGATTTATATGAATGCACTTTAATTGGTGGGGTGCAAGCACCTTTTAACTTCAATTCAGATAATTAATTTAACTCTACACAGATAATTTCTGATTAACAATCAATATATTATTATAATCAATTTCCTCTATTGAATTTTTAATTAAGTAGCTATATACTATTAGGAATTAATCATCATTGTAATTAAGAGTTTGTAATTAATGAATCCATCTTTAATGAAGAAACTACATTGATGTATTGTAACTGATGAGGCTCTAGCACTTTATTCAATTAATTGATTCATTAATTAATGAATTTTGAAGTTGATTGATATAGCACCAGCACTGATTTTGTAATGGATTTTGAAAACAAATTTATTGGGATATTGGAATTGGAGACCAATAAGCAATTTTGTATTTTGATATGTTGAATATTATAAGTCAACTTGTTTCAATTTTTATCAATAAAACGGTTAAGTTAAATGCTATATTTTAAACACAGTGTGGGGTTACTATCTTTTCTTCTCTCTCTCTCTCTTTGAAATACGTTATTATAAGTAACCACACCTCACACTAATTGGTGTTTGTGAATCACTAGAAAGTGTTTTTGTTCATTAATTGTTTATCAATGGTCAATAAATATTTTTATTGATTCTTTTTGCCAACAGATTAGATTTAACAAAGTCTGGACAACTCCAGGATTCACTACAGATGGTATTACTGTTACCAGTGTTGGTATAAAAATGATTGTGGAAATTCCTGAAATTGGTGCTTACATCTCATTTAGTGGACTGATTTTTTTAATTAAACTTCCATACAGCAAGTTTGGTGACAATACAGAAGGCCAATGTGGTAAGCTACTCCAATCTTTTGCCAGCAATTATTTGTTTCTCAATATACGTACATGAAGATCATAGTAAATAATTAAGTGTGTATGAATTATAGAAAAACTTTGATAGTTTAGATTAGAAATACAAACCATTCTACCATGACACTATTACAAATTATGTTTTAATTTGCATTCCATTATTCATTTGATTACCAAACAAATAATTGTAATAGTTTTCACTATGATAAATGACCAATTTTAACTGGTCAACTGGTCCCACCTAGGCACTTGCTCCAACAGCCAGAGTGACGAATGCAGATTACCAGGTGGCAAGATTGTGCAAGACTGCAGTCAAATGGCTGATGAGTGGAAGGTGAATGTGACTGAGAAACCATACTGCAACGTTCCAAAACCTCCACCTAAACCAACTCCAGTGCCACCAACCTGTCAACCTTCAACTCTCTGTGATGTTATTTTAAGCAAGTAAGTAGAATTACTTAATTTATTTAATCAAAATGTTTGCAATAATTATATTTTAAATGTTTATATAAGGATTGTTGTATGGAACAATGCAGCCTTTTATGAAAACACCTAGTTAACAAACTAGTTAACGAACTGTGAGTATATTTGGGCAGTACCAATCCAAGAAGCAATCAGTCAGGGCTATATTCTATATTTAGCCAACTAGGGAAGAACAAGGAAATGAAAAAAGTGGATTAGTTGTCATGGGTTACTACACTAGACAGATTTGCACACAGTTAGTAAATTAGCCCAACTGTACAGTCTAGGCATGATTTACTTAGCAAAACTCCACCTCAGTTATTGTATTGTATTTATCTTTCATTAGTGTCTTTGCTGAATGCCATAAAATAATTCCTCCAAAGCCTTACTATGATGGATGTGTTTTTGATGCCTGTCGAGTTAAAAATTATTCAGTGGAATGTGCCAGTTTAGAGGTATATGCATCCCTGTGTACTTCCAGTGGAGTCTGCGTCGACTGGAGGAACAGAACTAATGACCATTGCCGTAAGTAATTTATAAGATGGAAGCAACTAAACCTTACATATACCGCAATAATTAGATTTTTAATTAATTATGTTCAAGCGTCATGTATAACCTGAGAAATATATCATTAGAAATGGGGATAAGTGGAGGAAATGTCACATGACTGAAATCACCTTGTAGTTCCATGTCCCAATATCTTAACAAATTTCCCTTTGAATAAATAAATCTTTTGTGGACCCAGAAACTGTTTTGCTGCAACTTCTGCCAGTGGAAGAAAGACTTCACAATTTAAAGTTTGCACCAATGTGTGGTGTATGTAATAAAACGTCATACTGAAAAAGCTTGCTCCATCTTCTAACTAGTAAGCTATGCACAATTTAAATTTGCTATGCAATAACAGTCTAATGAAGAGTAATATGTTAAAATGCAATTTCTATTATTTATACAATCTTTTCCCATTTGCATTTTTTATTGCATTTGTAGACTTGGGGCAGGACAGGAAACTAAACTATATGGTGAGGTCAATCTGATTAAATGTGGAAAGCAAAGAGTGAGGGTAAACCTCAAAAAACAATTGGAGCATATTCACTGTTGCAAAGCACAATAATTTCTATTGATCAGGTATTCTATACTGAGTCACAACACAACCATTGTTTGTTTTGTCATGCAGCATACAAATGCTCTGATGGAAAAGTCTATAATGCTTGTGGTCCAGTGTATCCATCAACTTGTGATCAGCGGTAAGTTATCATCCGGAGAGAGTTTGCCATAGCCCAGCATTTTTTTCTACTGTGATTTCTCAAGTTAGTGGTAGCTGTGAAGAGTATGCACATGTTTTTGAGGAACTTCCTGATTTATATCTCTGTGAAATGGTGATGTCATGATGAGAGGCAAATTACAGTTGCTTTTGTATTTGTAGAAATTTAGGAAAGTACTGTAGCTCTATAGCACAGATGCCCCAGTAGGCAATGGACAATGACTCTTATAATCTACTGTGGGGTTAATCTAAACTGCTCAAATTTAAACCTAGACAATAACCTATAGCAGCCTATAATGGATTTGTATTTTTAATCAGTTGCAATAGAAGGAAAGCAAGTATTTGATTGGTTGCCGTACATGAGCACCCCTGCCTGTTACAGTTTGTTTGTGTTATTAAATTAAACTTCAGGTAAAGATGTTAGCCACAATCCACAATTTAGGACCCTCAGAAAAATAGCTAGAGATCTATAGGGTACACTTCATAAGGATGAGAGGCTCAGAAACATATTCCTAGACCCACTATTCCTAGCGTTCAGACAGCCTCCCAACCTACAGACACTAATAACAAGAAGTGCCATATTAGACCCCACCAAAAATGGAACATTGTTTCAAAAAACAATGTAAAACCTGCCCACACATCCTGACAAAATACCAATTCCAGACACATTAGAGGAGCACATCATCCATGACTAGTGACGGGCAAATCTTGGGCATTTTTCTTTCTTGAGAAATTTGTGAAACAGCGAAAAATGTGTGAAACGCAGCTGGCATCTCGTTTTTGGATGCAGGTGTCCGTTTTTAGATGCTGCATCGAATTCCCACGAATTTGCGCCAGGTGAATGAATTAGCCCATCACTATCCATGGCCAAAAGGACTAAACCTGGGCCTTGGATTTATGGACTAAGAAAGGCCTGCACCAGGTCAGAAATACAAACATGTGGATCTGGACTAAGGGTAAGGTCACACTGGAAGATTTCGGGGAGATTTGTCACCTGGCGACTAATCGTCCATGACTAATCTCCCTGAATGGCTTGCTAGTATCTTGCACTAAAGTTGCCTGCGCCAATTCACACGCAGCAACGCGATTTTCAAACTCGCTCAAAATTGTCTCACTAGGCAATTTCGAGCGACTTTAAAAAACGTATTGCCGCGTGTGAATAGGTGTTTTAGCGCTAGCGGGTGCAAGATATGAGCAAGCCATTCAAGGAGATTAGTCACCTCAAAGACGTGGCGTTTTGTCGCCAGGCGACTAATCTCCTGGAATCTTCTTGTCTGGACGAGCCCTTAGAGATCAAATGAAATTCTTTTTATTTCTCGCTCCATTAATTCAGCCCTAATTTATATTCAGCCTCTTTGACCCACATTATCTTGTACCTTATCTGCTAGTCTTTTGCAGATCCCCTCGTAAATGATTTAACACCTTACACACAGACTGATAATCCTTTCTTTGTAGCCAGACACAAGTGCTACCCATTAAGATAGTGTGCTGATTGGATTTAACTAACTACCCCTTGTAATGACCTGCAGGAATTTGGAATGATGTGTCCACTTCCATGTATTAGTGCATACAATGTTATAGTGTGGATGCAAGGATTGAAAATAATGTCTTATTTCATTTAAGGAATATCAATAATGGTGGCAATTATCTGACTGAAGGCTGCTACTGTCCCAGTGGAACCATGCTCTTCAACTCCTTCAGTGGCATCTGTGTTCCAGATTGTCGTGGTAGGTTGAAATGAAAGCTAAATGTCATCTCAGTCCATAATTTTTATCATTTAAGCCTTACAAATTCTCTCTATTTATTAGCCCAATTCATTGAGTTGTATAACTCTTTCCAAAAAATAACTGTTGAACTTTATGTTCTATACATAATTAAATACATTTCTTAATGCATCACTGCTATCACCTTACCACTGGTAAGTGGCATTTCTTATTGGAATAACTTTTCCTAAACTGTAAGCTTTATATTACAGTGAAGGTGATTCATAACCAGTGGTCTATATACAGTATAACATGGGTAGAACCTAAGACTGCTAAGGTTCCATGAAGGGGGTTGTCAACTTGGGTTTTTAAAAGCATCAACTGGGAAGTCCATAGTAAACAGCATAAAAGGAGGAGGGCATAAAACCTCATTCAACTATATATGATAGTGATAGCTTTTCTGTGTTTTCCAGATGTCTCATTCTTTAGATCAGCATCTAGAACAATATTTTTTAATTTATTTTCTTTTATAGTTTGCCAAGGGCCTAGTGGAAGTCCAGTAAATGTAAGTTAAAAGTCTAAACTAATTCTACTCAAAAAGAAAAATATACATATGTATTTTTAAATTAATATGAAATAGAAATATTTGACCTGTTCAATATGATTCAAGATACAAATGCATCAAGTATTTATTAATTCATTTCATTTTTTAATTAGCATTATTCTGTAATTTAGACAACATAAATGTTCCCCTAACAGGTTGGACATTCGTGGGTCAGTAATTGCAACAACTGCACATGTAAAGAAAACCCTCTTTCTGTCACGTGTGAGCAACTCCCATGTAGCAAGCCTGAAATTCAGACCTGTGATAAAGTTGGCTTTGTTCTTGAGGAAAGCCTGGCTAATCCCTGTTGCAAGGAGAACAACTGCGGTATGCCCAAATTTAATTAATAGAAAAAAGCTTCACTAAGCAGTATGCAGAATTTAGAAAGATAATTTGTTTTTATGCACTTCCAGTTCAGTTTGATATTTCTCCTCCCCCCACAGTGTGTAAACCTAACACTTGTCCTGCCAACACGATAAGCTGTCCACTTGGATTTGAACTCATTTCGGTTGTACTGGAAGGACATTGCTGCCAGTCATATAATTGCAGTAAGTGTTTATTTCTTTGGCATTAATGACAGTTGACACCTAACTTTATTATGGCAACAGAGAATGAAAACCAATCTTGGAAATATCACGATCATATTTTCCAGCTAATTAGATAAGAATCACAAGCAAATCAGACAACACATTAAATTTTAAATAAATTGGAGCATGCATGCTTCTATTTACCATACGTTTATAATGGTAGAATCCTTTTTGTATAACATTCTGGGCTAAGTTGTAAATGAATTTAAGGACCTGAAGAGTTTGGTAGTAGGTAGTAGAAGGCAAGCAGTTTTATGATTTATTCACCAATTTTTTTGGTCAAATTGGGCTGATTTTGGGCCTTGACCATAATCATAACATAGAAGGGGGCCTATTGTGATGTTGGTAGAAGACATCATAACCTCTCTAATGTGGTACTCACCTTACTGTATATTCAAATCTGCCTGAGATGTCCAATTTTCAGATATCAGGCAAGCAGGCCAATCATCGGGCACCACACATAGGCCAACAAGTTTCTAGCTTTTGCTTCTAACACTTCAGCACTCTGGGACCATAAAGAACCCTATCTTGTGAAAATCCCAATAAGCGGAAGATGGCATATAAATAAAACCTTTTTTTTCTTTTGAATTAGTTATCTACCAGTCTTGCTCTCTGTAACATTCTTTTTCTTCCAGAACCCAAGAACGTCTGTGTTATGGATAATCATGAATACAAGGTGAGAAAATATCATCTGCCCATGTCTTGAAATTTAAAACAAGAGACTTTGTGCTAGGAAAGGCCACTTTTTGCTATATACTGCATAGCTTAGTTATATACATTGTGATTTAAGACTAACATTATGAATATGGCAACAACTAGCTTTTCAGTTGATTAAAATCCCATTTTAGGTTTAACAGGTGTTCCCAATCTTCCTCTTGTTACTGTCCACCATTTCCAGACCTGAGCAAGGGGTCTAACTCCCAGCAACTCCTGGTAGGCACTAATATAATTAGACTCTGTATCTTCAGGTGGGCCTTCACTTATGAAATGGAGGACAGGATACCACTTTGGTTTGGGTACACAGCATTCACTCTCTCACACATTACTTTGGAAACCAGTGGTTCTTAAAAACAATGAATTTATTTCATAGATGATACACTTCAGGATGCCAATCTCATCCAATTTGCAGGGTGTGCTCAGCTGGTATAACAAGTCAGTGGCCGCAGGGCAGCTACAGTACATGCCAAGCACTCACAATCTTTCTTTGTTACCCCATTAAAGGGGGTTTTCACCTTCCAAACACTTTTTTCTGTCCAGTTGTTTTCAAATTGTTCCCCAAAAATAAATCCTTTTTTCAATTACTTTCCATTATTTTTCTTTTACTGTTTTTCCAAAATCTAAGTTTAAAGTTGAATGTTGGTGTCTCTGGTGTTTGAGTCTGACAGCTCAGTAATTCAGGTGCAGACTCTAAACTGTTACAATTTTGCAACATTTAATTGATACATTTCCCAGCAACATCTCTGGAGTATTAGCAACTATTGTATCAATTCTAACAGCTGCCTGTAATGAAACCCAGAGATTCTGCTCAGCAGGGACTAAGATAAGACATTTATCCATTCAATGTATCAGTCGGCGACCCCCCCCCCCCCCCCCCCCGCCACATCTGCTTTAGAAGGTGAAAAATTACACTTTACACTTTAATATTAGAAAAATGGAAAGAATAGAAAATAGACAGTAATTGGAAAAAGTCATTATTTCTGGTGATCTATCTGAAAATAACTAGTTGTTTGAAGGTGAACACCCCCTTTAACTTTCTGAACGGGTAGTATTGCCTGCCTTGTGGTCAACCACTCCCCATCCCTCGGCAAAGTCCACCAAGGTGTATTACTCCAGAATCTACCTAATCCTGAGCCTAACCACTTGGGTCCCTATAATGACAGTACAAGTGCATGGTACTAAGCCCTCATTAAACTTCTTATTGGAGCCTTAGTTGCTCACTAACTTTCCTGATCCTGTCACTCCAAGAATGACCTATAACAATTTCTGTCCTGACACTTACGTCTACCTATACTGAGGCCTACCTTCACCTCAGGCCCTAGTGTTAGCATCCCACTTCCTCTAGCTAGTGGGTGCACTTTAAAGAGGCTGAGCATATGTGGGCATCCCTTTTTATAACCACAGAAGAGTACTCTCCCTCCCCTTTCGGAAAAATAGACCCAATCTAGCTGGGCAGCCCAGTCTCTGGGCCTTACCCTACCTAACCCTCCTACATAGGTATACTGATTTCTGATATTTCTTTACAGCCTGGAGACCTTATTACAGGAACCAAAGACTCCTGTGATAATTGTGAGTGCACAAATGAAACGGATACTGGTACATCTCTAAATAAGGTCAAGTGCAAGCCAATCCAGTGCAATGAGGAGTGCACCAAGGTCAGATCATCTATCTTCACTGCCCATGCTTTAATTATTTCCGTAATATTACTTTTATTAATTACAATGCAATGTATAGTACTGTATTTCACACAGCAGGGTTACCAGTACAAAGTGAGCAGGCTGGCCTCACAGTGTTTCTTTATCCCTTTATTTAATCTAAGTCTTATTTTAAAACTATATAACAGGGTCTCCTTTTGGTCTGTACTATCACCTAGCCTGCAACATGGCTTGTAAGAGTCATAACTAGAAGTTTAAAGAATGTAAACAGACAGACTGTTAAAGCTTTTTTTAGTGATTGTAGTTTACAAATAACTTCTGTTTACTCCAGCTTCAGTTTACCTGAAGGGGGAAGATGTTTCCAGGTCCCTGATACATCCATTAGCCTGGTGACTAGTGATGGGCGAATCTATCCCATTTTGCCTAAAAATTTGCCAATTTGCAACGAAATTCGCAAATTGGCGAAAAATTTGTGAAACGAGTCTCGTCAAATTTTTAACATGTATCGCGTAGTATTTCTGTTCAGGTGATCTCTGACAGAGCCTACAGTCCATCACAAAATGGTGGTTAAAGGGAAGTGGTGTAAACTGGCAATATATACATTCATATATATTCCAGTTCGGTAAGAGTATTTAACATATCACTTAATATGATATAAACTATCTCTTGCTTAAGTGTTTATTTGGGGGTTTAGTTTTTCTTTAAGTACAACTCGGATGCAATAATGATGCTTGCTTTTGGTTCTTACATGTTATTTCTTTTCCCATTAACATTCTCCACAATCTAAACTGCCAGGCATACAAACAAACAGAAATCTCAAGCCTTCAGCATAGCAATAAGGTTGCCTTCAGTCATTCATGAATATTACTCTGGTTTTGATTTTCTGTGTGGAAATTCTACAATCACTGCCAGAAATGATGATAGAAAACTTCATTTTTTTTCCTCCCAGAAAAAAAGTTGACTGACAGTGTTTTGCTATATGTTTCACAGGGATTTGAATACAAACAAATTCTAGGAGAATGCTGTGGAAAATGCATAAGGACCAAATGTGTAATGATTCTTCCTGACAACTCTACTAAAGTCATGATGGTACTTTTATTTGAAAATTTGTTTCTTATGCTCATTAACAAATGTGGAATTGCGTACCAATAAATAAACAGAAAAAGAACAATATGCATTAAAGGTTGTATAAGGGTCACATAGTAATAACTTCATTAATGTAAACTACGCCTAACACTATATTTCCATTTTAGCCTGGAGACACATACACCCCAGAAGCAGACAAGTGTATCAATTATACATGTAAATCTAATTTTGAAGTGGAATCCCAGATTGAGAAATGTGCCATTGCTGAACCATCCCAATGTTTACCAGTAAGTTTCTGTTTCATGAGATCTAAAAGTTATTCACTGTAAGCATCTGATTTACTTACTGGGGTGTTTATGCAAGGTGCCTGTAGGTGTCACTGTGTTACAACGTTGACATGGTCAGGATCGGGCAGTAATCCCTCTTGTGAAGTTATAAGACCCAGAAATGACAGCTGAGTTTGTCTAAAGGGGCATTTGGAAAGGTTCAGTTTCAGTCTTGCATAGATACTTACAAGAGACATGTACATGTTAGTACATCAAGATGAAACCTCTGGTCAAGTGACTGTATCTTCTGTCCTACATAACTACATTAGATTTGATTAATCACTAAGAGTTACAATGCCCACACTTATGTTGATATCAGTATGACAAGGTACAATATTCTTAGGTCAATTTGTACAACTCACCAGTTGTGGGAAGAGATCCAGGTGCACCACCCAGAACCATCAGCTTGGGGAGTGGACTACCATATAATAAAAAGGCAGGCACTTGCATAGACCAATCTTCCAGGCAGTCTTAGTCAAAATCATCAAAGTAGTTTATTTCTGTGCACAAGGAAACAGCCTTACACGTTTCATATCACTTGGATACTTAATCAGAGTAATTTGTCTGGGACTGTCAGGACACTCCTTACAGGGACATTGGTCATTTTATTATCTAAGTACTCATTTGCAGATCACACTAGGCTGTGTGTTGCCAAATGCCAATTTACAATAAAACCCTTGGCTGATATAATTGAAAAAGACAGAATAGTACTGTTAGTAGAATGTGTTGAAACAAGATTATCAATGTCACTTCAGCTGTTCAGGATATATAGTATTGTATTCAAACAAAAGCAAGGGATGATTTTATATCATTGGTTTAACACATCTGTGCAAAATTAACTAAGATGATTTCCCTCAGTGGTTGCACACAGGGTAGATTTAGTTTATTACATTTGATAAACTAAATCAGTGCTGTCCAGCTTCTGTGGTACAGAAGGCCAAACTTTTTCTGACCTAAGTGGTGGAGGGCCGATAATGGAAGTCAGTGTTAACAACTCCCCCTTTTAAACAACACTCACTGTAAAACACACCCATGTTACCACAATAACTTTTAAGATCATATCCACATTAACAGTAGTAGCACACCAGAAAACCAAATAGTTGGTGCTCACTGCAGAGATATCCCTTATCATTCATATGTAATAAGGGATGGATAACACAGAAGCCCCCCCCCCCCGAAACATGATTTAATGATTAGCGACCCCTAATAACTATTTCCAAATGCTAAGAAACACCCAGAACAACCCCCTACTAGGCTTACATCTCGCAGGTTGCATAGGACAAGCACAGAATAACACACACAAGCTGAACTGGTCAAGTAGATTATTAAATATGCATGCGGCACTACACAAGCAGAGTATGGCACACACAGTATGGCACACACAAGCGGCACTGGGAAAGCAGAGTATGACACACATAGGGAGCATAGGAAAGGCAGAATAGAGCAGGAGACAGGGAAGCCTATCAGGGCCACTCTATGATGTACTATACATACAATGACACAGTGCTGGTGCCCCATTAGCATCTTGAATAAGGTGTGAACAGGTGAACAAAGTGGGCAGTTTCAGTCTGGGTCTCAGGTGTGAACAGTACAGGGCTTTAGGGGTGTGAGCAATAGCGTTGTTGGCATTGCTTACAATATGCAGAGGATCACAGTTGTGAACAATAAAGGGGATTAGTCCGGATTTGAGTTTTAAACAATGCAAGGGCCAGTTAATCTCTGTAGTGATATCATTTAAAGCTTACACATGGTAAGCAGAAAAAGCAGGCTGACTTTCATTGAGGGCCACACAAAGGGGGGTCGCCAGTTGGACTGCCCTGAATTAAATGGTCATCAGTTATCCTTGGTGTGAGGTTTTGCAGTGGAGTCCACTAACGTTGTTTTCAATCAGGTGGTACTATTATTCTTATTCTGTATGTGAATTCTAGAATCCCTGCCAGAATTGATGGCAGAAACTACTGATGGTTTCCATTCTAGGTAGTAGTCTTGTCTGACAGCTTTACTGTATGTTTCACAGGGATATGAATACCAAAAACTTCCAGGAATATGCTGTGGAGAATGTATAAAGAGAGCATGTCTGATGACACTCCCTGACAACTCTACTAAAACCATGAAGGTACTTGCATTCCATTATTAGTTTCTTAAGTCTCAAATTTGGGATTCTGTAACATTAATTATTTTTATTGCTCTTGCAAGAAGAAAAAACAACTGGACTGATTATTGTATAATGTAGTCATGCCTTGATCATATAATAGCATGTGCCTATTTTAAAAAACATTCCTAACACTAGATTTCCATTTTAGCCTGGAGACAAATACACACCAGAAGAATATAAGTGTATCACTTATACCTGTAAATCTAATTTTGAAGTGGAATCCCAGATGGAGAAATGTGCCATTGCTGAACCATCCCAATGCTTACCAGTAAGTTTCTGTTTCATGAGAAGATCTAAATGTAATTACAGATGCAGTCACTTGGATTTGTAAGATAAATGCGTCGTGACTCAGGACTAATTGAAGAAACTGTGTTATCTAAAGTTATCTTAACTCATTTAATGCATTTAACCTTTTCATTAGCATACCAAAGCTCCATTGTTTTCAATGGTGAACTCTTTAATTGGATGGGATGCTTTGACACAATAGTCTGTGATAAGTGGGATAAATGAGATGGATGAGTTAAGTCACGACGCATTTAACTTACAATCCAAAGTGACTGCATCTGTAATTGTAAGCATCTGATTTACTTACTAACTGCTCAGATCTTTGCAAGAGACTTGCTCACTTTAGTATTGAAAGATCAAAACTTCTGGTCTTATTTTCTGTTATGTATAGCTACATTAGATTTGATACAACTAGATTTGCATTATTCAGAATAATTAGCCTGGGACATTGGTAATTTTGTTAGGAAAGTATTCATTTGCAAACCAAACTAGTCTCTGTGTTGTCATTTTACAATAAACCCCTGGAGTATATAATTTAAAAAGACAGATAGTAGAGTTAGTAGAATGTGCTAAAATAAGATTATTGGTATTATTTCGGTTTTTCAGGATAGATTTCATTGATTAATTTAAGCAAATTCAAAGGGTGGTTGCTTTAAAAAATTCAAACATTTACTAAGGTAAAATCTGCCCTGTGTGGTTGCATCTGGTTAACTAAATGGTTGTTAATTATCCATGGCGTGGAAGTCAAGGTCAATAAGTTTGCACTGGGGCCCACTTAAAGTACCACTAAAGGAGGTGGTTCACCTTTGAGTTAAATGTTATTATGTTATCGAATGGACAATTTTAAGTAACTTTTTAATTGTTCTTCATTATTTATTTCATATAGTTTTTAAATAATTTTTCTCCTTCTGACTCTTTCAAGCTTTTCCAATGGGAGGTAAACGACCCCATGTTAAAATAAATGCTCTGTTGTTATTGCTACTTTTGATTACTCATCTTTCTATTAAGGTTATCTTCCATTCATATTCCAGATACTTATTCACATGAATTCATGGTAGCTAGGCTAATTTTTACCCTAGCAAACAGACTGAGGAAATTCTAAACTACACAGCTGCTGAAGAAAAAGCTCAACTCAAAAGCCCCAAATAAAAAATGAAAACCAATTGCAAATTACTATAGGATATCACGCTCTACATCGTAATAAATGTTATCTCAAAGGTGAACAATCTCTTGTAGTTTGCCTTCAATAAAGTGGGACTATTACTCTTGTTCTGATTCTATATGTAGAAATTCTTGAATCCCTCCCAGAAATGATGACAGGCAACTGCTGTTGGTTTTTCTTTCCAGGAAGTAGTTTTGTCTGACAGAGCTTTACTGTATGTTTCACAGGGATA
The DNA here is from genome assembly GCA_024363595.1 of Xenopus borealis. Lineage (NCBI taxonomy): Eukaryota > Metazoa > Chordata > Amphibia > Anura > Pipidae > Xenopus > Xenopus borealis. The sequence continues at coordinate 18,244,377 of CM044437.1, read as the reverse complement.
TAAATACCAAAAACTTCAAGGACAATGCTGTGGAGAATGCATAAAGGACTCATGTGTGATGACGCTCCCTGACAATTCTATAAAAATCATGAAGGTACTTGAATGCCAAAATTGGTTTCTTACATCTCATAAATAATTTGGGATCCTGTAAGATTGATCATTGTTAGTGATGGGCGAATCTACCGCGTTTCGCTTCGCTGAAAAATTTGCGAATTTCCATTGAAATTCGCGAATTGGCGAAAAAATTCGCGAAACAAAACGAGTCACGTTTTTGACGCGCGTTGCGCCGTTTTTGACGCGTCTCGTCATTTTCGATGCGCGTCGCGTCGTTAACGTTGCGTCATTTCCGACACGCGACTCGTTTTTTTGGGCGAATTTTTTTCGCCAGCGGCGAATCGCCGGAATTCGCTGTGAATTTGATCCTGGCGAATACATTCGCCCATCAATAATCATGGTTACTGTTATTGAAAAATAAGAATTGGCACAAAAGCTTGTATAATTTAGAAACCCTGCTTTGGTCACATTTTAGCATTATGTGACCAAGTATATATATTGAAATGATATTTTGAAAACCATTGCTAATACTAGAATTCAATTTTAGCCTGAAGACACATACACACCAGAAGAAGACAAGTGTATAACTTATAACTGTAAATCTAATTTTGAACTGGAATCCCAGCGTGAGAAATGCTCCATTACTGAACCATCCCAATGCTTACCAGTAAGTTTCTGTTTCATGAGAAGAGGCATGTACTTCAAGTGCTATGAAATATGTTGGCGCTATAGTAATACATGTTAATAATTTTAGTACAGTACATCAAGATCAAAACCTTTGATCAAGTGACTTTATCTTCTGTTCTATATATCTACATTAATTGTGACAAAAATACATTTGAATAACTAAGAATAATTAGTTTGGGACTGTCAGGGCACTCCTTAAACAGACATTGGCCATTTTGTTAGAAAAGTATATATTTTCAGATCATACTAGGCTATGTGTTGTTGATTTATAATTAAACCCTTGGAGGATATAATTGAAAAAAAAACAACACAGTGTTAGTACATGGTGTTAAAACAAGATTACAAATGTTACTTCAGCTGTTCAGGATAGATTTCATTGTTCTATTTAAACAAAAGCAAGGGATGATTGTACAGCGCTACAAAATATGCTGGGGCTCATAGAAATACATGTTAATAATAAAAAGTACCTATCATTGGTTTAACACATCTGTGCAACATTAACTAAGATATTTCTCTCTCGGTGGATGCACATAGAATGGATTTAGATTTAGTTTTACATCTGGCTAACTGAATGGTCATCAGTTATCCTTGGTGTGGGGGTCAAAGCCTGGACATTTGCAATAGAGTCCACCTAAATTAGCTTTCGATCAAGTGGTACTATAATTCTGGTTCTGATTCTGTGTGTGTAAATTCTAGAATCCCTGCCAGAAATTAAGACAGAAACTGCTGCTGTTAGTTATGTCTGATAAAGCTTTACTGTATGTTTCACAGGGATATGAATACCAAAAACTTCCAGGAATATGCTGTGGAGAATGTATAAAGAGAGCATGTGTGATGACGTTCCCTGATAACTCTACAAAAATCATGAAGGTCCGTGAATGCCTAAATTAGTTTCTTGAGTCTCGTAAAAAATGTGGGATTCTTTAACATTGATCATTTTTACTGTTATGGAAAAATAAAAAAATAAAAAAATTGGCACTAAAGCGTGTATAATTTAGAAACCCTGCTTTGGTCACATTCTAGCATTATGTGACCAAACATATATTGAAATGATATTTTAAAAACCATTGCTAATACTAGAATTCAATTTTAGCCTGAAGACACATACACACCAGAAGAAGACAAGTGTATAACTTATACCTGTAAATCTAATTTTGAACTGGAATCCCAGCGGGAGAAATGTTCCATTACTGAACCATCCCAATGCTTACCAGTAAGTTTTTGTTTCATGAGAAGATCTAAAATTAATTCATTGTAAGCATCTGATTTACTTTGCACAGATATTTACAAGAGACATGTACATCCAGTGCTTTGAAATATGTTGGGGATATACAAATACATGTTTTAGTACAACAAGATTAAAACCTGTGATCAAGTGACTTTATCTTCTGTGCTATAAATCTACATAAAATTTGACAAAACTGCCTTTGAATAACTAAGAATAATTAGTTTGTGACTATCAGGGCCATTGGTCATTTGGCTAGAAAAGTATTTATTTTCAGATCACACTAGGCTATGGGGCAGATTTACTAAATTCACAGGAAGGATTCAAAATTCGATCGAATTTTCAAAAAGATTCGAATTCGGATTACCAAAACCTTTTTTTGAGTATTGCAACCATTGAATTTCAAAAATTCGATAGATTCGAATGATTCAAATAATTCAAATAAAAATGTATTCGAATATTTGACCATTCGATGGTCAAAGTACTTACCCTTTTAAAAATTATTTTATAGGCCGGTTCACTAGGTTGAATCCACCAAATTTGTTTTAAAACCCATCTGGGAAGCATTTTCAGATTGTTGTTAATTTATAATAAAACCCTTGGAGGATATAATTGAAAAAGACAGAATATAGTGTTAGTGCAATGTATTGAAACAAGATTATTAATGTCACTTCAGCTGTTCGGGATAGATTTTATTGTTCCATTTAAACAAAAGCAAGGGATGATTGCACAGCACTACAAAA
>CM044437.1:18199670-18210521 GCA_024363595.1 Xenopus borealis | reverse complement strand
AGGTGGAGGCAGTTGCAATCATTCCTTTTTGGGCCAGGAGGCCTTGGTTCCCTCTCCTTCGGAGGTTGGCAATATCGGAGCCGATGCCGATTCTGAAGTTCCCAGGATGGTTGTCTCAGGGAACAATCCAGTTTCAGGAGCACGATCATTTGTCTTTGATGGCTTGGAGGTTGAGAGGAGGCAATTGAAGAATCTCTCGCTCACGGACAATGTCGTTGATTTATTGTTGAAGTCGAGAAAAGTTAGCACCTCTTCTCAGTATTATAAAGTCTGGACTAAGTTTGCAGAGTTTGTTTCAGTAAAAGGGGAAGATCCTTTGTCTGCATCACCTGCTATACTGATAAGTTTCCTGTTTTCGGGGTTCTCGAAGAATCTGCAGTTTAACACATTGAAAAGCCAAGTGTCAGCTATCTCGGCCCTGACTGGGCGGTCATGGGCTGAAGAGCCCTTGGTGAAGAGGTTCTTTCGTGCCCTCATCAGGGTGAAGCCGATGACAAAATCTTTTGTTCCACCATGGGATCTTCCGTTTGTCTTGAAGGTCTTGATGGGATCACCATTTGAACCATTGGAAGCATCTTCGTTATGGAATATGACTTTGAAAGTTGTTCTGCTGGTGGCAGTGACATCGGCCTGCCGAGTAGGAGAGTTGTCAGCTTTATCAGCTTCGGAGCCACATACTGTGATATTTGCTGATAAGGTGGTGTTGAGACCCGCATTTTGATTTTTACCTAAAGTTGTCTCAAAGTTTCACTTGGATCTGGAGCTTGTTCTTCCCTCCTTTTGCCCTGACCCTAAGTCACCAAAGGAAGTGGCTTGGCATACTCTAGACCTGGTTAGAGCCATTACGATTTATGTGGAGAGAACTAAGTCTTGGAGGAAATCGGATAGGTTATTCATTATTCTGAATGGGTCGAGAAAAGGTCAAGCTCCTACGAAGAGAACCATTAGTTCCTGGATTGTGGCAGCCATTGCTAAAGCATATAATGTCTCAGGCAGGAAGGTTCCCAAAGGGTTGAAGGCTCATTCTACCAGGGCGTTGGCGAGTTCCTGGGCGACAGAATCCGGGGTGTCGCCGGAGAATATCTGTAGATCTGCAAGGTGGTCTTCGATCAACACTTTTGTGAAACATTACAAGTTGGATGTTCTTACCTCCCGGGAAACTATATTTGGGAGGAGAGTGTTGCAATCTGTATTGCGTGCTGTTGATTAAACCGTTATGTTATGCAAATTGTTCCCTCCCTTTCTTTTTAGCTTGGGGAATTCCCATTAGGTGAATGCTGACCATGGGTGACTATGGGAAAACAGGAAATTGTTTCATACTTACCGTAATTTCTGTTTCCTGGTCACTCTCCATGGCAGCATTCACCAGGGAGTTTTCCCACCTCAATTTGGGGACAGCTTTTTACCTAGACTGAGGGAGTGAAGGGGGGTGTAACCCTTTAAAGCTTTGGAGGATGTCCTGTCCGCTGGCCCACGGGGAGTTAACCCATTAGGTGAATGCTGCCATGGAGAGTGACCAGGAAACAGAAATTACGGTAAGTATGAAACAATTTCCTGTTTTTTCACATTGTGAATGTTTATAGGAGCTTTTTAAATATGGCAAAGATCACAAATTGCGAACACTCTGCACCACAACTTTGGTGGCGGAGAAAATATTAGCAAAACTTTTTCGCAAATTGCAAATTTAAGTTACTTTTAATGCTATTTTCGCGCAAAACAACCTCGCAAAGTGCCTGTACTCACGCAAAGACTCAACTTGTTTGCGAGTTGTTTGCGAAAATTCATTCACAATGCAAATTCGCAAAAACAGGAAAAACGGGCACAGTAGTGCAATATTGTAGCGTTCAGGAAAAAGCATGGGCAAAACTACCATTTGCGAACAATTATGCGCTGTGCAAACTTTATAAATGACCCCCCCTGTGTTTTTTCAAACCTAACACACTGAGACCAAAACTGGTACACTCTAAGGATCCAACTCCTAAATGAAAACAAAGCAATGTGGTATACACAGTCCAGTGTAGCGAGGAGTGCACAGATCTATAAATTGGGGAGACAATACTGCTCATCAAGTGAATGGCTTAGCATAGGAGGGGGAATTCTACAGGGCAAGACTCAACTGTCTTTCTACACCTAAAAGACAAGGGACGTTCTTTGAAGATAGCAATATCCAAACCAGAAGACCACTGGTTTGAAAGAGGCATTGAAAGAGGCGATTCATGTCAACGTGGAGAAACCATCCCTGAACAGAGGCGGGGGTCTTCCACACCACCTACATACAATGCTGTTCCCAAATCTATACCCCGGTGATTTCAGAAGACTTCACACATCCATTCATGCAGCTCTCACAATTAACACCTGTTTCTAGGAGTTGCATAACACATTGGTAATCCTATCACAGTAATTACACAGAATCAACACCTCTGTGAATTTCAGATGTCGCCTCTCTGAAGAGTTACCATGTGCCTTTGTAATTGTATTGTTGGAAGAATCTCTATGCCGAGAACTCCCCACACCCAGTTTAACTGAAGAAGCTGCTCAGATGAGCATTTTTCAGCAAGTCCAGTTGTTATTTGAATTACTTATATTTGATCTACTATGACCTGGATGAATGAAAATCTTCATAGTCATTTCTTTCAACTAAAATTGAATGCAGGGATTATTATTATATATTATGTTTTAAAATAAAATCTTTGTGCCATTGGCTTTTAGTCCAGAAGAGGATTCACTGATGAAAGAGGAAAACAGCTTAGTGGAAGGGTGCTCTTGCCCTGAACATTGGTCTGACCATGTAGACCTAACATAAGCCTCTTTCTTTCTTTCCTTCCTTTTTTACCTTTCTTCCTTCCTGCTCCTATCTTTCTCTTTTCCCTTTTTTTTCTCCTTTTCTTTCTACTCTACTATCTAGGTTCTGGTTGCCACCGGAGTTACTAAGGGAACGCTGGACCAGCAATGGTTGTTAGGTTTAGCTTTACCTAACAACGCCCCCAGTCTTGCATGCACACCACCTACTGCCTACGGCTACTCATTACACAATTACTTGCTTTGATGCGCATGTTTCGTGTAGTACCGTAAGACCGATATGACAGAGGAGGTTGGGAGACCTTGCAATAATGTGCTCTGCTACTGTACCTATGACTCAGGACTACTAGAGTGTAAAACATGGAACAGCCTTCCTTCTGGACCGGTAAATATTTGCGTTTCCCTGACTGTTATCCTTTATTATATCTGACAATTTTTCGAGCTGCTTGAGCTGCACTATGAAGTTTTGATACAATTACCGATGCAGTAAACTTGTTACTATGTTGAATTCAATCCAGTAATGTTTGTTACTTGTATTGTGCATCTGCTAATTTGCTGCAATCACTGCTAACTAGTAGTGATGGGCGAATCTCCCGAGATTCGCTTCGCCGGAAAATTCACGAATTTCCAGAAAATTTGCGAAATTGGCGAAAAATTTACGAAACGAGATGCGGGACACTTTTGACGCGCGTCGCGCCATTTTCTGCGCGCCGGAATTTCGCTGGCGATTCGCGCACTTATTCGCCAGCGGCGAATCGCGGGAGTCCACCGCGAATTCACCCATCACTACTAACTAGCCATCTACTTACATTCCTATATGTATGAATTTTGTATTTTTATGATCTCTTTTGTTTTTTGATAATTACTGTTTTTTTTCCTGACACATTTACTTTGCCTAAACGTCACTGTGACATCACTGTCTCAGCTTTCCCACCACTGGGGGTTTAAATGGTTGGTCTTTGTTTGTGGTGGCACTTTGAGAAAGGCTAGAGTGCTAGCCAAAACATTAGGTGTTCTTTTCTTTAAATAAACACATCACAAGTCCTGCATGTGCAAGCTTTCTTTGACTCACTTTGTGCATTTGATAAAAAAGGGGATAAAGGGGGAAAGGGAATTAGAGGAGGGACTGGTAGACATTAGAATGAAAGAATAAAGCAAATAAACCATGAAAATCATAGCCAACATAGCTCTATTGTCAAAGGTCTGGATTATGTACAGTATGTACACTAATCTCTATTTTTTCTTTAAATGTGTTCTTTCTGTATCTGTTCAGAAATGTTTTTTGGGAATGTTTGTATTAAAAAATTTAAAAAATGTTTATATTTACTTCCAGCCTGGATCTCCTGTCTATTCAGACAAGTGTCAGACATGCATGTGTGGGAACAGAAGTACAGGTCTGGAAATAAAATGTCAGCATCTTGTCTGCAACATAAAATGCCCATCTGTAAGTACCACATTTCATTTCAGATTTGATGTTTCAGTGTTTAACACTTGATTTTATTGTAATTTCATATGTATGTGACTGTAAAGGTCTGTGATGTAATTATCTGTGTTGAAATATGATGTTAATAATGTATTATCTGTGCCCCACAATATAGGGCTTTACACTGAAGTAGAGCAAACAAGACTGTTGTGGAGTATGTGAACAGACCCACTGTGTCTTGAAATAGGATGGAGTCTACCAACTTTTCAATGTATAAGTGCATACCTGGGAGTACTGTATGTTTAAAGGGTCAGTTTAAAAAACTGAATATTTGGGGGATATCAGTATCTTAATGTTCTAGCTTGGGGACACAGTGCCGGCCCAGAATAATAACTGCAGAGTGTACAGCTGCACAGAAATTAAGAAGCAGTTTATCAGCTCTGTCTTGTAGATCTCTTGCCCTCCATTTTACGAGGACAACTATGAACCGGTGAGTGATGAGTAATGCCATTTCAGCAGGTCACCTTGAAAATTCAGACATGTGACCTAAATTTAGAATATTGGCAGTGATGTTTTTAGGTTGAAAAATGTAATTTCATGTTTATACAACTGCATAAGCTAATTTCATGTTATTACTCTCATTCACAGGGAACTATTCAATTCTTACTCAATGGCTGCTGCAAAATATGTAAGGATATTACTCAAATTTTCATCATGTGCCCCAACACATTCACCCTTCCTTTGTTGTAATCAAATATACCAATAGCCTGGACCTGTTGCTAGGAAATCGTGGTGTATTTAAGCATAGATTTGACTCTTGCCATGTACTCATGTACTGTATAATAAAGAGGGGGGTCTTCATTATGTACCAGTAGTAAATGATGGTGGCAACATAAATTAATTTATTCAAACTTCTCTTTCCTTAAATAATAATACCCCTACCTCTTATTCTTCCAGGTATTCAGAAGACCACTACATGCAAGATAAAACCATTCTATGATTTTGTCACATCAGAACTGTCGATCTCACCAGCCATCAAAATGTTTCACTGTGACGGAACCTGGGATACATTTTCCAAGTAAGAGTCCCACAGAATATATATTTATGGCTACCCAGATGGCATGGATAGACATATAAGTGTCGGGATTGGAAGGTGTTTGTGTAAAATGATTATTCCATAAAAGGAACCTCTAAGAAAAACCTAACAAAGACCCCTAAATTTGCTCATAGCTTGTATAAAAATTGATAATCTAGTACTAAGTAAAATTTAACAGAAAACTGGAATGGAATACAGGTATAGGATCCATTTTCCAGAAACCCATTATCTGAATTAGGAGGCCATCTCTCCTAAACTCCATTTTATCCAAATAATCCACATTTTTAAAAACTATTTCCCTGTTCTTTGTAGTATTAAAACAGTACCTTGTACTTGATCCAAATTTTCGGCAAAGTGAAACGGGTCAGATTTACCCATCACTATTTATGACCTGAATCCTTAAAAAGAGTCTTTAAACTTGTAATGGTATATCAAGAGATAAATTTACTCTAGGTCTAGTAACCAATCATAATTGTATTTTTCAACAGCAGGCCAGATAAATGCTGGTTGATAACTAATTGCTGCATATAGCAAAAAATGTACAGTTAGGGCATCCATTATCTGAAAACCCATTATCCAGAAAGCTCTGTCTCCCATAGACTCCATTTTATACAAATAATTCACATTTTAAAAAATGATTTCCCTATTCTCTGTAATAATAAAACAGTATGTTGTACTTGATCCAAAACTTGAAAGACATAATGAATCCTTATTGGAAGCAAAACCAGCCAAATTGGTTTATTTAATGTTTACATTATTTTCTAGTAGACTTAAGGCATGATTTCCAAATTACAGAAAGATCCATTATCTGGAAAACCCCAGGTCAGATTGGCTTGTTCTTTAAGAGACCTTTAGGTCCTACCCATTTACTGTTTGCCACAACTACAAGTGGTTAAATATATAATCCATCTGGTATAGTATGTGGGTAGGACCTACATATCTTTTAAAGAGCAAGTCAGAGAGCACCTTGCACCTATTGACCTGGAGCATGACAATTTATGTAATAACAAAAAACCTACTGGTAAATAAAGCATTCCAGAGATTATTATATGATCCCCCTGTATATTTATACATAGTTATCATATCACCCCTCAAGCACCTCTTATCCAGCATTAACATCCCCAATTTGGCCAGTCTTTCCTCGTGGCTAAGATTTTCCATACCTTTTACCAGCTTAGTTGCCCTTCTCTGTACCCTCTCTAATACAATAATGTCCTGTTTGGGTGATGGAGACCAAAACTGTACAACATATTCTACATGGGGCATTTACTAGTGCTATATAAAGTGGAAGAATGTCCTCCTCCTCCCATGACTCTATGCCCCTTTTAATACAGAGCAAAACATTATTTGCCCTTGATGCTGCTGACTGGCATTGCTTGCTACAGCCAAGTTTATCGTCTATAAGGACTCCAAGGTGCTTTTCCATAATGGATTTGCCTAGTGCAGTCCTATTAAGGGTATAAGTGGCTTGGATATTTACATTCCAGGGACATGACTTTACATTTATCAACATTGAATGTCATTTGCCACTTAGCTGCCCAGATTGCCAGTTTGTCAAGATCCTGTTGCAAGGATGCCACATCCTGGATGGAATTAATTGAGCTGGAAAGTGTTGAGTCATCTGCATACACTGATACATTACTTTCAATACCTTCCCCTGAGTCGGTGCTGTCCAACTTCTGTGTTACCGAGGGCCGGCATTTTTCTGGCCTACATAGTGGAGGGCCAATAATGGAAGCCAGTGTTGACCACTCCACTTCCTATCCATTTGCAAACAACTTCATTAAGCCCAACAGACCTTAGGACCTTAGTTTAGAAAGCAGTCGTTTATGGGGCATGGTATCAAATGCTGTGGCAAAATCCAAATAGATCACTACTGCCCCCCCACAGTCCATCTTACTTACCTCATCATCAAATTGGTCTTACGTGACCTATCCTTCATAAATGGCAATGTAGAAAGAATGGATCCGAACACATTCGGTTCTGCAGTCTGAGAATTTTCCCTTTTATTGTGCCACCAAACTGATCAGCGTTCCGGGGGGTTACCCACCCTTAATCATCCTGATAACCACTAGCTGGACTCCCTAACTCTTTTTTCATAATTTGGACTGGCAACTAGATTACTGAAATTAAAAATTGGAGAAATGCTGATTAACTGCTGCAAAATAACCACCAACAATAAAATATGAAAACTAGTTGCAAATTATGTCAGAATATCATGCTCTACATCATAATAAAAGTTAACTAAACAACTCTAAAATTTAAAAATTTTAAATTGCCTTATAAAAGAGAGCATAATTCTAAGCAACTTTTCAATATACATTTATTAGAAATGTTCTGTACTTTTAAAGTTATTTATAAAAACATATGCTATTGAAAGCAGCATTTGCTTAAAGGGATCCTGTCATGGGAAAAAATGCATCAGTTAATAGTGCTGTTCCATAAGAATTCTGCACTGAAATCCATTTCTCAAAAGAGCAAACAGATTTTTTTTATATTTCTTTTTCAAATCTGACATGGGGCTAGCCATTTTGTAAATTTCCCAGCTGCCCCAAGTCATGTGACTTGTGCTCTGATAAACTTCAATCACTCTTTACTGCTGTACTGCAGGTTGGAGTGATATCACCCCCTCCCTTTCCCCCACCCAGCAGCCTAACAACAGAACAATGGTAAAATAACCAGATAACAGCCCCCTAACACAAGATAACAGCTGCCTGGTAGATCTAAGAACAACACTCAATGGTAAAACCCCTGTCCCACTGCGTACTATTCAGTTACATTGTGAAGGGAAAAACAACAGCCTGCCAGAAAGCAGTTCTCCCCTAAAGTGCTGGCACAAGTCGCGTTTCCCTTTAACTTCTGATTTTATGTTAAACAATGTTGCAAGAGTTTTAGTACCCAAGCAAAGACAGAACTGTTCTATCAACAGTCTTGGCTACCAGGGCAGAAAGTAGAAAGGGACAGAAAAGTGTTGCTTTAAATAACAATACATATTAAAAACCATGTAAAAGTTGTAATTAATGTATACTGCAAAGTTGCTAAGAATTCACCTTTCTTTTATTAGGCAATTTTGTTTGTTGTGGTTTACTTGAACTTTAAGAAAAAAGGAAACTTTTTCGATTTTAAAATTTAACAAAATGCCAGCTGGCCTCAATAAAGAAACCTAGATATTTCTGATTTTAGTGAACCTTATTTAAGAGTTTTCAGTGGTTTTGTTACTGTTTTTGAACTTTTACTTCTAGAAAACTGGGAATGATTCTGCACTTGTATTGTGTATATTGGGTTCATGAATAAGCCCCATCTAGTGACTATTTTAGTGTACAACAGTATCTATGTTTCCACTTCATGGTAGTGGTTCTAATAAAGCTGTTTGGAGCTACATGATGACATTATCACTAGGTTCCTTTTGAGGCCTTGAACATATCTGGAAGCCACATGTGGAGGTGTAACTCTGTGAAATGGCTTGGAGTAAGGTATCATGCCTTTTTAGAATAATTTTCAATGCTCTTATCAAGAATCCAGAATTTACTACAATTTTATTGGGGAACATTTGAGAAGATGTGTGGTACCTACATTTTGTATATGTCTGTGAGTAAACATTTGCCATTGGTTTTATGCTAAGTTAATAAATGCAATCTGCACTATATATTTTTTTCTTTTGTTGATTTGGTTTCATATATGAGTGAAAACTGAGATATGCTGCTAAATGTTATATTTCTTGTGAGTACCCAGGTACACTGCATGTGTTTGGATTAACACTGCGTGTCTTATTTATTATATAGGATAGGCAGCACGAAAAAAAAACAAAAACCAAATTTTTATGAGTATTTAAATTAAAGTCTGGCTAAATTAAGTCTGACCAAACTAGAATCCACAATTTGACCTTATTTTATCAGTTGAGAAAATTGAACGAAAATCTGAATCGCTCGAAATTGCCTCACGAGGCAATTTTGAGCTACTCTGAAAAACGCACCGCCGCGTGTGAATAGGCGCAGGCGACTTTATTCCTAGCGGTTTGCGAGATACTAGCAAGCCATTCAGGGAGATTAGTCACTGTGATTAGTTGCCAGGCAACAAATCTCCCTGAACCTTCGCATCTGGCCTTACCCTAAAGGACATAAAAAAATTAAATTGTTTTAAAGTAATAAAAATATAATGCTGTTGTTTAGCCATGGGGGTAACTAGTCAAAGGAGTAAAGGCTCAACTTACACAGCAGATAGAACATAAGCTCTGTAGAACATAATGTTATTTGTTATTACTTATCCTTTGCCATATTGCCATTATTCAAGTTCCACCATTGCTACTCAGCAGCTTGTTTATATGAACTATTGTAGTGTTTCTGAAGCAAACATGATATTTTCATTTTGTGTTACTGTTCCTTTAATAAATGTGTGTTGAATCTGTAGTGTTTGCTTTGGGCATTTTTTTGTTTAATATGGGATGAAGTGGGTTATTTTGTCTTCCCATATTTCTTTTAGAATCTATTGCACAAGTGCAATTTTGTGTAATTTTCCATTTAGGTTTTCACAGTTGTTTGGAAATGTACCTTCTTTGAGGAAGTTGAGTTGAGTATATCTGCCTCCACTGGAAGAGTCCTGTGCTGCCTATCCTATATAATAAAGTTAAAGTGTCTCTGCGTCCAGTCCCTGTGTCTGTAGAATTGCGCTACTGCGCATGTGCCGCACGGAAACCCGCCAACCATGCCTAACACTACTATAATGCAGGCACCACTGTTACGCGAGAACCTACGATGTAGACACGCCGTGTAACCATCCATTGGTTAGGACGCCAAGTTGGGCGGAGCGATCGTGGAACTCCACAGCCCAAGCACTCTAGACAAAACACCGATTCAGCATGACCGGGATTAGCCAATAACCGAACGCGGCTGAGAGTGAAACACTTCTGGACGGAGGAGGAGGAGAAAGTTGGAAGTAGGCAAGCGACTCGGTTAGGGGACACAGGATAGATGACTTGTGAGTATATTGGGAAGGTAGAATATAGGTCTGTGCAGCTTGTGCAGTACATGTAAACAGTCTCTTGCTGGCTCGAGAGTCAGGGTCAGGGACGTGTGCCACGTCAATCACGGCCTGGACTCCCCCGAAGTGTGTGCAGATAATGTAGAGAAAGCAGGACTGTTCTCTCAGCCGATGGCGTCTGTGATTGCTGTCTATTTATATAGTGCTTCTGCTGCTACAAGAATACACTGTCACAGCTGCATTATACTAACGTGCCCTAGAGACAAAAGCCAGCGGGCTTAATGGCCATTCTTATGTTGAGGCTTTATGAGTGTAAATGCTATAGCAGCACCCCTGTACATACATCACTCTGCACTGCACTCCGCTGCACTGCACTTGTCTGCACTGCACTTGTCTGCACTGCACTTGTCTGCACTGCACTTGTCTGCACTGCACTTGTCTGCGCTGCACTCCGCTGCGCTTATCTGCCCTGCGCTCTGCTGCGCTTATCTGCGCTGCTCTGCTGCGCTTATCTGCGCTGCCCTGCGCTCTGCTGCGCTTATCTGCGCTGCCCTGC
>CM044437.1:18164828-18196672 GCA_024363595.1 Xenopus borealis | reverse complement strand
TGCGAAAAATTTGCGAATTTCTCTGGAAATTCGCGAATTTTTCGGCGAAGCGAAACGCGGTGCAGGTCATGATGTCATGAAACATCTTCAAGGATCTTCAGGGACATCTACCACAGACGTCTTCATGACTGTGTTTGGTTTGGGGCTGGAGTTGGGCTGGCTGGAGTATTTTCTGATTTTGATCCCTACATCTTATCATATTTTACTATTATTGGAGTAGATGGAAAATAGATGCTACCAGTTGGGTGAACACATTATCTAGATGTTACTTTTGATACTTCCTTTATTTCCAAAAAGCTCTGGGGTAAACTTGCTGTTTCTTTGTGTATAGCAATTCCCCTTTCTGTCTCAAACCATTTATCAAACACTCATACAAGCCCTCATCTAGACTGGACAAATGCCATTTTTTACTATCTGGCAAATCTGCTCCAGACTTTCCCATTTTATCCATCCTATACCCAGTCACTAGAGGTGTCATTTACTTTAACCCCAGACAGGAGTGCAATAGCACTAAGGGGTGTGCTCTTGCACCCCTTTGTACTCATGCAGAGAGATCCGCTCTGCAGCCGCTGGCACTCTATAATTTGTGCTCAAATTAGGGAGCAGGTAGGATGCAAATTGAGACATCTTCAACAATGCATGTCTCCACAGTGCAAACACCTGCAGCAATTACTTGCAAAGCATTCTACTCATACAGTATAAACTATACAAATGGATGAAAGTCAAATTGATATTTTATTTTAAAAAAATCAGAATACATACAGATGAAGCCACTTTGGATTGTGTGTTTGACACAGAGTAACTAAACTCAGACTTCACACTTGTCTCATTTAACACAGAAAATTGCATCACAGTATCCCATCTAATTAAAGTGTTCATCATTGTGAACAATGGTGCTTTGGTATGCTAATGAAAAGGTTAAATACATTAAATGAGTTAAGAGAACTTTAGATAACACAGTTTCTTCAATTAGCCCTGAGTCATGACGCATTTAACACAAATCCAAGTGGCTGCATCTGTATGCTATTGTAAAAAACACAGAATTATTAGAAAAAGGTTATTTAATTCATCATGATATGAAAGGTCTAAAATAACTTTTGAAATAGCAAAATATCTTGGTTTACAGTCATTACATTAGAGAAAGACCATTCTGGACAGTAGAATTATTTGAGACAAGTTGTTCTTTTTCCTACTCTTCAGGGAAATTGGCAAAATCTGCTGATGGGATTTTTCCCTCCTTCTGGATCAGTGTATTACATTGATCGGGTGAAGGGTGTAAATGGAATGAATAGAGTTTTTTGTTTCAGGCAACTATGGTACAATGTAGCAATTGTTATACCATGGTTATTATTAAATCTAACTATTCAAAAGGAAATGCATTCCAAATAAATTGTGAAAAAAGGGAGAGAAAAAAAGTTTTATGACTCCCTAATTGAATTTATCTTCTTCTGCTCAAATGATGGTTATATTTCTAATTACACATCCTTGTCAGACTCGCATACAAATATTGTTTGCCGATGTGACCCTGTACAAGCAAAGTTTGAAAACCATGGGGGCATACTGTATTTAATCTTGCTCATCATGATTACATGGATGGATTTTCACATATCACTAGTAAACCCTGTTATGATCAGTTGCATAGCCTGCATTATCCCCTCTAAAATAAACCCAGTTGTGTTTGGTAGTTTGGTATTGAATCTGCAAATGTTACATGGTAAAGTAGCACGAACACGGGAAAACTAATGTAAAATTGGCATGAACACAGGAGAACTAAAGTAAAAAATGGAATGAACACAGGAGAACTAAAGTAAAAGTGGCATCAATACAGGAGAACTAAAGTAAAAGTGGCATGAATACTGGAGGACTTAAATAAAAGTGGCATGAATACAGAAGAACAAAAGTAAAAGTGGCATGAATACAAGAGCACAAAAGTAAAAGTGGGATGGATACAGGAGAACTAAAGTAAAAGTGGCGTGAATACAGAAGAGCTAAAGTAAAAGTGGCATGAATGCAGGAGAACTAAAACAAAAGTGAGATTTTGAGACTTATCATACCCTTTAAGAACTCAAATTTGACTATTCGCCACCTAAAACCTGGCGAATTGCTGGTTTAGTTGATGGAAGACCTCCTGGGATCAATTTGGAGTTATTTGTAGCCTTTCCAGAGATCCAGGATCATTCCTATTCATCAGAGTTTGGAAAATTGATTCTTATAATAAATTTAGATGATAAAATAAAAAATTTTTGCCTTTACATCCTCTTTAATGTTTCTAACTCCAGCTGCAGGGACAAAGATCATGGAGACAGATTTAAACACTGATTAAGTAAGGGTCAAAGTGAATATTCGAATACAAAAAGTTTGATTTTCTAAGTAAATTTTTGAAAACTTCGACCATCGAATAGGCTACTTTTACCACTCGACCATTTGACTATTCGATTTGAATGGTCAAATAGTAAAATCATTCGACTTCAAATTTTGAAATAATGTCTCTTTAAACAAACTTTGATTTTTTTTTTTACTTCACCAAATAAAAGCTGCCGAAGTGCTATGTTAGCCAATGGGGACCTTCTAGACAATTTATCTATGGTAAGTTTTATTTTATAGAAGAACAATCCTTCAATCGTATGCTAAAATCCTTTGTATTGTTCGATTCAAAGGAATTTATTGTTCGTTTGATCGAACAATTGTTCTTCGATTGCAGGAATTACTGGAACTGCAAACTGGAGAGCTGTTGAATAAAGAGCTAAATAACTAAAATAAAAAAAAAATGGAAACTAACTGTAAAATATCCATGGATATCACTCTGTCTACAGCATACTAAAAGCTAATTTAAAGGTGTACAACCCCTTTAAGATATTGGATACTCACCTAAGGTGAGTGTAGCATGTGATAGCAACAAAACTAATAAAAAGAAAGTAAAACATTTCAACCTTTATTTATCTATTCTTGTATTCTGCTTCTATGGTTCAACAACTCTTAAAAAAAAAAAAAAATATTGCTCCAAAAATCTAGTACAGGTATTGAACCTGTTACCCAGAAGGTTGAAATTCTGTAATTTGGACCTTTATACTTAAGTCTACTAGAAAATCATGCAAACATTCAATAAACCCAATAGGCTTGTTTTGCTGCCAATGATAAATTATATCTTAGTTCGGATCAAGTACAAGCTACTGTTTTATTATTACAGAGAAAAAGAGAATCGTTTTTAAAAAATTTGATAAAATTAAGTCTATGAGAGATGGCCTTTCTATAATTTGGAGGTTTCTGGATAATGAGTTTTAGCATAATAGATGAGTTTTAGCATAATTTCATACCTATATTAATTTGTCTTTAGGAATTGTTCTTGAAATATTGTGAATATTTCTCCTTTTTGCTATGTTCTGTTGATG
Organism: Xenopus borealis; assembly: GCA_024363595.1. NCBI lineage: Eukaryota > Metazoa > Chordata > Amphibia > Anura > Pipidae > Xenopus > Xenopus borealis. Next base: position 18,193,283 of record CM044437.1, on the reverse strand, counting down.
AAATCCGTGAAATATTCTTACATATTAACAGATCTTTGTGAGCATAAGGAAATAATTTTCAGGGAGCTAGCTACTTCCTGCTGTATCACAGGTCAAAAAATGTCCTTCCCCAGGGCTTTCTGTAATTATTAATTTAGTATTTACATTTTCTACTTAATGTATCAGTCAAATCAATTGCATAGCTGAAATGAACTCTGCCCATTCTTATAATCTTTTGTTTGTTCAGAATTGCTTTTATGATATTTTCTTATAATCTTAACATTTTTTTTTTTTTTTAAATAACATACTGTATTCCACTTAATTTTTACCATGGTATAGAAACATTACTAAAAAAAGCTTTTTTTGAATGAAAAAAATATATAGTAAGCACCTATGGGATAATGTAAAAAAAAAATCTACATGTACAGGTATGGGACCTGATATCCAGACTGCTCTGGAACTGGGGTCTTCCAGATAATGGATCTTTCCATAATTTGGATCTTCATACCTTAAGTCTACTAGAATATCCTTTAATCATTAAATAAACCCAATTGGCTGGGTTTGCTTCCAATAAGGATTAACTATATCTTAGTTTGGATCAAGTACATTTTTATTTAGTTATGGAGTGCTCCCACAACCTTTCTTTCTTACTTTTTTGCAGATCAATTATACAGTAAGCTCACATCATTATCCCCAAAGTTGCCTTAAGTAATAGAAACATGAATTTAAGCTACTTGCATTTTTCCTTTCTCCTATGGGGCACTTTGCATGTCAACTTCAAGGAGCAGATTTGAAAAAAGCCAAGGGGAAGTAAGCCTTACCTATCATTATACATATTTTTTGGGTTAAGATTTGTAATAAAATAATTTGGTGTGACTGACCCTTTAAGTTTTAAACTCATATGTTTATAATGTGAGCAACATTCTACAAGTAAAGTAATAGGTAATGCCTTCTCTAAAACATTTTGCGCTAAAAGTAATAGCTAATGGACTCCTGTCACATTATAAAATGAGAGCAGTGGGTACTGGCATTCCAATCACTTTGTCCTGTGAAGGGGCAAGATATACCCTCCCCCCATCATATTATACAAGGACAGGTAGTGGCATCCTTACATGTTATACATTGTAAGCTATTGTCAATGGCATCAATGGCATATTAAGCAGTTCTTGATCTATTTGTGAGTGGAACTGGGCCATGCCACCTCAGGCAAATGACAATATACAACAAGAGGCATATTAATACTATGGTGTCACAGTCGGCACCCAATACCAGAACAAACGCTAAGCACCTTGGTCTAGGCTCGTGCTTCACCAGTAGTGTGACCGCCTTTGGCCTCGGGAGGAACCCTCAGCTACTCAGATGCCACCTGGACTTAAACGAGAGGTGCAGGCCAGCAATGGGGCAGGACTGTATAAAGTCTTTTAAAGGAAAACTATACCCCGAAAATGAATTTTTGAGCTACAGATAGTTTATATCAAATCAAGTGACATATTAAAGAATCTTACCTACCTGGTATATATATTTAATTAAATATTGCCCTTTTACATCTCTTGCCTTGAGCCACCATTTCATGATGGTCTGTGTGCTGCCTCAGAGATCACCTGACCAGAAATATTTCAACTCTAACTGTAACAGGAAGAAGTGTTGAAGCAAAAGACAGAACTCTGTCTGTTAATTGGCTCATGTGACCTAACTTTATAGTTTGTTTGGTATGTTTGTGTGCACTGTTGGATCCTAGGATCCCAGGAGGCTGTCCTTATTTTTTAAAATGGCTATTTTCTATTTATGATTACCCAATGGCACATGCTACTAAAAAGTGTATTATTATGAAAATGGTTTATTTACATGAAGCAGGGTTTTAAATATGAGTTGTTTTATGCAATATCTTTTTATAGAGACCTACATTGTTCGGGGGGTATAGTTTTCCTTTAAGCCGATGGTCACGGTACAGACAGGAGTAGGCAAGTTTGTGGTAAAACAGGCTGGGTCGAGGCAGGCAGATAGCTAGGAGACGTCAGGCAGGCAATGGGTCAAACCGGGTGATCAATCAGGTAGGATAAGGCAGAATCGGTAATCAAAGAACAGGCACGGGTCAGGATACAGAGAACAGGATAATCAATAAGCCAGGTAGGGTCAAACACAGGAAGCAGATCAGGTCAGAAGTTTAATAGTACAGGTAAAAGGCACCAGGAGCAAATCCTATCACGGGCAATGTATTCTATCAAAATGCCCCTTTAAATACATTTGAATTTCGCGCCATTGCGCGCAGGCATAATCACGCCAGCGCGCATGCGCTATAAGACCAGGAAGTGTGTGCCGCGCGCGAACTAAGAGGGAGGCAGTCGAAGGGGAAGGAAGTGGCGCGGCGGGCGTCCCCACCGCACCACTAGACCACCAGGGAAGGTATTTCTTACATATGGAAGCAGTTGATAATTAAATCCAGGTATATCGTGCTAGGCAGTGGAAACAGGCACCAATAACACACTATACAATGGGGGGGGGCAGATTTACTAAATTCACATTTGAACCATTCGATTAGAACATTATCGATCAATCGAATATTTTTTATTTTATCGTTTGACCAATAGAATTGCAGTAAAATCCTTCAAATTCGATATTCAAATTAGAAGGATTTTACTTCCCAAACAATTCCCAAGTATTCCCATGGTCGAATTCGAGGGTTTTTTAAGTGATTTGAAGAGAATACATTTCAACACTGTGCTTTCCCCTTTTGGCTCCAACATCATCCATTCACATTTTAAATGACTTCATAAAGGGCAACTATGCTGGAAACATATAGGGGCTGATTTACCAAGGGTCGAAGAGATATTAAAATAAAAAAATTTGATATTCAAATAAAATTTTTGAAAAACTTCGACCATCGAATAGGCTACTTCGTCCATTCGATTCAAATGGTTGAATAGTAAAATCCTTCAACTTCGAAATTTGAAGTGCTGTCTCTTTAAATATCCTTCAAATTTCTTTTTACTTCGCCAAATAAAATCTACCCAAGTGCTATGTTAGCCTATGGGTACCTTCTAGACCATTTTTCTAAGTTTTATTTACATCAAAGAAAAATCCTTTGCTAGTACTCTAAAATCTGTTGAATCGTTCCGTTTGAAGGATTTTTCTTTGATCGCAGGAATGCAAAATTTGGTGAAAAATCCTTCGACTTTGAATATTGCAGTCAAAGGATTTTAATTAGATGCTCGAATTTCTAAGTATTTTCTACCTTCAGTAAATCAGCACCGTAGTTTCGAATAAAAGCATTATTTGCAGCATAGCATTGCATCTTCCTGGTCTGTTTCCAAACAATTTCTATGTATTGACAATTTAAATTAATGTTATTAAAATTTAATGATAAACCTGATACTGTGGTGGCACTGCAATATATACTACAATATGTAATTAAATTTTACAGCATCATTGTTTCTTTCTATTCAAACAAGATGCCCAGACCATAATGATTAAGAATCAAAAGTGTCTCACAAGTTGATTCTACCACCATTGTTGGCATAGTGTTTTTTGAGGAGCAAGCAGTGTTGGATGTGTATGGCACAAATATTAAAATTACTTTGACAAAAAAAGCTGTATCTTGGTATCAACTGAGCACAAAACCTTTCCCACATTGCAGTTTGGTTACTTTGGCAAAGTACAGGTATTCTTTTACATGACAATTTCCCTTTAAGTATTGGGGGGTTGCAGATCCCTCCATCATTGTGCACCAGGCATTCACCTTAGGGAGAGCGCCAGGGTGTGCAAACATGGACCCTCATTATGCAGAATTTCCCAATTTGCTATTGTTCTAATTCTTATTTTCCTAATAAACTTTTTTTGAAAATAAGTAAATAAATATGTGTGTTTCAACCTCATCTGTATGGGAAAGACCCCATACAGATGGGGTCAAAATACATTGGATTCCTTTTGTAATATGTAACAATAAATACTGACTTATATTCGAGTGCTGTATTAAAAGGGCCATAGATTCAAGGGAGGAGGAGGTTATTCTTCCACTGTACAGAGTGCTGGTAAGCCCCATCTAGAATATGCAGTACAGTTTTGCTCTCCAGGGTTCAAACAGGACATTATTGTATTAGAGAGGGTACTGAGAACAGCAACTAAGCCAGTCAAAGGTATGGAAAAATCTCAGGTATGAGGAAAGACTGCCCAAGTTGGGTTTGTTCACACTAGAGATGAGGTACTTAAGGGGTGATATGATAACTATGCATAGGGGATTGTACAATAACCTTTCTAATGCTTTATTTACGAGTAGGTCCTTCCAGCTGACAAGAGGGCACCTATTCCGATTAGAAGAAATGAGGTTCCTGCTAAATATTTGGAAGGGGTTCTTGACTGTGAGAGCTGTGAAGCTGTGGAATTCTCCTAAGAACATATGGGGACTGATTCACAGACCGAAGATGTAAATTAATTATTATATTATATCATAAAGCCCTCTAAATGATGACATTACACGTACATGAGTCCATGTGGGTATATAACTGTTTATTTGCATATAATATGTATACGGGAGTTTGTATACTGCTGGATCAGTGCACCATATGAACCTGCAGTGAATGATTAACATCATTAGTTCTGCCCTGATATGTTTCAGATTTCCCATGTGATAAATATAGTTTGCAAAGAAAGGCTAAACATTGATTTTTGGATGAAGGGACTACTTGTGTTCTGGATCAGTTATACAGTCATGTGACATCTCCAAGGACAATAACTCTTTAGGCCAAATATAAAAAAATTTATATTTATTTGTTAGCATTTTGATCTTCACCTAGGATATTCTAACAAGGGCTAACACATTCTTTAAGCTTCTTCCCCTACACCTGCAGCAGTCCCTCCCAACTTACCTGTGTCAAAAAAAAAAAAGGTGATGTTCTGCCAAGCTGACTTAAGAGCAGTATATAAGGATCATCTCAATGTAATCAGCTCTGTCCTCTGTCCTCTATCACACTAACTGCAAGACTATGGGAAGCTTCAGAGGGATCTCACTGTGGACTCTACCACTCTTTTTGGGCCTGCTGAATGGTAGGTATAAATCAGCATTTAACAGAAGCAGATTTAATTACATTATTTTGTTAGAACTGCTGTATGTTGCATTCTGTGGGTGTGTATTTGGGGGAGGTATATTTCTAATAACATCTAGAAACTGAACATATTTATAACCATAAAAACCAGGGATCAACAACTGGTGAAAGTATGGATTCCCACTTCATGGAACTATCAAAACAAGGAGACAAATATGTCTGTAATGTTAACGTTAACATAAATAGTCTTTGAATTTTATGCTTTTTTCTGACTCTTTCCAAGTTTCAAATAAGGCATTTATTGTCTTACATTTATTCATTTATTGTAATTAGTGAAGGGCGAATTTGCCGCAGGCAAATTGTGAAACGCAAGGAAAATTTTGTCTGATGAAAATTTGTCGGCATCTAATTTTGGCCATGGCACGGACGCCCGTGCTCAAAATGAGACGCGCCGATGTTTAGTAAATTTTTCACTGTTTCACGAATTTCTCTAGAAATTCGCGAAAAATTCAGCGAAGTGAAATGCCCCAGATTTGCCCATCACTAATTGTAATTGCTACTTTTTATTGATCAGTTTTCTATTCAGGCATCTCCTATTCATATCGCAGTCTCTTATTCAAATCAATGCATGTTAAAGCTAAATAATTAAAAACTACAAACCATAAAAAATGAAAACCAATTGGATATTTTTTCTCTCGAAATTTAAAAGTGAACAAATGTGTTTACAACAGAGGTCTAACACATAGCATTTTCTTCTTAACTGTTTTAAATGATTATCCAATATAGCAGGGATCCCCAACCTTTACAACCCTTTAGCAACATCCAAAAGTAAAAGGAGTTGGGGAGCAACACTAGCATGAAAAATGTTCCTGGGGTGTGAAATAAGGGCTGTGATTGTCCATTTAGTAGACCCTATGTTGACTGTCAACCTACATTGAGGCTCTATTTGGCAGAGCACCTGGTTTTTATGCAACCAAAACTTGCATCCAAGCCTGGAATTCAAAAATAAGCACCTGCTTTGAGTCCACTGGGAGCAACATCCAAGGGGTTGGAGAGCAACATGTGGCTCACGAGCTTCTGGTTGGGGATCACTGCAATATAGCATGTTTTTATTGCATATACTACTTTATATATGTCAATTGACTTCAATATACTATTCCAACTACTTTACAGCTGTAAACAGAGCTCCAGATAGAGACATTGTCACAGCTGTGCACCCAATACCAGTGCTTAAAGGTAAATCATGTAAACATCAACAAGAATATCATGAAAGTCTTCATGGTATAATTCTGCTCATTAATGTGAATGAGGTGCTCTGTACAAGGTGCAAAAACGTTTGCACCCAAATGCCATCAAGGAAATGTGGCTTCATTACACTGTAATTCTGGAACAAAAAGAAATGTTTCCAAAACGTTGTGCTGTTTTCATTGTAATTTACACCCTGTTTTTAAGGGGCAGATTTACTAAGGCTTGAATTCTCGAGGGCTTTTAGCCCTAAAACTCGACCCTCGTAGTCTTGTCGGAGTAAAATCTGGTGAAATCAAACATCGAATTCGTAGGATTTTACCACTATTTGATTTCTCAATAGAAACGTACGATTTTACTCGAAAGATCCTAAAAATCCTAATGAGCTTCCCATAGGCATGTATAGCAACTCGGTAGGTTTGATTGGGTGAATTTGGCCATCGAATAAAAATTTAAAGGGCAAGTACTTCGACCATTGAATGGTCGAATGATTGAATAGATTTTCATGCGAGCTATTCGAATCATTTGATTCCATCTAATTTTGCAAATTCGATGGTCAAAGTGGCCAAAATTTTGACCTCTATATAAACTGAATAATGACATTTCAATTAATTACCTGCAGCTATCAACCCCGCTCATAATAACAAAGTATGCAGCACTTGGGGGAATTTCAACTTCAAGAATTTTGATGGTGATGTATTCCATTTCCCGGGAACCTGCAATTATGTTTACTCTTCACATTGCAAAAGTGATTATGAAGACTTCAATATCCAGATTCAACGCACCCTCATCAACAGTATCCCAGAGATCAGAAAAATCACCATGAAGATCAATGGGGTTGTGGTGCAGGTCAATAAGCAGAATGTGCTGGTTGGTGGAAAAGTGTAGGTTTCACTTCTTTATTATTTATTGAATGTGGCTGTACACTGAAGGCTTATGATTGTATGACTATAATAGTTACTGTGGAAAAATTACAATGGTAGAACTACTGTGTTTGCATGTACAGTACCTATCATATTTAAAGATAGTATTGTGACTACACTTGTTAAAGTAGTTATCTTCTAACTGTTTTACTACAATACATGAAACACAATATCCCACTTTTCACTCTCATTTTAGAGGTTTTGAAACTATGAATGAACTTTTCACCAAAACCACAAATGCCATGTCCATTGTTAAAAGATCTGAGACTAAAAAGTACAAACGAGGAAAAAAAGGTGAACAATGTGCTAAAAAAATACAGAAACTTCTAAATCCTCTAAAAATTGTAGTTTGTTTCAGCAAAAAAAACCCCCAAAAATGTCTAAATGATTCTAAATGAATTAAGAAAAAAGTCCAAAAGGTTGAGCACAGCTCAGCTTGACTTCTATAGTCAATGGGAGCTGTTTTTTTAAATTATAAATCTCACATTTTTAGAGTTCTAGAAAAATGTATTAAAACATTTTTTTACAAAAAAAGGAAAAATAATCAAAAGTGAAAAAAATGTATATTCAAATATTAATGAAATGCCCTATCTTCTCGTTAGATTTATGCTGCATTTGCTCTTAATTGTTGTTAATGTTTCTTTATTTTGATAAATTAAATTTACCAATTAAAGTAAAAGACTAGACTGTCATTTTCATAAATATTTAGCTAATTTCAATACAATAGATATATAACCAGGTTATTAATTTTTTCTGTCGTTCATTATACAGAGTGCAATTGCCTTACAGTGACTCTGGTGTTCAGATTGAGAAACGTGGTGTCTACCATCAGGTCAGCAGTAAAATTGACCTAGTGCTAACATGGAATGATGATGATAATAGTCTCTTGGTAAGAAAACACATTTAGAATGGGAGGGAACTAACAATATAACATTTCTTTACAATGAATTCTCATAAAATACAAATAAAAATGTGTTATTCTGTGTAGCTGGAACTGGATGAAAAGTATGCTAACCAGACTTGTGGCTTGTGTGGAGACTATAATGGCATATCTATCCACAATGAATTCATTAACAATGGTCAGTTTGTTTTTTAAAGTCTTATTCCTTTTTTGTCATTTTCTCTGGTTGCCTTGCCAATGACTTGCATTTCTATTATTTTTTTCTCCTCTCATTACTTATTCCACACCTTCCCTCTCTCTCTCTCTCTCTCTCTCTCTCTCTCTCTCATATACTAATTATCATTTAATTTTCCTTTTTCTCAAAGTTCATAAACAGAACAAAACAAATATACATGTTTGTATATGTTTTTATGAAAGGTGCCTTCATCACAGAAGCTCAATTTGGAAACCTTCAGAGACTGGATGGTCCCACAGAACAATGCCCAGATGTACTGCCACTGCCAAAAAACAACTGTACAGACTTTGTAAGTAAAAAAAGTAAATACCAAAAACTTGAGAACCAATTTGTTAATTATGTTGAAACACCATAGGTGTAATTTAATATCGGGAAAATAGGGCCAGATTAAATTCAGTGAGAAAAAATTAACTCATAGATGAGATTCAGTTCGAGGAGAAAAAACTTTTCTCCTAATTCAGTTCCAGTTTTTCCCGATAGAGTTTTCATGTGATAAACCATGAGTTTCTGAATTGAATGGCATCACAATTGAATCTCGTCCATGAGTTTTCATGTGATAAACTGTTTTATCACTCACTGGCCCATAGTGTGAAAAGTGCCTTGATTTATTGTAAGAATTGCTCCAGGTCCCTGTGCTCAATTTTGAAGTCCCCATTGTTCTAACGTCCTTCCCCATGGATACAATGTTATTTGGATTAAGCAACTTTATATTTGTGGGAGTAAGAGTAGGCACATAGGTATCACCCCACACACAAGACAGAAAACAGTAGTACACAATGGGGTCCTGTCCATACCAAATGTCCAAAGGCAGGTGTTAAGGAAAGTTCTGGACTGTGCCCCCCTGCTCTGCTCCTCACTCAAAAATTCTTTTCACCACACAGTGCACAATGCAGCTGTTCCCCAGAACAGAAGTGTTCCATGGTAGTGCTCTTGCATTTTTACATTGGCTTATGCATGCTAGCTGGTCGGCTAAGATTCACTGTTTCAAATATCATTGCAGCACAGTATGACTGTGCTTATTGCCTAGTGTTTAACATGACAGAATTAGAAACTCCTCATTATTAGTGATGGTAGAATCTGGGGGGATTTCGCTTTGCCAAATTTTTTCTCAGGAAATTAGTCAAAAATTCATGAAATGCTGCCGGCATCTCGTTTTGGATGCGGGAGTCCATTTTTGGACGGATTTCGGATGGATTTTCGCCTGGCAAATTGTTGCGGGCATTGCAAATTTATTCACCAGTGGCGAATCGCAGGAACTCAACTACTCATTAAGTTCATCAGTGTGAGAAGCACTTGTGCCTGGATATGAGCCCTTTACATTATTTGTTTCATTTACAGAAATTACAGAAAAATATAGTATTCTCAAAGTGGTATATGAGGCATGATCTTCCTTGTATGTTTCAAACAACTGTATTCAAGAAGATCTTCTGCCATTGCTCTTTGGTGGGCTTCCCAAGCTCTTTGCCACTATCAGTCTAATTCAGCACATTAGAGCTACTTCAACAGATAGAATATTAAACTATACCATGCATCCATGGATATGTGTCTGCAGTCTAATTGCTACAGAAGAAATTATTTTGAAAGATTTTGAAACTTTTTCATTTTCTTTTCTAATATTCCAGAAAAACATCTGTGAAAACACTCTAATGGGTTCATCCTTTGCAAACTGTCACTTGTTGGTAACTGTTGAACCCTACATTGAAGCCTGTGTGCAGGATCTGTGCCGCTGTGTGGCTTCCCTCTGCATGTGTAGCACATTTGAAGAGTATTCCAGACAGTGTGCCCATGCTGGTGGTCAGCCAAGTAACTGGAGAACAAATTATTTTTGCCGTGAGTGTTTTCCTTTGTGTTAATAACTCTTAAAATAAATTAATGTTATTGGCTGAAGGAAATAAAAACCCAAATTGTGAAAAATTATAGTTCAGTAATACATATCATGCTCTTTTTGACTGCAGCCCAGAAGTGCCCTTTTAACATGGAATATCGAGAATGTGGATCTCCTTGCACTGACACATGTACCACCCCCGAAAGAGCACATTTTTGTGATGAGCATTGTTTGGAAGGATGTTACTGTCCTAAAGGTAACAATAATTTTCTAGTGCACATTTTACTTTAATGGAAAGTAGTAAGTGCCTTCTCATTATAAATGTATAGTAATTTGTATCCTCAGTTCACTTTACTATAAAGCAAATGACTGTGCATTGAATCACTGTGTGAGGGCTTAATTCATAAATGTGTTTTAACATTTACTCTTATTGGTTAAGTCATCAATTGCTAATTTACCCCTAATACATTTGTTGACCGTAGGAACTGTATTTGATGACATCAACAACTCAGGCTGTATTTCTGTGGATATGTGCCCCTGTACAATTGGGGGAGAGACATACTCTTCGGGAGAATCGTATTCTACTCCATGCCTTGCCTGGTCAGTTCATGTAGAAATACTTCGTGGTGATCAGCCACACCATATTATTGTAGGGGTATAAGAATATAAATTATCCTTCATCTGAATATAATTGTATATCCATGTCACCTTTTTAGAGATATGACCCTACAGAAAGTCACGGAGTTACAGCAGTCTTCACACTTAGTTACATAGTTAAATTGTGTTTAAAAAACAATATACTGTATATGCAGTATATTTATATAAACATATAATATATACATTTAAACTGTATATACCATTACTTAACTACCAGAATAACTTAAAGGAGAAGGAAAGGCTAAAACTAAATAAGCTTTAGCAGAAAGGTCTATATAAATATACCAGTAAACCTTCAAAGTCATGCTGCTCAGAGTCCTCTGTTTCAAAGAAACATCCAATTCCTTTCCTTCTGTTGCATACACATGGACTTCTGTATTAGAGGTACATGCAAAAATATTCTGCAGCACACTGTTTCAGTTTGCCAAAGTGCAGAAAAGTGATTTATTCAGCCCATAAAAATACAAAGCGGCAACGTTTCGGGCCTACCAAGCCCTTTATCAAGCTTGATAAAGGGCTTGGTAGGCCCGAAACGTTGCCGCTTTGTATTTTTATGGGCTGAATAAATCACTTTTCTGCACTTTGGCAAACTGAAACAGTGTGCTGCTGAATTTTTTTGCATGTACCTTTATGACCCGGTGGCAGGAGCGGGTCTTTCAGTTCAGCACCTGACACTACAACAGTGGATTTCTTGTGAGGTGAGCACTCCGTTATAGTGACTGAATGGACTTCTGTATTAGACTTCCTTCTCTCAGATTAAACCTCATCTTAAACCTCCAGGGCATGGGCTTGAGCATGCTCAGTTTGTTCCTCTCCCCCTCCCTTATCCCACCTCCCTCCCTGCTGTAATCTGAGCTCAGAGCTATAAGTGAGCAGGGAGAGACTGGGGCAAGAATTTATGTCACACTAAGCTGATATGGCAGCTGCTATCCTAAACAAACAGGGAACATTTAGTGCTGTTTACTCAGGTATGGGAAAACATTGTATAGAATTAATATACTGGTCTAGCATGCACTATTATGGCTCATATTTTGGCTATAAACTGCCACAGTAGCTGTTCTTATCCTTTAAGATCACAGTAGCTTTAGATATTATACATACCCACAAAATATTATACATACCCACAAAATATTCCAAGCCACTTTTAAAGACATTAAAGGGTACCTGTTGGGTAAAAATGCTGATAGGGCCCACGTTCCGGTTGTATATAACTGTAGTTTTTTTTTATAATAAATTCCCCCTGCCAATGCTAAACTACCTGCACCAGGAGGGAGCTCCCGGTATGAGCAGCCATGTCTGGTCCATCGCATTCGGATAATGCACATGTGATATCACGCACATGCTCATACTGAGCAATTCGAGCCCGCTATTCATTATGCACATGCGAGTGACCGGATTAATTAAAGAAAAGTAGTTCTTGTTGAATTGCATATTTCCCATATATTTCATTTGAGTTGTCACCTGATAAACCATAACAAAATTTTTTATCACTAAACTGAATTTGACTGAATAGCTGGTGAACCAATAATTTATCTAAATACTTATATTCCTACAGTGTATGCTCTTCAGGGAAATGGAAATGTAAGGATTTGCCTTGTCCCTCAACTTGCTCTTTAGAAGGCGGTTCTCATGTGACAACCTATGATCAGACTCGGTACAGCATCCACGGTGACTGTAACTACATACTAACCAAGGTAACGAAAATATTCTGCAACATTTAAACAGAAACAAATTCACCTCTTAAAGGCACTGTACAAATGTCAGAGGTGCTATTAAGATATACATAGACATATGCAACAATTGAAATATATCAACCTTCACAGATATGCAGTGGTGGAGAATTCACAGTTGTTGCCGGACTTCACAGATGTGGATTATCTGAAAGTGAGACCTGTCTAAAGAGCATTATGATTTTGCTTCATCGTGGGGAGACTGTAAGTCCTCAAACACTTCTCAGACTCTCCTTATAGCAAAAATAAACTCCAAGGGAAAACTCATTAGGCCTTCTTTACCCATGCATTAACTTACAGATATAAAACTTTATCTATTCTTGTTCCTAAGTTGCTAACTTTTTTTATTACCCACACAGAATGTTTTGATCAAACCAGATGGTGGTGTGTATGTGAACAGTGTCTATACTCAGTTGCCAATATCTACAGGTAGGGTATAGTCATGTTTTATATTATATGGCATAGGAATATACAATATGTGCAACTAGAATATTACAGGAAAGTTTAGTGCTCTCTTTTTTTTTTTTGTTTTCTTATCATGTGGTTTTATTTGCAGCAAGAGTCACCATCTTCAGACCTACCTCTTTCTATATTATTGTTCATATGATTAAAGGAATCCAGGTGGTCATTCAGCTCATTCCCCTCATGCAAGTCTATGTGGTGTTGGATCCAATCTTTAAAACGAAGATATGTGGTAGGGATGGTTTTTGATAATTTTCTGTAAAAAACGCAAAGTAGTTCTACTTGCTCAGCCTAACTGGTCTACTTCCTCAGGTCTCTGTGGAAACTTCAATGACAAGCAAAGTGATGATTTCCAAGCCATAAATGGAGTGATAGAAGGAACTGGAACATCATTTGCCAACACATGGAAGACCCAAGCTGATTGTCCTAATATAAAGAACGTCTATGAAGATCCGTGCTCCCTCAGTGTAGAAAATGGTAAACAACTGTAGAAAACTGTGTACTGCTCTACGGGGCAGATTTATCAAGGGTAAAATTGATTCAAAGTGAAAGTTCGAATCAAATTCTAATAAAAAAAAAAAACCACAAATTTTTAATTAATTTTGGGCTTATTCGACTATCGAATAGCCCAAAATTCAAATTGAATTGAGTACTGTCCCTTTCAGAAAAATTTGATCTACAAATTTGCCAGATTGAACCTACCGAATTGCTATAGAATCCTATGGGAAGCTCCCATAGGATTCTTCTAAGTTTTTTTGATCGAATAAAAAAATTAGATCGATTGCTTAAAATTGTTCGAATCGATCAATTCAAACGATTTTATCAATCAATCCAATTTTTTATATTTCATCGTTCGGTATATTGAATTGCGTTAAAACCCCTTGAATTCGAAATTCAATTTGAGGGGTTTTAACTCGTCAAAAATTCGAGGGTCGAATTTGAGGGTTTTTAATCTACCCCTACGTGTTAAAACCTGTTACAATGGTTCTTTCCCCAAGACCATATGTGTGGTGGGATAGCTGTACATTGATACAGTATAAAGGGCCATATTCAAAGGGTTGGGGGCAGTTTAGCACATGAAAAATAATTGACAAGATTCAATTACAGGAGAAAAATCTCTGGTTCCAGTTTCTCCCATAGACTTCAATAGACTTTTCATGTGACAAACAGTGAGATGTTTTTCCGAATTAAATTGCATCTCAAATGGAATTTTGTCCATGACTTTTTGAATAATAATAATAATAAAAAACCCTTTTGTCATTTAAATGAATCTGGCTCATTGTGAGAAAAACGAGTGTATGCCACGGTATTGTAAAAATTTACCTTCATACTTCAGTTGGTGAACATTTGATTGACACCTCTGAAAAAGTTAATCCATACATATGGGTATGCACACTCTAATTAGAGTGTGCATACCAATATGTATGGATTGTATGCTTTGGGGGATTGTAGTAGGTACACCCCTGGGTTTTGGCACCTCTTTAAAATTCATAGTGTTACATTTAATTGTGATCTAGTAGTGTGATTAGGAGTGCCCTCCATTTATGTATATTTGTGTTCTGAAAAAGTTAAGTTAGAATAACACTGATTCAGCAAAAAATCTAATTAAGACCCCAAATTCAGATGCCATTGTAGAATTTGTATCAATTTGCACCTTAACTTAAGACATGAACTGAACACTTAGATGATGTCTACTACAATGTGCATATTGACTTTATGCAGTATAGGGAGCTTTGACAAAACATTTGACCACAAATGAACCCATGTGTATGAGTAAATATTATGGCATTTACATTAATCATAATACTATGAGTTTGCACCAGCATGGTTTTATGCGTAATAGATCTTGACAGACTAACTTAATTTCTTTTTATGAGAATGTGAGCAGGGACCTTGATTATGGGATGGCAGTGGATGTGATTTACTTAGAATTTTCTAAAGCATTTGATACAGTGTAACACAGATGGTTACTGGTTATATTAAATGTTGGCCTGGAACATAGTATTTGTACCTGGATAGAGACCTGGTTAAAAGATAGACTACAAAGAGTGGTGCTAAATGGAACATTTAATTGGACTAGTGTTGTTAGTGGAGTACCGCAGGGCTCTGTACTAGGTCCCTTGATTTTCAACTTGTTTATTAATGACCTGGAGGTGGGCATTGAAATTACTGTTTCTATTTTTGCAGAGGATACACAAAAAAAAAATTAAAGAACTGAGAAATCTGCATTTTTTCTTAAAATCACATTATTTTTGTGTGTTTTTAAATTGTAGAACAATATGCTTTACAATGGTGTGGTCTTATAACTGACCCAAATGGGCCTTTTGCTGCATGTCATTCACAAGTGAACCCACAATTGTTCCAAAAGGTAAGTCCAGTGTAGTTTATGATGTGTAATTTATGATGAGTTGTTTAGGGTATCACTGCCATTTGATGAGTATCTCAGTAACCGTTCACCAAGTCTTATTGGCTAACAATTAACAATATTTGTAACCTGATGAAAAGGTAACACATGAAGCTGATCATGCAGGTCCTGTTTATATATTTAAAGGATAGAAATGCATTTTTTAATAATTACAGTGACTTGCAGCATCAGCAGAAAGGTTCAGTAGCCATATACTGTAGCACTAGTGATACCAACCTTCATAGTAGTCCACAGGAACTCGCCATATTGGCTCTTGTAAGCCCAACTTTAGAGTGTCAGTTCTGAAAAGCTCTGTGTAGGGGTATTTGAACTCATCCAGCAGATTATGTAGTTTGTCTGTCACAGACACTAATAATACAGGGTTGATCATTAAATTGTAATGTAGAATGCACTGGTTTATGAGCTGCCATGGAATGTGAAGTCCTTTATCATGACCCCTACAGAGGTTTGCCATACAATACATTATACATTTTGGATCTTAGCTGTGGACCATAAAAGGACCCCTAGGGGGCAACAGGCCATCACAGGATTCATTAAGGCATTTACTTACTGTATTCCTACCTACTCTTTCTCCATGGGGATTGAACTGATTTGAGTCTGGGAAAATAATAACATACTTAATGCCATTTTCCCTCTAAGAAAGACTGTACAGAGTGCCCTTGTACTTTCTCTCTGTAGTTGACATTATACTGCAGTGTATTGACCATGTTACATTTTAATTAAGAATAATGAATCTCCCTATTTGAGTTTAGATTATGTTCAGTATACAATAAACTTTATGCTTTCTTTTCATTCTTAGAACTGTATGTTTGACACCTGTAATTGTGAGAAGAGTGAAGCTTGTATGTGTGCCTCCCTCTCCTCCTATAGCCGGACATGCCAAACAAAAGGTGTTATATTAACAGAATGGCAAGCAGACACTCCTTGCTGTAAGTTACAAGGATGTATTTCATATAAGAGATTTTTAATACAATGTTTCCAAGTCATATGAAAAAGTTTGCAACCCCTCTCAGCCTGCAGAATAATTTACTCCACTTTCAACAAAAAAGATAACAGTGGTATGTCTTTCATTTTATTTCATTTGAGTACTGGGGTGTTTTCTGAACAAAGATTTTTAGTAAAGCATTATTCAGTGGTATTACATTAAATAAACAGGCTGTGCAAAAACTTGGGTACCCGTGTAATTTTGTTAATTTGAATGCATGTAACTACTCAATACTGATTACTGGCAACACCAAATTGGTTGGATTAGCTCGTTAAGCCTTGAACTTCATAGGCAGGTGTGTCCAATCATGAGAAAAGGTATTTCAGGTGGTCACTTACAATTTGTGCTTCTTTTTTACTCATTGATCGTTGCGAAGGTAGTCACAGAGGGGAGTTCAACGTCATCAGTTCATATCTCAGTGCACGCCAGCTGTTGTAGTAACTTCAGGTGGGGTCCTTGTGGGGAACACTAAGTTTCTCGAATGGCTTCACTTTAGCCCCAAATTGTACAGCAATTCTTTTCTCAGTATTACACAAACTAGTATTTAGGAATCCTTTGGATTAGTTGTTCTTGAACCGCAACGCCAACCGTCTACAGTGATACTCAAACTCCTACCCCTGTTAATGCTGGAAATGGTTCTCGCAAACTACAGCTTCTGGCAAGTTGTAGTTTGCGAGCGCCATTTGCAGCATTAACAGGGATAGATTGTTCAGTATTATGGTTTAGGGGAGGTCTACAAAAATCAGTCTCAGAGGTTTAAGCTGTCAATTTAAACTGTAAGGAATGCAATCAGGAAATGGAAGGCCACAGGTAATGTAATCAGGAAATGGAAGTCACAATTGCTGTAGAACCCAGGTCTGGTAGGCCAAGAAAAATACAGGAGCGGCATATGCGGAGGATTGTGGAAATGGTTACAGACAACCCAAAGATCACCTTCAGAGACCTGCAACAACATCTTGCTGCAGATGGTGTATCTGTACATTATTCTACAATTCAGTGCAATTTGCACAATGAACATGTGAAGCCCTCACTCAATCAGAGTCACTAGCTGTATGCAAAAGCTCATTTAGACAAGCCACAGTCATTTTGGAACAAAGTTATTTGGACTAATGAGACAAAAATTCAGTTATTTGGTCAAAACAAAAAGTGAGAAAAACTCAAGAAAATCACCTGCTACCTACTGTCAAATTTGGTGGAGGTTCCATCATGTTGTAGGGCTGTAGGGCTAGTTCAGGGACTGGGGCCCTTGTTAAAGTCAGATGAATCCAATATCGTTCAAGCATCAGCTGGTGTCCGTTTTTTGGATGCTGGCAATGGGTGCCGGCATCCAAAAAAGGACGCTCATGTCCAAAATGAGACGCTGTGGCCTCCGATTCTCCCATCACTAGTCATTGCTGAAATACTACTGTTTTCAGAAGGCATGTCATATATTAAAAGGAAGATGCTTATTTGAAAGCTCCGCCAATAATAAACACAACTCCAAAGAATTCAGAAGGGTTCCCAAACTTTTTCATATGACTGTATTGATAATTATAATTTATTTCATGCAAACATTGAGTAGTTGGGTTGCAAAATACAAATAAATTATTTGTGAAGTTCAACTTTTTGATTTCTCCTGAAGCCTGTGTATGAAAAATAATACAATAATCTGATTACAGTCACTTGTGGCTTTTTCAGCTAATTTTATCAAATACTGCCCTGAATCATTAAACTACACCTATTCTATGAGCACCTGCCAGTCAACCTGCCGCTCACGCTTTGAACCAGACATCACCTGCAGCATCAAGTTCCTCCCTGTAGATGGGTGCAGCTGCACTAAGGGGTTCTACATGGATGACAATGGCAAATGTGTTCCTGAATCTGCCTGCCCCTGTTACTACAAGGGAAGTGCCATACCCTCTGGAGAAGTGGTCCATGACAATGGAATACAATGGTGAGGTGCAAAATTTGGTATTTATTTTCTCCTCAGCTGAATCAAAATTATACTATAAAATGAACTAACATTCAGATATGTATATTTTCACAAATAGTGATGGGCAAATGTATCTCCTTGTTTTGCCATGAAAATAACGCGACAAAAAAATTTTTGCTGCGTGTCAAAAAATCTTTTGACACCCACAGACTTTAATGGGCATCTGCAACATTTCGCCTGCAGCAAATTTTTGGTGAAGCGAAACAGGTCAAATTCGCCCATCACTATTCACGAATTGTAGCTGAAAATAAGTTTTTTTTTAATTTGTTTAAAACTGTAAGTATTTGAGATTTATTAAGTGCAAAAACCACAAAAATACTATAATAACAAACTTCACCAAGTAAAGGCAGTCGAGGTTCCATAGAAGTCAATGGCAGCTGCGCTAATCCTATTGGATATGACTATGAAGATTCTCATTCATCCAGGTCATGGTATACTTATCAAAAGTAACTCAAAGCAACTGGACTTGCTGAGATATTTTAATGAAGACGTTTCACTGCTCATCCAAGCAGCTTCTTCAGTTCAACTGACTGGTGTAGGGGAGTTCTCGGCATATAGACTCTTCCAACAATCCAACCACAATGGCACATTGTAACTCTTCAGAGTGACATCTGAAATTCACAGTGGTGTTGATTATCTATTATCTATTGGATATTTGTTTTCAGCATTCAGATTTGAGGTTTTCAGATTCTAATTGTCTGAATAACTCGATTTTGTAGAGGTTTTAGAGATATTCATCTCTTTCATAAGAATCTTCATATGAATAAAAGTCTCAAAACCACTCAAAGAAAAGAGATTCTTCACTGAAAAAGGGTGTAATTGACTTCTACATAACCTCAGCAGCTTTTATATGGTGAATAGTGATGGGCGAATTCGAGGCGAATTCCCACAATTCGCCTCTGGCAAATAAATTTGCGACTCACCAGCGAAATTTTTCTTGGCGAAAATTCGCCGGAAAAACGAGTCGCGCGTCGTTTTCGACGCAACGCGCCAAAAACGACAAAATTGATTTGTGAAACAGACAAAATAAAAATGTTAGTATAGTTTGTATGAAAGTTTTAATTGTTTTTTCACTCAGTGATGGACAACACTTCACATTTTACTACAATATTCTAGTTTCCTTAAATATGTACACCTGTTATCCAGAATGCTCAAGATCTGAGGTTTTCTGGATATTGTATCTCTCTGTAATTTATATCTTCATAACTTAAGGCAAATAGAAAGTCATGTAAACTAATAACTAATGTTATATAAATCACAATCCTAAGCATGGACCAGCACCTAGGGCAACAGAGAAGCCAATATTCCAATAAGGTTATTTTACACCCTGTGTGTAAATATATACAGAGAGTCCAGAGAGATTTGGGTGACACATATATTAGTATTTCCCCGGTGTATGTCCTCTCTCCAGAGAGAAAACATTAAAAAATCATTGTGTAATTCTATTTATTAAAAAAAAAATTCACTAAAAAGTTTTGCACACACATTGAGGTTTTAGTCACGTCTAGTCACAAGTCCTTTAGCAGGTTTAGCATGCAGAGTAGGGAGACTTATGATATTGCTGGTGAATTGAATTTTCCTTTCTTTCTCCTCGTGGCTTTCCCGTTTTCTTCGCCTGACGCGTTTAGCTGCTCGAATCAGCTTCCTCAGAGGCTTGTGACCTGTTTTGCGTAATTTCCTTAAAAAGACCGTTGCATCTGGTCTCCATGGAAACCAACCTCCCCTCTATTCATCGTGTGTTTCACCGAACCCATGTGCTTGTTCTTCTGCATTCCCGGATTCGCACTGTGAGCGAAAATTTTTGTGTTTCGCTAAAAAAGCCTTTTTACCTTCACAACCAGACTTAACTGTTGGAGCTAAAATACATCTCAATCTCATTTTCTTATATATCTTATATGTACTTCTATACATGTATGTATATATTCCTATAAGGTTCCGTTTACCTTCTTATAAAAATAATAAGGTATTAGGCTGAATCGGTAGAAAGAAGGTAAATGGAACCTTTTAGGAATATATACATGTATAGAAGTACATATACAAGAAAATGAGACTGAGATATTTTTTTAGCTCTGAGAGTTAAGTATGATTGTGAAGGTAAAAAGACTTTTTAGCAAAATACAGAAACATTCACTTGGTTGACAACCATCACAGTGTGAATCCAGAAACGCAGAAGGACAAGCAGATGGGTTCGGTGAAATGCACGATGAGGGGTGGGGGGGCACAATGGTCTTAATCAAACTATCAAAAACAGGTCACAAGCCTCTAAGAAAGCCAATTCAATTGGTGAAACGCGTCAGGCGAAAGTGATGTAAGTTGTATGTTTGTAAGATGTAAGATGTAAGTTTGTGGGGAAGCCACAAGGAGAAAGAAAGGAGAATTCAATTTGCTGGCAATAGCATCAGTCTCCCTACTCTGCATGCTAAACCTGCTAAAGGACTTGACGTGACGAAAACTTCAATGACTGTCAATGTGAGTGCAAAACTTTTTAATGAAAAATATTTTTTAATAAATAGAGTTGCACTATGAATTTTTTGTTTTATTTCTGGAGCTAAAGACACGTTTTAAAGAGGACATACACCGGGAAATACTAATATATGCGTCACCCAAAGATTGGCTCTTGTAAGTAGGCATTGTTGTTAAACTGGTGAAGGCTGCTGGAGTGGAGTGGCAGTGTCACTCGTAAAGAGAAAGAAATCATTTATCTCTCTGCCCAAATAGGAACTTTATCTACAAACTTGGGGGCAAATACTATTACTCCCCATAATTAGCTTGACCAAATTCGCAATTCGAGAAGTATTCGACTATCGAATGCTTATTGAATTGTTTTTGGCTATCATTTTGCTCGATATCCGATTTCTCTATGAATTCGTATGATCGGATACTGATCGAACGCTCCGATCGTACAAATGGTATTCGAGCAGGTCTCTGAAGCCTATGGGGAGCTTCCCATAGGCTTCTATTGCAATTTGGTAGGTTCAATCTGGCAAAGTAGGCAGTCGAATAACTTAAAAATAAAATTTGATTCCTTCGATCATCGAATGATCGAATATCCGATCATTCAATCTATTCGATCTATTCGATATTCGATGATCGAAGAGGCCAAATTTCACTTTATGATTTCACGAAAAATTTGTACGATCGTTGTTCAATCGAATTCGATCGAACTTCCATCATTTCACGTGAATTTTTTTAATTTGCCCCATAGTGTAAGATAACCTTATTGGACTATACTACACCATAGTTTCTGGCTCCTTTGTTTCCCTAGGTGCTGGTCCATGCTTATGATTGTGATTTTCTGTGTACAGTGATGGAGACTGTGGAAGGATCAGCAAGAGAAAAAAAACTCTTAAAGGAAAAAACTTTCTTCCTTTTTTTCTTAATGTTATATAAATGTCATGTGATCTCTTCTATTTTTGTTTCACAGCTTCTGTTCTCAAGGAGAGTTGAGCTGTCTTGGATCTTCTGAGCCAAGTAATGTCATGCAAATAAAACGTTTTAAAACACTACAAAAATCATACATCCCTCCCTTCTGAAATAAACTGCCATGAATATGTTCATGGATTTGTTGCACTATACCAATATCAAGTATCCGTGAGTTGTCCTTTGTATTACAGCTGCAGCTACAGAAAGACTCCTCTGGGTCAAGAATATAATCACTATCAAGCATCAACATTATTATGAACACCCTTACAATTACCATTATCACATCCATTTATACTTTAAAGGGGTTGTTCACCTTCACATAGGTCATTTGAAGTATATTTGTAATATATGTCTTTTAAAAAATCTCTATTGTTTTTTAGAAAAGTACCTGTGAAGTTAGCATTTCTTTCTAGGGCAGCAGTTAGGAAAAGCAGCAGTGGAGGGGATCGCCAACTCCTTTTTACTCTGAACTGTATCTGTGCGTTGAAACTCCGTGTTACACTTTGAACTGGCAATATGAGCTTCCAACTCTTCTGCTCATGCCTACATCTCCCTTATTTTGCATTCTCTCTTCCGATTGGTTAACAAGTCATCCAGACGGAGGCTCTTCTATGTCAGCTTTCCTTTGATATAGTACGCTGCTGGTGCTGCAAGTGAGGGACGAGGAGCAGACAGTGAGTGAGGGGGAGGATGTTAGTTATGGCAAGGCTGCAAGCTGCTATTTATCGGATACAAATACTGGCGGAGGGAGGGGGAGCGAGTGGAAAGCACATTTGTTTCAGTGAGCAGACTTTTTTTGTGTGTGAACGATCAGATATAAATGCTGGGGGAGCGAGTGAAGAGAATTTTTTTTCCATGAGCATGGAGGGGGAGAATAGTAAGGGAAAAGCAGTCTCTGACGTCAGGACGCTCCTACTGCATACAGGATTAAAGACCCGCCCCCTTGAAAACTTTCTCAGATACCTCTCAGAGAATTCCAGCTATTCTTGTGGGGTTTACACTACTTATTCTGCTAAATAGATACATAATATGTTTAAAACATAGATCAGCATGCTAATGGGAACATAAGGTCTCATTTTATAGGTAGCAGTAAGGAAAGGTGAACAACCCCTTTAAGGGGCATATTTATTAAGATTCAAATGTGAGTCAAAACTCACAAATTTGATGTACAGTGGTACATACATTTTTCATCCCCTGATTTTAAGTTTCCCCTCATTTTAAATTAAGTTTTGTGGTCCCACCTATATATTATGCATAATACATTTCCCTGATTTTACATTTTTTTGGATTGTATACCATTTTTTTCTGGTTTCCTGAAAAATGTAAAATAGGGGTTGTAATGTAAATTTGAATGTGAGATTTATCACAGATTTATCAACCCTGGATAAATTCTAATTTGAATATTCACCACCTAAAACCTGCCCAGTTCATT
This sequence comes from Xenopus borealis, assembly GCA_024363595.1. Classification (NCBI taxonomy): domain Eukaryota; kingdom Metazoa; phylum Chordata; class Amphibia; order Anura; family Pipidae; genus Xenopus; species Xenopus borealis. Next base: position 18,170,050 of record CM044437.1, on the reverse strand, counting down.
TACAAGTCAATGGAAGAGGTCCTTTGAACCATTAAATATGTCAAATGCCTTCCTGAGATTCAAGGTTTTTTTCGGAGGAAAACTACATTCAAAGTCAATTAGAATTCAATTACAATTTTTGTGTAATTAGAATTTGATCGAATATTAGATGTTCAAGTTTTTCATAAATAACCTCTCATTCGAGTTTTGAGTAAATTTGAATTTATTACAGTTAAAAATTTTTTTACATAAAATTCGACATTGATAATTTTGCCCTAAAACATGATTTCCTTCCACAGAATGCATTGCTCCAATGGTTTATCTAGATTGTAAGAATGCAACAGAGAACACAGAGGGAGCTGAATGTCAGAAAAGTTGCCAGACATTGGATATGGAATGTGTAAGTTAGTTGTGAAAGCATGCGGCAGAGTGCAAAGTGCAAAAAATCATTGCAGATATACCCTGAATGTAAGTGGTTCTTGAATTAGCACTAAAGGGGCAGTTCTGTGCTTCTTAGTACAGTATATTTGTAGTGATGGGCGAAACGGGCGCATTTCGCTTCACCGAAAAATTTGCAAATTTAGAATTGGCGAAAAATTCGCGAATTGGCGAAAGATTCGCGAAACGAGTTGCGCGTCGTTTCCGGCGCGTCGCGTCGTTTCCGGCGCGTCACGTCGTTTCCGGCACGTCGCGTCAAAAACGACGCGCGACTCATTTTTGGCGGCAAATTTTTCCTGCTGTTTCGCGAATTTATTCGCCAGCGGCGAATCGCGGGAATTCGCAGCGAATTGGTCCCTGGCGAATAAATTCGCCCATCACTATATATTTGCAGTTGTGTCTGGGGCATTAGGAAATGGCCCATTATACCTTTATTCAGTGGTATGCTTACATTTTTCTCGTGTCCCTCACAGTATCGGACAAAATGTGTATCTGGCTGCATCTGTCCTGATGGACTGTTATCAGATGGACAAGGGGGCTGCATCAAAGGGGAACTATGTCCCTGTATCCATAATGAAGCCACTTACCAGCCTGGAGAAAATATTACAGTTAAATGCAATACTTGGTATGTGTATTTAAGTATATATTTACGGAATCCATTGATTCTTTGCCCAAAAAGTACAATAGAAATGTAAAACTGACATTTTTGTCCCCATTGGGAGTTTTCACAAGGAACGTATCCCAGTGCATATATACCTTCAAAAATTGTGCCCATTTAAGTTCCCCTGAAGAACACAGTAGTACTTAAAATGTTTTATTTTTTTCAATAAATCACATCTATGCACTAGTTCCTGAATGAGCATTTTTTGGTTTGCAAAATTTTTTACCATCACAGAGAGAGCTGACCTATATAGAAAAGGGTAGAGCTCCTCTCTGTCCCTTTATATACATATATAAGAGCTGTCAACTCTGGGGGGATGGTATCTCCGGGTTATTAGTACGCCACTGACCTGAAGTGACGTCATGCGCAATTGCTCCATATGACATGACTAACTTTCACTGTACATACACAGTGAACAGCACTAGCATTGTGAATTTTACAAGCGTAGGAAGACTGTAGAAATATTTTGGTCAGTTGACAGCTCTCGTGTATATATACATATATATATAAAGTCTGTACAATGAGCCCCGACCTTCCGGATTTTACATCAATCTTCTGGTGCGTTGGTCACAATACACAATTATAGATGGGCCCGCACTCTCAATTTTCAGTGAAATAACTTGCATGTTGCATTGTGAATAAATCGAGAGTGCGGGTCCATCTATAATTGTGTATATATAGGTTACAAGGGAAGACCGCACTCACAGGTCTTAAAAATCTACAAAAATTTTACTACATACAGAAAACTGACGTTTCAGCTGATGGTCAGAGAGAAGCACAACCCTATACTATGTACTGTAGGTCAGCTGTCCCAGGTGTTGGTTAATATAAACGAAAATTTACCTCATTCATTTGAGAACTAGTGCAAAGAAATTGTTTATTTTTTTTTCCAATTGATCAGTAGTCTTTGAACTACTTCTCAAACAACTGAACTACTTTCCAAACAATTGTGGTAACTTTTTTGGTTTATAAATATAAATATTTGACAACACTCTCTCCACAGTACATGCAAAAACCGAATATGGCACTGTACAGATTATCCATGTCTAGGGACCTGTGCTGTTTATGGAGATGGACATTATGTCACTTTTGATGGGAAACAATATACCTTTAATGGAGATTGTGAATATATTCTTGCTCAGGTAAAGTATGGGTTTAATTTCTTGGATAATCAAATACCTAATTTTATAATGAGGGTCATGTTTATGGATTGAATGTAACAAATATTGTTTAAGGATCACTGGAGTGATATGGAAACCAAAACTTCTTTCCGAGTTATTACTGAGAACATCCCATGTGGAACTACTGGAACAACCTGTTCTAAAGCTATCAAAGTCTTTCTAGGGGTAAGTAGTTATCCCTATTTTGATATTTTTGTCCAGCAGAAAAGTTTAGCATGAATCAGAGCACCAGTCTTATCTGCAAGATTTAACCTTGCAGCCTTTTGTCGCATATTCATCTAATATTTTCCCATGCTGTGTGTATATTAAGTCCCTTCCTTGCTTTAAAACTTTATCAATTTAATACCTCCTTATTCTTTTCTTGAAAAGGTATGGCAAAGATAAATCTAAAAATAGTAAGAGTTGTGTGTAATAATTATGTTTCATTTAGCAAAATGAATAGGTACGTATGGTTCTGGTATGATGTGTCTGATTTTTTGGTGATATCTCCTTTCTTTTTTCCCTAAAACCAGGGATTTGAAATTATTCTCACAGATGAACATCTTAAGGTTGTAAAAAGAGAGACTGGAGCTAAGTTACCTTATATGCTATACATGGGTATCTATCTTGTGATTATGTCTGACCGTGGCCTAATCCTGCTGTGGGATAAGAAGACTAGCATCTTCATCAAGCTTAGTAGAGAGTTTGAGGTAAGATATAAAGTATATAGATTAATATGTTGTCTATAAAAATTGTATTGTTGTTTATCGCTGCAGGTGATAAATAAACGTATTGAATTTCATATACAGGGTAAAATCTATGGTCAGTGCGGTAATTATGATGGAAATGGAAACAATGACTTTACTACTAGGAGCTTGTCTGTGATAGGAGATCCTGTGGAATTTGGCAACAGCTGGAAACTCAACCCAACATGTCCTGATGTTACTCCAACCAGGGATCCTTGTTCTACTAATCCATTTAGAAAATCATGGGCACAGAGGAAATGCAGTATTATCAACAGCAAGATATTTTCTGACTGCCATTCTCAGGTGTGTATTGATTTAATCCGCAAATTCAGATGTGTCATTTGAGATCTACATGATATGGAGTGGAAGTACAAATTTTAATGACCTTACAATGTTTTTATAGCTTGACCCATCACAGTATTATGATACCTGTGTTACTGATGCTTGTGCTTGTGACAGTGGTGGAGACTGTGAGTGCATGTGTACTGCAATTGCAGCCTATGCTCTGGCCTGTAGTGAAGCTGGCATTTGTGTTTCCTGGAGGACACCAAGTATTTGCCGTAAGTAATACATAATATTTTAGTCGTATTGAACTATTTCTATTGTTTCATAATCAACCGTAATGTATCTGATTGTGTTTGTAGCTATTTTCTGTGACTACTACAACTCAAAAGGTGAATATGAATGGCATTACAAGCCATGTGGGCACAGCTGTATAAAGACATGTAGAAACCCCACTGGGAAATGCCTTATTGATCTACCAGGTTTAGAAGGTAAGATAAACTTTTAATTTCATTTCAAATAATGCTAATTCAAAGATGAACTGATCCCTGGGTTGGCCTGGAACAAAAGTTCATAAATAATTTTACAGGAAACTGTGCTCAGATCTGAACAGTGAATAACATTCAAGACTGTAAAGACTTTCACAATTGTAAATTCACCACCCTTCTCTAAATGCTCTTTTATTTTTCAGTCCATGACTATTTTTGGCTCTTTTTTTGCCTCTAGGATGTTATCCTAACTGCCCAGCAGAAAAACCTTTATTAAACGAGGACACAATGGACTGTGTAGCCCAGTGTGGTTGCTATGATGATGAAGGCAATTACTTCCCACAAGGAAGCCCAGTTCCAACCAAGGAAAATTGCCAGACTTGGTAAGGGTTCTTTCAAAACTTGTTCAGAGCATGCTACTAGTGGTTTACTTCAATTGATTCTAAGTTTGGATATGTTGAAGTATATGTTTATAAAGTGTGGGAAGATTAGCTTTTATTATGGTGGATGAGCAGATTTCTTATGCAGAGAAGAGATAGGGACAGACAAAAATGCAAAAAAATATGACTTTGCCTTAAAGTGTGTAACAGCAAAAATACATCAAAAGGGTGTTTATTCATATGGCAATATGGCATCGAAAATATGTCTCTCACTCATGAGATTGTAGTCTTCCTGGCAACCTTAGCCCTCACAGTTCAGATATTGCTGATTATTATCAGTTAGGCCACACAGCCTAACTCCAAGTCAGCTGCACTTTCACCAAAAAACTCAGTCTCTCTCCAGGTGCAGTCACAGCTCCCTTGGTACTCACTTTTTATCTCAAGCTCAGGCACTCTGTCTTTCATTGTCAGACACCCTCTCTGTCTCAGGCACCATGGGCCCTTAGTCCTCTCTCAGGCTTCCTTTTACACACTAAGAACAACCAGTACTGTGTCTTTCCTCCAAACACTCAAGAGAGACCTGTCTCCTCCACAAATCCAGTGAAGAGCCCATAGGTATTGAGTGCACCTATTTTACCTACAGTAGCAGCTCTTCTCTCAATTGTCAACTACTTACCTGTTTGAACTAGGCATGATTTTCTGTACATGTTCATGCCACACACATTTGTTTTCTAAACACACAGTCACAAGAGATTAAACATTTGTTGTTCTATAATGCTTTCCATTCCAAATGCATAAAGTGGTGTTTCTTTCCTTTATACAGTGTATGCAGCAAGTCTTCCCTTACTGAATGCAAGTATGATAAGACAGGTAAGCTGGGAAGGAAAATGTGATTTTTTTAAAAAATATAAATAAATAATATATAAACAGCCAAAAGTGTGCACATTAAATAAAGTTATACTCCTGGGTACTGGAGTTTGGAGATTATAAAACATTATATTAAACCACACTCAGAGGTCTGTAGTGATGAACAACACAATAAATTCAACACTATATATATATTTATATATATATATATACACAGTGTG
>CM044437.1:18115686-18163208 GCA_024363595.1 Xenopus borealis | reverse complement strand
TATATATTTATATTAATATTGAATAGATCCACACTCCATTATTGCATGAAAAATCAAATCTTCTTTATTGTGGATTATGGATTAATGTACACAATAAAGAAGATTTGATTTTTTCATGCAATAATGGACTGCGGATCTATTCAATATTAACATATGCAAATATTTAGACCCTGCACCCAAATTTGACTAGAGAAAGGATTCCGGATCAAAGTGCGGCTGCATCAGACAGAATATATATATATTTGAGAAAGGCTAGATTGCTAGCCGAAACGTTAGGCGTTTTTTTTGCAAATAAATAATATCTTTTTGGTAAGTCCCCTTTTTTCTACGTTACTTATACAGATACAGTCACTTGGATTTGTAAGTTAAATGCGTCGTGACTCAGGGCTAATTAACGAAACTGTGTTATCTAAAGTTATCTTAACTCATTTAATGCATTTAACCTTTTCATTAGCATACCAAAGCCCCATTGTTTTCAATGGTGAACTCTTTAATTGGATGGGATGCTGTGACACAATATTCTGTGCTAAGTGGGATAAATGAGATAGATGAGTTAAGTCACGACGCATTTAACTTACAAATCCAAGTGACTGCATCTGTATATATATAATTTATTTATTTATTATGTCTCAATGTCTTAAATATACTGATAATGGGTTGAGTGCAGAGGACCTCTTGAATTTGTCTATATGTATTTTGTGGTCACACCCTCATTGCACCCCAACGTAATGGTTTTAAAAAATTAGTTGTGAGCACAACTTCCCTTTGTTTTTTATAGTTCATATATAGATGAAGCCCCTTTGATTTGTGTGTCTGACACAGAATAACTAAACACATATGTCCCACTTATCCCATTTAACAAAGAAAATTGCATCACAGCATCCCATCCAATTAAAGTGTTCACCATTGTGAACAATGGTGCTTTGGTATGCTAAAGAAAAGGTTAAATGCATTAAATGAATTAAGATGACTTTAGATTACACAGTTTCTTCACTTAATCCCGAGTCATGATGCATTTAACACACAAATCCCAGTGGCTTCATCTGTAGGAGCAGTGACCAGCTCATTGTTGTAGCCCCCACCCTTCCAGCTATAGACATGTGATCCCACTGGTAACAAATAAAAGGGCAACCAAGTTTTGGGAGTTTTACTTTGAAAGCAGCAAGTAAGTTGCATGTAAAAATTTGTCCCTTTGTAAAATGTATAATGAAGCAATATTATTCTTAATGAATAAGATGAAATTTGAGCGTAGGTCATAATTGGCCAGCTTAAATATATTGCAATATATGGACAAACAATCCCTGTTTTGTTTAAAGCTGTGTATGTTGCCCGGATGCAAAAAAAACCTACATAGATCAGTATACACTGGAAATAGACTAGAATGCTAGCCGAAATGTCAGTTCCTATTTTTGTTTAATAAACGCAGTTGTATCCTTTTGTAAGACATGTCAGTGCAAGCCTATTTCTGGTGTATATCTATATATATATATATTCTTTAAATATACAATATAAATTTTTCTCTTTTCTGTCTTACATTGATTATCATCTCTGCATATAAGAGCTACTTTAAATTTGCAACTTTATCAAATCTTGTGCCAACAGCCCTTTTTGTTGGTTCACTTTCTGTTACATAACGGCCTTTTCTTTTTCAGTTTGCTTTTGCATGTACAACAGTACTAAATACAGTTATGATGATGTGATTTATATCATGGATAACACTGGAGGGTGTCTCAGTGCCATTTGTAAGGAAAATGGAACAATCCTAAGAGATACATCATGTTCTACAACAGTTGCAGCGACCAAACTAACAACTAATACTGTCACTACCACCACACCAACCAACACACCTACTAGTAAGTCCCAAATAATTACATACTATAGACATATATTGCATACTATATAAATAAAGCTGCAATGTTAATGCCATGTTCACTATCCCCACAAAACTCAATAAAAGGACACACGTGTATGGATGACCCCGCGACTATACGGAAGATCGCAATCATCCCTGTTAGGATACAGATCTTCTCTATGAGATAGAGATTTTCCCATTAGATTCTTTTTGCATTTTCCCTGATACTGTATATATATATTTTGTGAGTATACTTCTTTATAGTGTTTACTCCCCCAAGCATTAAAGGAATTGTTCCATATAAAAATAAAGACGGTAAATAGAAAGGCTGTGCAAAATAAAAAAAAATTCTAATATAGTTAGTTAGCAAAAAATGTAGTGTATGAATTCTGGAGTGACTGGATGTCTAACATAATAGCCAGAATACTACTATGAAGCACTCTTGGTTTCCACTGTTCCGTTACCAAGCAGTAACAAATCAGTGACTTGAGGGGGGCACATGGGTCATAACAGTTCCCTTTTAAATATGAGCTGCATGCTAAAGATCAATTGCACACTCACTGAACATTTATGTGGCCCCCTTAAAGTCGGTGACTAACTCAGAGTTAGAGAGCTGAAAAGCAGGAAGTAGTGTTCTGGCTATTATGTTAGACATCCAGTCACTCCAGCCTTTATACATTACATTTTTGGCTAACTAACTAGATTAGAAACATTTTTTATTTTGCACAGCCTATCTATTTACCCAGTTTTTATTATTACACTAAACTGTTCCTTTAACCATTAAATGCATTATTCTTCTACTTGGACGGAGAACTCTTCCTTTAGTCTTCAGAATTCAGAAATGCCAGTCATGAGTGTAAACATTTACTGATAGCATCTCGCTTTAATGAGTTTATTTTTCTTTTTTATAGTGTCAACTGTCTGCGTTCAGAAACGCTGTGAGTGGTCTCAGTGGTTTGATGAAAGCTATCCTAAACCCGGGCCTCAAAATGGAGATTTTGAGACATTTCAGAGCATTACAGCCAAAGGACACTTTATATGTAATAACCCAGAAGCCATAGAATGCAGAGCTGAAATATTCCCAGATACACCACTAAATAAATTACAGCAGAATGTCAAATGCAATGTTTCCTTTGGACTAATATGCTACAATAAAGATCAGCTGCCACCAATTTGCTACAACTATGCGATTAGGGTTAGATGCTGTGTAAGGCAATGTTCACCACCCACAACAACTATACATTTTACAGATACTCTAGCTATATCCACAACAGAAATTACAACTCCTACCATAACAGAAACATCAACTACAACCACTATAACACAACCTACTTCATTCGCAGACCCTACAACAGAAATTACAGCTACACCAGACACTACAACAATAACTATGACAAAAACTACAATTCCAACCTCAATGGAACCTACAACTGAACCTATGACCACAGTTTTATTTGCAACAACCACTGAAAAAGAAACCGCTACAACCACATCCACAACAGAAACTATAACCTCAACTTCAACCATGATTCCAACTGCAACCACTGTAACACAGCTTACAACTTCATTTACAACCCCCACAACAGAAATTACAACTACAACAGAAGCTACAGGAATAATGACTATGACAAAAACTACCATTCAAACCACAATGAAACCTACAACCACAGTTCTGTTCACAACAACCACTGAAGCAGAAACAACTATAACCCCAGGCACAACCACATTTGAAACTGACATTCCATTTACAACCCCCAGAACAGAAACTACAACTCCAAACACAACCATTACTACAGAAACTACAAAAGATACTACAGTCACAACAAACACAACAGAAACTACAATTCGAACCACAATGGATGCTACAACCGCAGTTCTATTAACAACAACTACTGAAGTGGAAACTACTACAACCACAAGCCCAGGCACAACCACATTTGAAACTGACATTCCATTTACAACCCCCAGAACAGAGGCTACAACTCCAAGCATAGCCATTACAACAGAAGCTACAAAAGATACTACACTCACAACAAACACAAAAGAAACTACAATGACAACCGCAACAGAAACTGTAACAACAAACACAAGCACAAACACATTTGAAACTACAATTCCATTTACTACTCCTGGAACAGAAACTAAAACCACAACTACAACCATTACTACTGAAACTACAATAGATACTACAGAAACTACAGCCACAACAAAAGCGAATGAAACCACAACCAAACCCACAACTCAATTCACAAGAGCACCCACCTCAATAGAAACAACAGTTCCAACCATATCCACAAAATACACTACAATCACAACAGAAACTCCAGTTGCAACTCCAACCATAACAAAAATTACAACTCCAACAATAACTAAAACCAGAACAACAGAAACCACGACTCAATCTATAACCAGTACAACAGAACCTATAACCGTAGCTCCATTCACAACTGAAACAGGATCTACACATCAAGTCACAACTAAAACTCCATCTACAACAGAAATAACAACTACAACAAAAACTGCAACCCCAGTTGTCACAACGGAAACTCGTATTCCATTTACAACCACCCTAAAAATAACTAAAGCTCCAACTACAACAGAAGTTATATCCATTTCAACCACAGCAGACGCTACATTTCCAACAGCAATAGAAAGTACAACTGCCATAACAAAACCTACAACCACATATCCATCTACCACAACAGATGCAACAACTTTAGCCACATCCACAACAGAATCTACAACTAGAGAAAAAGAAAGTACAAAAGCTAATACAACTGAAACTACTGCAACAACTACAGTTTTGAGTTCTACAGTATCGATGCCCCCTGCTGGTTGTCAGCCTGATAAAAAGGTAAATGATATAAAATACATGTAAACTCTGTACATCTTTCTTTCTTTCTGGCAATCTATATGTATATTATGCAAGTATTATACTCAAAATAACTGCAATTAATATTTGTCATATTACTATAGACTGATTTATGATGTAGTAATAGTATTAGTTTAGTATTGTAATGTTTATACTATTTTGCCTTGAATTATTTTTTATTGTTACAGCCTAATGAATCATGGAAGACTGGAAATTGCACAACAGCCACTTGTCATGGAAACAATGTCATAAGTTATGACTTAGTAAAATGCCCAGAAGTGAAAGAGCTAACCTGTACTAACAATTTTCTACCAATCAAAGTCTATAGTCAAGATGGCTGCTGTTTTTATTATGAATGCCAATGTAAGTACATTTTATTGCACAGCTTGTCTATAGATGTACGTTTGTGTTTAGGTTTATATGTATGTGCATAAATGGTTGCAAAGTATTTACGGTATATACCCGCCGTATAGCAGTCTGATGACTACTGTATGTTGTGTTGTAATTGGCCATAGCAGGAGTAAGCATCATTCAAATGCTTTAATTTACTCTTTACACTAGATCTACTTCTCTTACTAGCCATACATGACAGTGACCACCTACCACCCACCAATTGCCAATGTGCCGTTTAGAAATGCACCCAATTTGTGTCAACTGTAATACTTGTTCCCAAGAGATGAAGTGGCCACAGATATATATGAGCATTGGTTACTTTTTCAACATTGTAAATTACATTTGCATATTCTACAGTTCTTAAATAGATCTTACATTAAAACTCTCACTCTGTTTACAGGTGTCTGCAGTGGGTGGGGAGACCCTCATTATGTCACCTTTGATGGAATCTACTATACATTCCTAGATAACTGTACCTATGTCCTTGTGCAACAAATCACACCAAAGTATGATAACTTTCGTGTCCTGATTGACAACTATTTCTGTGCTACTGAAGATGGATTTTCCTGCCCACAGTCTATTATAATCTATTATAAAAACAATGAGGTGTTGCTGACACATATGATGTTTGGAAGAAACATGAAAAATATGGTAAGTGCTCATCAATATGTAATTCATAATAAAAATAAAAGATGGTATGGTATGGGACCTGTTGTCTGGAATGTTTGGGATGTGGGGTTTTCTGGATAATGTGGATATAAAATTAAAAGATTCGAAATAAAGAGGAAAGATGGAAATAATAAATTGTAAAATGGTCTCTTACCAGGACAAACCCCAGTCAACAGGTTGCTAAAAATGTTTTCAATATACAGGATTCAAGATGGGGTGAGACCTATTACTAGTGAAGTAGAATACAAAGTATCATTACGTTAAAAAGACTTTATTAGGACATACTAAGCCTAATGCGTTTCATGCCTGAATGGGCACTTAATCATAGTTCTGCATTGAGCCTCAGGCTTTGATTGAGCTTTTTTAATCTGTTGCACTCAGCAATAGTCAAACATCACTTCCACTATTTTAAAGGATGAAAATGTGTATAAAAATTGGATTTTTCCATTATTAAACATGTTCATAGATTTGGAATGTTCGCTGACATGCACTTTAGTTTGCAAGTGTTCTATTACTGCTGCATTAAACAATTTGCAATTCATTTGAACTGGCATTTGCCAACAGATTCGCTTCAACAATGATTGGGTGACCACATTAGGATTCACCACTGATGGTATTACTGCTACCAGTGCTGGTATAAACATGATTGTGGAAATCCCTGAAATTGGTGCTTATATCTCATTAAGTGGAATGAACTTTGTAGTTAAGCTTCCGTACAGCAAGTTTGGTTACAATACAGAAGGCCAATGTGGTAAGCTACTCACATCTCTTGTCTATAGTTATACATTTACAAAACCAGTTTTATTTGATTATAAATTAATTGCGTAGAATATACAAGAGCCATGGATATCCTGTAAATTATATGCTTATAAACGGTGCTTAGTGATGTCATCAGTTATAATCTGAGTTTAGTGATGTCACTTCTGTCACATAACTCACTGAAACTTGTGTATTATATCATATAAAGTACCACCTTTTGCAAAATTAGAGGCTATTAGAAGTCACCTCAGAGTTGCATGATCTGTATAAAAACACTTAGCCGATGGTCAAGGAACTCCTCACTAAATTATATGATCCTTATATTTTACAAGAAGGAGTACTTTATTCACTATATAAACAGAGAATATTAATGTAACATGTTATAATAAGTGCTTAAAGGAAGAGTTCAGTTTAAAAATAAAAAGTGGGTAAATAGCCTGTGAAAAAAAAAAAAAAAGTTTCTAATATAGTTAGTTAGCCAAAAATGTAATGTACAAAGGTGAATGGATGTCTAGCAGAACACAACTTCCTGCTTTTCAGCTCTCTAAATCGGAGTTAGTCTTGAAGGGGGCCCACATGGGACATAACTAGTGATGGGCGAAACGGCCGCGTTTTGCTTCGCCGAAAAATTCGCGAATTTCCAGAGAAATTCGCAAATTTTTCGCCGATTCGCAAAACGAGTCGCGCGTCGTTTTTGACGCGCATCGCGTCGTTTCCGACGCGTTGCGTCGTTTTCGGCGCGACGCGTCAAAAACGACGCGCGACTCGTTTTTGCGCGGCAAATTTTGTTTGGCGAATTTTTTTGCCCGTTTCGCGAATTTATTCGCCAGCGGCGAATCGCGGGAATTCGCCGCGAATTCGCCCCTGGCGAATAAATTCGCCCATCACTAGACATAACTGTTCAGTGAGTTTGCAATTGATCCTCAGCATTCAGCTCAGATTCAAAACCAACAGTTATAACCCATGTTCTCTGCCCTCAAGTCTCTAATTGGTTACTGCCTGGCTATTATGTTAGACATCCAGTCACTTCAGCCTTTATACATTACATTTTTGTCTAACTAACTATATTAGAAACATTTTATATCTATCTATTTACCCAGTTTTTATTTTTATACTGAACAATTCCTTTAATTATGCAATTTCTGTCACATACCCCACTTTAAGGGGGGTTCACTTTTTTATTTTCATCAGGATAAATAATTGCATTTCAATTGGCCCCTCCCAGGCACGTGCTCCAACAACCGTAGTGATGAATGCAGATTGCCAAGTGGCAAGATTTTGCAAGACTGCAGGCAGATGGCTGATCACTGGAAAGTGAATGTGCCTGAAAAACCCTATTGCAACCTCCCACCACCATCAGTTTCACCAACTGTACCTCCTTCAGTGCCACCCACCTGCCTCCCTTCTCCTCTCTGTGATGTCATCTTAAGCAAGTAAGTAAAATAACCCATAGTTTTTACTACAATAAGTCTATGTAACTATTTACATAATGCACTAAACAAATTCATTATAATTTTCGTATTGTTCCTCAGCATGCTAACACTGGGCAAATGTGCACCTGTGGACAAATACAAGAGGTCCTCTGCACTCAACCCATTATCAATATATTTAAGACATTGAGACATTTTGTGCATACAGCTACTAAACAATGCCTTACCCTTTAAACCAAACAAGGATTGTTTGTCCATATATTGCAATATATTTAAGCTGGCCAACTATGTCAAAGTCATCCCATATCTGGCCAGTCCTACGCTCAAATTGCATCTGATTCATTCAGAATTCTATTGCTTCATTGTTCATTTTTGCAAGTTTTACCTGCAACTTACTTGGTGCTTTCAAAGTAAAACTCCCAAACTTGGTTGCCCTTTTATTAGACACCAGTGGGATCACCTGACTATAGTTGGGAGGGGTGGGAGCTACAACAGGGAGCTGGTCACTGCTCCTTTATGAACTATAACAAACAAGGCAAAGTTGTGCTTACCGCTAATTTTTAAAACCATTAGGCAGGGGTGAAAATGAGGCTGTGACCACAAGATACATATAAATGTGCACTGGACAGTGGCCCATGGCAACCAGTTAGTTATCAGCTTGTTGCCCAAGCTGCTGAAATAGTTATAAAAGCATAATAGTTATAAAACATTGATTGCCCTGAAGTGCCTGTGCTAATTAACACAATGTTACTAAATGAACTCCATTGTTCAATTAACACAGTTGTTTACAAAAAGCTACATATCTTACTGTATGCTATTTATTTTTAATTAGGGTCTTTGCTGAATGCCACAAAATAATTCCTCCAAATCTTTACCATGATGGTTGCATTTATGATGCCTGTCGAGCTGGGAACGAATCAGTGGAATGTGCCAGTTTAGAAGTCTATGCATCCCTGTGTACTTCCATTGGAGTTTGCATTGACTGGAGGGCAAATACAGATGGCCATTGCCGTAAGTTAGTTATACTGTAGGTTTAAACCAATCAACATTTATAAAGAACAGTTCTTCATTAACAATAATAATCTGATGATACACAAGAGCCATTAATAACCCGTGATCCTTATATACAGTTCTTAGTGTTCAGATATAATTGCAGCATGGGGGAAGCCTGTGGGGGTAGAGGAGGGGGGGGCAGGGGGCCTGGGGTGTTTGGATCCCTAATGCAGCAGCTCTGGTGGGCTCCAACCCCCCAGTCCAATGCTCAGAATTGCAATACTACTGTCATTAATATAATAATCATAAAAATGACTGATGCAAAGTCAGGTCTATATTGTTATGTTGAGTCACAGCACTTTAGCATAAAACAAAATCCCTGATTTGTCTTGTCTCACAGCATACAAATGTCCTGCTGGAATGGTCTATAATTCTTGTGGTCCAGTGCATCCAAAAACATGTGAGCAGAGGTAAGTTACCAGGCTTAAAGGGTTTGCCAAAGATGCAAAATACTTTGATTATTTGAATGCATAAGCTGTTTTCAGCTTAAACCTCCAGGGCACGGCATGAGCATGCTCAGTTTGCTACTCTCCCTACTCTATGGGTCTATGGGAGATGACTTTTATGTAATTCAGAGCTGTCGGAATAACAGGTTTCCGGATTAGGGATCTATACTTATACAGTCATATTATGCATAAACGGCATAGCTGAACCCAAAAAAGATAGGACGATTGGACAGATATGGAAAATGCCTTCACTGGGATGCATCTTGGGCATAGCATAAAATATATACACTTGTTATTTAGAAAGGTATGAATAACTGCAAAAAAAAAATCTTTATTATATCCCAGTGTGTAAGAAGTGTTACCAACAAACGTGCTTATTTGGTTAAAAAGGAGTCTACGGCAGCTTTCTGGATAATGGGTTTCTGGATAACAGATCCTATACCTGATCCCACCTAAGATATAATGAATGCTTATTGGACACCAACCCAGCCCATTGAGTGTATTCAATGTTTAAATTATTTGTGGAATGAAGATCCATATTACAAAACAATCTGTTATCCAGAAAACCCCTGGTACTGAGCATTCTGGATAATAGTGCCCATACCTGTATTTGATAGGAAGTCTAAAAACTGCTATTGCTTTAAAGGGGAACTGTTACCTCATTCGTTAATTCCCACTATTACTTTGACTTTACTGAACTAATTCATATTTTTATCCTTCATTTATTTTGTTTCATTGTAAGTACTTAGCCTTGCATTTCACAGTCATGGTCCCAACAGTTTAATCTAGTTCATGCATCTCCATATATTAACTGCCCAAATACTGGTGCACTACAGGTCTCAAGATGTTACCCTACTGTTGCCATGAATGCTTTTACACACAGCAATGTGGTATAAGGTTCTGGTAGAAGAAGCAGATTTAGAACTGCTAAATTATTAATACTAGACTAGACATACTAGACTAGACCATATATTGGAGCCTCTATATTTAAGAAGCAGCAACCAAAGAAAAGCTGAGAATATTGGGAGTTTGGTTTAGTATAAAATTGATGTTGTTTCATTCAAGGGATCTGAATAATGATAATGATTATGTGACTGAAGGCTGCTACTGTCCTAAAGGAACCCTGCTCTCCGACTCCTTCAGCGGCATATGTGTCTGTGACAGTTGTGGAGGTAGGTTGATTTTTCCATCTGCCATCATGTAACATCTTATTCCTTCATTTCAGCCTTTTTCACAAAGTCTCCCTATTCAAAAGATTACTGGGCCCATTTACTAAATTCGTGTGAAGAATTAAAAATTCGATCAAATTAAAAAAAAAAAAAACAATTTGAATTTTGAATATGCAAATGAGGTAACTTCGACCATTGAATTTTAAAAATTTGACCAATTCGAATAATTTGAATATTTCGAATATTCGATGGTTGAAGTACTTCTCCTTTAAAATAAAGTTTGTACCTACCGAATTGCTTTTAAACCCTATGGGCAGCTCCCATAGGTGTTTTAAAGTGTTTTGTGATCGAATAAAAAAAATTAGATCGAAGGGTTAAAATCGCTGGAATTGTTCTATTCGAACCATTTAATCGATCAATCATATTTTTTATATTCGATCATTCAATTGGTCGTATTGCGTTAAAAACATTTGAATTTGAATGTTTTTGAAATTCAACCACTCTCCCTTTAAATTCGAAAATCAAATTCAAGGGTTTATTAACCCTCAAATTCGATTTTTAGCAAATCTGCCCCTATGCATTGTCTTTTGTGATACAATTCCAATTCCTAGTACAGGTATGGGATCCATTATCCAGAAACCTGTTAAACAGAATGCTCTGAACTAATGGAAGGCCATCTCCCATAGACTCCATTTTAATCAAATAATTAATTTTTTAAAGCAATTCCCTTTATCTCTTTAATAATAAAACTGTGTCTTGTACTTTATCCCAACTAAGATATAATTATTCCTTATTGGCGTTAAAACCATCCTATCAGGTTTATTTAGGGGTAGATTAACTAAGGGTCGAATTTGAACCAATATTAAAAAATTTGAATTCAAACAATTTTTAAAATTCGACCAGATTTTGAATCATTCACATGAATTTAGTAAATCTGCCCATTAATGTTTACATGATTTTCTAGTAGATATATGGGCAGATTTATTAAGTTTCAAATTTTGTAATAATTTTTTGCATCAACTCTCACAAACTGGAATTTAAAAGCACAAACTCAAAAATGTTAATTCAAATGTAAGTTTATCACACCTTGACCCTGGAAACAGTTCTAATTTGAATTTTTGCACACATAAATCCTGTCGAGTTCATTTACAAGTCAATGGTAGAGGTCCTTTGACACATTTGAAGAAATGAATAGCCTTCCTGACATTTTTTCAGAGGAAAATTCGATTTGAGTTTCGTTCGTATGTGATTTCAATATAAATCAAATTTTAGACATTCACATTTTTTTCAAAAATAATCTCCCATTCGAGTTGTGAGTGCATTCGAGTTTATTAGAGTAAAAAAAAAATCACATCAATTCAAAATTCAACCTTTGAGAAATAACCCCCTTAACATGTGGTGATCCAAATTCTGGAAAGACCCTTATTTGGAAAATCAAAGCATTCAGGTTAATAAGTCTGATACCTGTACCATATATATATATATATATATATAAACCACTCATGCATTTTGATAAATGCATCATTTTTGCTATTCATTAGTGATGGGTGAATTTGTCCCATTTTTCCCAAGAAATTCGTGAAACGGCGAAAGAGTCGTGTAACAAGTATTTTTACGCCGGCTTCAATTCACAGGCATCAAAACTGACACCCACAACAATTTGCTGCACGCCTATTTTGTCCAATTTGACTCCGGAGTCCAATCTGACGCTGGCGTCAAAAGACTATTCTGTTTCACTGGTGCAAAACACAGAAAATTGCAGCAAATTTGCCCCTGGCGAATAAATCTGTCCATCACTACTATTCATCCTTATCATCTTACCAGTCAAACCTCCACTGTTTTTCAGCATATAGTGCCTTTTATTTCTAGAATGTTTCAACACCATTTACTAGATCAGTTGACTTTATGTTACAGTAAAGATGATCCACGCTAAAAGCTTAACTACAGCTGATGTGCATTATTCATTTGTAGTTCGGCCATTTGGGTGCCTTGTCCATAAAGAAAACAAAAACATCACAAATGGAACCTGTGAGTCTGAAGAACCAGTGGAAATGTCCTATTGTGAGGGAAGCTGCAGTACCAAATCAATGTAAGTTGTGCAGCATGGATGATATTTAGAAACCTGTGTTATATTCAGAATCTTTAGAAATATGGCAGTGGGACACAATTATGATAGGATTCAATCCCCTTTAATGTCCATCTTGAAAACTTTTAAAAACGTAAAAATAAAAATAAAAGTAACGTGTTTCCATCACTAAACATTTTTAAATGGAGATACTCTGTACTGACTGTACATAAAAAGAACATAAATATATAGGGGAACAGATTCCACTGAGAGTTTTTTCTCCCTTTAACAAAAGAGGTATTGTTTGCACTATATTGCAATATTTTTAAAGGGGGTGTTTACCTTTAAATTAACTTTTTGTATTATGTAGAAAGTAATTTTCTGAGACAATTTGCAATTGGTTTAAATTTTTTATTATTTGTGGTTTTTTACTGATTTAGCGTTTTATTCTAGCAGTTGCTAGAGTCCGAATTAGTAGCAAGTAGAAATACTGTAGCAATAAATTTATAGTCTTATCGAACATTTGTTTTTAGATGGGGTCAGTGACCCTCATTTAAAAGCTGGAAAGAGAAAAAAAAAACTTTAAAAAATAAGTAATACAGACACATTGAAAAGTTGCATAGACTTGGCCAATCTATAACATACTGCTAACATAAGTTAACTTAAACCACCCCTTTACGTTTGCTGACTAGTAGTCACCCTTGGTCTGGGCATCTCTACACTTTCATCAGAATTCCATAATTTCATAAAGCAGTTTTATAGAACTAAGGACTAAGTTTTATCTGCAGCTGACAAAGTTTTCAGTTCCCATATGGTCACTATGGAAGTTGCTACTGTATAAATTAATAACAAAACCTGTACTCACCAGCAAAAATAAAGAAATTGTAAGCGTAAGCATGAATTGATGGTGCAAAACTC
Organism: Xenopus borealis; assembly: GCA_024363595.1. Taxonomy (NCBI): domain Eukaryota; kingdom Metazoa; phylum Chordata; class Amphibia; order Anura; family Pipidae; genus Xenopus; species Xenopus borealis. The sequence continues at coordinate 18,149,582 of CM044437.1, read as the reverse complement.
TTAAAGAAAGCTCCAGAAGAAGTAAAATTGCATTACAGCCCTGTATTTTACAGAATACACTGGGACATCTCATTTCTATTGAACTGGAAAGAATATTCTATTCGGTACTCGCAAGAAAGATGTATAGAACTATAAGAAACACAACTGGCACTGTATTTTCTTCCTCCTTTATCATTTTAAAATTCAGTGTCACCTGGCATTTATTATTTTCACTTCTAAAGATATTATGTACTCACTCTGCCCCATGTGACTTCTCTTTTAATAACCACCGTTCAGTATTATATATTGCTTTTATGGGGCAATATTGATTAAAGGGGTAGTTCACCACAGTAAAATGGCCATTTTTAAGAAACCTTTCAGTTGGTCTTCATTATTTTTTTTTTGATAATTTGTAACTATTTGCCTTCTTCCTCTGACCCCCTTGCAGTTTTCAAAAGGTGGGTATGGTCACTGACCTAGTCTAAGAAACAAATACTCATTAAGGCTACAAAATTATTGTTATTGCTACTTTTTATTACTCATCTTTCATCATCTCAGGCCTCTCCTATTCATAGGAAAAATGTAAAAAGATGCAGGCACCACTCCGGAACTTCAAAGTCAGATTAATCAGTTGAATCCAGGAGCCAAAAATACAAAATTCTTATTTTACATCATGTAGAAAAAGCCTGATGTGTTTTGTGTCATGGGACACTTAATCATATGATTAAGTGTCCCATGACACGAAACGCGTCGGGCTTTTGTACATGATGTAAAATAAAGAATTTTGTATTTTTGATAATATTTTTGGCTCCTGGATTCAACTGATTTATCTGACGTTGGAGTTCCGGAGTGGTGCCTGCCTCTTTTCAAGTTTTTCCAGTGTTTTGCTGAAGGTCTGGGGCATGAGCACTCGGACCCACCATGGAAAGCGGTAAGCTTGTCCAGTCATAGTAGTAAATCTATGCTTTTCACAGTTCTTTGTTTTATCCTATTCATATTCCAGTCTCTTATTCAAATCAATGTGAGGTTGCTAAGATAATTTGGACCCTAGCTGAAAATGGATAGTTGCTGGAAAAAAAGTGAAATAACTCAAAAACCACAAATAAAAAATTAAAACCAATTGCAAATTGTTTCAAAACATCACTATCTACTTTATAGTAGAAGTTAATTTAAAGATGCAACCCCCTTTACTTTACATCATAGGTGGTAAATACACCATTTTAGCAATCCCTTATTTATACCAACAATCTGTATTGTTATTCCCACAGGTATTCTGCAGATACCAATTCAATGGTACATGAGTGCAGTTGTTGCCAGGAGATGAAGACTAGCCAACGGCAGGTGGAGCTGATTTGCAAAAATGAAAGCAAATCATTATTCACTTTCACCTATATAGAGGAGTGTGGTTGCACCAGAACTGAATGCCAGGATAATGCTCAGCAGTCAAAGGCAAAACAAAAGAATCTTTAGTTATGAAAGTGGAAATTGAAAAGCTGAGCATTGTGTCTTCTCGACACCTTCCTCCTCTGGAAAACTCAATCTATTATTTCCCCTTTAATGATACATTAGTTTCCTAAGTTTCCTTAAGTATAGATTTTTCTTTGAATGTATGGTAAGAACATTTTGTTGATAGTGGCAACTGAAGATTCATTTACACAAAAATGATGGCTTGTTTTACAAATGTAGAGGATAAACTAAATTAAATCAGGTGAGGAGCTCTACCTGCGCTCCTTTTGTATTTCACATTTTAAGAATTAAGATGGCATTTCAGTGGACATATTATGATTATGATCTCTGAGACTTCATAACTCTGCCCCACCCTACATCTCTGACTCATCTCCAGATACTCACCCAACCACTTACTATGCTCCTCTACTGACCTGCTCCTCAACTCTTCCCTCATTACCTCCTCACACACTCGCATTGAAGTCTTTGCAAGGGCTGCACCCCTCCTCTGGAGTAGTCTCCCATGATCTTCTCCTAACATTTCTGCTTTTGAAAGATCAATTAAAACATACTTATTTAAAGTGCAATACCATATGCTACATCTCTCACTTGCTTATTTCTGATCTTGCCCTTTCCCACATCTTGTGTCTCATTACATTCCCTTTTAAATTGTAAGCTCTTTCGCACAGGGCCTTCCTCACCTTTTGTACTGGTATTGGTCGTTATGTATGTAACTATGTATGTTCTATGCATGTAATTCATGTGATTTCTTTGTATAAACACATTTATTTGACAGCGCGCTAAAAACACGTTAATATCAGCAATTAAAGAATTCTGTCATGGGAAAACATGTTTTTCTCAGAATCCATCAGCTAACAGTGCTGCTCTAGTAGACTTATACACTCAAATACACTTTTAAAAAGAGCAAACTTTTTTTATATTTAATTTTGAAACCTGACATGGGGCAAGATATGTTGTTAGTTTCCCAGGTGCCCCCAGTCAGATAAACTTCAGTCACTGTTTACTGCTGCACTGCAAGTTGGAGTGATATCACACCCCTTTTCCTTCCAGTAGCCAATCAACAGGTTAAGGGAAGGTAACCAGATAACATCTCCCTGACACAAGATGTCAGCTCCATTAAACATATGAGAATAGCATTCGGTAGTAAAAATCCAAGTCCCACTGTGACGCCTTAAGTTGTAGGAGAAACAATAACTTTTCGTAAAGCAGTGCCATCATGAAGTGCAGACTCTTTTTGAAAGCACATGGCCAGGTAAAATCACCTGAGATGGCTGCCTACACACCAATATTACAACTAAAAATATTTACTTGTTGGTACAGGAATGGTAGAGTGAATTATTCCCAGTGCAAACAGTGCAATTTAGAAATAATAATTACACCATAAAAATCATCACAGAATACTTTTAACTTGAAGCTCAAAGCAATGTAAAACCTCATTTTTTAAGTGTCCTCCTGCCATCTAGTGGACTTTGTGATAGTTGTCACAGTACACGATTTCTCAAATAACAATACAATTCTATGGAAGATTATAACTAAACCAACAGGAAGTTCGATATTTATTACAATATGGTAAAGCCAGGATGGTTAGGGTTGGGATGGGTACAAGGGGCTTAAAGACACTTCCATTAAAAAATAAATGCAACATAAGCTAGCACATAAGAAATTTTTCATCAAGAATGGATCTTCAACTGGTATCCTTGCTAATAAACCAGTATAGTTGGGCACAGGGGATTTATTCTTCACTTCTGGTGGCATACAGTGAACTAGAAACTTTGAATGCACACACAATCTCTAATGAAAAATACTGTAAAAATAAAAAAGTGGCATAATGTCAAGGACCCTCTAAGCACAGGCTGCAAATACATTTTCAACCATATATCATACTTGGGGCATGCTTGGTGTGTGCAGTTTTGCAGTTTTATGTTGTGCAAAAAGGACACTGTGGAAGACCAGCTTTATATCATATTCCTGATGTGTTTCTAGCTAGAGTTTAGCTGTTATTTTAGGGGAACAAGTGTAAAAAATGCAAAATATCATCCCCAATCAAATATTTTAGAGCACAGAGAGAATCAGTTGCTCCTTTGAATACAATACTGCCCGAATTTAAAAAAGTGCTGCATTCAGATGGGCACAATGGTGTTCCCCTTCCATCCCCCAACTTGCTTGTCATTCAGACAGAGGCCACAGGCTATAAAAGTGAGTGATCTGTGCCCCCATGACACTGTGCACCTCACACTGGATAGTTTATTTTCTGTGATGTGGACAGCCATTCCCCTGGCAGAAGTGCTTTGTGAATGAGCTCTAAGGGGGTGCACTCTTGCTTGAGGAGATTAGGAATGCCTTCTTATGATTACCCTACATTTTTCATATGCTTGACTGAGGGGATCACATATAATTTATATAATGAGGATGTTTAAAGGGAATGTCAGCCCTAAAAAAAATGTTGCCTAATAAATTCGATACAATTTGTCTATGATTTTTAAAGGGATACTGTCAAAATGCATCAGTTAATAGTGCTACTCCAGCAGAATTCTGCATTTAATCCATTTCTCAAAAATTTCCCAGCTGCCCCAAGTCATGTGACTATTAACTGATGCTTAAAAAAAAAAAAAACACGCTTTCCCATGACAGTATCCCTTTAAGTTATTTGTATATGTATTGCTATTGAAAGCAGTGCTCATCTGTCCATTTCTAATCACCAGAAATATCATCTGCAGGGATTTGGCCAAATCACTAGCAGGCGTAGAAGATAATTCACATGGGAAAGAGAACATTGCTTGCACAGTTTTGCACCCTTTCATGAGGCACATTAACGCTCAGGCATACGATTGTTACTCTTCAGTTTCACTAAAGTGTGAATTTTCCATTACAGTATGTTAAACTTTTCTCCAGAGTTTCCTTCACCAGCTTAGACCAGTTCACATTTGTTTAAGGGTGGGCTCATGTCTAGGGCATCAGAGGATCTCTTTTTTTTATCTTTATTTTACTTCCATGGACATTTGTAATAATAAGTGGCAACGTCAAGAAATTTCCCCAACATCTATAATAAAGACATATATATATATATAAGCTATATGTACCCACCCTATTCAAATTGAGCTAAGCGTAAGTACAGTATACTAACAAAGGCAGAAAGAAACATTAGCGAAAGTTTGCTAGGAAACACTTGCGCTGCCGAAATTACGTTAGTGTAAATTTGCAAGTGTTCAGTGCATGCACTCCAGAATTAACACCCGACGAAGTGGCGCAAAGTGTGGTGAAGCCTTCCGAGGTGATAATGTGCCCTTTAATGAATAAGCCCCTAGGAGCAAATGATGCTTCCAATAATGTGTTGTACTCCTTATTAATGAGGTTGTGGCTTTTGCAGCAACAACTTATTTATTAAAATACAGTGCATGGAAGAAACATGACTCTCTCACTGTACAGCTCAGTCTCCTCTTTCTGTGTAGCTGGACCCATCTATGTGCCTCTTTGTCTATAACAACTTTATTAACATTTAGGGGCAAATTTACTATTATTCTCCAAAAATCCTACGAATTTATTCAAAATTCGATAAGCATTAGACTATCGAATGCTTATCGAATAGTTTTAGGCTATCATTTTGCCCGATATTCAATTTCTCAATGAAATCGTACGATCGAATACCGATCGTTCGATCTCACGAAAAAAGCTTACTTTTTTCCTTCGAGCCTCCGAAAAAATCATACGATTCGAATGATCGAAACGTTTGATCGTACGAATGGTATTCGAGCAGGACTTAGTCTTCTATTGTAATTCGGTAGGTTCAATCTGGCGAAGTAGACATTCAAAGGATTTTAACATTTTGATTCCTTCGATCATCGAATGATCGAATTATCGAATATTCGATCATTCAGTCTATTCGATCTATTTGATAATTCGGTATTCGATGATCGAAGAGGCCAAATTTGTATATTCGAATATCCGATTAAATCGCACGATCGTTATTCGATTATATTTGATCGAATTTCGATCCATTCACGTGAATTTTGTAAATTTGCCCCTTAGAGTTATCAACACCTTCCCCTTTTAAGATTGTAACATTAATGGTGCTTTTAACAACATACATTAATAGTTGTAACTTAGTACAGGTGATTTGCAAAAATGATATTACTGTAACCAGCTAACAATGTCACTTTAACACTGTTCAACTAGTCTAGATTTTTTTTTTTTTATAACACCATGACTAAGTGTTTGTGCCTGGTTATTGTCAGTTGTATTTTGTGTATTAACTGTGGCATGATCTGAGTTTTGTGTTCCTTGGATGGGCACAGTATCTCTCAGTAAAGATTCTGAAGTGTCCATCTGGTTGTCCTCACTGTTATCTACTGACAGCTGCCTATTTTCAGTGGCAACTTTTACTTTATTGTCCTCTGACCAGTAAGTATCCAATGGTAGATGCTGCTCCTTGTGAATCAAGTTCTGTTCCAGTGGCTCCTCTGACTGATAACAATGCTGGCCATCAGAATGAACCACACTTGGTATTTTCGGGATTTTATACAAATGCTTTCTATTTCGCCTTTTTCCATAACTTGTTTTAACGTCATAAGGTAAGACTAAGGGGCAGATTTACTAAGGGTCGAATTTTCGAAGTGATAAAACCTCTAAATTTGACCCTCAAAGTATTTTTAAAGGTCTGTTTTGATCGAAAATGGACCTATTTTGATCGTATAGTTGCTGCATTGTTCTGTGAAAAATCTCTGGTTCTGAACTTAATCCAAAAGGCAGACGCTTGAACAGATACCTTCCAGGTACACAATTTTCTGCTTCTCTTAGGAAGGAATCTGTCAAAACCCATTTGAGGCAACTCGGATTGTAAATAATTTGGCATTTGCCATTTCACCCAGGATTTCATTCCGAGTGGGTATATGAAAATGTTCTCTCCTTATGTTTTCATTTAACTCACAATCTCAGAGATCCATCTTTTTTCTCTACAATGACCAAGGAACATACCCAAGCAGAAGTCATAGGCTCAATTTCATCTAACTCAACCAGGTGCTGCAATTCCCATTTAATTCTTTCTCTCAGTGCCACTGGCACATGCCTTTTGGCTTGTACAACTGGTTTTGCATCTGCCTTTAATGAAATACCATATGTAAGACCTGCAAACACATCCTTCTATTTACATAGCAGCATATCAATAGTGTTTTGTGGTGATTATTACACAACAAATAATTTGTTTACCAGTCCCAAATTCTCACATGTTTGTGCACCTAATAGGGGACAATAATTACCAGAGACTACTGCAAATTCATGTTTGCGTGCCTTGCCCTTGTAAGTACTGTGAGTGTGTATTTTCCTACTGATGGTATTACAGACCCATTGTATGCCTTAAGCACTGATGTTTTACTTTTTAATTGTGCTTTCATTTGTAAGTTTCTCCATATTTTTTCTGTGATAATATTTGTTTCTGCCCCTGTGTCCACTTTATACTTATAATCAGGGAACTTTGTATCAATGTCTATAGTCCATCTTCTTTCACTTCCATTGCTTTTACTGACAGCACTCACAAAGATCGCCTCCTGACTCTCCTCACTGCTGCTGTCCATCACTGCATTTAGTTTGTTTTTACTATAACACTGCTTGGCAAAGTGATCATATTTGCCAAACACCTTGCATTGTTTACTAAAAGCTGGGTATTTGTTAAATGAATGGGTATTGCAACCTTAGGGGTGCAGTCATCTTCAAATTTTCCTATAACAACTTCAAAATGATCACTGTCATTTTTATCAAGTTGAAATTAATTAAAGATTTGCAGAGCTTCTTCCCCTGCTCTTGTTAGCAAAATGGCCACTTTCTGTGCACTGGGCAGTGTTCTAGTCTCAGTAGCTTTCATGGATAAAATCAGTCTTTGCTTAAAGATCTTCCATGGTTCCCAAACATTTCACACAAACATAACTGGAGCATGTGGATGTAGACAGCCTGTCCTTATCTGTGCTTATCTATGCAGGGACTGGTACAGTCACAGGCTGCTACACCCTCTGTACCTCTTGCAGGTTCTGACATGGTTCTGGCTCTGTCTGCTGAGTAGATACCATGTGTTGTATTCCTTAATAATGGGATTCTGGGGTTATCAACAACAACATATTTATTAAAATACAGTGTATGAAAGAAGCATGGCTCTCTCACTGTGCAGCTCTGTCTCCTCTCTCTTTGGAGCTGGCCTCACCTATGTGCCTCTTTTTCTACAACAACTTTATTAGCATTAACAATTATCAACACAAATAGCAATTCTTTTTTATAAAGAAGAACTGAACATTTTAAATAAATGTATATTGGAAAGTCACTTAGAATCATTGTTTTTTTTATTATGCAAATTTCTATTTTGGGGTTACTTGCCCTTTAATTGCCAATGCATCCCACCTTCCCATTCACAGATAATATATTTTATTTTTTAATTTTATCAGCCTTTTTGTATCGTCATGGATTTATAATATTTGGAGTATGCATGCATGCACCTCCAGTGTTAGCAAATTGTAAAGCGTATTCAGTAGCTTTTTGTTTCCTAGTTTATTTTTTATACAATTTTATTATTAACATGTATTTCTATAGCGCCAGCACATTTCATAGCACTGTAAGGTATGGGACCTGTTATCCAGAATTTGGATCTCCATGCCTAAATTCTAGTAAAAAATATTTTAAGCATTCATTAAACCCAATAGGATTATTTTAATTAATTATATTTTAGTTTTAATGTTTTATTTTTTTAAATCAGTTTTTTTTTTTTTTTTAAATATTTTGATTAATATGTAGTCTATGGGAGTCTCGTGCAAAACGGGACATTTGGGAGGTATGGATTAGGAAGGGCATATCATAAACATATGGAGGTTTTTTTGTCCTTTTTAGTTATTTATACATGTAGGAAACTAACCTTTGTTAGCATACAGGCCATAGTGTGCCACCACTAAGATGGCTGCTGGTTACTGTCTAGTTCAGTGAGGTCATCAGTGTGCTGCTCACAGTCAGGGCTGAGAACCCCTTCCCAGGAGAGGAAGTAGAAAGTAGGAACATAGGGGGGGATGGTTCTAGTGTGTAATAGCTCTGCATTGGAAAGGCCACATGTGTTATTAATCCCTAATATTTCACAGAGGGGGTTATTAACATTATCCAACTAACTGTAAACTATTTAATCAGGTAGTTTGTTGTGTTCATTCTCTTGTGAATACACAAACTATTCTACAAAACTGACTGGGATTCATTGTGTGCTTCACATCCCTGTAATGATATTTGGGAAGCACAGTTTATGTGGAGTCATCCTCACTCAATGACATTCAGTAAGCATTCTTTTCTCCTGTAATAAACAGAGGCTCATAACTTGATCAAACGTGTCAACTGGAAGAGAGAGACACATATGCAGTTTGGGGCTGCACTGGGCATACAGAGAATGTAATGGGACCTTGTGCCTACCACATGCATACTTGCATATATTTTCTTTTTGGCTGTCCAAAAACTCAGTTAATGAATGCTCCGTACAAACAAAACCTAACTTAAAGAGAGAGAAACCTTTTTACCATAAAATTGACTTTGCATGCTAGTTTTAATTTTGCCACAAAGTACTTTATTTGTGCTTTTTCATTAAATAACTGACTACCTGTGTTCGTTAATGAGGGGGCTACCATATTTGTGCAGCAGGAGTTCGTTAGCATTAGAAACTATAACTGACAGGCTGAGATGGGACAGTCAGAAAGGCAAAACAGGTTTAGAAACATTAACTAACAATAACTTAGATAAACAGACCTCTCAGCAAAAAAGAGATGACCTTTTTTGTAAAAGTAGTTTTTTAGTGTCTTTATCACTTTAAGGGAGAAACAACCCCTAAAATGATTATGGCTAATGGGCAAAAGGGGCATCTGCCAGGGGCCTGTTGTGCCTAGGGTTGCCAACTCACACCTTTAAAACCCAACACAGCCTGCATGGATAATTAGCAATTAATTTAGATGCATGATGCAGACTGAACTGGTTTATGTGCAGCCATGCATCTAAATGAATTGTTAATTAGCCACAGGCTGTGGGTTCCATATGTGTTCAGTTTTAAAGGGGTGAGTTGGCAAACCTAGCTGTGCCACAAACAAGGGTTTTAATTTCCTTCCCTCCCTTCTTCCCTTGCTACTGTTGCTGCCACTCCAGCTGCTCTCCTCACCCCTGCCGCTCTTTCTTCTGATATTGGAAAGGGCTGTGCATTCCACTGTGGAATGCACAACCATCTTGGATTTTACAGCAGTGTATTGAGCAGGCAGGAAGAGAGAGAGAGAGAGAGCATGTCAAGCAGCTGTGGGAGTTTCCAGGTATAACACAGCACTGCTACAAAGGAATTTCCATAAAAAGCCTTTATTAGAACATATGGCTTCTGATCCGGTACAAACAGCTGTGGGAGTACAAGGAAAGTAGAAACATTTGCTGCTGGTATTTTACTTCTGCAAGTGTAAAGTAATACTTGTCAGGATGTCCTGATGTGCTCATTGGCCATTTTTCAGTGATTTTACTGGCAAGTGTGGGGTTAATGGAGTGCTCCTTGGCCATTTCTACAGTGATTACAATAGCACATCTATACCTGTCCACCCCCTTATCTTGTTCTCTCCCAGTCTCATATCACTAGTAATTCTATTGGTATTCTATTTTCTGCTGGCAAAATCAGATGTGCACCTGTGCAAAAGCATACAATGGGCATGAGTGGCAAGTAGAATCAGTAGCTTTTGCCGATGTTACTTCTGGGTTCATAGTGTTTGTGGAGGTGTGCCATGTTTCTCCAGTCTCTCCTGACAGCTCTGCATAGATGGGCTTAATATACCGATTATATATTTTCGGCAGTAAATATTCTGGCATGTCTTGGGCTAATATGCTGATTATTTATTGTCTGTAGTAATTATATTGGCATATCCAGGGTTAATATGCCCATTGTCCATTTTACCTATGGATTATATTGGCCAGTCTGGGGGTTAATATAGTTGTTATCCATTTTCTCTATTAAATATACTGGCACATCTGGCTAATGTTTGGGGTAAAATGTTTGAGGTACTGTACTTGGGACAAAAAGTGCCGTGGCAGAAGGATAACTGGGACCCCCCTGTTGGATCTTTGCCCAGGGACCAACAAGGTCTTAAAATGTCTCTGGTACACTCTGGTCTCTCAGTAAACAGGGCAGCACATTTTATAGTGGCCATTTGCAAAGGCAAGTGCAGTGTTTAAAATGCAATTTCAGATTTCCATGTTTTTTTTTTCTTCAATAAAATGCATTGCTTAGAATCCTGGACCAGGATGGCAGTAGCTCCAGTATTTCCTAGTTTCAGTATGTGCAGCCGTGCACCAAAATTAGCAGCCATGTGTAAAGTTGCCATCTAGCCAGTATTTTACGAGTTTGGCCAGTGAATATAATGCTTGATGCTAGGGATGGGCAAATCTGTTCTATTTCACTTCACCAAAAATTAGCAAAATGGCAAAAAAATTGTGAGCTGGAGAAAAATTTGTGAAATGCATTGAAGTCAATGGGCGCCAAAATAATAAAATTTTGACAAGAGCGACAATTTTTATACAGGCAACAATTTTGTTGAAGTGCATTAAAGTCAATAGGCATATATAGTCAATAGTTTTGACTCAAAAAAAGCAACAATTTTTACACGCAACAATTTTTTTTTGTCTCCACAGATTTTTTTGCCGGCAAATTTATTCACAGGCCGTGAGCCACTCATATTTGTTGCGATTCCATGCCTGGTGAATTTATTTGCCCTTCGCTACTTGTTGCTAATGTTATTAATATGAAATATAAGATAAAAATATAAAAGGCCAGTATTTTTTTGCCAACCCTAGTCATGTGGAAATGCAGGATTGTGTTTGGATGCAAGTAAACACCAGTAGAGTAACTAATTAGGTTTGGACTGGGTGCAGGTTGTGCAGCTGGGCCCCCACCCTCCTCCAGATGCAATTTTCTGTGCACCTCCGCATCGTCACAAGTGTCTGGAGGGTCCAGTGGGGGTGCGGGCCCAGGTGCAATTGACCCTGTGCATCCCTGCTAAACACACCCTATTTTACCTCTTTTGTGTCCACTACTGACAACCTTTGCAACAGCAAAGATTTTAACACAATTTTAAAAAAAAGATGGTGCTTTGTAAAGGGGATTGTTGGGGCTACTGTTAAAGTGAAACTATTGCTTAAAAAAATCTTGTGTTGAAGATAATCAAAAACATTAAGGGGGTAATGTAATTAATGTCACAAAGAGAAAAACAATGTGCACCAATAAGAATAAAACTCTATATCTCACAATGGAATATTATTCCTTAAAATGTTATTGCATTGCTTTAATCTCGCGCTCTTAAGAAGTGTTTGAAGGTGACATAATCTTTTGGAGCACAACTTTTTCAGTAAGAAATTTTATTACATTTACTGCACATTGGTGCAAACTATAACATTCATTGTTGGAAGTGGTCGCTAAGCAGTTTCCTGGTTTGCAAAAGCTATATTAAAAGGGACGTAATCTGTGTCAGAGAAGTGGATACTACAAGGCTGGTTTAAAATACATTCGAATGCACTGGTGTTTGTGTTGCCATATTATGCAAATTACATGGCATAGTTGAATACACGAACTAATAAATCTTTTACCATGGCTTTTGTAAATTTTATTTTCCTTTTAGACTGGTACAAGCTTTAATTTAAAATAAGATACCTCTACAGTTCAGATGGTGTAGAACTGATAAGTGATTACGAACGGATAGAATTGCAGTAATCAAACAATGGTGTTTTGGCCATACCTGAGCAGATTTGCTTAGGCAATTGTGGCCAAAACAATTGCAAAACAAATGCATAAATGTCACTTTCAGAAAAATTTTTAGGGGAGTGAATGAACAATTTTGGATTGCATGATGAGAAAGTTGCACAGTGTAATGGTCAATGGATTATTTTTTCTAACCTGACCATTACATTTCTTACCAATAGTGATGGGCGAATTTATTCGGCAGGTGCGAAATCGCGGCAAATGCCTGCGATTTGCGAAACGCCAGTGAAAACGTGCCGCAACTCGTTTCGCAAATTTTTCACCAGTTTGCGAATTTCCCTGGAAATTCATAAATTTTTTGGCAAAGCGAAACTGGATAGATTCGCCCGTCACTACTTACCAATATTATACATTAGGCTCAGTTACCAGTAAGTACAAGGTACTATTTTATTATTACAGAGAAAAGTTAATTATTTGCTTAATTTGTCTATGGAAAATGGCTTTCCCAAGATTCTTAGATTTGTGGATATCAGGTTTCCAAATCAGATATCTTATTTCTGTAGAAGGAATAGGATCAACTCAATAATATTTTCTACCAGATCCTGCACAATCAAATCTGATAATTTGCTCTGGTCTACAAATGTGGTGTTCAAACCATTGTACTGTCTGCAGCCCATTGGTTAGAAATTATTAGAAAGATTATTTTATAATATGTAAGAAAATCTACATTTAGGGTACTTTAAATATTTTAATATATTTTTCTGACAATGATCACGCGAGTGGGTCAGAATGCTGGTTATGATTATACACCACATCAAATTATTTTTCATTTTTAATTAAGCCCTGATAAGTGGCAAGTACATCTTTTACATATTAAGTATAAGTATATTTATTCTAATTTATTTATTAAATCCCCTTTCTACATTCTTCATTGTAATACTGTGATATACAGAAGTGCTAAAATGCAGGTAGAACAATGTCTGTGCTATTTGATATACTACACTCCTGTTGTTCAGTACAGAGTTGGACAGTGCATTGTAAATAGTTAGTATTGGTCACAGGACCTGCAAAACAATAGAGTGGTTTGAAGTGCAATGATTAATAGGCTAATGCTTTATTTTTTCTTGTTTTATTCTAATAAGTAACACTACACTATGTTTTCTACATGCATTTTCCCACTATTTACTAACCAAAACTATAGTAAACCATTCTTTGCCTCTTCTTTGGTATCTGTAGGTCCGGTAAGGTTATTTTTGTATCTATAGGTCCAGTAAAGTTTTTTGATGGCAATTATATAAGTGGGGCCAAACATTTCAACACCCCCTGTGTTTTATCCTTTCCTTGTTCTTTTAAATAATATAAGTTTTGCTTGCTAATTGGGACAAAGTACAGTTTCAAGTAACTTTGTAAAAAAGCTGAAAAAATGTATATACATATAATGGTATTAATTCTTTGTGTTAAGGCCATTTCCAACATTCTCACCATATTAATATTGTTGCATGCTTGTTTGCAATATAAGAATAATATGCATGTTTCACCATTTTATTATCATTTCTTTAAAATATGGAAAAACAGTCTTAATGATTTATGTCTTAGATAATGCTGCTAAAAAGGCCCATGCCAAATTATATGTCATCCAAAAAAATGCCCTGTCCTTTATGCTTTTCATCAGCAAAGTGCATTGTGTTTCAAAGATTTAATACCTTTGTGACCTGTCACCTAATGTCTTTGTGTCCTTGCGACCTTAGCTTTCATTTAGCTCACATTTTCACCCATAGATACACAAAAGTAATTACAGTTCAGTGAAACTATCTAAAGGTCACATAAAACTTTGCTATGTCAGTTACTTATTGTATTTAGAACATATTGTCCTACACACCAAGTAGAGGGTCTCTGCCCAACTTGCACAAATGTGTCACATATTTATGAGTGAAATGGTTAGGTAGCTTGTAAAATAAGTGTTAGTATGATGGAGATATAGTGATATTCTGAGATTTTCAAAGTGGTTTTTGAATAATTCAGATTTTTGTTTTGCAGTTCTCCAGTCTGGAATTAAGTAGCCACTAAGTGACTCTGTCTACAGTTACACAGTTTGTTATCCACTATCATCTCCAAAACCTTCAGGATAAAAATGTTACACACTACCATGTGTAACTAGCATTATGATATAATTTTACATTTATAAAACATTGAACCTCATTTGCCAATTTGCTGGCCAGTTCTGCAATGGGGCAACATTCTGTATGGATTTGGCTCTATATAAAACAACATGACACACTGATGTTCCATTTTAGAAAAAGTGTCATACTATGAATAGTATTAGGGCAGTACACCTTGCGGTTAATGTTCAATATTGGAAGACAATTAGTAGTGCAGCTAATATTCAAATAATGGTTAATACCTCATGCACAGCAACTCCTTAAATGTGATTCTATACTTGAATAGAATGACTTACCTGGCCTAGTACTTGGAAATTTTCTTCTTTTCTGCTTTTTTTTCAGATTTTTTTATTTTTTGGTCAAAGCTCTGCATTTTTTTATGTAAATTAATCTATTGCTAGTTTCTCTACCTTAGTAACTAGGTGAGATGCTGGTCGCTGGAGAATGACTTAATGTAGGGTTGAATGGAAAGATGAGTGATAAAATATTAGTAACAATAATAATCAATCTTCAGGATTGATCTCCTTTGTAATTTTGAAATCACTAACCACAAAAACATTTCAAAGGAGACCTATTACCAATTCTTTATAATTACTGTTAATTTATATGCATAAATTAGCAATATGTTGTACTGGAAATGGATTGCACACACTATGATTTTTTTTGTCAAAGGACAGCCAACATGTCTGTATTTAGAATTAGAAACCCACACAGATATGGGGGAGAACATACAAACTCTTGAGATTGTGTCCTTCTGTAACTTTCAGCCTTTTTTGTGAAAATAGAAAAAAAAGCAAATAGAGTAATTTTTCCCTTGAGTACTATTGTGCATAATTGGTTTGGTCACATTTTTACCTTCCTCAGATAATTGTACTGTGAGTGCTCTTTTAAATACTCTTAAATAACTGTTATTGATACTGTTGAGTCATCAACGTAATCTAATATTTCTTTGTGTACACCCCTTCCTGTCTACATATCTGTCAAATCATTAGCTGACAAATTCAGCGCAACATTTATGGGGTTATTTACTAAAATGCAATTTTTTCTCAAATTTCATTAAAAAAAACATGACCAAACTCCCATACTCGATTTGACCTTATTTATTAATAAAATAATCCTAATTAATCGGATCGCAGAAAAACTCGATATAATCAAGCAACAACCCACCACAATTTTTCCTCAATCGCTTGATTTTTCCCGACTTTTTGCCTGAAAACCCCTGAAAAAGTTGGATTTTTTGGGCTAAACCCAGTAAAACCACATTTACTTCAAATTGAGATAAGTTCCTCTCCTATAGACTTATGCAACAGGTCTTAGATGGTGGATTTTCAGATTCAGGCTTTATGCAGCATTGGGGTGTAATACATTTTGAAAGAATTTAGTTTTTTCCACAAAACGCCCAACCAGATAAATCTGAGGTTTAGTAAATAACCCCCTTAATGGTGGCCAGCCTGGGGAACAAGTATTTAATTAATTAAATCATCTATTTCTAATTCACCAACTTATCAGTTGTGGGTGTATCAACTTCACGCTTCATTAAATTGCAATTTTTTTCCCTGTTTCTTTTGTCAATGTCTGTAAAGCAACGGCCCATAGCAATAAGTAACAACATTCTAATCGCTTGATTTATTTTATGGGTTGGTAATTGTTTGTGACTGTGATGATCACACATAATTGCACACTAATCCTTTCGGACCCATTTGAATGGCCCAAATGTTTAAAGATCCATCTCCTTTGTAATCTAACAGAGGAAAATCTCCACATTGGCTTTATATGAAGACTTTGATTCTGGCCCAGAAAAAGGAATTCCCATCAGCAAGTTTTGCCTTCCAGATGCATGTATTGTATTATTTTGTCCTGCACATTGTTAGAGTTTATTTTTTTGGATTACCAATGCAAATGTATGAACATTATTGTGTGGGGGTTTAATGGGCAGATTGAAAATTCCCTTTAATATACTCTCTATATTGTTTTTCATGTGACTTATGGTGATTTTTCCTTTTAAACTTCTGGATCAGAAGAAAACAGTTTAAATGCTTAAAGATTTTTTTTTATTTAATTTTAAAATCTAGGGCTATTCTCTGGTATTTTGTTTGTTTACTCATTTAATTTGTTAGCCCGGGCTTTAATATGCTATTTTCATGCATTATGATTCTGTGAAAATTGTCATTCATTCGTTTGTCACTGTATGAATACACAATGCTAAAGAGCTATCTCTACTTGCTACATATACTTCATGAATCAGGGACTTCTGTCTTAGGAATTTTGTACATTTTTGTATCAAGATGTATAAAGATTTAATTTACTGTGCAATTACAAAACAGACAAAATTCCTAAGATAGAATTCCCTGATTCAAGTATGTGACACTTTGGGGCAGATTTACTAAGGGTCGAATTCAAGGGTTAAAAAAACCTCAAATTCAAATTCGAATTTAAAGGGAATTAAAATCCTTTGAATTCTAAGGCTTTTACCGCAATTTGATCGATCTAATGATAGAATAGTAAATATTTGATTGAACCATAAAATAATTCGAACGATTCAAATGATTTTAACCATTCAATCCAATTTTTTTATTCGATCAAAAATAGTTAAAGTTAAGTTCGGTAGGTTTAATCTGGCGAACTAGGCAGTCAAATGAAAAATTAAAGGGAAAATAATTAGACTGTCGAATATTCGAATATTCAAATAGAATTTTATTCGAATCATTCAATTCAATAGAATTTTCAAACTTCGATGGTCAAAGTGGCCTTCAAAAATATTCGAAAATTCGAATCCTTTTGAAAATTCGAATTTCAAATCATTCGTGTGAATTTGATAAATCTGCGCCTTTGTCTGCAAAAATACATTTGTATACAAAAATGTACACAATACACAATTAATTTCTCTTAGGGTATATATGTGGCATAAACACTGAAAGAAAATATACAAAAGTGTATGCCAATAATGTCAATTTGCTTGATTTAAATAACAAAAAATTGATGAGTGGAGCAGAAAATGAGATTCTATATCACATAATACAAAATTAACACAATGTTTCACAAAACCTAAAGGGGAACTCCATGCAAACATAATTTACTCTTTTTGAAAGGTAAACATAATTTTAAGCAACTTTGCAATATACAGCAGTCAAAAAATATGCAGACTTTTCAGGATTATTAATGGTTACAGTTCCCTAAGCCTAGCCCCCTGCTTTCCTGCTGATGTCTGACTACTTTGCTGAGCTGGATGACTACTGTTACTTTTGTAGCATCCTCCAAAACCCACAATTCCCTGCACACATGATTTCAATAAGGAATGGAACATCACATTGCTATACACTGGGTTATGTCATTCTTGCATGCTGTCTGTAAGCTGTGGAGAAGTTGTTACGATTTATAACATCAGTGTTTAGTCCCTCCTTCCCAACCATAATTTCAAATGATGCAGAAAGAGAAGAATTGTTCAACAGCTGGATTTCAGCATAGAAAATAGCATTTATTCCTACTTTTTGAAGAAACAGGTAACGGTGATGGCTATAATATGTGTTTCTGTGTTATGTGGGCCTCTTTATCAAATTTTGGTTTGGAAGCTGGAGTTCCCCTTCAAGTTTAATTTTCACAATGGGAATTCTGTGAAACAAAGTCAAGTTAAATTAAAAAACCAATACGAAGTAAGCATACTTGTTAACTTATAGCAAGCAGTCTTTAATTTAAAATATATTTGTTGGTCTTTCTTTTCACTGTTTTAAGGGGCAACTGGAAGTTACTTCTCCTGCGGGCAACAACATGTTTAAAAATACCTTATATCACAGCAGCAGCCAGTGAGAGAGGAGTGGGGGTGTCTGTGATGTCACCATCAGTCCTTCCCTGCAGACATCTGTTAACCCTTACTGCTGGTTTTCCCTTCATGGAACTGCTCCTGTCTCTCCCTCTCTGTCCGGTTCCTTCCCCCCTACCTGTTCCTTTCTCTCCCTCTCTGCCCTATTTATTTAACCCCATCTGTGCCCTGTTCATTTTCCTCCTCCCTTCCTAGATTGTTCCTTATTCTTGCCCTGCAATAATTGCGTGGAAAAAAAGAAAAGCAAACTTCTGTATCAAAAAAACAATCTTCTACTAAAAGTATTTTATTCTTTTCTGGGGGCAATGTGTATCAGCATTTAGTGTAACTACCATAGTCATTTTCTACACAATATTATGTTGTACACAAAAAGCAATCAGCATCTTTTGGGATTTCCATTGTAACTCCCTGCATCTGTTATTATATGTGATACTATTCCACAACATAAGTTGCATTTATTCCCTTGCAACTCCCTGCATAGATTGTTCCATAATAACTGCTTTTTTTACCTTGCAACTCCCTGCACCTGATCATAAATTGTTCCAGACTTTGGCTGCTACAGCTACAGATTCAGCCTGTCAGTCAATGCTGTGACCACTTTCTGTGAGAGAATGGACAGACACTCCCACTCTTCATTTCAGCCTAGACACGAGCAGAGATGTTCTCTTTGCATATCTGATATAATGACAGTTTTAGGAGGTAAAAAGCTTTCAGAACGTTTTTTTTTTCTGCATCATTACATGTTTTTATGAAGGTTGTGTAACATATCTGATTATGAAGGTTATATGAAATGTCCCCTTTAATATTTTGTATGAATTCTGTAAGAATTGTACAATAGACAACACCTACCAATAAATACATAAAAAATCAGAAATATCAAATCACAAAACCTAAAGGTAGTTGAATATATATCTACTAAATTAAACTGTGTTCAGAGTCTATAATGGGTGATTGTTGGTTAGACCTAGTCATTTTTATTGGAAAGGAATCATTAAAGTTCTCCGTTGTTAAATACATATTTACAGCCCCACAGCAAGGTAGTTCAACTGCAGTTCAGAGGGCCATATGTGGTTTGCCCAAGGTCACATTCAACTTCTTTGTATGACATCATAAGAAATGAGAAATGATTAACAAGCTAAAGTACATAGCCCTCCCCTAGATAAAACTGGGCTACAAATGTCATTAACCTTATACTGATACCCAGCATGCCTTTAGTTTAAACATTAAATATTACCTACACTAAATAAAAAAATTGCTGAAAGGGTTGTTCACCTTTAAATTCATTTTTAGTATGATATAGAAAGTGATATTCTGAGACAACTTGCAATTGGTTTAAATTTTTTGTGTTATTGTGAGTTATGTAGCTTTTTATCCAGTAGCTCTCCAGTTTGCAATTCCAACAGTCTGGTTTTGCCAGGGTCCAGATTACCCTAGCAACCATTGCATTTGAATAATAAAAAAGGAGCAATAACAATAAATGTGAAGCCTTACACAGCATTTATCTTTTAGTTGGGGTCAGTGACCCCAATTTGAATGTAAGAAAGAGTCAGAGGAAGAAGGAAAATTATTAAAAGACTATAAAACCACCCATTGTATCCAGAAACATATCTCCATCTAATAATAGGACAAATCCCAATGTTATTTAAAATTGAATGGAATTCGATAATGATTTTTATGGTATTTTTATTACTAAATTCCACTATGTACATTGCACGTCATTCATTACACCATAACATTTTTGTTGTAATATTGCTTTCAGTAAGAGCCAGCATTTTCACAGATAAGCTTTTGTTTCTACAGCTCGTATGAGTATGAGTAATGTAACTCAGAGCTGGATTTTTACTGTTGTGTTCTGTTCTCATATCTACCACTAAGTGGGGAGAAATTTTAGCAATGCAGGTGTCGGGGGCTATTATTTGGTTACCATTCCATTGATAGACTGCCGATTGGCTGCTGGAGGGTGTGAAAGAGAAGAGGAGATATCACTCCAACTTGCAGTACAGCAGTAAACAATGACTGGAATTTATCAAGTTACATAACTGGGGGAACCCAGGAAGCTGACATGTCTAGCCCTATGTCAGATTTCAAAATGAAATATAAAAAAAAAATCTGTTCTTTTGAAAAATGGATTTAAATGCAGGATTCTGCTGGAGGAGCCCAATAATTAATTTTTCCCATGCCAGAATCCATTTAAGAACTGGACAAAGAAAAATATTTCTTTATTGTAAGTCATTCATCGGAGGTCAGAAAGTAATAAGGAAGGCAGATCGTATTACATTTCGGCTGCATATTAATGTCATCATAACTCATGCATCATAAATATGCAGTACATAAATTCATAACTGCAGTAAATGGATTGTTGATCATTACTGTTACAGGACTGAAAAGGCAGCCAGAAAGTTCTTCTGACAACATTCCCGGTCTGTATATCCCTTCTATTCATTGGGAGATGTTCTGCCTTACAGGATATGTTTCAGGTTCACAGTTTGGGATACATTCTACAATTTCATTTAGAGGATAAAGATACATTAGGGCATTTTGATTTATCTAGTAATTCTTAAAATTGGTTGGCTATATATGTATTTTTTACTAAATATAATCAGAAATATATTATGGGGCAGGTTTATTATATTTAATTTTTGGGTTGAGTGGTGCACACAGAATTTCCATCTCATTTTTTTCTCTCAGGATCACTGTACATATATTTGTCTTTGTCCTTGCTTAACTTGACTTGATTTCTTCCATGCTACTTTGGTACCAGTTTCACATTACACATGTACTATGGGTGCCTATTGCACTCAACTAACCTTCATTTAGCAATGATGCATAAAAATGACTTCAATTTGGGGGTTATAGCTATCCTTATTATATAATTGAACTCATTAACTAAAATATGTGCCAAGCAGTCAATAAGCATTTAGTTTTGCATAGCCTACTATAAATGTCAAACTGAAAGCAACAATCAGAATATCAGTGAATATTTTGTGAATATCTGCAATCTAGGCAACTGAAATGATGCAGTTTATAGTCTATCTTAGTAAATTATCTCAAATTTTTGTACTTTTGTCTTTATGATTGCCCTCTATTTTCTAGACTCTTACGATTCTTTTATTGTTATATAGATTCACTGTGTCACCATAATTTGTCTGTTTGTCTAATGTAAATATTAGGGGGTAAATATTATTTTGCTTTTGTTTCCCCACCTCTGCACATTTTATTCAGCAAATGCACAGAAGAGCATTTTACACTACAGTTGACATGGTGTGTGATTTCTTTATATTTTTTTCTTCTATATGTTTACTGTTATCTATATATCTATGTTCTTGTTAAGATATCAGTGGGAGTAGTCTTATATTAATCATATCATCATAGAGACTTCATTTCAGGTCTTTAAAACATTTTTTAGGCCTGCTAACATTCCCCCCCCCCCCCATAGCCAACTATGAAGAAGAAAAGAATGGAATAATGCCATTAGAAACACTCTGTGGGGTGCATTTTTTATAGAATGAAGATAACTTCTGATGTCCGTAGCTTATTATGTGCTGTGGGGTGGCATTTATGAAAACAAAAGTATGCATTTGGTGGAATGAGCACAGGGCTAATGTTCCCATAGGCTTGGGGCAGAGTTACTAGTTCCTACCTGTTGCTGATTTTGAATTGCTCTTTTATTTTGGACCCCACCAGGGCTGATGTGCTGAGAAGTCTGAAACATAAGTCTCCAGCTAGAAGAACCTTAGTAGATCCAAAGGAAAGAGGACCCTTAGGGGTCTATTTATTGAAGATTGAGTTTTGTATTCTCAAAAAATACATATTTTTCATTAAAGAAATTATTTAATATTTTAGAAAAGAAAACTGTTTAGTGATTTAACATGTCCAAAAGCAGCAAAAAATCTGAATCTGAAAATAATCTAGCTGTCAAATTCGTGTAAAATTTTATGGCAGATGCACTTTAGCCATTTGAAGATGTTGCCTTCATGATTGTCAGGTGTTTTGGGGTGTTTGATGATGATGATGTTAGCTCCAAAACTTATTACATTTGAGTTTTTTAAGCATATAAACTCAAAGATTTGAGGTATTAATAAAAACTCAAAATTTTCTAGTTCTGATTTTTTCAAGAAAAATATAAATTTTAGTATATACAGTAACTCCCTTAGTGAAGTTGGACTAAGCAACACAGTGAATTAGTAAGCTTATAAGATCCTCCCAAAGTGATACTCACAAAGTGTAGGGTATTTTGAATTCTGTGTGTTATCCCTTAGCATACCCCTGAGGCAACCTGAAACTGGGAGACAATGCCTGCTGTGTATGCTTAAACCACAAAAGAATAGTATGTCACAGTACACAAATAATTTGCTGCTACCTAATAAATCATTATTTGGGCTCATTTTAGGCAGTGGGTCACAGATGTAACAGTGCTCTACCTACTGTAGGATCAACTAGATTTAGGTTATAACACTCAAAACATGGTTACAACTTACAATAGAAAACCATATTAAAAACAACCTAGTTACAAAGCATTTTTTGAACCTAAATATAAGGTTAAATAGTTAGATAATGTTAGACCAGGTTTTGAGTACTGAGTATTGAACATGGAGACTTGATTGATAACATAATTATTAATCAATGTCTAATGTTTTTGTTGCATTTCTCCTAACAAATTTTTGCCTTGCTGTTTCAGATGGAGCTGGATTGATATAAGTAAAAAGAAAGATAGCTATACCTCCCTCTGAGTGTTAAAGGAAAACTATAACCCCCGAACAATGTAGGTCTCTATAAACAGATATTGCCTAAAACAACTCATATGTAAAACTCTGCTTCATGTAAATAAACCATTTTCATAATAATACACTTTTTTAGTAGCATGAGCCATTGGGTAATCATAAATAGAAAATTGCCATTTTAAAAAATAAGGACGGCCTCCTGGGATCCTAGGATCCAACTGTGCACACAAACATACCAAACAAACTATAAAGTTAGGTCACATGAGCCAATTAACAGACAGAGTTCTGTCTTTTGCTACAACACTTCTTCCCTTTACAGTTAGAGTTGACATATTTTATATATACCAGGTTGGTAAGATTCTTTAATATGTCACTTGATTTGATATAAACTGTTGCTCAAAAATTCATTTTTGGGGTATAGTTTTCCTTTAAGATAGAATATTTTTTCTACAGGTAATGTCCCCTCTCCATAAACTGAATATATGATATAATTAATACACTGTGGTCTCCAATGAGTTGGCTAATATGGACAGTGAAATGAACTGTAAATGTTAGTCACTGTGTGATTCTATGAAAAGTGAATGGTAAAATGTTTAGAAGAGTAGAGGTCATACTCTGTATTTGTTTTCCACAAAGGCCTACAGGACAACATTATGTTTTCTAGTGATTCCCACTTGAATAAAACCTGAAAACCCTCAATTTTGATGGTATCCATTTGCTGTTTTTCTGCATTTTAAGACCAAAGACCATAAAGTTCAAATCCTCCAAATAAACCTTCTTTTCATTAACAGATTAGTTGCAATTCTCTATCATTTCACCAGCTGATTAATAGTGTTCTTATGGACTGAAGTCTTTTTTTGTAGTTTATTGCAGTCTAATCTTACACTAGAAGATTTGTGAAATTTGCCCGTAAAAGGCATAGCATTGTCTCTCTATGTTCTAATGCAGGCAAATTAAATTTCCTGAATTACAGTATGGCAACCTTGCACAAAGTTATTCTGGCGGCTCTCATTGTATGCACAGTTATGTAGTTGTTAACTTTGAAAGCAGCAAGCAAGTTGCAGGTAAAACTTAGACCCTGTGTAAAATGTATGAATCATATGAAATTCAAGTCTAGGACTGACCATACCGGGGATGACTTTGATGAAGTTGGCCACCTTAGATATATAGCAATGTATCGACAAATAATCCCTGTTTTGTTTAACAAATAAGGCATTTTTAGGAGCTGTATCTACAGTTACAGATGCAGTCACTTGGATTTGTAAGTTAAATGCGTCGTGACTCAGGGCTAATTGAAGAAACTTTATCTAAAGTTATCTTAACTCATTTAATGCATTTAACCTTTTCATTAGCATACCAAAGCCCCATTGTTTTCAATGGTGAACTCTTTAATTGAATGGGATGCTGTGACACAATATTCTGTGCTAAGCGGGATAAATGAGATACAGTGGTGTGAAAAACTATTTGCCCCCTTCCTGATTTCTTATTCTTTTGCATGTTTGTCACACTTAAATCTTTCTGCTCATCAAAAACCGTTAACTATTAGTCAAAGATAACATAATTGAACACAAAATGCAGTTTTTAAATGAAGGTTTACGTTATTAAGGGAGAAAAAGTGATTGCCCCCTTGTTAAAAATAACTAAGAACAAAAGTAATTGAGATCTATCAGTCTGGTAAAGGTTATAAAGCCATTTCTAAAGCTTTGGGACTCCAGCGAACCACAGTGAGAGCCATTATCCACAAATGGCAAAAACATGGAACAGTGGTGAGCCTTCCCAGGAGTGGCCGGCCGACCAAAATTACCCCAAGAGCGCAGAGACAACTCATCCGAGAGGCCACAAAAGACCCCAGGACAACATCTAAAGAACTGCAGGCCTCACTTGCCTCAATTAAGGTCAGTGTTCACGACTCCACCATAAGAAAGAGACTGGGCAAAAACGGCCTGCATGGCAGATTTCCAAGGCGCAAACCAATTTTAAGCAAAAAGAACATTAAGGCTCATCTCAATTATGCTAAAAAAACATCTCAATGATTGCCAAGACTTTTGGGAAAATACCTTGTGGACCGACGAGACAAAAGTTGAACTTTTTGGAAGGTGCGCGTCCCGTTACATCTGGCGTAAAAGTAACACAGCATTTCAGAAAAAGAACATCATACCAACAGTAAAATATGGTGGTGGTAGTGTGATGGTCTGGGGTTGTTTTGCTGCTTCAGGACCTGGAAGGCTTGCTGTGATAGATGGAACCATGAATTCTACTGTCTACCAAAAAATCCTGAAGGAGAATGTCCGGCCATCTGTTCGTCAACTCAAGCTGAAGCGATCTTGGGTGCTGCAGCAGGACAATGACCCAAAACACACCAGCAAATCCACCTCTGAATGGCTGAAGAAAAACAAAATGAAGACTTTGGAGTGGCCTAGTCAAAGTCCTGACCTGAATCCTATTGAGATGTTGTGGCATGACCTTAAAAAGGTGGTTCGTGCTAGAAAACCCTCAAATAAAGCTGAATTACAACAATTCTGCAAAGATGAGTGGGCCAAAATTCCTCCAGAGGGCTGTAAAAGACTCGTTGCAAGTTATCGCAAACGCTTGATTGCAGTTATTGCTGCTAAGGGTGGCCCAATAAGTTATTAGGTTCAGGGGGCAATTACTTTTTCACACAGGTTTGGATTTTTTTTCTCCCTAAATAATAAAAACCCTCACTTAAAAACTGCATTTTGTGTTTACTTGTGTTATCTTTGACTAATAGTTAAATGTGTTTGATGATCAGAAACATTTTGTGTGACAAACATGCAAAAGAATAAGAAATCAGGAAGGGGGCAAATAGTTTTTCACACCACTGTAGATGAGTTGTCACAACGCATTTAACTTACAAATCCAAGTGACTGCATCTGTATGTAGCTGTGTCTTGAGACATATCAATTTTGTGCGAGTCATTCTGATATGCCCTTTCTCATCCTGTCTCTGACAATAAAAAGCCCAGACACCCATTTTCAGAATTTTTATTCTACTTTTACTTAACTGCTGCATTTGAAAATCATTGAAATTTTTCCTCACACCATTGGAAATAGGCTGAGCAGAGAGCATGTTTGGAGGGCACGGCCTGGATGAACTTGGGGTATGTCTGAGGGGGAAATAGGCCAAGGCTAAGACTCGCACAGTTTACGTCTCTGTGCCATATTTTTCCTAATGCTAGCAGTCCATGGTGAGATGCAATGTTCACCAATGCCATGATTTCCACTGTGTTCTATACACACTTGTGCAGGCAGAACACATATGCAGACATTTCATATTCACTAAAGAGCCCCACTCCACTGGTGGTGACCACAAGACAAGAGCAAAGGGGACAATGGGCTCATTGCCAGAATAGGTTAGTCAATTTAATTGGGGTGTTGTTGCAAAATCAGAGCCTAGGATTCTTTTAAAAATTTTTACCAGTAGACTTAGTTACGGCAAAAGGGCACTTAAGGAAACTTGGATTTTAATTGGTCTGATTCTTCATTTACTCCGCTTAGATTCATATTTGGAGTTAACTAACTTTATTTAATCTAAAGGCATCTTAATCTTTTTTTTAACAGTATTTACATTGAGGGACATATTTACTAAGTATATTTATAGAAAAACCCTTTTAGGATATGCTCTAACCCTCAGTCTATATTTCCAAAGAAACCGAGTAACACAAAAATCTTCATACAAAATCTCACCCTATGACTGGGTGGGTCCAGGTGCAGATGCCCCAGACCAATCGCGTAGGCAGTTACTCTCAAAACCATTACGATCGGGTTACTCACCGCTCGAAGTCTATGGCTCGGGTGCAACGCCCCAAACCCGTAGCTTAGGGAGATTTGGCAGACAAAAATACTTCAAAGTATGGCGTGCACTTCCACAAACCAGAGACCAGCGTGAATAAAAAGAAGATTTTATTTCCCAAACATTTCTCCTCCTGACGCTTTTCATGTTGTCGCACTATGATTAAGTGTGGCAACACATGAAACGCGTCAGGAAGAGAAATGTTGGGGAAATAAAGTCTTCTTTTTCTCCACCGCTGGTCTCTGGTTTGTGGAAGTGCACGCCATACTTTGAAACATATTTACTAAGGTTTTAATGTTTTTTTGATCAAAACTCACAATTTTGAGTTTAAAACCACCAATTCAAATTAGAATCTGAGATTTATCCTCCACCTACCCTTGAAACAACTTGAATTTATAGGTCACCACCTAAAACCTGCCAAGTTCATATAGAGGTTAATGGCAGAGGTCAGTAGACCCATTTGAAGATGTTAATAGCCTTCTTGACATTCACATTTTTTCCAGAGGAAAACTTGATTCAAATTGCTTTCAAGCTGGGTTTGAATTCAATTTGAGTTTTCGGATTGTTAACGTCTGATTGAATTTTAGATGTTCACATTTTTCATAAATAAGCTCCCATTCGAGTAAATAAATTCAAGTTTATTAGAGTAAAAAGAAAATAACTTTAAAATTTGACCTTTAATAAATCTGTCACTAAGTCTGGATTTTGCCTTAAGACACAGAATTTATTATTTAATGAGCTACCATTTCTTTTTAATTACAGTTTTCTATTATAGGAAGAAATATTCACATGGTAAAGAACTGCCTGTAAAGATCATATGGACTCAAATAGTGTCCTGACCCATAGGTTAAAAATCACTAATCTAAAGACAATATATGTATCAAATGCAGTTATCGTTACTTAAAAGTGTCTTTATTTAGGCAAGAGTGTAAAATTAGCTACTTTGATATGGTCCATTTCTCCATTTGGGTTCTATTATTACCTAATTTGCAGTAGTGCTCTTTTACTTTTACAGGTATGGGACCTGTTATCCAGAATGCCTGGGACCTGGGGTTTTCCGGATAATGGATCTTTATATAATTTGGATCTTCATACCTTTAGTCTATGAGAAAATAATTTAAACATTAAACAAGCCAGATAGGCTTCCAATAAGGATTAATTATATGTTAGTTGGGATCAAGTACAAGCTACTGTTTTATTATTATAGAGAAAATTTAATCATTTTAAAAATGTTTTAAAAATTGATTATAATGGGGTCTATGGAAGATGGACTTACCATAATTTGGTGCTTTCTGTATAATGGGTTTCTGGATAATGGATTCCCTACTTGTACCATGTATAACAAAAGCTGCCAACTGACAATTGGTTCTGATAAATGCTTCCATAAATTCTATAAATTCATTTTATTCACAAACAGGTGCAAAGTTGCTCAAGATCTTGAACCCAAAGCAACCAATGTTTTCATTGTGTCAGTGTTCACTGACCCAGTAATTAATTTCATATAATGTTTCACATTGTGACTCTAAATTTTCCAAAAAAAAATATATTGCTGTGGAGACATGGCCAGTTAAGAATGCTAATTTTGACTGGTTTCTATAGTTTATTGATTTTGGGTCTGTTAATAACTACCCTCCCAATGCTTCTTCTTTATCAACTCAATGTAACATGCACATGAACCTTTTTGATGTTCTATTTGCTTTTGGGGATCATTTAATAATATCTCTATTGTTTTATTTACCTGTAGGTCTTTCCAGCTGATGCAAGGTCACCCATTCCAATTAGAAGAAAGGAGGTTCCATCTAAATATTCGGAAAGGATTTTTACAGTGAGAGCTGTGAAGATTTGGAATTCTCTCCCTGAATCAGTCGCACAGACTGATACATTAGATAACTTTAAGAAGGGGTTGGATGGCTTTTTAGCAAGTGAAGAAATTCATGGTTATGAAAGATAGCTAATAGTACAAGTTGATTCAGAGACTATATATTTACATACCGGAAAAAGAGAACAGAAGAGTGACTAGAGTATTTGCTCCTGTCATATATGTTTCTGGGGGTGAGGTATTTCCTCTGCTTAATCTATTATAAATGATATTGTTGCTGAGGGTATATTTTTATAAACTTCAATAAAATAATTCAATATTATTTTAGTATCAGTTTGTTTAATAAAAATCTTTCTGTTGCTCCAATTATAGGATATGTATGCTGATAAAGTTAAGATACTTGAGCACTGTAAGAACTATCTAAATTACAGCTTTGTTTTTCCATGGGTCACAATTGAATGCTCCCAGATAATAAAAGTACTACTGTATATCCGGCTCAGTTGAAGGTAAAACAAACCATTTGTTGGCTTAGCATCCTTACAACCCTCCCTATTATCTACCAGCTAAGGAAATTGTAGCGTGTTCTTTTGCATTTTCTTGCTCCACCTTGAGTGACGCCATTAAAAAATAGAAATATAAAGCTCTATAAAAGTGAAGCTGAATGTGCGGGCTGGTGCTCATTGACTGTAAACACCCATGAGAATGGGGTACAAGATTGCCAGCCTATGGATGGTTTGTATGGCTCTTACCCAATTAAGTGCCTATGAAGTGCAAACAGGTAAATATACACATCAATTCCATGCCATATTGCTTATGTTTCATTGTGGTTATAGATTTATTATATTTCACAAATTTTATTAGTGATACAAAAATTCTGGGTACATTGATTAGTATATATTTTTACCAGCACATAAAATCATTTTGCAATTTGCATAATGATTTGTTGCACTGGTTTCTAAATTTGTACCCCAATAAACTCTAATGATGTCAGTGTTAAAAGTTAAATTAAATGGTGGTTTCCCTCTTTTATTGTTTGACATATTGTAAAGGTAACAGACATCATATAGACTACCCTCCTAGTGCTATTCTGAGTATTTGTAAAATTTATATTAATCAATATTAATAAAATGAACACACCATCTGGTATTCATTTCGTGCGACAAAAGGAACATCTTGCAATCTTATTCTGCTAAAAACTGACTCACTTTCCAAATCACAGTTTTCTTAGAAGAGCAATATCACAAGATTGCTTTGTTTTAGTAACTTAATTGTCTACTTAATATACTCAGTAGCAGGCAGCACTGTTTTAAAATCATTAAATTAGCAGAGCCAATATCTTTACAAATCTAGACATACAGTAAAAAAGTCCTCTAAAAAACAGTTTAACAATAATTTGTTTTAAAGGTTTTCCTATTTTTTAATCAGAGCTTGGGAATTCCAGAGAAAACAACAATAACAGCGTTGTTTAAGCAACATAAGAGTTTTTCTATATATGCATGAGATGAAATATATTTATCAAAGCTTTAACTAGGAGTTTTGCATTGTTTCTTAGCAAACCGAACTTCATAGGACTGTTTTAAAGTCTTTTGAATGATATTTATGATTGTCCGAGACCTCAAGGATTTATCATTTTAGTGCATTCAGTCAATATTCCAGTGCACTTTTCTGTCTAGTTATGAATCTAATCTAATTCAACCAGAAATCTACCAAAAGCAGTTTAGTTTATGTTTACTTAATCAGCTAGCTATAACTATATGTAATAGGCAGTTGTCCCTGACTCAGTGGAGCTCGTTTTGAAAATCTGGGCACACTTGGGCATGGGCAGGAAACCATAACAACCAATGGCTTTTTCAGGTAGCTGAACAATTAAAACAAACAATTGATTGGTTGTGTGGTTACTACCCATGTGCAAATTAAACCAGTGTTTATAAATGACCCTTTGAGAACCATCTATCAACATTATCATTTTAGTGGTTTTAAATGTTTTTTAAACTATGAAAAAAAACATGAATGTTGTAAATTATAAAAACATTTTCATTAAATAATAGGTATATGTTAAATTTAGCAATATTTAATGGATGGATTAAATTGATATAAATAAGGGTGAAAGCTATTTTCTGATGGCTACTTAAGATTGTGATTCAAATCATGTGATACATTTCTAAGGGCAATCCAGTGAAGGGGCTGGCTAAGTTTTTTAACAGAGATTTCAGTTCCTTTATTTGATTAAAGAAATATAAATTAAAAAAGAAAAAGCACAATTTCCTGATTCTAAGGAGGGATGCTTAGAAGCAATGCCAGATCAGACTACTTTATAGAGTACAGCTGAGAGTCTACATATACAACATGTATATATGCATATTTGTTCTAAAATTGTCAGACAAGAAATGAGCGGATAATGATATCTATATTTAAAGGGGTTCTTCACCTCTGCATTAATGTTTAGTATGATGTACAGTATAAAGTGATATTCTGAGACAATCTGCAATAGTTTTTAATTATTTGTGGTTTTTGAGTTATTGAGCTTTTTGTTCTGCAGCTCTCTGGTTTGCAATATCAGCAAACTAGTTGCTAGGGTCCAAATTACCCTCCCAACCACTTGAATAAGAAACTAGAATATAAATGAGAGGGCCTGAATAGAAAGATGAGTACTAAAAAGTAGCAATAAAATTGTAGCCTTACAGAACATTTGTTTTTATATGGGGTCAGTGACCCCCATTTGAAAGCTGGAAAGAGTCAGAAGAAGATGGCAAATTATTTAAAAACTTAAAAAAAATAAGTAATAAAAACCAACTGAAAAATTGCTTAGAACTAACAATTCTATAACATCAAAAAATTTAATTAGATGTGAACCACATCTCCCTTCTAGTTTTGCAACACGGTTGTAAATAAAAGAATATAAGGAAACCAATGACATTGAACAGCCAGCGTCCACATTCATCTTTCCTTTACATGCATCATTTCCAACCTCTTCATCCAACTTTTGTCCATGTTTATCAGGAAACCCATCTACAGAGTGGTCCGAACAAGGTGCATATGAGAATGTTGTATAGAGCGATTGCCATGAATTATATGAATACATTTTTGATAAAAGTGGAGGTGATGAAGTGTAAAATATGTAACATACATTAAAATGAAAAAATGAAAACATACAATAGATGTTTTGTTTTCTTCATTTTGCCTTCTAACAAAATTATTATAACAAAGCCAATTGGTTGCTCAATAAGTTAAAAGGACTGGACTAGGGCCAGACTGGGAGGAAAAAGCAGCCCTGGCAAAAGTATCAAAGCAGCCCATGTATTCACATACATGCAAAGCATGATATATATTTCCAATCCCAAGGTTAACTGGAACTTGTGTTTATTAATAGATATTATAAGAGCCATTACCATATAATCCCCAGCAATATTATACACCCTATATGCTGGAACTGACCCTTGCAACAAATATCTCACCCTAGTTTCTATCTCACAACTAGTGATGGGCGAATTTATTCGCCAGGGCCGAATTCACTGCGAATTCCTGCAATTCGCCGCTGGCGAATAAATTTGTGTCAAACACGCCCCGCGACTCGTTTCATATTTTTCGCCGATTCGCGAATTTCTCTGGAAATTCTAGAATTTTTCGGCGAAGCGAATCTCCCGAGATTCACCCATCACTAATCACAACTATTCTATTAAATGGAGTAGTGGCCCTAAACTTACAGTATATTCTAAATTTTCCTTTGTGTGCCCCAGCTAGACCATGCACCCTGGACATTAATTCCCATGTGTGTCACAGGGCCAAACTGTGGCATACTTGAAGAGAATAGGATTCCTCATGCAATAGCTCATTTATATTTCTAAAGGGAGTGCCTCATTTACATATTAAAGACATAATTTATTAGAATTTTTAGGTGAGTGGCCATTTACATTTTAAAGCAAGCAGCCTATCGGGCATTTGCCCAAAGCCACAGATTGTCAGTCCGGGTCTGGACTGGACTGGACTGAACAGATATTTTTGATATTGCATTTTATAATTACTTTATTTTACATAAAATTAAAAACTAATAACTATAAAAAATAGACATGCATTTGAAGATTCTTATAAGGTATTATAGGCATGGGATGTATTATCCATAATGCTTAGAACCAGGGGTTTTCCAAATAAACAGTCTTTCAATAATTTGGATCACCATATCTTATTTACCAGAAAACATTTATAAACCTTTAATAAACCTAATAGGATTCTTTCCCCACCAACATAGATGAATACACCTTAGTTACCATCAAATACAAGATACTGTTTTATTATAACTCAGAAAAAAAGGAAATCACTTTAAAGAATTAGAATTATTTCCTTAAAAGAACAGTTCAGGGTACAATTAAAACTGGGTAAATAGATATGCTGTGCAAAATAAAATAAAAATTCTAATATAGATACAATTACAAAAATGTAATGTATAAAGGCTGGACTGGATGTGTAAAATGACAGAATACAATTTCAAAAAGAAAAAGAAGTTAAAAAAAATACCCTTACCCTTCAACACCCCAACCAGCCAAAGCTTGGTTGAAAAACTGCTTGGTGCAATAAATACTTGATTGATTAATTAATTAATGAATTAATTAATTAATAAATAATATAAAATCTGGCAAGTACTACAACAAAACTAGGATAAACAACACCATTAATTGGGTTAAATGGAAACTAATAAGTCATAGGAGGTGTATTCATTTTTCCAATAAATAAGGCTTATCATTCACATAAGTTTAAACACATATATTAAATATAACACCGATTGACCACCTTCAATTAAATACTTATAAAGTGTTGATGCAAATAAACCAATTAAACTAATTGGAACACCTATTTACCTCCTTTAAGCAGGGGCTCTTAAAGTGCTAGTGCTAAATTTGGTTATAGGTAGTGATGGGCGAATTTATTCGCCAGGGCCGAATTTGCGGTGAATTCCCGTGATTCGCCGCTGGCGAATAAATTCGCGAATCACCAGCGAAATTTCGGCAAGCGAAATTTCACCAAAAAAACGAGTCGCGCGTTGTTTTTGACGTGTCGCGTAGTTTTCGACGCACGTCAAAAGCGTCCCGCGACTCGTTTCGCGAATTTTCTCTAGAAATTTGCGAATCTTTAGGCGAAGCGAATCGCGGGAGATTCGCCCATCACTAGTTATAGGAAGTGAATCAGACCAAAACCAGCATTTGAGAAATAAAAGTAGGAAAAATTAAAATAGTAGAGAGGTGGAGAAGTCCAGAGAAACTGAAGCCTATTTTTTTCTGGCCCTGGGACCCCACACAGGAAGAAAGTAGGACGCTGGGGATTGTGATCTCAAGTCTACCTTGCTATCTAGGTAAAAAACACTTTGCGCTTAAGTCTTTCATAAAATCAGCAGCACTGACAAGAAGGA
>CM044437.1:18029682-18112856 GCA_024363595.1 Xenopus borealis | reverse complement strand
TTTCCTGTTTGGTCCATTTTCGATCAAAAATCCCCCCCCCCCACAAAATTTGATGGTTGAATTTTGAATTTTTTTCTATTCCAAATTCGACCATTAGTAAATCTGCCCCATAGTCTATTTTACCATGGCCTCTAATACTAAAGCATTAATACACACAAAATGTCCTTCACTTTTATGTGCTTGATATGTTAATGAATATTTGCCTATACTTAAAATACCTATCTAATATATATCAATGTATGTGACCTTGGAACTTTATACCAAAAGAATTGTATTAGGGACTAATCAAGTTTGTCATTTGCTTCAGATGAACATACAAAGACATTCATGTGATGAGTTGAGTTGACTGAATATATAGGGGCAGATTTACTAAAGGTCGAAGTGAAATTTTGAATTTAAAAAATTCGAATTTTGAAGTAATTTTTGGCTACTTCGACTATCAAATAGGCCAAAATTTGATTTGAATTGAAAAAATTTTTAATCAAATTTAAAAAATCGACCATTCAAAAATCGACCTATCTCCACCTTAAACCTGTTGAATTGCTATTTTAACCTATGGGGAACCTCCTGGAACCTTTAAGAAATGTTTTTGAAATTTTTTAAAAAATGTTTTTTTTGGCCAAAATCATTGGAATCATTTGGATCGAACGATTTTTATTCAATTTGAAATGGACCTACTTTTCGATTGAAAATTGACCTTTTTGATGGTAAAAAGTATTTGATCACTCAGAGGAAGAAGAAACACCTTGCTGCTTTAAAAATACCTGATTTATATAATGAGGTTTACCAACATCAATATATTAAGGGGCAGATTTATCAAATACACATGAAGGATTCAAATTCGATCAAATTTTCAAAAAGATTCGAATTAGAATTTTCTAATGTTTTTGAAGACCACTTCGACCATCAAATTTTGAAAATTCGATCGAATCGAATGATTAAAATAAAAATCTCTTTGAATATTCGATAGTTGAATAACTTACCCTTTAAATTTTTATTTGACTGCCTAGTTCGGCAGTTTCAACCTACCAAATTGGTTTTATTTATTTTTGATCGAATAAAAAAATTCGATTGAATGGTTAAAATCGTTCGAATCGATCGATCAAATTATTTCTATTTGATCATTCTATCGATCAAAATTGCAGTAAAATCACCCTCAAATTTGACCAATAGTAATTCTGCCCCTAAGTGTATGGGAATGATTATTCATTCCATAATCATTCGTTAATTGAATATGCCTATTAATCTTATCCTTTATCCTTAAATAATTTATTATAGATAATGTGTGAAACACTAACATCTGCCCACCAGCATATGACCCAACAACCTACTGTATTCTCCTTGCTTGGCAATGGAAAACATATGTAGGGCTCTACCTAGCATTAACATATATTCCACACCTCACAAGCCTTACGTGACATGTACATGTTTTGAGCATGTATTCTGTTCATACTTCACCTAAACTTTTTGCTTCTTGTATTTATAACCATAGTAATAAAAACACAGCTTACCTAATCTCATATTAATACCTGAAATATATATTTAGATGTGCTGTGTCTCCTACATTCCAATCATGTAATACACAGACACATACTAAAAATACCTTCTAACACCCAATCATATAAATGAATATGCACTGGAACATACATGGAAAAAAAGGTGAAGACACAGAAAACAAAAAAGTTAGAAACAAATGGAAAAGGTAAATAAATACATGGGGTTACACACACACACACACACACACACAAATATAACATTGGTACTTGCTGTAATTGTCAGAATTGGATTTCCAACATCTAAGCACAATAGTATATGACCCCTTCACTTCTTTAATGGACCATGGCCTAGCCCTTTTGTTTGGCCTCTGAGGTTCCAAAAAATAAAAATAAACAAATCTTAACAAAACAGCCCACCACCTTCAAAAAAGAAAATTGGAAAATAAAAATACAACAGGCAGAGAACCCTTAAAATACAAGGCAAAACTTAAATGATGTTGACGGCCTCCAGTACTTTTTAGTATACAAGTAGGTGATTTCTTATCTGGGAGTCCAATATCCAGAAATTACTCCTAGTTTTAAGAAAATAAATACATTTTGCTCTGTAGTAATACAATAGTACCTTCTATTTAATGGCAAGCTGTAGAAATTCATATTAATGGTGAAACAATCGTATTGGGTTTATCTAATGTTTTATAGTAGACTTACAGATCCTTTGCCTTTATTAGCTTGCTATGCATACTATATAAAGCAGTGTTTCTTGCTGGCCAATATAAAACATCAAATGTGTGACCTGGCTGTAGGTTTATCCTACAGGTTTTATTTTTATCAAATATAGTATTTTTAGCTAATGCTAATAATAAGTAGTACCTTTTCTTGGCAAGTAATACAGTCTACGCCACTTCTGTATATGAATGCTATCATTGTTATTTTCTCCAAACAGATCAATTAAAGGATCATGTGAAGAATATATGCAGCACATGGGGGAACTTTCACTTCAAGACATTTGATAATGAATTATACCAGTTCAAAGGAGGCTGTACCTATAACTTGGTTTCTCACTGCCTGGACTCCTATCAAGAGTTTTCTGTATTCATTAAACGTGACATAGTCAAAGGACATCCTCTCATTGAGAAGATCACCATCAGCATCAATGATATTATAATTATCCTGATGGGAAAAAACATATTTGTAAACAACCTCCTGTAAGTGGATCCTCTTAATAAACATTGATTGTTGTATTATAGTTTGTTAACTTGTTAATTAAATTAGATGACTTAAAGGACAAGGAAACCCTAAAAATGAATAGGACTAAAATGCCATGTTTTATATACCAAACATATTGCACTAGTCTAAAGTTTCAGCTTGTCAATAGCAGCAATGATCCAGGACTTCAAACTTGTAACAGGTGGTCACCATCTTGGAAAGTGTCTGCGACACTCACATGCTCAGTGGGCTCTGAGCAGCTGTTGAGAAGCTAAGCTTAGGGGTTGTCATAAATTATCAAGCAGAAAATGAGGTTTGCCTGTAATATAAGCAGATGCCACATCACTGATTATTAAATTCTGATGCTAATTGCACTGGTTTCTGTGCTACCATGTAGTAATTATCCATATTCATTACTAATCAGCCTTCTACTGTGACAGTTATATTCCATGTGTATTGTATATTTTGAATTGGTTCCTAAGCTCAGTAATGAGCAGCAGCAGAGAGCATGTGCAGTGAAGCAGAAAAGAAGATGGAGAGCTACTGGGCCATCTTTGGAGACACAGATCTATACTGCTAAAGGGCTATGGTTGCATTGGGCTGGTACAGAACCCCAAAACATAATGTACAACATTTCTACCCTACTTCTTTAGTTTAACTTTCTATTTAATTAGAGTTTCCAGAAAATGTGTCCTTTTTGTGGACTACCATGTCCTAAGGCTGCTAAAAAAGAGGAACCATTACAAAAAACAAATATGATTCTTTTGCTATGAAACTAGGTTTGTTACAAAGTGCTTTTGTATTAATACGTATAAATAAAAATCATTGTTAAACTGTTTATTTTCTACATTGTCAAATTATAGCACCGCAGCACTTCAGTTAGAGTTCCAGGCCTGTAAATGTTCTGTGTTGTTGGCTCTCATGATATTTCAACCAGGGGATGATAAGTCCTCTCTGAAGGATGAAGTCCAGTATATTAATTGTATCTAGACCTGCAACATAATGGCATATTGTATGTGATTGAATGGTACTCGTGCACTGTTTTTGTAGCCAGTTTCTTAGTAAGTGTGTTTTGGGGTATGGTTTTGAGACCATTGCAGGTTTATGCTTATTTGATACCTGACATGTTTCCCTGAATTTCCCTTATGTTTTATCGAGTAGCCTCCCATGATATATTTTTGTCTTGTTTGTCCTATTATACAGTAGCTATTTGATTATTTATAATATTGCTTGTAATTTAGTTAGTTGCCCAGGTGTTATTTTATGAGTTTGCTGTTTTTAGAAAAAATATCCAAGCCACATCTTACTATGAAGATGACCGCCTCTTAGTTTTGTTATCAGGTACCTTTTCTACTTTGTCCTTTGATTCTTTTCCTCTTAGCACAGGGGCCCCCAACCTTTTTTTACCCATGAGTCACATTTAGATGTAACAAGAGTTGGGGAGCCATGCAAGCATATAAAATCTCCCTGGGTAGTGCTGTTATTGGCTATTTGGTAGCTTCTATGTAGACTAGCAGTCTACACGATGCTCTGTTTGGCAGTACATTTGGTTTTATGCAACCAAAACCTGCCTGCAAGCCAGAAATTTAAAAATAGTCACCTGCTTTGAGCCACTGGGAACAACATCTAAGGGGTTTTTGTGAAACATGCTGCTCCCAAGGCACTGGTTGGGACCACTGCCTTAGCAGAATAACAAAGAAGATGTAATACAGATGAAGGCAGAATTGCGTTATCATTTAAACATAACTGTTTTATATTTTCATTTCAGCATTACAGAACCCTACTACAACTTTGGAATACTGATTTACAATAATACAGCATACACCAATGTGCAAAGTAAAGTGGGTCTGAACATCTTTTACAATCAAGAAGATGCAGTTATGGTGAGCAGGAGAGACTCATAACGCACTCTGTCATAGAAATTGTTACTTTAATTTCAGATATCAAGAGTTACATTCAGGGGGTTATTTATTAATGTCTGAATGCTAAAAACTAGAAAAATTATTTTTTTACTATAAAATATACATTTTTAGTGAAAAAATACAAACATTTTTCTAAATTTATTATACCCCAAGTTTATCCTGCAAATCCAACTATTTCTGGCAAAAATCTGAAAAATTCTGACTTTTATGGGAAAAAGGCCCAAAAAAAATCGTACGATTCAGGAAAAATCTCACAATTTCAATGTTATCTAATTTTTACCTGATCTAATTAAATCAAGCTTTTTTAATAATAAATAAGGTCAGATTGTGGATTCTAGTTTGGTTGGACTTTTTTTTAAATAAAATTTTGAAAAATAACCACTTACTGTACAAATGAAGATAATTTTGCTGTTTGACACAGTATATTTTGAT
Organism: Xenopus borealis; assembly: GCA_024363595.1. Lineage (NCBI taxonomy): Eukaryota > Metazoa > Chordata > Amphibia > Anura > Pipidae > Xenopus > Xenopus borealis. The sequence continues at coordinate 18,107,800 of CM044437.1, read as the reverse complement.
GAATTTATTATTGTCACCAAATTTATTTCTCTTTAACAGTTGGAGCTAGACCCTAAGTTTATGAACAAGACATGTGGCCTGTGTGGGGATTTTAATGGGATTTCCAGATATAAAAACTTCACCATTCTTGAAGGTATATGCACTCCCACTTTGATCTGTAGAAACACTGGACATTGTAAGCAAGTAAATGTGTGTGTGTGTGTGTGTGTGTATATATATATATATATATATATATATATATATTATCCACAGGAACTGGCCGCACTCACAGGTCTTATGCAAAAAAAGTTACTTTATTTAGAGAAAAATAACTGACGTTTCAGCTGCTACAACAGCCTTTTTCAAAGTGATAAAAACATTGAAGCCATCGCTTAAAATACAAGAAATAGCGCGCCAATCCAAAGACCACCCAGGAAGTGACGAAAAAATGAAAAAGGGAAAAAAAGAAAAAAACGTGAAACTTATAAAAATTAAGCAATAAAGATACAAAAAGAAAAAAAAACAAAAAAAAGAAAATAATTTTTTAGTGAAGCCTAACTTGCTCTAATCCACTCAATACACCCCCTGTAGATTTGAAACATAGACACATGTGGAAATATATACATTTAAAGGAACAGTTCAGGGTAAAAATAAAAACTGGGTAAATAGATAGACTGTGCAAAATGAAAAATGTTTCTAATATAGTTAGTTAGCCAAAAATGCAATGTATAAAAACTGGAGTGAGTGGAACACAACATCCTGCTTTTCAGCTCTCTAAATCTGAGTAAGTCAGCGACTTGAGGGGGGGCCACATGGGACATAACTGTTCAGTGAGTCTGCAATTGAGCCTCAGCATTCAGCTCAGATTCAAAAGCAACAGTTATGTCCCATGTGGCCCTCCCTCAAGTCATTGATTGGTTACTGCCTGGTAACCAGGGTAACCAGTCAGTGTAAACAAAAGAGAGCTGAAAAGCAAGAAGTAGAGTTCTGTTCTATTAGGTTAGACTTGCAGTCACTCCAGCTGTTATACATTACATTTTTGCCTAACTAACTATATTTAAAACATGTTTTATTTTGCACAGCCTATTTATTTACCCAGTTTTTACTTTTATACTGAACAATTCCTTTAAAGCCAAAGTTATCGCTTATTTATATTGAAAACTACGGAGGTGAGGGACCGGATAGGGGTTTAAAAACAATTATGGCCACAATCACGGAAACTGTGGGCTACGATCTTTATGTTCAATGTATCAAAATATATGTAACAGTTACAAAATATGCACCTATATACAGTCAAATCGCTACAGGGACTCAGTCAACCATTCTCAGACCGATACATCAAAAGCGGGAGCCGGGCATCAGTTACTAAGTATTTCAAGTCAACATCGATACTCTACCTCTATCTGTGGCAACACCCGGTAGCTGTAATATTACACGTTCACTGCCCGAGGATCACGGTATAATCTTTGCCTTAGGGGGGTTAACCCAAATCAGGCACTTAACCCTAAACTGGCTCTTCCACTTGACTGTTATCTATCCTCGCTCGTAAAATCTAGCAGAATAGTGCGCTCCGTCAGCGCGCATGCGCCTATAAATTGAGAAGAGGATGCCGGCAAGGATTAGTGCAGCGAATATCGAGTAAAAACTAATTTATTTTGGGGAATAATAGTAAATTTGCTCCTTAAAGTTAACTTAAAGGAGAATCACTCCGTTTTTACTTTACTTTTACTCATTTTTTAGTATTGTCTATTAACTGTAACCTCCTAACTGTACCAACAATTTTTCTTTTCTATAGATGTATTGCTATATACCTTGATATATCTGTCCCATCATACAATATCATTTCTACAGCTTTTAAAAAATATAGGCAATCCACAATTTTTTTTGAGATTGGTGGAAAATTTTTTTTGAGATTGGTGCACACTAAGAAGAGGATGCCGGCAAGGATTAGTGCAGCGAATATCGAGTAAAAACAAATTTATTTTTGGGGAATAATAGTAAATTTGCTCCTTAAAGTTAACTTAAAGGAGAATCACTCCTTTTTTACTTTACTTTTACTAATTTTTTAGTATTGTCTATTAACTGGCAACCTCCTAACTGTACCAACAATCTTTCTTTTCTATAGATGTATTGCTATATCCTATTGAATTTGGAAACTTACCAGTTGTGCAAAACACAGATGAAGAATGTTGGATTGTAACTGAAGATCAGCAACAAACCTTGTCAGATTGCACTCAGTATGTAAGTAATTTTAAACTGTATTATGGTATAAAAGGGAATAGCATTGGAAATTGAAATCACACAGCTGTTGCTAATTGTTTTAAGTGGACACTTAGGGGCAGATTTACTATTGGTCAAATTTTGAATTGAAAAAAATTCAAAATTTGACCATATGAATAGGTAGGGATGTAAAATCCTTCGAATTCGACTTTCGAATTCAAGGATTTTACTGCAATTCAATTGGTTGAATGATTGAATAGGAAATATTCAATTGATCGATAAATCATTTGAATCGATTTGAACGATTTTATCGATAGATCGAATATTTTGTATTCGATTAAAAATAATGAAAACCCATTCGGTAGCTTTAATCTGGCAAACTAGGTGGTAGAATAAAAATTTAAAGGGGAAGTACTTTGACAGTTGAATAGTCGAATATTCAAATGAAATTTTATTCAAATCATTCGAATCATTCAATTCGATCGAATTTACAAAATTCACTGGTCGAAGTGGTCTTCAAAAACATTCAAATTTTCGATCGCACTTAAAGGGACTGTTGACCTTTAAGATGCTCTCTATTCATATTCCAGTGTCTCATTCAAAACAATGCATGGTTGCTAGGGTATTTGGACGCTAACAACCAGATTCCGAAATTGCAAACTGGAGAGCTGCTGAATAAAAATCTATATAACTCAAATATCACAAATTATATAAAATGAAAAGGGAATTGCAAGTTGTTTCAGAATATCAATCTCTATATAATACAAAAAGTTACTTTAAAGGTGAACAATGCCTTTAATGAAGACAAGATGGATGGAAAGGGTAACAGAGATGACTAATGAGGCCAAAATACCACCAAAAATATATGCCTATTTAAAATGACCTGATAAGTAATAATTTCTCAACATGCCTACCTCAACATGCAACATGCTCACTAGCTCACTCAACAACTTAAATTTTTTTTAATAAATGTAATTTTGCAAGGTAGTGGGATACATATCTCATCAAATATAATTTGCATTCCCTTCCTCTTTTATTTAACCTAGGCAGAGACAATACAACAAGTCATAGATCAAGATAGTAAAGGATTTTCTAACGAACATGATATGATGTTATGGGGCAGATTTATCAAAGGTCGAATTTCGAGGGTTAAAAACCCTCGAATTCGACCCTCGAATTTTTCCCGAAGTAAAATCGTAGGATTTTACCGCTATTTGATATATATCAAACAATCAAATAGAAATCATACAATTTCTCGAAAAAATCACACGAATGGTACAATTCAAACTATTTTAAGTACTTCGACCACTGAATGGTCTAATGATCAAACTTTTTTTATTCGAATTGTTGGAATCAAATTTGATGAAGTAGCCAAAAACTTTTTCGAAAATTCGTAGTATTTGCATTCAAATCCGAGCTTAGTAAATGTGTTTATTTTTAGCATTATTCCTTCCACAGATCCCAGTTTGTAAGCAGTACCTGGAACAATCAGCATTTGCTACTTGTACCAAGTCCCTTCTAAAAGAAGATTTTTATATCTATGCCTGTGTGTTGGACATGTGCTCCTGTGGCCAATTCCAAGACACTTTCTGCCTCTGCAGTACAATTACAGAGTATTCTAAACAGTGCTGCCATTCTGGAGGACATCCAAGTGATTGGAGGACAAATAAGTTTTGTCGTAAGCATCTACTTTTAACTTCATAACAAAGTGGTTTTATTGTATAGACAGGGTGGAGTTATAAATAAAGGAACTCTGTAGTTATTTTTTTTTTTTTTAAAGCAATGAAAATATGTACTTTTGCCCTGCACTTGTAAAACTGATTTGTTTGCTTCAGAAACACCACTAAAGTTCATATAAACATATAAACAAGTTGCTGTGTAACAGCAGATAGCAGATAAACGCTGTAGAACATATTGCTATCTGTTATCCGTTATTTATCCTGTGCCATATAGCCGTTTTTCAATTTCCGCCATTGCTGCTCAGCAGCTTGTTTATATGAACTATAGTAGTGTTTCTGAAGCAAACACATCAGTTTTACCAGTGCAGGGCAACACTACATTATATTTTCTTTACTTTAAAACACTTTCATTTTTTGGTGTCACTGGTCCTTTAAGGGCAGTTGTAACTGAAATGAGTCAGGTGAAGAAAGAAGCTTCTATTAGTTGCCCAGAGGTCCTAGCAGAAAGACCTTTAAACTATCCCTATGCTATCTAATAACATTGTGAATGATGTACATGAATGAATCATCTACATTACAGTACACAATGTACTATATTGTGTCTGTAATTACCAATTTTAATTTCTCAGCTAAGAAGTGTCCTGGAAATATGATTTATAAAGAAAGTGGGTCCATTTGCATGAACTCGTGCTCCCATCTGGAGAGTCAAACCCCTTGTGAGGAACATTTTATGAATGGCTGCTTTTGTCCTGAAGGTACGTACACAAAAACAAGAAGAGAGAGCGGCAAATAAACAGATATGTCAAACAGAGCAATGTTCCAGCTCTATGTTTTTTTCCAGGCACAGTAAGGGATGACTACAATTGGAGAGGATGTGTACCTGAAAGTGCATGTTATTGCAAACATGCAGGTGTATTGTATGCCCCAGGAGAAACAATGATGCACAGCTGTGAAGAATGGTATATCATGCTTAATTTTTTTAACACAAGCTTAATTTGCTATTATCTTGTTATTGTGCTTGAAGGGCATGTCAACCCCCAAATAAAAATTTGCCTACTAAAAGAATATATATATATATATATATATATATATATATATATATATATATATATAATCCAGTATACATTCATTGCAAAATTTCAGTACTGTTATATTTATTTCTAAAAACAATTTGCTTAAATTCTGTTTGTTCATTTTTAAACACTGTTGCAAAAGTCTTGGATCCCCATTAAAGACAGGTCTATTAATCAGCTGCCTTGTCTTACGTTGTATCAACAGTCATCAGTACAGAGATTAAAAAGGGACAGACACTGCTTTCAATAACAACACAAATAACTTGAAAACCATAGACCATTTGTAATGAATGTATAATGCAAAGTTGCTTAGAATTATTTTTTCTGTTATTGGACAAATTTTTATTTTGGGGTTGACTTTATGTAAAAGAGACACATCGTGGAATATCCAAGGGAAAAAAATATGACTAAGGCACAGATTCATTGAAAGCATAAACTGGAGCATTAAGATCTAGAATAGCTATTCTTTTTTTTATAGCCTATGTATATCTGGAAGGTGGAACTGCACTGCAACACCATGCCCTGGAATATGTTCCATTGAAGGCGGAGCTGATTTCACTACATTTGATGAGAAAAAGTACACATTCCATGGAAACTGTTACTATGTGCTGTCAGAGGCAAGATATTTAGCTTTTTTCAATTTTTTAGAACAAAATAATATATTCTGAGAACTTATTTCACATGACACTTTTGTCAACAAATATCATGTGGACAGAAGTTTTAAACATTTTCTCCCATATTAATAAAAGGCATGTCTTCCCAGTAATAAAAATCAATGTGGTTTCCAATATCTTTTGTATTTTTTCAGGGCATGAACCATGTTATCCTGGGAGAGCTGACACCTTGTAGTATCAATGAGAGAGACACGTGTCTTAAAACTGTCAGTCTTCTAATAGACAATTATCACAATGTGAGTAAAGCAATCACATTTAAGTGTCACTTTAAAACCACCAGCAATGTTTGATTTGAAATTCTAAACTAGGTTCCCTGTTGTTTAGCACATTTTTATCATTCTTGCAGACTATCTCAGTTAAAGCAGATGGCAATGTTTTACTGAACAATCTAAAAATAGCCCTGCCACATGTCACAGGTATGGAGATATACATCTTTTCTAGCTGCAGGGGTGGATGAATTATTTCTCATACTTGCTTTACTCATTTGCTGGACTCTCCTCTTCTTTTTTTCCCAAGCATCTTCTATAAATAATTTCTGATGTGGTTTTGTTCTTTTCTAGCCAACATTTCTGTTATGGAGATTTCAAGCTCTGACATAATAGTACAGACTTCTTTTGATGAAACTCAGCTGTTGATTAAACTAATGCCTAAAATGCAGTTGTACATCATAGCTGGAGTATCTGCTATGGAAAAACTGAAAGGTGGGTATAGTATAGCAAATCTTCCAAGCAAGATTCGGCTGAATTTTGGAGTCATAATTTACAAACTTTTTGCAACATCTGTTACCAAAACACTAATTCAGATTTGGTTCAGCTATTCAGAAATTACTTGTATACAAATCCTTTATTAAATCAATTCAATCAAAATCGTAAAATGTTCCCTAATTGTGTAACTTTGAGCTTGTAAGTTCTTCCAGTTGGGGGAGTGGATGGGTATAATTTTAAGTTACACCGTTTGGAGAGGCATCTATCCCAAGTTATTGGGGTCTTTGGGGGGTTTTGTCAGAAAAAATACTTCTTAGGGCTTTTCAGGCAAAAATGTGGAAAAATTGAGCGATTCAGGAATAATGCCTTAAAAATTAGAGCAGTTTGGGTTCTCATTCCATTTTATTGAGTTTTTTCACAATCTGATTAAATGTAGTTATTTTTTTCAATAAATAAAATAAAATCAGCTGTGGGGATTTGGTTGTGGTTAAAATATGTGATAAATTGGGATTAACATAAATTCAAGAAAGGTACTAGTTTTGCTCATCTTAAATGACAGCCATAAAACCTTTGAGACTTCAACAGGCCACATGCTGTGTACTAGGTAATCCTAGTAATTACCCAGAAAGCTCCAAATTATTTAAAGGCCATCTCCGATAGACTTAATTTTATCCAAATGATCCAAATTTTTCAAAATGATTTACTTTTTCTCTGTAATAAGAAAACACTACCTTATACTTGATCCAAACTAAGATAAGTTAATTCTTATTGAAAGCAAAACCAGCATATTGGGTGTATTTAATGTTTATATAATTTTCTAGTAGAAGGTATGAAGATCTAAATTATGGAAAGATCCATTATCCAGAAAACCCGAGGTCCAGGGAATGCTGGGAAAAGATTCCAAACATGTAGTATTTTCAACTTGCTACCTAATGACCTGTGGGAGATAGATGCTTTAAAACATAAGCTTTAAGGCAATTTTAAAATATTAATTAAAAAAAAGCTCACAAGAAACAGAGCTTTGCAAAATGTTTGTTTGGAGTAAAAGTCATGTTTTTGTGGCTTTTACAACCTAAAATGTAATAGATATTCATTTTACGTTAACTTATGTGACATGAAATTTGGTAGTGTATTCACAATTTTAATTTTGGGGGTCTCTGCATGTCACACACTTTGGTATCCAAGGAATACTGGGTATTAAAATTTTCAGAAGACCAAAAGCATGAATATTTACAATCTTTTATCTTATAAATGTTTCCTTTCCAGGAGATACAAAGCTTTACAAATAATGGCTTTTTAATTTTTCAGGTATTTAGAGCTCTATGTTTTGTAAAATTAGTGGAACTTTGCAACATTCAGGCAAATTAAGAAAGTCTGCATGTTGGTGGCTTGTGCATCCTTACCATCATGTATGATGTGTCTATTTTACCATATGCAGTGTTTGAATTAATTACTGGATTTTATTTCATCTTTTGTTTCAGCTTTCAGCTTTACTAGATTTGGCTATATAACTTTTCATGGAGATATCCTGTAAATATTTACCCATTCTTTTTATTTCACATTTCTATGAAATGTTGACATATATCTCTTGCTCTGAATACAGGTCTCTGCGGCAATTTTAACTATAAGGAAATTGATGATTTTGAAGGATCTGGAGGTCTGGTAGAAGCAACAGCATCAGCCTTTGCCAACACCTGGAAAGCCCACCCTAGTTGCGAGGACAGGATCGACTGGCTGGATGACCCATGTCATATCAACATTGAGAGATGTAAGAGTTCAGAACTGAAAACTGAAACAACTTTGAGAATTGAGATTATAGAGAGCTTTAGAGAGACATTTATGAACTTTATTACTACTTCCCAAAGCAGTGAAAGGAAAAAGGGTGGTTAAAAAATGTTTGCACTTCTCTAATTGAAACAAGTAAATTATTTATTGGCCACTGATCTTTAAATATATTGAATATATTGAATACATGTTTTACAATTGTGATACAGTTAAAACATGGGCTATTCAGACACCTGCTGGTGTTTTCTTTAGGGGTGGATCCCCTGATAAGCAATTGAAGAACAAGATGACACAATTTTTATATAGATTTATATTTATGTTGATGAGTCTATGCTGTCATAATAGTGTCAGGACACAAATACTTAACATGTAAACATGTTCATATTGTGTAAAGTGTTCAGTGAGTTAATTGTGAACCAAATTGTATGATCACAAACAATATTGCTGGATAATATAGTTATTATTGGTAATGCTATTTATATTATTCCTTCTTTTCACTCTCTTTAGATCATTATGCTGAATATTGGTGTTCTTTACTTGAAAAGACAAACAGTCCATTTTCCTCCTGCTATGGCATTTTAAACCCTTCAGACTATGCCAAGGTATATATTATATTATTAGTAGGAAATGTTGGATGCCAATGTATGGATGCCAAGTTGATAAAGTCAGCCATCATGGTTTTGTCAACAATTTGCAGGAACCAGATTTGTCACAGGGTTTCTTATTTTTATATAACAGTCCAGTGTGACTAATGGATCTGTAAGAGTCCAAAAGGTCTCAGTAAAAGGCATTTCAGTTTCTGGGCCTCCCTTCATTTATGAAAAATAGTTCCTCTTCCTTAAGTGGATTGCCAACTCATTTTGCTAGATACTTCTTTCCATGTTCCTCTTCTCAGAAACACAATGTAATTACTGTGTTCTTTTTCTGTGTTCTTTTAGAGGTCCATTTTTTAAAGGTCAAATCTTTATGGTATGAGAACTTTTTGAAACTACAATTTAAATCTATTTCTCTAAAATAAGGAATGCCTCAAAAATTATTCAAATCTGAATAAAAAAATTACAAACAAAAATTTATGTCAAAAATGTTTTTTTTTTGTGAATGATCGAAAAGTTTGTACAGACAACAGTTATGAAGGTTTGGATCTCTAAAAACCTCTAAAACGACAAACAAGGCTGATGTTTATAAAAAAAATAAAGGGAACTTCCTAGATGACCTCTACAGCTTTTACTTTCCATACTTGTATTCATAGGATTTTTTTACACTTGATAAATTATGAAAAAATTATGGATTCAGTAACTATATGAAAAATGTGTTTACTTTAAAAGTACCATTCAGAGAAACAAATATTCTACGAAGTTTAATAAAATGGACCCTTAGGGGCGGGCAGATTTACTTCTGGTCGAATTTGAGGGTGAACTTACCCTTGAATTCAACCAATCGAATTGTGGTCGAATTGAAATCCTTACAGCTGAACGATCAAATAGAAATAATTTGATTGATCGATAAAATCGTTCGAATCGAACGATTCGAATGATTTTAACCATTCAATAAAATGTTTTTATTTGATCAAAAATAATTAAAACCAATTTGGTAGGTTGAAACTGGCAAACTAGACAGTAAAATAAAAATTTAAAGGGCAAGTTATTCGACTGTCGAATATTCAAATAGATTTTTATTCAAATCATTCGATTGAATTTTCAAAATTCGATGGTCGAAGTGGTCTTCAAAAACATTCAAAAATTCGAATTCAAATCTTTTTGAAAATTCGATCGAATTTCGAATCCATCATGTGAATTTGATAAATCTGCCCCTTACTGTGTACTTTTATAGTCTTAATACAAAGATATCAGCTTACAAAATATATACATTTGTTTTTATTTCATTATGGAGCAGTATCCAACTCAGCAACAAAACACCGGCACACAGGAACAACTTGCAGGTAAAACCTTGCTGGTTTATTGTGAATGCAGCATGCAATGTTTCGGGGTAACCCCCTTTGTTGCATGACAAAGGGGGTTACCCCGAAACGTTGCATGCTGCATTCACAATAAACCAGCAAGGTTTTACCTGCAAGTTGTTCCTGTGTGCCGGTGTTTTGTTGCTGAGTTGGTTACTGAGGGAGGCCGAATCCCTTCTCGCTGTGCACCAGGTAGTCGTTTTGTTTGGAGAGCCAGGGTGTGCGGGCTGAATAATTGAAACTGCAAAATTATGGAGCAGTAAGCCACTACATTTTTGAAGAACCTATTGAAATTAGTTAGGTGTCATGTTATAGATTGTGAGGAATGAGATTAATATTATTCATTTTTAATTTCTTGCAATAGAGGTGCCGCTACCATACTTGTAACTGCAAGAACAGTGAAGTCTGCATGTGCGCAGCTTTGTCCTCTTATGCAACAGCTTGTGCAATAAAAGGAATTATTCTAAAAGACTGGAGAAAAGGCATCTGTGGTAAATAAAACTATTAGCATTATTAATGTTTCATAATTTAGAGTCTTCTAAAAATAGATCATTAATAAAAGTAATTTTAATGTATGATTAGGCAAGAAAAATGATAATCTCTTGAGTTTCTTAATTGTTATTTCATTATTTTAGATAAATACATAACAGCTTGTGCACCATCCCAAATCTACTTATATAGCCTCACAACATGCCCACCAAAATGCCAATTTCTGGAAGAAAAAGAAGACTGTATCCCAAAGTCCCTTCCCATTGATGGTTGTGGGTGCAAAGATGGAGAGTATCTGAATGAAAATGAAGAATGTGTACACATATCAGAGTGCTCATGCTACTACAATGGCATGTACCTTAAACCAAATGAAATTATCTTCAAACAAAATGAACGCTGGTAAGTTTTGGAAATATGTGCCTTGGGTTTCTAGTGGGTCCTAGGAGCCCCATTTTGACACTGGTGATAATTGCTATTATACGTGTTTAGTCTACAGGCAACATTGTGTATAAACAAAAGGATGTTTGATGAATGTTATATTTATTTTTAGCATTTGTCATGACGGGAAGCTTTTCTGCACAACTCATCTAGAAGAATGTAAGTGTAAATGAATTAATGGCTACAAATACTGTATCTATTTTGTGCTGTTTTGAAAATACTGATACTAATTATGCTTTTTGTATGACCTGCATTAAAATAGATTTTTTTATTTGCCATTCTACAGTTTCAGGAATTGTTATTGTGCTAGTTCACTCTGTCAGCCATACATTTTCTATTGCTCTCTACAGCTTGCCCAGAAGGGAAGACCTATATGAACTGCTCCATTACTCCAAATTCTGTTACAGCAATGCACAGAGCCTGCCAGACCTTAAATACAGAATATGTATGTCCATTTTCATTATATAATAACTAAACTAAAACACATGATGGATATAATAAATATATCTTTGTTGAGTTAACATCCATATGACAAAATACAGTATTGTAATTTGCTCTCCATCTGTAATGGAGTCAACCAAAGCAACATTTTCTGGGGAAAATATTTCTAGCACAGTATACAGTATAGAGCACCTCCATATCCTTGGAATGATATGGTGCCTTCTGCATCTTGATGAAAGTTTTCTTGTCAATAATACATTACAGTGTACAACATATAGGAAATGATGGAAGTGGCATGTCTATGGGTCAGAAGTGACAATACCTTTTCAGATTCTTCATGATTTCCACAATTATAAACCAATGTGTCTTTAATTTCATATCCAAATCTGTTTAGTAGAAGATATAAATACGTAGCTAAATCTAAAGAACTGTCATCAATTTCAACTAACATGAATATGTTTTTTTAAAGTTTAATACTGGGGTGATAAGTTTTACAGGTATGGGATCCATTATCCAGATAAATGTGTGCACCCTTTTTTACCTTTTCCTCATTTTCCTTTGTATATCTACATCTACAGTACATTAAAGGGCAGATTTATCAAGGGTCTAATTTCGAAGTGAAACTACTTAAAAATTCGGCCATTGAATTTGTTTCAAATAGGGATCTGGTATTTGGCCGAATCTTTCACAATGAATTTGGGGGTTCAGCCAAATGCAAAATAGTGGATTCTGTGAATCCATAGTTTCAAATCGTTTTTTCAATCAAAAACAGACCATTTTCGATCAAATAGGCCTATTTTCGATCAAATTGAAATTGTTCCAATCGTTCAACTGAATTGTTCAATTCGAAGAAATTTTGAAATCTCAAAAATTTCAATAAGACTCTTTAAAGGTTATAGGAGGTCCCTCATAGGCTAAAACAGCAATTTGGCAGGTTTAAGGTGGCGAAGGGTTGAATTTAAATTTTTCAAAGAGGCAGTACTTCAATTTTTGAATAGTTGAATTTTTCAATTTTTCAATTCAGATCCAATTTTGGCCTATTCGATAGTCAAAGTACCCAATTGTTTATAACAATTTATAGTAAAAAACAAAACCACATACACAAAAAAAAAGGAATCCACCCTCAAGCCCGGAGGCCTCCCTACAGATCCTGGGGTCAATTCTAAAAGCTGCACTGTAGCTAGAAGCAGTTAGTTGATTTGATAGTACAACGAATGACTTATCATACTTATGCAAGTGATAGATTACCTTATATCAGTAGTAATATTTGAGTATTCTTTCTAATGTTTCATTGTAGTTCAGGAAAGAGTGTGTCTCAGGATGTGTATGTCCCGAAGGACTTCTAGATGATGGAAAAGGGTCATGTGTCCTGGAAGAAAAATGTTCCTGTGTTCATGATAAACAGTTTCTCCCTGATGGATCTCTGATTAATGTGGACTGCAATACATGGTGGGAGAAAACTACTTTTACTATAACTCACTTAGGGGCACATTTCCTAAAGGGCAGATTTACTATTGGTCGAATTTCAAATAGAAAAAAAATATAAAATTTGGTGGTTCTCAAACAAAAACGGACCCCTTTTGATTGAATAGATTCATTTTTGATCGAATTTTAATCTTTGATTTCATTGTTCAAATTGAACAATTCAAACAATTCGATTTTCCAGGTTTAAGGTGGCAAATAGTCCAATTTAATTTTAAAGAGACAGTGCTTCGAAATTTGAATTCTCTGAATTTTTCTATTCCAATTGAATTTTGGGCTATTCGATAGAAGAAGTAGCCCAAAATTACTCCCAAATTCAGATTTTAAAAATTCCAATTTTATTTGAAAATTCACTTTGACCCTTAGTAAAGATTCAAATGAAAAAACTGACCTATTTGATCGAAAATTGATCCATTTTCAATAGAAAATGGCCCACCAAAAAAAAAATTTCATTTGAAAATCGACCAATAGTAAATCTGCCCCTTAGTAACATTCATTAGAACTACACATTTTTAAATGATGAATTACTCCAATGCTTCTGTGATCTGACATCTTAGATGTCTATATTATGTGAAAAGATATAATTGCTGCTCAATTCTCATTCAAACATCTCTACCAATTATATAATGAACTACACAAATATTCTGACAAAATCAGAGACCAAGTTTAGCGGTACACTGTACGGCTGTGAAAGGTGTTCATTTAATTAAGAAACAGCTATTTAATTAGTAACAGAATATGAATTTAAATTCATGCTGTATGCTACACACATAGACAAATTTGGAGTGGTGACTAAGTTCCTCTAAAGTTTTTTCAAAGGCCATGATACATGGGGCTTTTCGGTGTTGCTTGTTTTTTTTAACATTGTCACCACATTTATAACAAGTACTTATATATAACTTTTTATTATAGATAACAGCTTCTGGTGTTAAGGTACTTGTGAGTTACATCACCGTAAGCAGTTAGCTTTTTTTAACCTGGTAGCTGTCCATAAACACCAATTTCCCTCTAAAAGCAGAGTAACACAAAAAAAATTGAAAGTAATTTAAAGTAATAAAAATATCATGTAGTGTTGCCCTGCACTGGTACAACTGATCTGTTTGCTTCAGAAACACTACCATAGTTCATATAAACAAGCTGCTGAATATCAATGGTAGAAATTGAAAAAAGGCTATATGGCACAGGATAAATAATGGATAACAGATAACATTATGTTCTACAGAGCTTATCTTCTACAGAGCTTATCTTCTATCTGCTGTGTAACTTGACCCTTTTATCAGATTATTTATATAACTTATTTATATAAACAATAGTAGTGCTTCTGACGCAAACACAGCAGTTTTACTAGTGCAAGGCAACACTGCATTATATTTTTATTACTTTAAAACAATTACTTTTTTTATGTTTCTGGTCCTTTAATTTATAAAATTGACATGTGTCATTGTGTGGAATACAAGTAGTTCTAGCAAGTAAAAGAATTTAAAGAATATCTACAATACATTATTTGGGCCTTTTAATTTTGTGTATGACTTTTGTCATTACTATTTTGTAGCATATGTAAGGGAGGCCAGTGGATTTGCTCTGATCATTCATGTTATGGAACATGTACAGCATATTCAGATGGTCATTACATCACGTTTGATGGGAAAATGTATGATTTTCAGGGAAAATGTGAATATGTGGTTGCTCAGGTAAGAAACAACTCATTGAAACTTTCTAGAGTCAATAAATTTGTGCGTGATTTAAGTAATCCTTTAAATCTTTAGGTCATTAGTTTTTTGGTAAAAGCCAGAAAAGATATCATGTGATTACATATAGAATAGTTTTGAGAGTAGTAGGGTACAAATAAGCAAACAGTATTTGTATATTTGCTTATATTTTTGCAGTTCAGCAGCTGTTCGTCATTAATCTATAACAACTAACTTCAATTATTTGATTATATGTAGTTATAGTTTAATTATTCAGCAGTACATTCATATGCTGTGAATAATAACACTAATAAAACAGAACTAAAGGCATAGATTTTTTTTCATGAAAAAACAGGAGGTTCCACTTAAATGAAAAAAAAAAAAAAACAGCAAATAAACCCTTCAAAATACATTTTGGTGACTCATTCACTACAAATAATTTTGGGTAGGGGTTAATCATGAAATAAATGGAGTTTTCTCTGGAAAAAAGGCGCTTTTGAGGGGACATGATTACACTTTGGGGCAGATTTACAATTGGTCGAATTTCCAATTATAAAAAAATTCGAAATTCGACCAGGGAATAGTGGGGAGGTAAAATCCATCGAATTCGAAGGATTTTACCACAATTCGAATGATCGAACGATCGAACGAACGATCGAATATAGAAAATTTGGTCGTTCGTTCGAATATTCAAATCGAATTTGAATCGAATATTCGAACAATTTTTTTCCCGAATATTCAAATAAAATTAAATTCGAATATTCAAATTATTCAAATTTGACTATTCGATGGTCGAATTTGCCTAATTTGCATATTCAAAATTCGAATTAGAGTCTTTCTGAAAATTCAATTGAATATTCAAATCACTCATGTGAATTTATGTGAATTTAGTAAATTTGCCCCTTTGTGTAAGTGTAGACAAATAGCAAGGGGACCTTTTCACCTATAAAGAGGATCAATGCACCAGAGGCTGCCCCTTCAGACTAGAGGAAAAGAACTTTAGTTGGAAGCAGCATAGGATGTTCTTCACAGTGAAGACAGTGAGGTTCTAGAATGCCTTGCCAGGTGATGTTGTGATGGCTGATTCTGTTAATGCTTTAAGAGGGGCTTGGATGATTTCTTGGACAGACATAAAATCCAAGGCTATTGTGATGCTAAATTCTATAGTTAGTAGAAATATAGGGTACAAATAATTTATTTTAGGGTATGGAGGGGTGTGTCCATGGATGCTGGGTTTCATTTGGAGGGGTTGAACTTGATGGACTTTTTCAACCTTATTTATCTATGTAACTATGTAATGATACCATTTAACTACAGGCATCCTGAATGTTGTATTTTTGTATCATATATGATGACAACAGTCATTGGTCATTACATATATACCCTTTTAAATGCCACATCCAACTTGGAAGGAGGAAAAGGTTATAAAAATAAGGTGTAGCCCCATACATTTTAGAATATGCTTCAGTAAAGTGGCCAAAGGTAACATTTTGCACAGTCCGTGGCACGAATGGTGACTGAGAGGTCAAGGAATTAGTATCTCATTAGATGTAGTACTGTATTATACTGTATATTCTTCCAAAGCATAAAGGAGAGTCTAACATTTTAATTGTCTCCTGTTTAAATATCAAAAATGTTTACTTTATACACTTATTTCACAGGACTACTGCGGACACGAGCCTACCAATGGCACATTTAGCATTACTACAGAGAGTGTTCCTTGTGGATCAAATGGAATGGCATGCTCAAAAGCAATAAAGATTTTCATAGGGGTATGCCTTGAATGGCTTTGAACACTTAAATTTTATAGTATTTGCCAATAAATGTAGCAAAATTAAAGTATTATTACTCATGAACTAAAAATATTCAACATTTCCAGTACCAATACATAAATTTTTTAACTATTATTATTAACATGTATTTCTATAGCGCCAACTTGTTGCATAGCGCTGTACAAAATGGCTAATGACAGATGCACGTATATTCTACGTATATCAGTACTTTTGCTTAAAAAGCACCATATATTTATCCCTTTGTAAAATTTTAGGTCCCTACTTATATATCAAACAGTGCAAAATAATAATATTAATGGCTCAGTAATGTCAGGGACCTCTCCAGTTATATTTCCTGAATAAAAATGCAATAAAAAAATAATATCATGAAAAGGCATAAATATTACATTATCATTTCTACTTTCTATAGAGACATTGTCATTTTAGATGTAAGTTATATTTTAAGATAATTTATAATTCATGGATAAACAATATAATGTCACCTCTTTGATCAATTTTTACAGAGTACAGAGCTTAAACTGGAAGAAAAGCAGATGAAAGTAATTCAGGGGACACCTGATGACCATCTCCTTTATCAAGCCCATGTACATGGCAATTATCTTGTTATCTCAATAAAGAATGGGATTTACCTAATTTGGGACAAGAAAACTACCATATTTATTAGAGCATCACCGGAATACAAGGTAGCACCTGTTTTTTTTATACAGATATTGACATAAACAGATTAAAATTAGAATAAAATGTTACATCTCAAACCATGGGTTAGTGAGCAGCAAAGTTGTTTTTTAACTGTATATGCACATTTTAAATGTATATGCACATTCAAGAACATGTACCAATTAAGCATGCACAGGCAGTCTTTTGCAGGAGCTTCAAAAAAGTTAAAAGGGGTACCTCAAACAAGAAACAGTATCATGGTCTTGGTTTGTGCTTGTGTTATTCCCCATTATTTTAATTCAACTTCATAAATATAATGTATTATGATAGATAAAAACGTAATATCCACATTCTAGTACATTTCAACCAGGAAATGATGAAGTGGGTCTTTATCATAAATCTACTTTCAGCTTAGAAACTTAAAACATAGTTATATGACTATGAAGATTATAATTCACCTAGGTCATGGTATATCTAACACCAGTAACTCAAAACATATACAGATGCAGGCACTTGGATTTGTGTGTTCAATGTGTCATGACTCAGGATTAATTGAAGAATCTGTTATCTAAAGTCATCCTAACTCATTTAATGCATTTAACCTTTTCATTAGCATACCAAAGCACCATTGTTCATAATGATGAACACTTAAATTAGATGGGATGCTGTGACTTAATTTTCTGTGTTAAATGGGACAAATGGGATATCTGGGTTTCATTATTCTGAGTCAAATGAAGTGAAGATCCAATGAAGTGCGTTCTTTACAGTACACAGTGATTCAGTGGACAGTAACATCAAATTCACAAGGGAAGATGTCCACGGAACAAACTTGCTTTTTTGGACTGTTTGATATGCATCCAAGGGGGGTAACTTAAAAATGGAAGTATGCAGGAAACCTACTCAACACCATATCTGTTTGATTCCCACCACTTGGATTTGTGTGTTCAATGTGTCATGACTCAGGATTAATTGAAGAATCTGTTATCTAAAGTCATGCTAACTCATTTAATGCATTTAACCTTTTCATTAGCATACCAACGCACCATTGTTCATAATGATGAACACTTAAATTAGATGGGAGGCTGTGACTTAATTTTCTGTGTTAAATGGGACAAATGGGATATCTGGGTTTCATTATTCTGAGTCAAATGAAGTGAAGATCCAATGAAGTGCTTTCTTTATAGTACACAGTGATTCAGTGGACAGTAACATCAAATTCACAAGGGAAGATGTCCACGGAACAAACTTGCTTTTTTGGACTGTTTGATATGCATCCAAGGGGGGTAACTTAAAAATGGAAGTTTGCAGGAAACCTACTCATATGGATCAATATCTGTTTGATTCCCACCATCTGCTGGAACACAAACTGGGTGTCATTAGAACTCTGCACCACAGGGTGGAATATGTAGCAACTGATACAAAGTCTAAGGACAAGGAGCATAAACATCTCAGAGGACCTTTGAAAGCATGTGGCCACCCAGATTGGGCCTTTTTCAAAACAGCAGCAACCAAGCCCAACACGATCATCAAAAGAAACAACCACCCAGAGACACATAGTAGGCGAAACATAGGCATTCCATATGTATCTGAAGTGTCAAAGAAACTCAGGAGGATTTTCAACAAACACCATGTCCCTGTATTTTTCAAACCTAGCAACACACTGAGACAAAAACTGGTACATCCAAAGGATCCAACTCCTAAAGGAAAATAAAGTAATGTGGTATACGCAGTCCAGTGTAGCGATGAGTGCAATGATCTATACATTGGGGAGACAAAACAACTGCTCACTAAGCGAATAGATCAGCATAGGAGGGCGAACTCTGCAGGACAAGACTCGGATACTCATTTGAAGCAATGTCCAAATCTTGGATAAAGAAGACTGCTGGTTTGAAAGAGGTGTAAAGAGGCGATTCATGTTACGGTGGAGAAACCATCCCTGAACAGAGGCGGGGGCCTTCAACACCACCTGTCTGCTACCTACAATGTTGTTCTAACATTTGTACCCCAACGGTTTCAGAACTCATCACCCACCCATTCATGCAGCTCTCACAAGTAACACCTGCTTCTAGGAGTTGCATGACACACTGGAAATCCTATCATAGTAACTCCACAGAATCAACATCTCAGCAAGTCTGGTTGTTTTGAGTTACTCATGCTAGTTAAAACATAATTGATATTAAACTTGTGCATTTATTAAACAATAGGAAATATTTAAGTAATAATAATGTGGCCATATTCAATATCAAAATATTGAATGTTGATAAATCAGCCTGAAAGTCTGAAGAGAATATTAATGATCAGGGTTTCATCCTACTTTCTTAGTTGTGCCCTCTATGTGCCAAAGTCAGTTTGCTTTCTATAGTTTATAATAGCAAGATTTGTGATTAAATGGGTAACTCTTGGTCATTCAAATGTCCTCTATTTAATTACTTTATAGCTTTTCTTCTATTAGTGTTTTTTTGCATATGTCAATATGTTTTTAATACTCAACTGAATGGCCAATACCATTACCATGTTTGGTGCTGGGATTCATGTTAATTAAGAACACACTCATAAACTTCTGTTTTGCTCATTCTAGGCTTTCTTGTGGCAGATTATGAATGCAGAGAATAAATCCAGATTTAATCACACCACAAACACACAATTTTCACAACACAAAATTACAAATTCAAATTTTGCAAATGTGTTAACTGCAGAAATCTCAACATTTTGCATGGGAAGGTTCATGGTTTTTAAAGGATAGTCAGTCCTTAATAAGAGACAAAATTGAAAGCACTATAAAGTAGTTGAGGGAATAGCTGAGATGCTAATAATTTTCATGGTATTCAACACTTTCAACAGGGAAAACTCTGTGGTCTTTGTGGAAACTTTGATGATAAATCCAGCAATGACTTTACAATAAACAATATACTACATGTTACTAATATAATAGAGTTTGGAAACATATGGAAGGTCAATCCAGCCTGTCCCGATGTTATTGATCAGATTGACCCTTGCACTTTGACCCAGTATCGCAGATCTTGGGCAGAGAAAAAATGCAGTATAATAAAGAGTGATGTGTTTAAAAGCTGCCACAGCAAGGTATGTACCTATATAATATTGTTACATTTTCAGCATACGTGAAAATGGGTTGTTTTTTAAATACTTTAGTAGTATGAACCAATAAAGTATAGTATTATTAAAAAATAATTGGGAAAAAATATAAACGCTGATACAAAAAACATGTCATTATATTTCTGTCTTGTTTTTTAAAAGATAAAGCTAAACATAAACTCCAGGCACCCTTGACTACTTTTAGTACACCTATGGTACATGTATGCAGTAAAACGTTCCATGGCCAGCACATCTTTTCCAAAGAGTTTTCTGGGCAGTCATAACTTCCCTTTGGGTTCAGCTAGTGTGGTCCTTCTGTTATTTGTCCAGGCTTTACTGTTCATCCAATGTATTACCTTGGGTTGTAAAACAGTTCAGGTGGATGCTCACTAAGTTCCATGTATACCAGGAAACACAGGTGTACCACAAGACAGGTGAAAATTAAGGTGACCATATACATATCAATTACAATCTTTTCTGCGACCATTGGTTCATTATCATTATAAACGTAAAGAGATGAATAATCAGATGCACAGGTAGAAACAATAGAATTCTATCTTTTGTCTTTCAACTTGTCTATTGATATAAACACTCCAGCTATTGTACAATGTAATAATGTACAAAACTTTGTTTCATACATTAATATCTGTGCTTGTATTGCAACCCCCCCATAGGCAAATTAACCCATATCTACACTTTGGGGCTGATTTACTAAATTTTTGTGAAGGATTCGAAATTCAATCGAATTCCGATTCTACGATTTTTTGAATTTCGAATATGCAAATTAGGTCTCTTTGACTATCAAATTTTGCAAATTCGGTCGAATCGAATAGATCGAATAGATTGAATAAAATTCTATTCAACTATTTTATCATTCAGTGGTCGAAGAGCTTGCACTCTATATTTAAATTCAACTGCCTAGTTCTCCAGATTAAAGCTACCGAATTGTAATAGAAGCATATGCTTTTTTTTTTGTATTACCTGTTCGAATAGAAATCCTATGATCGGACACTTCGATCGTTTGAATCATACGTTTTTTTCGAACGCTCAAACGAAATTTCGTTCGATTGTTCAAATAAAATAGATAAATTGAACAGTACTCAAAACTAGTGAATATTTAATACGATTTTATCTAATTTACATTCGAAAATCGTATTTTTGGCAAATTCGAGGGCTTTTAGCTCTCGAATATGTGAATAATGATAAATCTGCCCCATAATATTATGTGGAATATGACTGGTGAGTGCAGGATGCAGCCCTGTGCCACAAAAGTAATTAAAATAAGCAGAGCTCATACAGGGCTTTAGTTTTAAAATCTAAAACTTATCCAACAACTTC
The DNA here is from genome assembly GCA_024363595.1 of Xenopus borealis. Taxonomy (NCBI): domain Eukaryota; kingdom Metazoa; phylum Chordata; class Amphibia; order Anura; family Pipidae; genus Xenopus; species Xenopus borealis. The sequence goes on along the minus strand of CM044437.1, from coordinate 18,086,310 downwards.
TTATAACAGGTCTTCTTTGGTGTGACTAAATACAATTATTTAATTAGTTAAATTATTACTTAACAGTTATTTCCCATGAAAATACCTTACATACACTAGGTGGATCCAACAACCTTTTTTGAAAATTGTGTCAATGATGCCTGCTTCTGTGATGTTGATGGGGATTGTGAGTGCTTCTGTTCTGCTGTGGCTGTATATGCCCATGAGTGTATCAAAGCAGAAGTCTGTATCTACTGGAGAACACCAGATATTTGTCGTGAGTATATTTTTTTATAGGTCATATGAATTGGAATGCAAGTGTAATATCTGTAGCTAAATCTTCCAAGTACGATACATATATGGTGGAATGTAATTAAAGTAAATAATGCAAAGACTATTAGCAATTTGAAAATGTATGCCTTTGCACAAATTTAATATAGCCTTTTCGAACCAGGAAAATGTTTAACAACCTCCTCCCACAGTGGAAGAATGTTTTCCAATTTTATAGTTTGCATCAGTGTGCAATGGATTTAATAAAACATCTTACTTTAAAAGTTGTTAAATTGGCTCCAAAAGATTATGACACCTTCAAGCACTTCTTAAAAATGCCCAATGCTCAATATAAATTTACAATGCATTAAAAGTTTAAAGTAGAATATTAAATTTCAAATGCAAATTGTTATTCTAATTTGTGCAAGTGGTCTTTCTCTTTGCAATTTTTATTACATTCCTCCAATATTCTGTAATTCAGGAATTTGGAACCCTTCAGCTTCCCTAATACTTTTATAAGTCATTCAAGTGAGTCACCCTTTTACTTATAAGCCAAGTTTAGAGTCAAGGAGAGTTGATCTGGGTCCACTGAGGTAACCTAAGATAACCATTACATAACTGCTTAAGTTACATTTAACTGTTTATTAACCAATATTTTATTTTAAATTTAGCCATATTTTGTGATTACTACAATCCTAATGAAGTGTGCGAGTGGCATTATTACCCATGTGGCAATCATACTATACAAACCTGTTCCTCTGTGGACATGGTTGATGTAAATATCACATTCACTTATTTAGAAGGTAAGAATATTAGGTTTAAAGATGATGTATTAATCATGCTGTATTAATGTTACCTTTAGCTTGTAGAAAAATTTAAGTTTATAACAATGTTATATATTGCTTATTTTTTCTACTCATAATTAATGTTCAGTGCAGGCATTAATGTCTCATAGAAAGCATCATAGCTTCTGTAATATTGGGCATCCAGTTTGCTCCATATACAGTATCATACATTATTTCATATGCATTATACTTGAATATACTATAATAAAGGAGTTTGTGACCATTATAAACTTAGTAAAGGACCATTTTACACTTAGGGGCACATTTATCAAGGGTCAAAGTGAAAATTTGAATTTAGAATTTTGGAATTCAAATTTTCTAGTTTTTTTAAGTCAAATCGACTAGGGAATTGTTTTAAATAACTCCCATGAACTCAAAAGTTGGCCCTTGATAAATCTGCCCCTTAGTAAGCAGGAAGAAATATCACCCAAGCATTGAATCATTAATCGGACCCATGAATTACTGATAAATGTAGCAAGTTTTCCTCAACAGCTTGTGAACTTGTTAAATGTTACAAATTAGATAGTATCATATGAAGACTGCATGGCCTAAAAAACATATGCCTTTATAATTAAGAAGGAGAAACCCCAGCAATTTTTGAAGCCATGGTTGGGAACCCCTCTAAACCTGCTTTTGACAAAAATTATAAAAGTGGTATGTCTTTCATTTCCCCCCATGGTGCATTTACATATAGAAAGAGCATTTGAGGATACATATTAACATAAGGTTACAGGTGCAGGGAACAGTTCGTTTTTCAATATTATCGTGTTAAGGTCTCTAATTGCTTGTAGGAAGAATATTTTGCAGTCTTTTGCGGAACCTTCTTCCAGATTGCAAGAGAGAGAACAGAGAATGAGTCGATGGGAGATGTCTTTTGCTAAGATATTTGCTCCCTGTATAATGTGTTTCCGGTAGAGTTGGGAGATGGGTGGGAGAGGTTCTCCCATGATCCTTTCTGCAGTTTTCACGATCCACTGCAGAGATTTTTGTTCTGCAACAGTGCAGTTTCCAAAACATATTGTGCTGTAGCTCTCGATGATTCCTTGAAAGAATGTTGTGAGAATTGATGGGGAATACTGGCTTTCTTTAGCTTAGAAAGTGAAGGTGTGGTTGGGCTTTCTTTGTGATAGATTTAGGGGCAGATTTACTAAGGGGCAGATTTACTATTGGTTGAATTCAAGAGTTATTCAACCCTCGAATTCGACCAATCAAACGATTATCAAATTTGAAGGGTTTTAACGAAATTTGATCGATCGAATAATAAAAAAAACTTGATCAAACAATTAAATCATTTGATTCGATTGATTTTTTCGATTTTTTTTTAATCAATCTAAAAATGCTGAAATAACCCTATAGGAGCTTCCCATAGGGTTATACAGCAATTCGGTAGGTTTAATCTGGCGAACTAGGGATTTTAATTAAAATTTACAGGGCAAGTAATTCGACCATCAAATGGTCGAATGATTGAACAGATTTTTATTCAAATCATTCGAATCGATCAAATTATTTTAATTCGATGGTCGAAGTGCCCAAAAAAGTTATTAGAAAATTCAAATTCAAATCTTTTTGAAAATGTTATCAAATTTCAAATCATTCACACAAATTTAGTAAATCTGCCCCTTAGAGTCAGTTTGTTGTTCTGACACCAGTATGACAAATGTCTTAATTCTTCTCTGTATTTTTCCTAACAAGACCTACTGTACTACTGGTGTATCATCCGCAAACTTGATGATGTGATTTGCACTGTACTAGGCAGTGCAATGATGGATCAATAGGGTAAATAGAAGAGGGCTAAGCACACATCCTTGGGTCAAGCCTATGCTCAGTTTTAGAACTCCAGAGGTATGATTCCCTATTGAGCCATATTGGGGTCTATCAGTCAGAAAGTCTAGGATCCAGTTACAGAGGAGAATGTGTATGCCTAGCTGTTCCAGCTTCCTTACCAGTTGCTGTGGTATAATAGTGTTGAATGCCTAGCTGAAATCGATAAATAGCATTCTGACATGTATCTTTTTCGTCTAGGTGAGGGAGTGTAAGATGAAGGGCAGTTAAAATTGCATCACTTGTGCACTGGTGTCTCAATTATTTCTATATGATGGTTGTAATACAACATTTGAATAGCATATGTAACAAAATATTTACCTTTAAAGGAGAAGGAAAGGTTAAAATTAAGCTTTATCAGAATGGTCTATATAAATACACCAGTAAACCTTCATAGCAATGCTGCTCTGAGTCCTCTCTCCAAAGAAACATAATTTTTCTTTCCTTCTATTGGGTTTCTGTATCAGACTTCCTTCTTTCAGCTTAAACCCCCAGGGCATGTGCCTGAGTATGTTCAGTTTCCTCCTCTCTCTCTCTTCCCCTCCTCTCTCCTTCCTCCCATCCCTGCTGTAATCTGAGCCCAGAACTGTGAGTGAGCAGGGAGAGACTCAGACAGGAAGTGATGTAACATCAAGCTAATATAGCAGCTGCTATCCTAAACAAACAAAAAGAGCTTCTAGAGCTGGTTATTCGTGTATGGAAAAGCATTCTACAGAATATATATAGTGTTCTAGCTTTCTATTTCTATTTCTATTGTGGCCAAACAATTGGCAATATACTGCCTCTCTAGTTTTTCCTCTCCTTAATGCATAGACCTATAGTTTTGATTAGGTTTATGTATACAGATGAAGCCACTTTGTACATTTGACACAGAAAACCTTAACTCATCTATCCCATTTATCCCACTTAGCACAAAATATTGGGTCATAGCATCCCATCCAATTAAAGAGTTCACCATTGAAAACAATGGTGCTTTGGTATGCTAATGAAAAGGTTAAATGCATTAAATGAGTTAAGATAACTTTAGATAACACAGTTTCTTCAATTAGCCCTGAGTCATGACGCATTTAACTTACAAATCCCAGTGGCTGCATCTGTATATATAGTGTATATTTTTAGTAAACTTAAGGTATTAGACTCTTCCACCTCAGGTGCAATGCTGCATGTAATAAATTTCCTTGCATTACACTGAAAGAAACATCTACAATGAGGGTTTGATGTCTACAGGCCAGTGGCATAAAATCTACTGATAGATAACATATTTCCTTTTGAGAGCCCCTGTTCTATAGAAAAGAGAAACATCCCAGGAGTAAATAACAATGAAATGAAGATTGAACAGTGCTTCTAAAACATTACCATGGTATAGCATGAAGTATTTTAATAACCTCCTATTGTAGGTAATAGTGTGAGGCAGGTAGAAAACTTCTACCAGACACAACCCATCATTTAAAGTCTGCACCTTGACAGAATTGCATTTTGTATCTCTTTTTTCTTACCCAGGTCTGCAAGTGACAGACAAAATGATAAAGACTTAGTTTGACCACAAGACAGTCTTGTTATATCTTTGCCATATACACCTACCCTCAGATTGGTAGAAGTAAACATAAATCTAACATCAATTCATAGTATTTACCATTTCTGGTTTAAAGGCTGCTATCCATCATGCCCCCCTACAAAGCCTTATTTTGATGACATACTGGGAATATGTGTCAGTGAGTGTGGATGCTATGTCAACAGCATTCACTATGAGTATAATGAAAAAGTGCCTTCTGAATATCCATGTCAGGAATGGTAAGTATTAACTTTTATATAATTTTTTTGCTAGAAAAGTTAGATAAATCAGTATATGACTGATGAGTGTGGGACCAAAGCTGTCCATGCTGCTTTCACTGTGAGACCGAATTGATACCTAAACGTTTTCACTGTCACAATGGATGTCTGATACTTGGCAGAGCTGTATAATTCTTTTTTCATTATGCAACATAACATGCAAAATTGCCCCTATAGTTTTCCATAGAACTGTTCAGTTTAAACAGGAGTTCATGAAACACAGAAAGAAATCATCAGTGCTTGGTCTAACTCACACTGTGACGTTGACCAGCTGCCATAGACTAGAGTCCTGCGCAGGTCCATTTTTTGGGACCCGCGACCCAACCTGTACCCGCAACCCGAGATCTGTGACCCGCTGACCATCAAGAATCAGAAGTGCTGTCATTCTAAACCGGAAGTGGAATCATCGGAAGCAGCCGAGATCAGAGCAAATGGAGTAAAACAGGAAGTGCTGTCATTGTGAACTGGATGTGACATCATCAGTAGTAGAAATGCTCACAAAAAGGAGTAAAAATCACTATAGCAAGGATCCGCGACCCGACCCTCAACCTGCCAACCTGCAGAACCACCGTCCCGCTTCTATACCCGCACCAAGAAACTTTACGAGCAACCCGCAGGGTACCGCAGGATTTTGCGGGTAACCCGCGGGTACCCGACCAGCTGCAGGACTCTATCATAGACACCATTGTCCCAGTGCTTGAACTAACTCACATTCTGGAGTTGACCAGCTGCTGAAAATGATAAAAAGCCAATATTTGTACACAAAAAGAAAAAGAAATTTTGCCAGCGCTCTGTATGCCTTTAAAAAAATTACAAAAAATTAGGTGTTAGTACCACACTTTGGCCAAAATATGTAAGCTCTCGTGCCATGTCAAGGCCCCTTATTGTATGTGAGTCCTACACTATGTGTGAGTATTATTTTGTAAGTTTGTAGTGCATTTAAAATCAAGTCCCCCAGCAACCAGTGTGACTGAATAGTAAGACCATTGTGCAGACCAGACCAGGAGCTCTAGTGGGAAAACTGGAAGCTTTTAAGCCCCAGCCAACAAACATACACCTGTGAGTAATTTACTACTTTACTACCTACACTAATTTACTAATTTACTACTTACACTATTAGCAACTTTGTAGTGCATTTAAAATCAAGTCCCCCAGTAAACATGCGACTGAGTAATAAGACCATGTGCACGTCCCTTTGACTCTGGCGCTATAGTGAAATAGCAAAGAGCTTTTTATTCCCAAGCCAATTAATATATATCTATATGGGATTAACTATTTTAAAGGCTAAGTGGCATCCAGGCAAAATTTGGCTTCAATTTGTACATGAAACACTGGAGTTCAAGAATACTTACTACTTAGTAATACCTTTTCTGATACATATGGGAAAACCTTTCCACCCTCATATACATGTTGTTCTTTGTTATTTTGGTTCTTTTTCTACTTTATTTGGGTCTCTCTTTGGTAGAAAACTAAAAGTATTCCCAAGCATTCCTAAGTCAACACAGTCTTTACACTTCCTGGGTCAATAGTAAAGTTTTCTGGTTGTATCAGATAATAGAGATAGTTTTGCTATTGTGTAAATATTTGAGAAGAAATTTATTTTGGCGGGCATGATTGGGTAAGTCTGGATGTGGTATCAGGAATCAATCATTTTTATTACATTTTCATTTTTGTATCTATTTAAGAAAGTAATGCCTAATCTATTCTGTCAAACATAAAGAGGGGTATTAAGCAAAATCCAAATTTTTCTAATTATTTTATTAAAATAAGTCAGATCAAAAGAGAATACACAATTTTACCTTATTTATTATTTTAAAAACATACAATTTAATCAGATTGGGGATAAACTCAATAAAATTGAGCTAAAATATGGTTTGTTGGATTTTTTTCCTAAATCACTCGTTATTTTCAGGCTTTCTCCTGAAAAGTCAGAATTTTTGGGATTTTTGCCTGAAATATTTGGATTTTTGTGGGTAATTCCAGCACAGACCATAGAAATTTTCAAATAGGATTGTGACCTCTCCATATACAATATAAATAGTCAGTAATGTGTATGTCAGTAATATATTCACTTCACCAATTCTTTTTTGTCTCCAAAATATAGCTATTGCAAGGGAAATGGAGATGTAAACTGCCTTAACAGTACAGGTATAAACTATGAAAATAAAAAAAAGCCATATTTCACTTTTCAATGTTTTTTTTTTTTTGGTGATTATACTGTAATGTTTTTCTATTTTCTCTCTTTTCTGAAGACTGTTCCACCCCTGCTCCAGAAACCTCCACTTCAACAGGTAATAAGCACAATGTATTTATGTTGATTAGGAACATATAGGAGATAAGTGTGCAGGTAACTGAAGAGAGATAAAGATATATTAGAAAAGAGAGGTCTAGATGAGGAAAGTACAAGGAATGATCAGAGAAGTGATCAGTAATGAAGATATGGGAGAGCAGCAGATAGCAAAGAATAGCAGTAACATAACTAGAGTGCAGCCGGGCCCCCCTCTGTACACAATTGTTTGCCTGGAAATCAGGCGAATCGGCGGTGCATGAGCTGCCGGGGGTGTGGGCCCTGGCTCCCCTGGTAGTTCCGCCACTGAAGAACAGAGCAAAGCATAAACAAAGAATGAGCAAAAGGTGGAAATTGGGTGAAAAGGGTAGAGAGCTTATAGTTAGGTTTAAAGAACTATAACTAAGGGGAAGAGGAGATAGAATATGGAGTGAAAAGGATACTGGAAGGAACAGTGAGAGAATAATATTTGGTAAAAATAAATATTATGATCTACAGTCATTTGAAAATGTTTGCATACCCCTTTTAATTCTTTGGAGATTGATTTATCATTTACTGAAGTAACTTCCTTTTAATATACAGATGCAGTCACTTTGGATGGTGAGTTTAATGCGTCGCGACTTAACTCATTTATCTCATTTATCCCACTTATCACAGAATATTGTGTCACAGCATCCCATCCAATTAAAGAGTTCACCATTGAAAACAATTGAGCTTTGGTATGCTAATGAAAAGGTTAAATGCATTAAATGAGTTAAGATAACTTTAGATAACACAGTTTCTTCAATTAATGCTGAGTCACGACGCATTTAACTTACAAATCCAAGTGACTCTATCTGTATAACATGCCTTATGGAAACAGTAGTATTTCAGCAATAGCATTAAATTTGCTGGATTGTCAGAAAACATCCAATATGCATCATAATATTATTATTAAAAGGTGCATAAATTTGGGCACCCAACGGAGATATTACATAAACATTTAATTTAGCCTCCTTTTGCAAAAGTAACAGCCTCTAGATGCTTCCGATAGCCTTTGATGAGTGTCTGGATTCTGGATTGTGGTATTTTTGACCAGCCTTTCATACAAAATCTCTCCAGTTCAGTTAAATTTGATGGCTGCCGAACATAGACAGCCTGCATCAAATCATCCCATAGATTTTCAATGATATTCAAGTTGGGGAACTGGAAGTCCATTCCAAAATATTGTACTTCTCCCTCTGTATAAATGCCTTTGTAGATTTCAAAGTGTGTTATGGGTCATTGTTTTGTTGGTATAGCCAGCCCCTGTGTAACTTCAACTTTGTGGCTGATGCTTGAACAATTTTTTGATATTGGATTGAATTCATCCAACCCTCGACACAGCCCCACAGCAAGATGAAACCTCCACCAGATTTGACAGTAGGTAGCAAGTGTTTTTCTTGGAATGCTGTGTTCTTCTTGCCAGTAATTAGTATTGAGCAGTTTCATGTATTCAAATAAGCAAATTTACAAGGGTAACCAAACTTTTGCACAGCTAGTTTTTCACATTTGATTTAATTCCGTACAACTGAATACTGCTTCACTAAAAATCTTTGTTCAGAAAACACCCCAGTACTCAGACATTCCTGGGAAATGAAAGACATACCACTGTTACAGATGAAGCCATTTTGGTTTGTGCGCCTGACAGAATAACTAAACCCAGATATCCAACTTATCCCATTTGACACAAAAACATGTGTCACAGCATCCCATCCAATTAAAGAGTTCACCATTGAAAACAATGGTGCTTTGGTATGCTAATGAAAAGGTTAAATGCATTAAATGAGTTAAGATAACTTTAAATAACACAGTTTCTTTAGTTAATCCAGAGTCATGATGCATTTAACATATAAATCCAAGTGGCTTCATCTGTATCTTTTTTGATGATTGGATTAAATTATTTTGCAGGAGTGGGGTTCACAAACTTTTACATATGACTGTATACAGTGATTTGATTGAAGCATTTATTAATGCCCCAAGGTGCAAGTTCACACTTGCATGCAGTTCTGATTTAAGAAGCCCTTGCTTCCAGGACATATCTGTTTTGTGCACTGTGTGAAAAAATGTAAACTCTAGCGCAAGGTACAGAATGCAGTATTGGCTGGAAGAAGGCAGCCCTTTCTTTAACACTATGTTATCCAAGTCTAATACTTTTCAAACGTTCTTGCAGCCACAACACTTCCAACAAGTAAGTGCTATTCATAAGTACTAAGTAAGAAAACCATTTCATTAAAGAAGAGCTAAAACCTAAAATTGAATATGGCTAGAAAGAACATATACAGGTATGGGACCTATTATCCAGAATACTCGGGACCTGGGGTTTGCCGAATAACCGATCTTTCTGTAATTTGGATCTTCATACTTTAAATCTACTAGAAAATCATGTAAATATTAAATAAACCCAACAGGCCGGTTTTGCTTCCAATAAGGATTAATGATATCTTAGTTTGGATCAAGTACAAGCTACTGTTTTATTATTACAGAGAAAAAGGAAATAATTTGTTTAAATTTGGATTATTTGATTATAATGGAGTCTATGGGAGATGGCCATCTCGTAATTGGGAGCTTTCTGGATAGTGGGTTTCCGGGTAAGGGATACAATACCTGTATTATTAACTGAAATTATTGAACCAACTAAAGATTCGGCATCTCTATAGTAGTAATGATCCAGGCCTTTTGGATCATTGCTAAGAGTGTCTGTGAGTTTAGGGGTCGTCGCAAATCTTTTTTTTCTGGTCTAGGTTTTTTGGACAAAAACTCAAGTTTTTAAATATTTATTAACCCAAAGCTGCAAAAAGCCAGAATGCAAAAAGCTGCTATCTCAAAACTGCCAAAGTTTTGTAGAAGTCAAATTGCATTTATTTTTTTAGATGTACATCATTTTTACCCTACTTTTTAGTTAAGCTTTAGTTATCCTTTAAAAAGCTTGTATAAGTTTCAGTCTTTTTTTCCCATAGGTCCATTATTTTGTCACTAACATACCTTCCATTAAACCTTGACAGAAGGATGGAGCTTCACTATCTACATCTAGGGTTACTAACCATCTACAGCTAAACTTCAACATCTACATCTAGGTAGTGATGGGAGAATCTCCCGCGATTCGCTTCGCCTAAAGATTCGCAAATTTCTAGAGAAATTCGCGAATCGGCGAAAAATTCGCGAAACGAGTCGCGGGACGCTTTTGACGCGCGTCGCGTCAACTTTGACAACTTTGACGCGCGTCGAATTCGGCCCTGGCGAATAAATTCGCCCATCACTACATCTAGGGTTTACTAAAATCCAAATTTATTTGAGAGGGCAGATTTTCGGATTCTGGATTTTTGCAGCATCGGGGTATAATAAATCTAAAAACAAATTCCCCACATAAAATGTGAGTTTTGCCAAAAAAAGCTCGATCAGCAGAATTCTAGTTTAGTAAATAATTCCCCTAGTATTGGTTAATTATAAGCAAGTGTCATGCAAGGCTAATTCTTCTCTACCTCTTAGCCACCATGCTTTCAACAAGTACTGTATAATCCAAACTCCTATATATTATTCACCAAGGACAATTGCAAATACATGTAGAAAAAACAGATCCCACAAAAGAAAGAAAGTATTGAATTAGGGGGTATCATTTGTCCCAAGTACATTTTGTTTACAAAAATACATTATTTCTCCCCAGTACACAGGATGAATGTCTATATTGTAACCATATATACAAGTAAACATTTTATAAAAATACATACAGTATTTCTAATGAAAAATGAGAACAAAATCAAGTTTGTGCTCAAAAGGGTGCCATTATATTAAAACACATTTCCGTACATTTTAAAAAAGCATTTTGTCTCAAATTGCCCATGTTACAAAACATTTTTGTAAAGTTACAATTACAGTATGTAAAAAAAATGGTGACAGAAAGCAAGATTCTATAGCACAACATTCATTTAGGCAACAAAAATATCAATTCGGTGAAACAATGCTGTCACATTTCTGAACCAGTATATCTTGTGGTATTTGTAAGATGTATTTTGGGGCAGATTTACTAAATTCACATATATTCACATGAGGGATTCGAATATTTGATCGAATTTTCAAAAAGATTTGAATTTCGAATATGCAAATTAGGCAAATTTGACCAAATTTGACCATCGAATATTCAAATTTGAATGATTCGAACATTCTTATTTAATTTTATTCGAATATTCAAAAATTCGATGGTCGAATACTTCCCCTTTAAATTTAAATTTGATCACCTACTTCGCCAGATTAAACCTACTGAAATGGGGATGATTCCCTAAAATCGAACTTGAAAAAAAAAATCGTTCAAATATTCGATTCAAATTCGATTGGAATATTCGATCAATTGATTGAATTTTCCCTATTCGATCGTTCGTTCGATCGATCAAATTGCGCTAAAAAAATTCTAATTCGAATTCAAATTTTTTTAATTCCCCACTATTCCCTGGTCGAATTTCGAATTTTATTTGCATTTGAAATTCGACCCTTAGTAAATCTGCCCCTTTATGTAAGCTAGACACAATACAAAACATCTGGAAAAGTAATTCAACAGTTATTATTAACTGACTTAAAACAAGTGTAATCATGCCTAATAGTTCTCAAACTTTCTTTCAGCAACTATACTTCCAGCAAGTAAGTGCTATTTAAAGGTGTAAAGCGTAACTAAAGAAGTAGCTAGAAAAGTTGTACATTATGTTTTGTGCTTTTGTACCAGCCCAAGGTAACCACAGCCCTTTAGCAGTAAACATCTGTGTCTCCAAAGATGCCCTAGTAGCTCCCAATCTTCTTCATCTGATTCACTGCACATGCTCTGTGCTGCTCTCACTTACTGAGCTTAGGGACCTACTCACAATATACAGTACACATAGAATAAAAATATTACAATATAAGGCTGATTAGTAAGTAATACAGGTATGGGACCCATTATCCAGAAACCTGTTATCCAGAAAGTTCAGAATTATGGAAACGCCATCTTCCATAGACTCCATTATAATGATATAATCCACAATTTTTTAAATTATTTTCTTTTTCTCTGTTATAATAAAACAGTAACTTGTACTTGATCCCAACTAAGATATAATTAATCCTTATTGGAAGTAAAATCAATGTTTACATGATTTTCTAGTAGTCATAAGGTGTGAAGATCCAAATTACGGAAAGACCCGTTATCCGACAAGAGCCAGGTCCCAATAATTCTGGATAATAGGTCCCATACCTGTACAGATAAATACCACATGGCAGCACAGAAACCAGTGCAATTATCATCATAATTTAATAATCAGCCCTGTAGCATCATCTTATATTACAGACAAGCTTCTTTTTCTGCTGGGTAAACCCCTACATTTAGCTTCTCAACAGCTGATCAGAGTCCACTGAGCATGTGATTGTCACAGACAATTTCCAAATGGTGACCCCCTGTGACAAGTTTGAAGTCCTTGATCATTGCTGCTGTCGAGAAGGTGAAAATTTAGGCTGGTGCAAAAAGCATTTTTTTCCACATTCATTTTAATTGTTTCCGTCTCCTTTAAAAGGAAGAAAATAATTACATGAAAAAGCTAACATAAGTCTTATGGTGGCCCATAAAACCTAGACAACAAAAAATCGAAAGCAAACTATGTTTTTTTTTTTACTAAGAAATACCCTAGAAAACTTGAATTTTCAGTGGAAAACACAACTCATCCGTATATAAACAACTCCCTAAATATTGCTTCTTGCAACTTTCTATGGCATGAAATGAAAAAGTAAAATAACACTTGGAGCTGTCTGTTTATGTGTATGTATGTGTGATGGGTGCCATTTTATAACATAACATGGCAAATCTTTAGGTTTCTGTAAGATTATTTTTGAACTTTAATATATTTTTTACTAAATACTTTCAAAACCAGACAAAAGGGTATATACAGTAACTTAGATTAGATAGAAAAAGTCTTAAAGAACAAGTAAAACATATTTTTCTATTATTATTATTATTATTATAGACTTAAAACAAGTGTCACCCATGACTAATGCTTCTCAAACTCTCTTCTTGCAGCAACCACACGTTCAACAAGTAAGTGATATTCAAAAGGAATTTTAGCAAGTTTTCCATGGCACCATTTTCATTTAACTTCATGGATAAATATAGCTTTGAGATTAAAATAAACTTCAACAACCAATACTAATTGACAAGTCTCATGCAAGGCTAATATGTCTCAATCTTAATTGCAGCCACCATTGTTCCAACAAGTAAGTATCATTCATAAGTAAAAACTGTTATTACATTAATAAATTACCTATCAATATTTATTGATTTCTTTCTTAGGAATACAATCTATGAGACAAATGGGTCATCAAAACTGTACCTCTGTACCTGGTTAAAAAATGCAGAGTAGAATGGCAAGGTTGTCGAATAACATCCAATACTGATTCAAAGCACATGTAACTTCTGACAAATAACCCCATGCTAATTTGAAAGCACAGGGTGACAGACCTGTTTTCAATAGGGATGAAAATGAGCAACATGGCTTTCCCACCAATATATTACACTCTTCTATCTTTCATAATTGGAATAAATAGGCATGTTTTTGATTACTTTAGTGATCACATGAGTTTTGTTCTGTATTTTGATACATGAACATTCTTAAAAGATAGAATGATAAATGCGATACTTACAAATTAAAAACAATATATCTATTACAAAATAATTCTACATCTAACATGTTTTCTAGAAAAAAATTATAAATACTGTGAGAGAGGTGATTTTAGAATAAATATAGTTATTGAGCTGGTTTTTAATATCCAAAATGTTATTCATTTTGGTCTTTATAGCTCCCTTTCCAATGCTATAGACTTTTCCAAGCCTAGTACATACTCCTCTTAACCTGGCTTCCCAAATGGTAGACTACAACAACTTAAGCATGGACATACAGTATGTGAAACCGTTTTCCTTTTTTTAATTGTCTAGGATTAAGGATTAATGATATCTTAGTTGGGATCAAGTACAAGATATTGTAGTACAATAAGAGAGAAAAAGGTAATCGTTTTTAAAAATTATTATTTGGCTAAAATGGAGCTTATGGGAGACAGCCTTTTCATAATTTCGAGCTTTCTGGATAATGGGTTTCCAGATAACAGACCCCATTCCTGTAGTTTGAAATCCATCTGAATTTTCCTCCAGTAGGACCTCTATACACTTCCCAGTTCTATACTTGGTAATTTCTTTTGTGCATGGCTCTAATTCTGACTATACATAATGATATGTCACTCCTAAAAAGGATTTAACCCTTTAAATTCACAGCCCAGTTACATAAGTAACTGCACTATGCAGTTGGCGCTATATTAATACATGTTAATAATAATAACCTTAATTTCAGTGAATGGTGTTACTTTTAATATGTAAATGTAATAAACCTGTGCACAATAATTAATAAAAAAAAATCTGTTTATCTTGTTTGATGTAGGAATAAGTACCCCCGGGACTGTAAAAAGTCCTCAAGGTAAATTGTAATTTAAGATATGTAATCTATGTGTAAAACTGGTTTATTAATTTTCATGAGCAAGTGGAAAAATTTGCAACTACACCTTATTGCCTTTTTTTCAGTGATTTTGTTTTTTTCCGCACTGTTTTTGCATCGACTGCCCAAAAAAGGGAGATTGCAGCAAGATTATGGGTGCGGATCTGGCCCTGGTGGGCCCCAAGACCAAGGGGCCCACCAAGTTTTTTCCCTGTGTCCCGCCAGCCCAGTCCGACTCTGCCATCACAATATTGTGATGCCAGTGAACTGGTGTGTGATGTAATCACATCTACATTCATTTCAAAGCTAAAATGTCGCTGGTAACCTGGGTTCCCTAATACAGGTCCTTCTTGCTAAGAGTTCCTGGGTGTTATAAATTGTTAATTTGACTTTATCTACTGGTTCCTGCCCTCCTGCTATGATTTTTATTTTACTACTCTACACACTTCACTACACCGCCTGCCCTGATCTTGTTGCCTGGGTACAACTACAAGCTCTCTTGACTCCTTGGGTACCCTGAATTAGACTTCTCTGCATACAGCTTCTTCCTTGGTCCCGATGTTTATGATGTTTGTTTTTTTCAGCGGTTTTCACTCGAAAAACTCGACCAATTCAACCAATAAAAATTTTTTTCGATGCAAACTCGATAATTTGTGCATCCTGGTTACACTGATTCAAGTTTTGTACATTCCAGTTTTTTCATAAATTTTAAAACATTTCATTTTCAGAAAATTAGTAAGAGGAAGGTAAAAAGTGGAAAAAAATTTTTTTTCGCTTCCTTGTTTTGGGACAAAAAGTTAATGTGAGTTCCCTTCCTGTACCTAATTTGCATATGCAAATTAGGATTCGGATTCTGTTTGGCCAGGCACAAGGATTTGCCCGAATCCTGCTGGGAAAGGCTGAATACTGGCCGAATCCTGAACGGAATGCTGGATGAGATCTGTTATTCAGAATGCTTGTGACCTGGGGATTTACAGATAACAGATCTATCTGTAATGTAGATCTCCATACCTTAGGTTTGCAAAAAAATTTAAACATTAGTGACCCAGTAGAATTGCTTTGCTTCCAGTAAGGATGACTTTTATCTTAGTTAGGCTAAGGTATTGTACAATGTATTGTTTTATTGTTGCAGAGAAAAAGGAAATCATTTTGAAAATTAAAATTATTTGTTTAAAATAGAGATGGCCTTTCTCTAATTCTGAGCTTTCTGGATTCCAGCCAACTGATTCCATTCCTGAATATATATCCATATGTCCATATAAATATAAATATATATAAATATATATATATATATATATATAAAGCAGTGTGTATGGGCCGCACACTGGACTATAATCCATACCTGGGTGCTCATGCATAAGGGGAAGATGCAGAGTAAAAAATTAATGATGGCACTCACATGATTTTAGCTAAAAAAGGGACAAAAGATGTTTAACAAAAGAAAAAAGGTTTCTTCATCCAACGTTTCGGTTCCCCACAGGAACCTTTGTAATGTGTGAGTGCAGTATATAAAGCCAAAGAGAGGCTGAGTGATGTAAGAGCCTGCCCACCTTGATGTCATCATAGTCCTGTGAAACACCCCTGTGAATAATGAACTGGCACTCTGGTTGTAACAACTGACTCCTGAATGTTACTATCCCTAGTCAGACAAGCTCCAATAAGATTACCTACATCCTTGGAGGGACTGGAGGGTAGCATATTAATAGGGTATCCATTTGCCCTGATTCCTTATCCAAAACAGTAGAGGTGGACACGTTGCCATTAGGTACACATCAGACTAATGCATCATGCACAAGAGCATCCCACCTATTTAGGGAAGCATAGACCCTTATCTGCTTAGTGAACAGGCAAGACTGTAATTACAAGTGTAAAGTACACTGGATGAGTGCTGAAAAGCTGGTGCAAAATACCAGCCAGCGCATGCCAGCAGAGGTGTACGGTCAAAGAGAGAAGTGCATATGCCATTTGTCTCTGCCCACATATCCGTAATCAGAATCATAATACATGCTCCCCATTTCACAGCCTAAATAATGAGTGTCTAGACTAACCTTCAACAACAGGAATCACTTAGTGTCCGAAACCCATGAGACACCCGATATATTAGTGTGAATCAAAAAAAATTATTAGGGGGAGTTAAAAACAAAACAGCAGACTGGGTATTGCAATCTAGTAGCAATGCATAAAGAAACAATTATAGTCCTGCAAAAGTCAATGTTGAGTGGCAAACTGTCCGTGTAATTATGTACACAAATAATCCCACATTATGGGGCAGATTTATTTAGGGTCGAATTGTCAAGGGATTTTAGCCCTCAAATTTGACTGGTGAATATTCGGTGAATAAATATTCGCCAAAATCAAATAAAATATTCTCTGGTTTTGAACACGTTTTCGACTAGTCGCCAGAATTGTACGATTGAGCGATTCTATGAAAAGTTGCAGAAAAAAAAATGCTTGAAAAACATGCAGCTAAAGCTACCCACAATCCAATAAAGAGACTGAACATGGAGTCTGTAGATTTTAATGGATAGGCAAGAGGAATACGTGAAACTGTCAGTGACAAATAACATGCAACGAGTATGGAGTGAGATGGTACAATATTCAGTAACACAAAAAGACTGCCTTTATAAACAGTTGAAACACATAAATGCTGGCACAAACTATATACATAGTAATGTCCTTTATATGCTAGCTGCTACAGTGGTGATTTGGCACAGTTTTAAGTCCTTTTGCTTATCAGCGATGTTACCATAAGGGAGAATGCAAAACTGTGTTCTTCTTCCACAGCATGGACTGCAAAATGGAGTCTTAGCTCCCACGTGGCACTGTGTTAGGTCACATCTTGGAACTACGGTAGCCTGATTAGTTCAAATATAACCCTGTTGCTAGACTTATGGAGGAGTTGGCTAGATACCCAAAATGGCCAGTAAAGGGAGTTCACCACAAGTGCGCAATGAAACACAACAGCATTATGCTGGGGACATGACACTCCCCGTCTGGTATTTAAAGATGCCACCACTTGATTCCTCAGGAGATAGCAGTAAAGTTAGTTCAGAAACTGGCCTGAGGAACAATTGTGTTTCTCCTTGTTTGGAGGTTTTAACCTCAACTTTATGGACTCTTCCATTCTCGCTTGGAAATATTTTGGTGACAAGACCTAAGGGCCATTTATTTCTCTGTGACTGACAGTCTTAGACAAGAACAACATCACCAGATTTGAGGTTGAGTTTTGCAGTTGCCATTTGTTCCGTGGCTGCAAAGTGCATATTTATTGCTTCATCAGTGCCAGAAGATGTTTGCAAGACAATGGATTTGTCTCCACTGCCACTTGTACAAGTCTTTCATGTTAAACTGCCCAGAGGGAGCAGTCATAGTCACAGTTTTGCCAGTAAGCCAGTAAGCAAGCATGAAGAGATCTTCTTGGTTGTTTGAGACAGGAATAAGGGGTCTAGCATTTATGATAGCCATGAAAGGGATTAAAGACTTATGGGTGAGCCTTGCAGTTGCCACAAGATAGAATTGAGGATCCTTTGGGCTATGCCAATCATTCTTTCCCAGGATCCTCCCATGTGAGTAGAGTGAGGTGGGTTGAATGTGCAGGGGCAGTCCTGATCAGTTGAGTAAACATGACATATATATTGCATGTTGGCTGTAACCAACAATTTAAACATAACAAAAACATAGATAACAGCAAAAACCTTGCATGAACATTTTATGGTGTTGATGTGTGGTTTCTACGTGTGAAGGACCATGAATGAGTGGAGTCGGGGAGGGGTAAAGATAATATATATCAAAAAAGGTAGAAAGAAGAACCTTATTATCTCGAGGGTTCTCTCTGTGATTCTATTTGTAAACGTGAAGCTGTCCTGACATTGAGCTTATTTTAGCCACTTGGGGTGGTATTCCATATCTTAGATAATTTATGAGGTGTACTTTGCGGGGAGGATCTGGATTGTGTCCCAATGTTCCATCTTGCTAGTGCTCTCTTGGCCTCTCCTGTAGAGAAGAGTGTGGTAGGAGTGCCATTGAATTTCACTGGATGTCCTGGGTATGCTTTACACTTAAGGAACGTGGCTTACATAGAGAGATCTATGTAAATTTCCAGGTGCTGAAATTTAGTGCGCAAATTTTCTTTTTTCCTTGTTGAACCCAGCAATTATTCTTTGGTGTTGTAAAACAGCAGTCCCGCTATAACATATCTGATAGTTTTGTCTGTGCTGTCCTGAGCTTGGGTATCATGTGGTCTATTGTTAGTTCTAATACATTTAAGTTTGGCATGATTGCTTTTAGTAGCTCCAGCAAGTAGGCCTCTAGATCTTGGGGCGGTTTCAAGGATTTCCCTTAATCTTAGATTGTTCCTACGTGACCTGTCTTCAAGTCTCTAATTGTTTCCAGTCTGTTTTGTACCTTATTGCAGGAATCTGTCAGCTCGTTGTGAGCCTCTGCAAAGTCTCCCATCTTCTCTTCTATATGGGCCATGAGAGTTGTTTAATGTCTCCTTGGAGCGTTGTTTGCAGCTCTGTCAGCATTTCTTTTAATAGCTGAGTCAAGATGGGATCCGAGGCAGGACTTGCATCGGGGGAGGCTTCCCGCTGCTGATCCGTGATGGCGGAGGGTGTGCGCTGGGCCGTGGGCTGAATGCGCTAACCTATTTCTGCTCTTTTTTTTATTTTTATTTTGACTCATATATTTTTAAGACTCTAGCACTTCTTGAACCCTCTTCTTGGGTGATGTATCTGTCACGCTTTGTTGAGAAATAGATAGAGGAGCACTCAGATCAAGGGTTCATCTTGTACATTGGCGTGCCCCCCTGAAGCATCTCCTATTATGACCCATCCTAGGTCTAGCTTCTGGGCATAAGGTGCATTCTGAGGGCCATTTATCTAGTCCCTTGGTTTGTGAACCTGTAGGATATCCCTCCCAAGGTGTAGCACTGAGCCTTTGTGTCAAGTTCTGGGATTCAGTGCATTATGCTTTTCAAGTGTACATGGTGCATAGCTACATCTGGTGTAGGCATTTCAGATCTGTTATTGGGGATACGGTTGCATTCAATTATAGTTGGCAAGAATAGGCATACCTTTCCATCCATGGACTCTACTTGGTAGCTGGATGCCCTTCTCCGTGCTGTATCAACATTTCTGAGGTCATTCCTCATTGTAGCTTGTTGATATACAATGTCCACAAGCAAACTGAAGGGTGGAAAATGGACGTTGTGCACCTCTTTGAATTTAAATCAGAGTGTCCACTGCTTTTGTCAGTTTTAAGGCAGCTTTTGCACTATAGGGTTAACACCTCTGGCTGTGCCAAGGAATGCAAGAACTGGTAGGTCCCCTTCAGCTTTGGCTACTTGTAATCTACTTGTGGCTCAGGTTATTAATGAAGATGTCTTTTTCTATGAAATTATGCAACAATGGATAAGTCTTTGCCTGCTTTAACTTTCATGGCTTCTCTGTGCTCCAATGACTTAAATGACAAGAAAAGCTAAACTAAAGAAGTAAGCTAGAAATGTTGTACATTATTTTTTGGGCTTCAGTACCAACCCAAGGCAACACAGTCCTTTAGCAGTAAAGATCTGTGTCTCCAAAGATGCCCCAGTAGCTCCCTTTTTCTTTTCTGCTGATTCACTGCACATGCTCTCTGCTGCTGTCAGCTACTGAGCTTAGGGACGGACTCAAAATATACAGTACACATAGAATATAAATGTCACAATATAAGGCTTATTAGAAATTAATACAGATAATTACTACATGGCAGCACAGAAACCAGTGCAACTGACATCAGGATTTAATAATCAGCCCTGTAGCATCAGATTATATGACAGGCCAGCCTCATTTTCTACTTGATAATTTGTGATGACCCCTGTGACAAGTTTGAAGTCCTGTATCATTGCTGATATCGAGAAGCTGAAACTTTAGGCTAGTGCAATAAGTTCAGTATATAAAACAAGGCATTTTTAGGCAGTGGCTGTATCTGTATCACTGCAATAAGATGTTGTCTGCTCTTGCCGTGTAACTAGTTTAATCCACTGCTGCTGTTTCACTGCGCATGCAGTAAAGTTGTAGTTTTATCTACCTGCTTGCTAGCTGCTGTTCTACTGTGCTTTGCAGTGAGCCTGCAGTAATCTACCTGCTTGGTAGCCTCAGTTTCACTGCACCTATATGGCAGCTGCTGTTTCACTGTTCTGTTCTTCCTATGTACGTATTACCTTGGGGCAGTGTGTAGTTCGACATGCAGCTAAACCTATATGCACTTCTTGCATATAGTGTCAGGCTGTAGTGCTGCCCAGGGCCTAAAGAAGGGGTTGACAGAAGAGGCATGTGTCTAATGTCAACAGAGTTGTGGCATAGGGCACATACCTCTTTTGCCTGCATTTCCATAATTTTGGGCCATCTGAAATCTGGATTCCACTCACACATGCTCTCGAATCAGGTTAAAAAGAACAGCCTGGTCGAAGTTGCTTAGTGATGGGCGAATCTCCCAAGTTTCGCTTCGCCGAAAAATTTGCTCATTTCCAGAGAAATTTGCGAATTGGCGAAAAATTCGTGGAACAAGTCGCGGCACAATTTTGACGCGCGTTGCGTCAACTTTGTTGCGTCGTGTAGTTTTTGACGCGATACGCCGAAAACGAGGCGCCACAAATATGACACGCATTCGGCGCATTGCGTCAAAGACGGTGCGACTCGTTTTTTTCGCCTAATTTTCTCCAGGCGAAATTTAGCTGGCGTTTCGCTAATTCGCGTGAATTCGCCGCAAATGATTTGGTCATTGATATCTGTGCTACCTTTAAACAATGTCATTTCAAATGAATTCTTCTTAATTATTTTAGATACAACCACAACACAAACTACTACAGGAACATGTAAGTACTACTTAATAATTCTTCAATAATACAGTAATGCACATATAGTTTTGGGGTGATTACTGCATTTTATTAATATGTACTAGAATAAGAATACTAATGCTGTACTGCAAGTTGGAGTGATCTCACGCCCCTCTTTCCCAACAATGGGAAGGTAACCAGACAACAGCACACGAGAACAGCTGCCTGGTAGATCTAAGAACAGCACTCAATAGTTAAAACCCATGTCCCACTTCAGTTACATTGAGAAGGATAAACAACAGCCTGCCAGAAAGCAGTTCCCTCCTAAAGTGCTGGCACAAGTCACATGACTAGGGGCAGCTGGAAAATTGACAAAATATCTAGCTCCATGTCAGATTTCTAAATTGAATATATAAAAAAAATGTGTTTGCTCTTTTGAGAAATGGATTTCAGTGCAGAAGTCTGCTGGAGTAGCACTATTAACTGATGTGTTTCCCATGACAGTATCACTTTAAGCATAAACACACTAAAGCAAAGCCCATGGTTTGTATATCAACACATCATCTGCTATTAATCATTGTAACAAAACATTTCCTTGTAAGAGGTGTCACACAACTCTGTAATGGACAAAAGTAGACTTGTAGGTGAACAGGGAGGGAATTTATATATTAATATTATTATTACAAGGAAAATACTTGACCTCAAACCATTTGCCATTTAAACATACTTTGCAGGCTGAAGGTTTGAAATTTTATACATGATTGTCATTTCTTCAACCAAGGATTCATTCAATACGTCTTTAATGCAATTGGGCCCGTTTGTCATGCTGTGTAAAAAAGGCAACCAAATACATCACACATCAATGGCACTCGCAGTGTAAAAGTCTTATATAAATGGAAGCAACTGTTTTAAAATGCTATAAGAAAATCATCCATTGCGGTTTTTCTTTTTGCCAAAACTTACTCTGACAAATTTTCCCATTGACATTAATGGATTATACAAGGTCTGAAGCATAAAATATAACACACACTTATATAAATTTGCCATTCATTTTAAAACGGTGTTTCAACATTTTTCTAATGTTAGTTGTTTTATACAATATGACAAATAGGCCCTAAAGTATTCTACAGTAACTCTTACTTCAGGAAAGGGTAAAGAGTTGCCTGACCTTATACAGCATCTTTCTCACATTAACAACTGTCTCAATGTTCCTACAGTTTATTGTGTATGCTGGATGACAGACTGGATAAATGCACAAAATGTGTCATATGAGAAAAGTCCAGATGGTAGCAATATCTTTTGTGGTGCATATGGGGCCGCTGTAGACATAACCTGCAGAGCAGTAAATGACCCTAATGCCACACTGCAGGAACTTATATTAGAGGGACAAGAACTGGCCTGTGATGTCAACAGTGGGCTTATTTGCTACAACACTGACCCCCAGACTTGTTACGACTATGAGTTTCAGCTGAAGTGCTGTGAGACAGAATGCTCAACCACTTCAAGTCCAGGTAAGAGAAATTGGACAATAATCCTATAATGGAGCTATCTCCGACCTTTTTTTTTTTTTTTTCTAAGTTATTGGACCTATTATCCAGAATGCTCGGGACCTGGGGTTTTTCATATAAGGGATCTTTCCATAATTTGAATCTTTATGCAACAAGTCTACTTAAAATGAATGTAAAAATGTATTCAACTCAATAGGTTTTTCTTCCAATAAGGCTTAATTATATCTTAGTTGTACAAAGTACACTTTTATTATCACAGAGAAAAAGGAAATCCATTTAAAACAGTTAAAATTTGATTAAAATGGAGTCTATGGCAGACTACCTTACTGTACGTCAGAAATTTCTGCATAACAGGTTTCTGAATAAAAGATCTTATACCTGTAAGTATAAGATTTCATAGTGATATTGGGTTTGTAATACATCAAAGCTATAGAATAGTGATGGGCGAATTTATTCGCCAGTGGCGAATTCCCGCGATTCGCCGCTGGCAAATAAATTCACGAAGCAGCAGCAAAAATTCGCCGCCAAAAAATGCGCCAAAAAAAAACGAGTCGCGCGCCGTTTTTGAGGCGACGCGCCGAAAACGACTTGACGCGACGTGCGTCAAAAACGACGCGCCGCGTTTGACGCGCCGCGCGTCAAAAACGACGCACGACTAGTTTCGCGGAATTTTTTTCCAATTTTTCGGCGAAGCGAAACGCGGGAGATTCGCCTATCACTACTATAGAACACACAGTACACTGTTGAACTTGGAGGCTGATTCATGATCAATGCTCAGTGCTCCTTCTTGAGGAAAACCATTTAATCATTTAATCATTCTGGCATTGATGCCTTTTATTATTTGTGCTTGAATTTTTTTTCACACACAAAAGATCAATCAATGTCAGAAAACGCAAGCATTGTTGTCAAAGCTGTATTTTCCTAGAACACAAGAATCAGCAGATAATTAATCAGCCTCTAAGGAACAGATTTCTCAACATTTTTGTTTGCATTTTTTTCAGACTCGAGTAAAAGCACAACCAAACAAATTCTAATTTTTAATATTCTTGAGAATACTTTTTGAGACTTTAAATTGTCGCAATTTATTAAAGAAAAAGAAAAAACACGAAAATGCACATAAACATCTTGACAAGTATAAGCTGTTGAGATTCTGTTGAGGTCAATGGGAATTGTCTCACTGCCCAGTTTAATAAAAATGAATAAATGTGATTTTTGTTTGTTTGCAACATTTCTTCCACAACAAGACGCTACCATATTTAGGGGGTTATTTATCAAAGGTCAATGTTAGAGTTTTTTTTATACCTCGAACTAACTGAAATAAATGAACACCTTGAATGGTTTCTTATTTAAGAAAAAACTTGATCAATCTCTTGTAGCCTTAACACAGAGCATCACTATAGAAACAAGCACTAGTACAAATGTTCATTCCAAGGGGCAAATTCACTAAAGCGCAAAACGTCTAACGCTAGCGCTAATTCGCAAGCGTGACGTCAATGCACAACTTCGCAAATTTACTAAGTTCTAATTCTCTAGCTAAGTAGATAGACTAGCGCAACTTTGCACCCTTACGCCAGGCGAAGTTGCGCACTGACAAACAGACGTAACTACGCTAATTCACTAGGATGAACATTTTACTGAATGTTACCTCTTGCGCTAGACTTTACTTAGCCAGGTCAGACCTGGCGAAGTTTAATACAATAGATTGGAGTTTGAAAAAAAAATGCTGGCGTCTTTTACCTTTTGTAGGGTGATAGCCTAGTCTTTTTGAGGTTGCCCTCCTTCCCCCCCCTACATTTCCTAACATAGGGCAAATCAGCTATACAGGGGGCACATGTAGGGCAATAGGACAACTTTATTTTATTTATAAAGGTTTCCTGGGCTTGTGTAGTGTAATGTATTGGCTATAACATATACTTCTATTATACATTTAACTTTGCGCCATATGAAAATTAGGCATCGCTAGTGTAAATGCACTTTGCCTGGCGAAGTAATGGTAGCCCAACTTTGCTGACATTCACCACCCTGAGCGCAAATTTACATTATAGTGAATTTGCAGCGGGCTGGCGAAAATTCGCCTGGTGAAGTGCGGCAAACGCCAGCGAAGCCGTCGCTAGCGCATTTTTGTGCTTTAGTGAATTTGCCCTCAAAAGTCTCTAGATAGGTGTCTGGGCTAAGCAAATTTGCCCCAACACAATCTGAGTTATGGGATCAGGGTCAGACTGGGGCTTCCAGGGCTCACCGGGGTCCCCTCTGGCCTCCCTTGCTGAGCTAACGCACAGAGCTGCTCTGTGTGTGTGCGCATTTGCGCTGATGCACTGTTGCATGTGTTCTGTAACCCCCGACAAAGGGAGGTTGTGGCACAAAGTAGTTTGTGGATGTGTATCTAGGCTGGCGGGACCCATAAGAGCCCAGGGCCAACCAGGTTTTTTCGGCCCAGTCCGACCCTGTATGGGATTGCTAAAATAAAAACATAGTCACAAGACTTAACAAAGATGGAGGCCATAGTCATCAAGTTAAAATAAGTGTATTATGTGAGTATATTCTGGTAAATTAATTCAGCAAAGTATGTGTGTCCAGGTCCCAGCTGGCAGCAAACCCAGACACAATAATGGTACCAAACTGGTCATATAGAATATTATTAGTATGGGCATAATTGAGGCACATCTATCATAACCCAAGAAGAGAGAAAAAGAGATAACAAAATAGAAAGGAAAGACAGAATGCGAAGTGAAACGCGGCTTGGTAACATTATGATTAGTGATGGGAGAATCTCCCGAGATTCGCTTCGCCGAAAAATTCGCGAATTTCCAAATCAAACTTTGTCGCATCAATTTCGGCGCGTCACGTCGTTTCCGGTGCGCGTCGCTTCCAGCGCATATCGCGTCGTTTTCGTCGCGTCGTGTCAAAAACGACGCGCGACTCGTTTTTTTGGCGAATTTTCGCCAGGCGAAATTTCGCTGGTGATTCGCGAATTTATTCGCCAGTGGCGAATCGCGGGAATTCGCCGCGAATTCGGCCCTGGCGAATAAATTCGCCCATCACTAATTATGATGACACACAAGAGATCACAGGATAGAATTGCTACATAACACTTGGCTCTATATATAAAAGCAGACTGCTAGGTGAACATTGATACAGCTATTTAAAATGAATGATGTTCTGTGTGCACTGTGTACTCTTTATCTACTGCATGTGACATTGAACTGGAAAATATTATAAATAACATTTTACCTGCAAACTGTATTTTTTTTTTTTTTTTTACACAAACCTTTATCATTATTGCTATTTCACAGAGACAACCACAGAGGTCACAACAATTACCACTCCTGAGACCACAACGGAAACTACCACTCCTGAGACCACAACAGAAACTACCACTCCTGAGACTACAACGGAAACCACCACTCCTGAGACTACAACGGAAACTACCACTCTTGAGACCACAACAGAAACTACTACTCCTGAGACTACAACAGAAACCACCACTCCTGAGACTACAACGGAAACTACCACTCCTGAGACCACAACAGAAACTACCACTCCTGAGACTACAACGGAAACCACAACTCCTGAGATCACATCAACTACTATTCCTGAGAGTTCAACAGTAACCTGCACTATGCTTTCTGCAACAGCAGCACCAACAACCTCTTTCTCCACAATGTGCTATTGCATGTATGGAGGAGATCTTTATAAACCAGGTACTGTTTATCATATTTTATGTATTAGGTATTTATAGTGTGCATTCTTCATAAAACAAAACAAATTGTATAAATTACAGCATTTAATAAATATATATTTTAAATGAAACAAAATAATTATCCAACGGCCCTATAATATATAATACTGTATATAGTCTTACAGCATATTGATTAAATCAATGGTTAATTTAATAGACATTCATAGTTGATAAAGTATTGGGCATTTCCTCAGGGAGGCAGTTAGGCTAGGGGGAGGAGGAAGGGGGTCTATATGGGGTGGGGGTATGGTTTTTTTTTTGCATGGTTGATTTCTCCTTTAAAATCAAGAAAAATGTACTGTTTTATTATTAAAGAGTAAAAGGAAAATTTTTTTTGATTAAAAAGGAGTCTATGGGAGATGACCTTCCTATAATTTGGAGCTTTCTGTGTAATGAGTTCGAGATAACTTATTCTATAAACGTTACTTATGCTAATAATTTTTTTCCTGTTTGTTTCTCTTTTAGGCATGACAATAACATCTTATAATACTCGCATAGGATGCCAAGTTATCTTCTGCTCTGAAAACTGCAATATAACATCTACAAATTATAATTATCAGTGCCCTACAACCTTACCAACTTCAGTAATCACTAAAGTTATGACTTCCCATTCATCAGAAATTCCAGTTCAAACAACAACGTCTCTACCTTCAACACCAGGCATGTGTACCTTTGACCCTCCCCGGCAAGTGAGTTAAAACCCCATTGTTTTGTGACTGTTTCCACGAAGAAGAGACTTTATTTTTAGGGCTTTTTGTAACTAGGATAGGCTAGAGATTACCAGAAATATTGCTCTTTCTCTCTGCACTCATTGTTAAATGTAGGAGAAAATGTGTTAATTTATTTTTTTAAAAATCTACATTCAATGTTGACAAAGGGTTGTAGGCAAATGATTAAGAACCCAAAAAACTTTTGTTTTAAATTTCAATAATTGTGATAATTAACAAGAAGCCAGAAAGAGTGACCTCTACTTCCATATATAAATCAATCAAATATTAAATGTTTTGTTCTAATCAACAGTATAATGAAACATGGATGTTCTATGGCTGCATGATTGCCAGATGTATAGAAAACAATGTTATTGAAATCATCCCTAAAAAGTGTGACCCTCCATCTGATATTATATGTGCCAATGGGTTTTCCCCAATAAATGTGACTGATGATGATGGTTGTTGTTGGCACTGGGAATGTCCATGTAAGTAAACTATCCTTGTATCTTCTTGAAACACTGTTTTTAATTGGTTAGGTATTAAATATTTCTGTAATATATTCTTCAGGTGTGTGCCTAGTCTTTGGAGATTCTCATTATTTTACCTTTGATGGCACTCATTATGACTTCCAAGGGGAATGCACCTATGTTCTAGTTGAGGAGATTACCAAGAAAACAGAAAACTTTGGTGTTTATGTAGACAATTATTACTGTGGAAATCTTGGCAATTGTACACATAAGATTATAATTCATACTGGAACTCAGGAAATTGAGATTATGCATAAAAGCTTGGAATCTTCCATGTTACAGGTAGGTTTGGGAATTCATATAACAAATTTGCAGAGGTAGTGCTCTTTAAAGATCCAGTAGCACCAAAAATGAAATATTTTCATACATTTAATGATGTTCTTGAGAAAAAAGAACCCCACCTATAACTAACAGTGAAGAGTCAAGTGATCAACAACAGATTTTTTACAGTACCACTAAATGCTGAAAAAGGTAAGGCTGCCAGTAAAGGTGGACTGACAATTTTTGGCTATTCAATAGTCGAAGTAGCCCAAAAGAAATTAGAAATTTGAATTTTATTCAAATTTTATTCAAATCTCTTTGACCCTATTCAACCCTTAGTAAATGTGCCCCTTAATGATGTTCTTGTGTTACCGATTTAATGTTGAACAATTAATATTTTGAATGGGTACTAAGTGGTGCTTAACACTGCTGCTAATTTGCACTGAGCATTAAAACCTTATGGGAAAAGAATGTGTTCAAATGCTTAAATTAGACAAAAACAAACAAACTGACAAATTTAATCGGTCATTCTAAGAAGAATAATGACATTTTGATGCAGGATGCATCACTGTAACTTACTTTCCTTGTACTATCCTTCCACATTGATCTGACCTATAGTTGCCCAACCCAGATTGGCACAGTAAGGATGCTGCCAACAACAGCTTATAAGGACCATATTAGTCCTGACATTGTCACCATGCATAATGCCCCCTGCTTTGCTGACTTTTAATAACTTTATTTCCGTCCTGTTCTGTTGTTTATCAACTAATGTAGACCCGCCCTATCATTAGTTAGCTTAACAAATAAAATGGTATAATAATGGACTTTCATGTGGGCACTTTCACTGTGGATTGTACCCACAGGCCATTTGAAATGTATTCATAAACAGCTGTCAATGTCCAACTTCCCCTTCAGCTAGCCCTGCACAAGTCAATAAAGGCTGCAATATTTACCCATCCTGAGCTGAGACTGAGCTAGTAGATTATTGGCTCAGTTCTTACAATAAATGCATCTAAAAAGCATTCAAAAATATATAAAATTAATGGTAATTGTTAAAATTAACATTAAAGCATTTCACTGTTATTACCTTTTTCCCATCTTAGGTGATGGTAAACAAAGACGCTGTGAGGATTCCATATAAGAATCTTGGGGTGGATATTTCAAGATCTGAAACTGGCTGTCTAGTTAAAATAACTGACTTAGATGTTGAGATAATGATTCTTGATGATGCTTTTATTTTGCACCTGCCCTATGGCTATTTTAGAAATAACACGCAAGGACTCTGTGGTAAGAAGTGTGATGCCAGGGACAAGTACTGTGGTGATGATAATAATGATTATTCATCAAATCAAAATTAAAATGGCCCAGTTACGTATATATTTATTCAAAAGAACACATACTGTAGGCTTTCGTCAAGTAGCTGGCAAAGGAAGAAAAATTATAAGGAGTAGATTTTTTATTTGATTATTAATTACTCCCCCAACACTTCAGGAAGGTGTATCAATGTATGTAAGTAGAGCTCACCACAGAACCACTTTCCTGTAGATTTTTTACATCACAAATTTGGATAAATCTGCCCCTAACAGTCTGGCACATTAAGCAAAGTATTTTCATATTTCACTTATGCCAGTAAATCTGAATTGGTTCAGCTGCTTTAAGTGGTATCTAGTTATTTTTATGCTGTGTTATGGTGTAACTACATGTTACTGGGCCCCACAACAAATTCATTTTAGGGCCCCCAAAATATACAGAGGTTGTCCTATTGAAATTGCACATTAATTATGGCCCCCTGTAACTCTTGCCCCCCCCCCCTGCAGCCACATAGTCTGCTTCCTCTATAGTTACACCTCTGGATGTGTTGAAGTTCAGCTTCTGTGCTAGATTATAATATAAGGAACTGTATTTTTAATTTTAATGCTACAATGCTTGCTTGCAGAAATGAAAATAAATACCAGACAGCCACCTAATGCATCAAATGAAAAAGGTTGGCACAAAATGGATCACTCTCCACGATGTAGTTTAACTACATCATGGAGAGTGATCCAGTTTGTGCCAACTTTTTTCATTTGATATTTTGTCACAGTGCCTTCCTCAGCTGAAGGCTTAAGGTGTGAGCACCTGGATCCCCCAATGTATTGGGTAATTTAAACCCTCAAAAATTTACAATTTGGAGCTTGAAGCACTATACAAATTATTTATGTATATAGCCACCGAATGCAGTCTCACTTTTAAGGGAAGTGGAATCAAGGAAAGTCTTAGGCCAGACAATAGCGGATCTCAGCCTGGCCAAGAATCTGCTGCACTGTTGCTCTTTCTGATCTGCCTGCACCCCGGAAGTATTGTTCCCCCTCAGGTACAGCAGACACTGTGGATTTAGACAGCAAAATGCAACATTCTGCATTTGTTTCTGAAATCTGCTCACCATTGAAAAGGCAAAGGGGCAGCAGGGCAGCTTATTCTCTGCCTGTGGAGAATCCGCATTGCTAACATTGTCTGGCCCTAGGATTACTCTGGATCCCTACCACCTGGGACCAGTAATCAAGAACCTCACCCCCCCCCCCCCCCCCCTCTGTACACATGTGTGAATGCACATGCGCATGAGAGCATGGCGAGACTGTTGGTGTTACAGAAAGAGTTGGCGGTGAAAGGACAAGGGTCAGGACTAAGGGTAAGTGATGGAAGAGATATGTGCCTAGCGTTTCCTCCCACTGCTGCACTGTAGGTACGTGCCTCTTCTGTTTATGCTTAGTTCTGGCCGTGGACATTACACTGCCACAAAGCAGAAAAAACATGATTCTTAAATTATTAAATGTTTTTAAATTTTTCTTTGGAATTTTCATGTGCATGAAGTTTATTCCTAGAAAACTTATATAACAAACTAAAACTGTGCCATTTATACAGGTACCTGCAGCAACAATAAAGATGATGATGGCATGTTGAAAAATGGTTCTATAATACAGAACTTAGCAAGCATGGCTAAATCTTGGATATTTCTTGATCCCAATAATCCTGAATGTGGTAGCACAGAGACTACAACAATATATCCTCCAGTGACACCTTCAGTCTGTAGTCCTTCATCCCTTTGTGAACTCGTCAAAGGACCGTAAGAACTTCTATTAGATACTGGAAACAATAATATTTCAAATATTCACATGTGTTTTGTTTGGTGCATTCCTTTTGATGATATGCAGTATAATAAAATACATATATTTACTGTACAGAAGACAGGACGTGGACATGTTTAAGATCAACAGTAGAGAAAGACCTAAAATAATGTTTTCATTTACTGAAACAATAGTTTTTTTGAGCTAAAATGCTGTGTAATAGGCAACATGAAACAAGCAATTCATGGATATACATGAAAATCATTCAGCACTGTCTAAAGACAGCTCACAACAATAATTTTCTTGCCCTGGTATACAGTAGCTTGAAATAATTAAATTGGATCATGGTGACCTTGGGTTTTGTATTCTGTTTTAAAGGATATTCCAGGAGTGTCACTCTCTATTGTCTCCTGATATTTTTTACCGTGACTGCATATCTGACAGCTGTAATTTCCCAGGAGCTAATACTGAATGCAGAACAATAAAATTATATGCTTTACTCTGTCTGAATCTGGGTGTCTGCATTGACTGGAGGAGCACAGCACAAGCCTGTAGTAAGTTTCTCAGTAGTACATTGTAGCTTAAATATGTTATATATTGTATAATTGTAAATAAAAGTAAATATAGATATAAATATAAGTGGAGAGCTGTGTGAGACATATGTCCTATAAATTATGTATTGTGTATAGTGTATTTTACTGTGTATGCACAGAATTTTAATTCATATACTGTACAGTATAAGAACTTACGCATATGTATTACCACTTAAACATAGTAACATAGCTGAGAAAAGACACACATTCTTCAAGTTCCTGCCTAACTGCTAGTTGATCCAGAGATAAGCAAAAAATCTATTTGCAGCCTCTCCAATTTGCCTCAGAGGGGGAAAAAAAATCCTTCCTGACTCCAAATAGCAATTGAACAAGTCCCTGGATAAGATGGACTTTCTATAAGAGTTCCTTTGCATGATTAATAAATATGCAAATAATAAAGCTCAGATGACTAGGTCAGACAGTGTGGACCTAAATAATATAGCCAACTCTGGTTATGAGGCAGCTGAGCATCTTCTTTGACACTTGATGGACAATTAACCTAATTTAAACAACTATAATACAATGATGCAATAAGCAATGACACCCCATCAAAGTTCAAGTAGTAAAACTCTGCCCACTCTGATTTCACTGCAACACATGAAACAATATACTTAGAAATGTGAATATCTAGATACACTAGAATCTTCCAAAGACTTAGTAAGCCAAGTTCATCTAGTAAGTTGTTTTAAAAAAAAGTTAGATGCAAGGTAATATTAAGTTGTTGGAGTATAATGTATGTTTCTTCTTAAAACTAATGTATAATAGGTCTGTGATACCGATGATTACTATAAACTCTGAGACCACTTGTACTGATTAATGGTGGAATCATTTTTTTAAATGTTGCTGTTTGCAGATATGTCCTGTCCTCCAGGCAAGATTTATCAACCATGTGGCCCAGTTTTACCATTAACTTGTCAAACAGCGTAAGTAACATATAAATATGTTATACTCAAAAAGTAATACAAAAACTAATAATAACATTATGGCGATTGTTTACTAAACCTTGATTTATTTTGGTTGAGGTTTTAAGAGGAATTTTTAAAGATTTATTATATCCCAAAGCTGCAAACGGTCTGAATCCAAAAAGCCGCCATCCTAAACATGTTGAGGTTATGTGTAAGTCAATAGCAGATGTACCTTTTGCAATTTGAACATATTGTGATTAGTGGTGGGCGAATCTCCCGCGTTTCGCTTCGCCGAAAAATTTGCGAATTTCCAGAGAAATTCGCGAATTGGTGAAAAAATTAGCGAAACGAGTCGCGCGTCATTTTTGAATTTTTCGGCTGCGAATTTTTGCTGGCGCTTCGCGAATTTATTCGCCAGCGGCGAATCGCGGGAATTCGCCGCGAATTCGCCCCTGGCGAATAAATTCGCCCATCACTAATTGTGATCCGTGCTTGGTTTCCTTTGATAATCCCAAAAATTTTAGGTATTTTATTGATACAGTCAATAAGATAAAATTGTGGATGGGAGTTTGATTGAGCTTGGTTGAATACAAATATTAGAAAATTCAAGTTTTAGTAAATAACCTCATACTGTAAATATGTGTGTGCATGTATTTGTGAGAATGAGAACAGTTTACATGAGTTAAATGATTTATTAAGACATTTTCTTTGTTTTATTTATTTGCATTGGAGATATACGTCAATTTAGAAAATATATGAACATAGGAGCCAACTTATTAAGACATGAATTAGAGTTTCCTAAACTTGAATGTTCAAGATTTATTAAGCAAAATGTAAAAATTTTGCATCTAAAAGCTCAAAGTTCTTGTAGAAGTCAATGGGGGTTGTCCTAATACAATTAAAGCAATTCAAGTGAAATTGAAAGTTGTTACATTCATTGAAAATATTAAGCAGAATCTGACTGGGGTGCATTGGAATATATTTTATACATTAGGTTTTAAGATTTTTATTTTTCAATAAACAAGTGCATTTTCGAGTTTGGTGAGTTTTTCGATGCAAGTGGAAAACTCATAAATTCAGTTTTTGATTTATGTATACCTAATAGTTGTAAGGAGAAAATGTAATGAAAAATATTCATAATCTCAAGCCCCATTCTTAATCTTTTCAGACAAAATAACAAATACTTCACAGAAGGATGCTTCTGTCCCAGTGGAACAATGCCGTTTAGTCCAGTTTCTAATGTATGTGTTGCAAACTGTGGTAAGCATCAATTGTGTCAATGTGTATATTACATTATGTAGGAAGAGACAAGATGATTTATACTTGCTAGTATTGGAAGGTAGTTTTGCTTTTACTTTAATTAGCTATTATCTTTGAGATCTGATATCAGATGGGTACCCTTAAGAGAACATACATTAATGATAAAGGCATGTAATAATGATAAAAATATAGAAATAGAGTAATATAGTAAAATATGTGGCAAAATTATATGTCACATTTAGGAGTGCTTAAAATTGTTTGCATCAATACTTGAGCCGGTCTATACTTGTGCCAAAATGTTGGTTATTTCCATTTTTGTCCAAAAAGTAATAAACTCAAGGATGAAAAGAAGCCATGTAAGTAGTAGAATATGTGCTCTTACACACAGCTTATTTGTTGCATTCTTAATGATTTTTAAGCCTAAAATTTCCAAATTTATGTAGACATCTCACTTGAAAATCTTACAGGAATATTAAAAATGGCTAGTTTCCTCAAAAAGAAGCTAGCTTGCGCTGTAGCATGGTTCAAATCTTAAGTTTCACATTCATAATTTTATTCCTAGGATGTATTGGGCCAGACAATCAACCAAGAAAGGTATGACTTGTCTAAAGCAATTACTGCTATTAACAGTTGTAAACAATATGAAATAAAAATTTTTAAGGTATATTATAGATTTACAAGCTTTAAAGAATATTTGAAGAATATCTAAATATGGGTAATCTTAGCCCACCCTTTAAAAATTCAAAAACATGATACTAAAGTTACAGAATATTTTCACTGTGAATAAATAATAATTTGTTTTCTATATAAACTAAAAAAAAGTAATAGAAATAAATTAAAAAACAATCTGAAATATTTGTTAATTGTTTTTGTCAAATTTTTATGTTTATACATCTCCCCCATTACCCCGTGTGTTGTTCAAAATATAAAAGCATTTTTTAACGTCTTAGACCAAATTCCCTGACTAGTAATGGGCGAATTTAAAAATGTTCGAAATTCACGAATTTATAGTGAAAATGTTTGAAATTCACGAATTTATAGTGAAAACATTTGAATTTCATGAATTTTGTGAAAATGGTAAAATTTCATGAATTTTTCGTGAATTTTCCGATTTTTAAATTTTCGCGAATTTTTCGCCATTTCTGCGAAGTGAAACTCCCCAGATTCGCCCATCACTAAATATGACTTATTTTAAAGGTATTATAAAAAAAATTTCAACGGATTATTTCATGTTCAGGTTAGATTCAATGGGCTTCCTTACAAAAGGTTAACTTTTAGTAATTTAGGGTGGAGCTAAAATATACTTTCATTGGACTAGTCCAGCCAGTTTGGCATTGTTTAAGGATTATGTACTGTTTATGTACATGGAGTATATGCATTCATCTGTACCTGATTCCCCTCACAATTCCAAAATTATTAGTGGAATATATGTATAATGTCAACCATCACTCTTGTAGAGCAAGCATGTCCATTACTTACCTATTTATGATTTTTTTGAGAAGTTATAACGATTTTGGAACTAAGTCTTATGAGTTTTGATTTTAATTCCAAACAGTTTGGAGAAATATTTGAATTCAATTGCCAAGATTGCATCTGTCAGGAAGATGGCTTTGGAATTCATTGTGAAAAAAAAATATGTCCAGCAGTAGAAACTGATGCTTGTAGTTTGGAAGGTTTCCAACCAGTGACACAAATCAACCCCAACAATCCATGCTGTAAAGAGACCATTTGCAGTAAGTGCACCAGATAATCATCCTATTGTATATTTATTTTCCAATATAAATTGTATTAGTTTTTTTTCTTATGTATTAGAATATATTAACATGATCATATTAATATTTTAGCAATAG
The DNA here is from genome assembly GCA_024363595.1 of Xenopus borealis. Taxonomy (NCBI): domain Eukaryota; kingdom Metazoa; phylum Chordata; class Amphibia; order Anura; family Pipidae; genus Xenopus; species Xenopus borealis. The sequence goes on along the minus strand of CM044437.1, from coordinate 18,050,493 downwards.
CATAATAGCTTGTGTCCTGTGCCTGAATCTCCAGATTTAGGGTCCCATTTATTGAACCTCAATTTCTCCTGGTTGAGGTTTTAGGGGGAAAACTCAAATTTTTTGTGGAAAAATAAAAAGTACAGTTTTTACAAGAAAAATTTGCTAAAATCTAATTTTTGAAGCATTAATCGTACAATACGAATTAATGCTTAGTTTTGTCGCTATGATTTTCTGCCCAGCCAAACCAAATACGAATCCTAATTTGCGTTTGCAAATTAGTGGCGAGGGAGGGAAATCACATGACTTTTTGTTACAAAACTAGGAAGTTAAAAATGTTTTCCCTTTCCCCCCATAATTTGCATATGCGAATTAGGATTCAGATTCAGTTTGTTATTCAGCAGAAACTTTCGTGAAGGATTCAGGGGTTTGGCCCAATCCAAAATAGTGGATTCTGTGCATCCCTAACTAAAATGAATTTGACTTTTACTAAATCATCTCCTAAATGTTCTACAGCATGTATGTAACTGTTCACCTTTAAGAACCAGTAACAGCATTTTTTTTCTTAAAATTTGCTAGTATACTACAAAAAAAAAACCAACAAATATTAAACTTTAAAATCGAAAACAATTAAAAAAAATGTAATGTTCCTGGTGCTTTAACTTTAATCTTAATTTAAATCTTCAAGATCTCCTGTGTAACAGGCAGTTCCAGTAGTTTTAGTCTACATAGAAAATATCTATGTTATACTGTTAAATACAGCTGCACTGCCACAACAAAAAAGCAGAGGTCACCCCTTTAGACTAGAGGAAAATAATATTTATTTGATGTAGTCTAGGTCATTCTTCACAGTGAGGGCAGTGAGGGTGTGGAATGCCCTGCCAGGTGATGTTGGGATGGCAGATCCTAATAATGTCTTTAAGAGGGGCTTGAATGATTTCTTAAACAATCATAATATCAATCCTAAAGAACAGATAATGGCAAAGAATTTCATTGGTTGTAATCAATGCATCAGTACCAACACTGCAAAATACAATTTCGGTGACCATACTTAAAATATTTAATTGAAACTTTTGCTGTTTCTTTGAAGTGTGTAACATCAGCCTGTGTCCAAAATCATTGCCAAAATGTGAGACTGGTTATGAAGTTGTGGGTGAATATATTGAAGGACACTGCTGTCCTCATTATAAATGTGGTAAGTACTGAGATTCAGAGCATAATTTCCAAATAGTTTGGAAAAATATTTGAATTCAATTGTTTTGGAATTCATTGCAAAAAAAAAAAAATGCCCATAAGTAACCAACTAAAGTTTTTGGTTTGGAAGATTTTCACCTCCCCCTTGTTTGTTGTTCACTTTCTCTGATTGATTACTGACAAGAGTAAATAGTTTTGGGCCCCCAAAGGGTGTTGGCGACCACTATTACTTTCTCCTTAGATTTTGCCATAGATAGCTGAACTACAATTTCATAGTGAACTTAAAGGGCAAGGAAAGGCATAGAAATAAAATCCCATTTTTACTTTCTTTAATGAAAAAGAAATCTGTCTCCAATATACTTTAATTTAAAAATGTGTACCGTTTTTATTAGAAACCTGACTGTATGCAGTGAAATTCTCCCTTCATTTAGAGCTGTGGATAGGAATTGTCAGCCGTTCCCTAACTTCTGGCAGGGAAACAATCATACTTATGAACAGCAGGCGGAGCCCCTGCCTTACTTACCAGCCATGCAGAACTCAAACAGCTTTGTTTTTTGATCATTTATGATGATCCCTAAGCAGCACAGACCATTCTGAGCGTGTGCAGTACCAGTGTCAGGCAAAGATGTATAACAAAGTTACAAGATGACAGACCCCTGTGGCCAACTTTGAAAGCATAAATCATTTGTTTGATTAGGCTTGTGGTGCAGTAAGTTCATGTTTATGTTTAGTATACAAAATACAGCATTTCTAGCCTCATTCTATTTTACACTTTCCTTGCCCTTTAAGACAAATATTTTTTTAAGTGTAGCATTGTTCTGTGATCAATTCATGTGTACCAACATGTTGGGGTTATGCAATAAAAAGTAGTAAGTTTGCCCATGAGAAGTAACCCGTAGCAACTAATCAGTAGGTAGCATTTACTGGTCACCTGTCTAAATGCAATCAAGTTATTGGCTGCTATGGATTACTGTTCCTGGGCAAACTTACTGCCTTTTATTACATATGTGTGGTGTGTCTTTAAAGTGTGTAACACTTTCTCTGCACAGACATATTACCAAAAGTTAGATATGTTAATGACCACTGCTTCATTATAAATGTGTTAACTACTGAGTTTTAGACCATATATAATCTGCAAAGAAAAATGTGTAATAAGGTCACTTAAACCATTAATGGTACCAATACAACAACCTTTTTTGTTGTAATAAAATCAGATTTACTAAGGGTCAAAGTTAAAATTAAAATTAAAATCGAATTTCAAAAATTCGAGTTTTGAAGTAATTTTGGGCTACTTTGACTATCGAATACCCAAAAATTTGATTCAAATTGAAAAAATTCGAATGTCAAAGTAATTTCTCTTTAAAAAAAAATTTGATGGTCGAATTTTGAAGTTTTTCAACTTTGAAGTTCAACCCTTAATAAATCTGCCCCTAAATATTAACTGAATCTTTTTACTGTTTCTTTGAAGTGTGTGACAGCAGTCTATGTGTGACGGCATTTCCAACATGTGAAACTGGATATGAAGTTGTGGGCGAACATGTAAATGGATACTGTTGTCCTCAGTATAAATGTGGTAAGTACAGAGTTTTAGACAATATTTGTTTTGAAAAAATAAATGCATCAAAATAGTAGAAAAACATTCATGTGTCAATATGGTAGAATGTACTGTATGTAAGCAAGCACCATTTTACTCTTCTGGGTGTTGGCAGAACTGAGTTTTTAAACCCAAATCCCCATGCACATTTCAATTGAGTGTTAATAGCCATGACAAAAAAGTGATGCCATTGGTGAAAGGTAAATATGTTATGGACAAGGCTCAATGCAAAGTGTAAATATACAGTAGAAGGAGTAAGAAGGATAGTGATGGGCGAATTCACGGCGAATTCCCGCGATTCACCGCTGGCAAATAAATTCGCGAAACGCCAGCGAAAATTGGCAAAAAAAATTCTCCGAAAAAAACTAGTCGCTCGTCGTTTTTGATGCGACGAAAACGACGTGACGAAAATGACGCGACGCGCGTCAAAAACACGACTCGTTTCATTTCGTGAATTTTTTCGCCGATTCGCGAATTTCGCTGGAAATTCGCTAATTTTTCGGCGAAGCGAAACGGGGGAGATTCCCCATCACTAAAGAAGGATTCAATGTGGTCCAACAATCCACCTGCAAGGGCTAGGGAATTGGAGCAAGGTGAGTCATCCCAGAACAGAGAGATTGCAATACACTGAAGACAAACACAGTTGAGTCTTTTATGAATATAACAATATATTGAAATGATTATACAATCATTTCCAGATTGAATGTCCTGCCACATGTATTCAACTGACATAAATATGTTTCACATAAAGGCAAAGATAAATCCTTTAGAAATACAACCAGTTACCAATATGCTGAATAACTGTGAAAAACACCTAATTCCTAGAGTTCTTCAGTACAGTACCTGTGTTAGACAGTAAAATTACTGAGTGAATATCATGAAAACAGACCACTTCAGATTAGATTTAAGGTGATTTTTTTTTGTTTTTTTTTTCAAGTGTGTAACATAAAGCTATGTCCAGTCATTTTGCTAGACTGTATCATTGGATATGAAGTTGTGCATGAATATGTCATTGGGAGCTGCTGCCCCCATTATAAATGTGGTAAGTACTAAGTTGTTGACCATGTTTCTTCTGCAAATATTCTTCATGTAATTGGTTAAAGAGGGAACAGCAGAATCACTGGAGAGTGCCTACCAGGTAAGTAAAGGATAATGATATATTTTTCATGACAGTAATCAATTCCTCAGTAGCAACGCAACAAAGTGATTTTTTTTTTTGCTGTCAAAGCTAAAATCTCAGTGACCTTATTTAAATTGTTTTTAAAATATCTAAGTTAACCTTTTTGCTGTTTCTTCCAAGTGTGTAACATCAGCCAGTGCCCAAAACCATTGCTAAAATGTGTGACTGGATATGAAGTTGTGGGTGAATATGTCGAGGGACACTGCTGTCCTCGTTATAAATGTGGTAAGTACAGAAATTTAGATTGTATTTGTTTTGCAAAGATTATTAATGTAATTGATTTGCTGACATAAATATTGCAAATATCAGTGCTGCAATGGTGTGGCTGATAATGATCACCACTGTGTTTGCTGGGTCACTGCTATCATTAAAGGAACTGATCAATGTAAAAATAAAAATTGTGTAAATAGATTTTTGCTTGCTCAAAATAAAAAAATATTTTCAATAGAGTTAATTAGAAAAAAATGTATAAGGGCTGGAGTGTCTGGATGTCTAACATAATATCCAGAACACTAATTCCTTCTTTGCAGCTCTCTTGGTTTCCACTGATTGGTTACCAGGCAGAAACCAATCAGTAACTTAGGGGGGCACATGGGTCATAACAGTTTGCTTTTGAATCTGACCTGCATGCATGAAAAACAAATTAACTGAACAGTTATGTCCCATGTGCCCCCCCCCCCTTAAAGTTGCCTACTAACTCAGAGTTAAAGATCTGCAAAGCAGGAAGTAGTGTTCTGTGCTGTTATGTTAGAAGTCCAGTCACTCCAGCCTTTATACATTACATTTGACTAACTAGCTATATTAGAAACATTTTTTATTTTGCACAGCCTAACTATTTACCCAGTTTTTATTTTTACACTGAACTGTTCCTTTAACACTGTCTACATAAATAATAATAGATACTAGGGGGTCATTTCCTTATCACACCGCAGTACAATTTTAAGTGCATTCACTATCTTTTGTACCCATAATGCGCCTTTTTCCACGTTTCCAGTATAACTGTGGTCACCTGGGGAGCCCCTTCTAGATTTGTGTGAAGGATTCTAATTAAATTCTGATTTAAGAACTATGAATTTTCGAATTTTCAAAATTCGATCGATTGATTTGAATAATTTGAATAAAAATCTATTTGATCATTCGACCATTCGATGGTCGAAGTACTTTCCCTTTAAAAATGTATTTTATGGCCAAATTCACCAGATCAAATCTACCGAGTTGCTATATATGCCTATGGGAAGCTCCCATAGGCTTTTTCTAAGTTTTTTTCAATCCTTCGATCGAACGCTTCAAAATTTGTAAAAAAAAATTTGTGAAATCTGAGGAATTTTACGTTTTTTTTTTAGAAATCATGTGATTCGTTTTTTTTTTTTAAATTGAATAGCGGTAAAATCCTTGATGTTCAAATTCGGAAGATTTTACTTTGAGGAAACTACGAGGGTCGAATTTGAAGGGTTTTAACCCTCAAATATTCAACCCTTAGTAAATCTGCCCCTAAGTGTCAAGATGTGTGAAGTTTTGTATATCAAATACAAATCTGCTTTTTTCTCCAGATGACAATTTTTGTTATTCAGAATGAGAGTAACATGTGTCCCTGGTTTGTAGGTGGCAGTAATTTCAGGGTTACCCTACATCAGTACACACAACTGCCCAAAATTGTGGAGACAGGAAGGACGGAGTGGTGCGGAGTGCAACTATATGGTGAAATACCTTAAATGAGCAGGATCTTTTGCACAATTACCAGTGGGCAAATCAGTAGTTGAAGGAGAAGGAAAGTCCTATCCATGGTGGGTGCCAAATTTTAAGGCAACCCTAAGGATTGTAACAATTTAATTGATACCTGTGGCTATTGTTCCTGTTAGCAGAAACTGCATTGGTCCAGGTCACTTGCAAATGAGTGATCCTCTTCCTTCCTTTTTCTTTCTCCAAAATCCAAAGGCCAACACATGCCAGGCAAGTCATTATAATCCTTGGAGGGTGTCCAAAAATTTGGCACCCCCATGGATTGGACTTTAATGACCTCTATTGTTTCCCTACTAGATTTAGTAAAGAACAAATGAAAAAAAAAATGACTATATGACTATATGTTCAATTCGTGAGTAACAACTAGTGATGGGCGAATCTCATGCGTTTCGCTTCACCGAAAAATTTGCGAATTTCCATCCGCGAATCGCGGGAATTCGCCGCGAATTCGCCCCTGGCGAATAAATTCGCCCATCACTAGTAACAACGCAACAAACTATTTTTTTTCTGTTGTCAAAGCAAACAAATAGTGACCCTATAATATTTAAGTGAGTTTATTTGCTGTTTCTTTGAAGTGTGTGACAACAGCCTGTGCACAAACATTATGCCAAAATGTGAAGTTGGATCTGAAGTTGTGGGTGAATTTATTAATGGTTACTGCTGCCCTCTTTATAAATGTGGTAAGTCCTGAGATATAATTTATCATATTTGTTGTGATTATTCATGCAATTGATTTTTTAACATTCTAAAACAGATCATCAAAAATCAGGGGGGAATCCTAAAGTAGTTAAAATATTTGCACAGTTAGAAAAGCACTTTCCTGACCAGGAAAATTTTTAACAAAATGACACGTCTCAATTTTGATAAACATGTCCATTTAGCAGGATGTCTATTTAATATTTTGCTTCTTCAAGGGGGTTTAAAACATGGTGGCAGAGCTGAGTTCTAACACCTGTACAAGTCATGTATACCATATGAATGAACTCTAACTATCCATAGCTGCCTGTTATTGGACATGTGAACTGCATACAGACACATCATTTATGAATCCCATGAAGTAAGCATACTTCAGGGGGGAAAATACAGATACTTTCCATGGTTGAAATGTTGCGATTAAACATTTATTATGTGAATATTGCCTTTTAATTAACTTTTCAAACTGAGTCTCTTAATCTTAGGTTTTTAGATTTGAATTCATCTTAAATTACACATACATTTGTGCCTAATAATTATGCTGTTTTTCTATTTCAGCTCCTAAAAAGGTCTGTGTGTATAGAAATGCTGAATACCAGGTGAGTGGTAATTTGGCAGTGTGTATCAATTCTTATGTTATAATTGCATAAGGAAAGCAGGGTTATTATGCTTCTAAATATTTTGCGAGAATCAATAACTCTGATTTACTAAACATAGTCATGCAGTAGATAATTTATTGTTAAGAATAAAGATGAACTAAATGCAAATTATGGGGATAACCTGTATACTATATACATTAATTGTGTTTCTAAGTCCTGACAACTGCTGCTAAGCCTCACCTGCTACTCAATAAATAGGTGTGCTTCTGTTAGCTTGCACCAGCCATGGTATTCCCATGTTGTACAGAAAGAAAGACTTTAACTGCACTAACTAATTTGCACAGAATAAATTAATTACCCCATTTTGACTGTATTTAACAACTCAAGCTTTATGGTTGAACAGTTGCCACTCTGTTGTAATACTGAACTGTAAAGGATGGAGGAGTGTGTTTGTATGTAAATCCTGAATTAAAGCCATGCACTAAAGAAAAAAACATCACTGGCACTGGTGAGGGTGTGGAATCCTTCTGGGTAGAGATTTTGACTAGGCAAAAGGGTACAAAGAAATTCATATGGTGTATGCTATAAACCACCTTGTATAAGTGACGAGTACGATGCCCAGCTACTCTTACAAATAGAAGTGGCTTCACAACTAGGTCAAGTTATCACTATGGGTGACTTCAGTTATCCAGCCATTGACTAGGGTAATATGGTTGCCAAGACAGAAAAAGCTAGTAGGTTTATAAAAATATGCTAAACGAAAACTTTTTATTCTAACTCATTCAAGGAACTTCTAGGGATAACTCTCTTTTGGATCTTGTAATAACTAATAATTACTGTAACTCTAATAACTAATAACTGAACTCATCTCTAGCATTTGTGTGGGTGAGCATTTAGGGAATAGTGATCATAACACTTTGAGATTCAGTTGCAGAGGTAATTCTATAAGGGTGTAACTTAAAACACTAAATTTCAGGCATGCAAACGTTGACAGCATAAGGGCATTTCTGCAACAAGTGGGAAATACTTTCACCGGGTTAAACACAGAACAAAAGTCTTTAAAATGATGAATATGAAGATTCTTATTCATCCAGGTCCTGGTGTATTTAACAAAAGTAACTCAAAGCAATGAAAAAAATGCAGCTTCATAAATATACATGTCAGTATATCCCCCTTGTAAGCAAGGAATGTCATTATAAAGCAAAACCTTTTTGGTTCAATAGAAGTGTTGGTGTTGAGGTGGGTAAGAAAATACATGATTTAAGGCTTTCAAGTTAGCTGGGACAAGGTAGCCAATAAATCATACAAAAAAGCTATCCAGCTAGCTAAAATCGATGTGGAAAAGGATATTGCAGTAAGAAGTAAAAAGGTTCCAAAATTATTTTTTAAATATGTTAATAAAAGAGGGGGGTTAGATAGCTGACAAGAACAAGCTAACAGCTCAGATTCTGAACGCATGATGGACAAAATGAGGAACCAGCTAATGAAGGTTTCCTTATTAATAGTCCCATTTCTACTAATACAGCTAATGATGCATGGCTCACACATGAAGAAATTCAAAAGAGACTAGAACATGTTAAGATAAACAAAGGTCTAGGCCAGACAGTATTCTTTCCAGGGTACTTAATGAGCTTAGCTCTGTGATTGCCACACCTCTTTACTTAATTCTTCAGGGTTCATTGAGGTCTGGCATGGTGCCAAGGGACTGGTAAACTGCTAATGTGGTGCTTCCAGTAAATAAATCTTGTCAGACAAACTTAATTTCTTTTTATGAGAAGGTAAGCAGGGACCTCAATTCTGGGAAGGCAGTGGATGTGATTTAATTAGACTTTGCTAAAGCATTTGATACAGTGCCACACAGATGGTTATTAGTTAAATTAAGGAATGATGGCCTGGAACATAATATTTGTACCTGGGTAGACTACAAAGAGTGGTGCTAAATGGAACATTTTCTAATTAGACCAGTGTTGTTAGTGGGGTACCGCAGGCCTCTGTACTGGGTCCCTTGCTTTCAACTTTTAATTAATGACCTGGAGGTGGGCATTTCTATTTTTGCAGATGATACTAAATGGTGCAGAACTACTCTGCAGAGTGATTTGTCTAAGTTAGGAAACTGGGCAGGTTATGCACTTTGCCAAAAATAACATAAATGTAAGTTATACACTCAGGGGCACATTTACTAAGGGTCGAATTCTCGAGGGTTAAAACCCCTTGAATTCGACCGTCGTAGTTTTCTCAAAGTAAAATCTGACTAAATCAAACATCCAATTCAAAGGATTTTACCGCTATCCAATTTTTCGATAAAATCATACGAATCGTATGATTTCTCGAAAAAATAGTAAAAATCCTTCGATTTCATGAAAAAATAGTACGATTCAACGATTTTAAGCGTTCGATCGAAGGATTGCTATTTGATGAGAAAAAAGCTTCCCATAGGCATATATATAGCAACTTGGTAGGTTGAATCTGGCAAAGTAGGTAATCAAATAAAATTTTAAAGGGCAAGTACTTCGACCATCGAATGGTGAAACTATTTTCTTATTCGAATCGTTCGATTAATTTGAATGATTCGATCAAATTTTGCAAATTCGATGGTCAAAGTAGCCAAAAGTTGAACGTAATTGTAATCCTTCACACGAATTTAGTAAATGTGCCCCTAAATGTCAGTGTGTTGGGAGTTTCCTTAAATGAGAAGGATCTTAGGGTTTTTATAGATAACAAATTCTGGACAGTGTCATTCTGTAGCTACTAAAGCAAATACAGTTCTGTCTTGCATAAAAAGGGCATAAACTCAAGGGATGAAAACATAATTATGCCTCTTTATAGATCCTTAGTAAGGCTTTATCTGGAGTATGCAGTGGACTTTTGGACTCCAGTCCTTAAGAAAGCTATAAATGAGCTGGAGAGAGTGGAGTGACGTGCAAATAAACTGGTTAGGGGTATGGAAGACTTACATTATGAAGGTAGTCTGTCCAGGTTCGGGTTCTTTAATCCGGAAAATAGGCACTTGTGAGGGGACATGATTACATTTTACAAGTACATTAGAGGACATTATAGACAAATAACAGGGGACCTTTTTACTCATAAAGAGGATCACCACACCAGAGGCCACCCCTTCAGACTAGAAGAACTTTCATTTGAAGACTAGAAGGACTTTCATTTGAAGCAGTGTAGGTGGTTCTTCACAGTGAGATCAGTGAGGTTGTGGATTGCACTGCTGGGTGATGTTGTTATGGCTGATTCTGTTTGTTAATGCTTTTAAGAGGGGCTAGGATGATTTCTTGGACCAACATAATATCAAAGGCTTTTGTGATACTAAACACTACAGTTAGTATAGATATGGGCATATATAATCTATGGGAAAGTGTATGGATGCTGGGTTTCATTTGGAGGGATTGAACTTGATGGACTTTGTCTTTTTTCAACCCAATTTAATGATGTAACTACTGTATGAAACTATCTATCTCTGCACTGCTAATGACTGGCAACTAACTCATTTTGCTAAAGAAAGCCATATTTGCCCTGTGGTACAGATAGAGTCACTTGGATTTGTAAGTTAAATGCGTCGTGACTCAGCATTAATTGAAGAAACTGTGTTATCTAAAGTTATCTTAACTCATTTAATGCATTTAACCTTTTCATTTTCATACCAAAGCCCCATTGTTTTCAATGGTGAACTCTTTAATTGGATGGGATGCTGTGACACAATATTCTGGGATAAGTGGGATAAATGAGATAAATGAGTTAAGTCGCGACGCATTAAACTCACCATCCAAAGTGACTGCATCTGTATATGTCTTTTCAATGCATTTATGTCAGGAAGTAGCTGTACTTACATATTCTTTCTGGATTCATTTTCATCATTATGCTTGTAGAATGATATGCCCAGGATCAGTCATAGATTTTCTTGCTGCATATGATGCATAAACCTGTTGAGGTCATGTAGAAGTCAGTGGCAGAGGTCCTTTGAACCATCTGAACCATCTTGATGATGTTCAAGTTTTTTTGCGATAAGTTTTGCCCAAAAACGTGATCAATTCAAGTGATTTGAGGTTTTTCTCATCAAAAACTCGATTACTTCAAGTTTTTCAAACTCGCTGAATACTGATACGTACAGTGGTGTGAAAAACTATTTGCCCCCTTCCTGATTTCTTATTCTTTTGCATGTTTGTCACACTTAAATGTTTCTGCTCATAAAAAACTGTTAACTATTAGTCAAAGATAACATAATTGAACACAAAATGCAGTTTTTAAATGAAGGTTTACGTTATTAAGGGAGAAAAAAAAACTCCAAATCTACATGGGCCTGTGTGAAAAAGTGATTGCCCCCCTTGTTAAAAATAACTAAGAACAAAAGTAATTGAGATCTATCAGTCTGGTAAAGGTTATAAAGCCATTTCTAAAGCTTTGGGACTCCAGCGAACCACAGTGAGAGCCATTATCCACAAATGGCAAAAACATGGAACAGTGGTGAACCTTCCCAGGAGTGGCCGGCCGACCAAAATTACCCCAAAAGCGCAGAGACAACTCATCCGAGAGGCCACAAAAGACCCCAGGACAACATCTAAAGAACTGCAGGCCTCACTTGCCTCAATTAAGGTCAGTGTTCATGACTCCATCATAAGAAAGAGACTGGGCAAAAACGGCCTGCATGGCAGATTTCCAAGGCGCAAACCACTTTTAAGCAAAAAGAACATTAAGGCTCGTCTCAATTTTGCTAAAAAACATCTCAATGATTGCCAAGACTTTTGGGAAAATACCTTGTGGACCGACGAGACAAAAGTTGAACTTTTTGGAAGGTGCGCGTCCCGTTACATCTGGCGTAAAAGTAACACAGCATTTCAGAAAAATACCAACAGTAAAATATGGTGGTGGTAGTGTGATGGTCTGGGGTTGTTTTGCTGCTTCAGGACCTGGAAGGCTTGCTGTGATAGATGGAACCATGAATTCTACTGTCTACCAAAAAATCCTGAAGGAGAATGTCCGGCCATCTGTTCGTCAACTCAAGCTGAAGCGATCTTGGGTGCTGCAGCAGGACAATGACCCAAAGCACACCAGCAAATCCACCTCTGAATGGCTGAAGAAAAACAAAATGAAGACTTTGGAGTGGCCTAGTCAAACTCCTGACCTGAATCCTATTGAGATGTTGTGGCATGACCTTAAAAAGGCGGTTCATGCTAGAAATAAAGCTGAATTACAACAATTCTGCAAAGATGAGTGGGCCAAAATTCCTCCAGAGCGCTGTAAAAGACTTGTTGCAAGTTATCGCAAACGTTTGATTGCAGTTATTGCTGCAAAGGGTGGCCCAACCAGTTATTAGGTTCAGGGGGCAATTACTTTTTCACACAGGTTTGGATTTTTTTTCTCCCTAAATAATAAAAACCCTCATTTAAAAACTGCATTTTGTGTTTACTTGTGTTTACTTGTGTTATCTTTGACTAATAGTTAAATGTGTTTGATGAGCAGAAACATTTTGTGTGACAAACATGCAAAAGAATAAGAAATCAGAAAGGGGGCAAATAGTTTTTCACACCACTGTATACTAAATAGGGGTTTTCCTTTTAAGGGATCTTTCTGTAATTTGGATCATCATATTTAAAGGAACACTTACATCATTTTTTTTTTAATTTGTTTTTTTTTTTACGAAAATAAACGAAAACAGAGATAAATCTTTAAAATCGGTAAGTTATTAATAAGAAATTACTTACCAATTCACTGCATGCACTCCCCTTCTGAGATGGCGATATGGCGATGATTCAATGTGCAGCTCTTCATTTCTCCTCCCTGCCTTCTATATTTGCACCAGTTATAGTAATCCATTACAGCCATTTAGTAAAGCACATTTACTGGTTATTTTTTTTAAAGTATGTTTATCATAAGACACTTTCTGGCTTTCATTATACTGCACCAATGTGCAGCGCTCCATTTCTCCTCCCCGCCTTCTATAGGAGATAGTTATATAGGAGAGCATGCAGAGAATCAGTAAGGTATCAGGGTATCAGGGTTACTTATAACTGATCCCATAACTGTTTATATATACATAACTAATGGTGCAGTATAATGAAAGTTAGAAAGTGTCTTATGATAAACTTACTTTAAAGAAAATAACCAGTAAATGTGCTTTACTAAACGGCTGTAATGGATTACTATAACTGGTGCAAATATTGCTACTTTTATATGAACATACAGGAGACATACATGAATCTGGTAATTGAAAATAAAAAGTAATTTCAGATAAAGATCAGTGATCCATAATTCTCAATAGATTAGAAGTGCATCTACTATTGTTGACATTGATTATAATAGTTCAATGTTTCATTATACAGAGGGAATGATCTAAGAGGTATAAAAGCATATAGGGACTGTACAGATGAAGCCACTTTGGATTGTGTGTTTGACACAGAATAACTCACACTTTTCTCATTTAACACAGAAAATTGCGTCACAGCTAGTGATGGGCGAATTTATTAGCCAGGGGCGAATTCGCGGCAAATTCCCGCGATTCGCCGCTGGCGAATAAATTCGCGAAACAGCATGAAAAATTCACCGCCAAAAATTCACCGCCAAAAACGAGTCTCACGAAAACGACGCAACGCGCGCCGAAAATGACGCGACGGAAACGACGCGACTCGTTTCGCCAATTGGCGAAAAATTCGCAAATTTCTCTGAAAATTCGTGAATTTTTCGGCGAAGCGAAACGCGGCCGTTTCGCCCATCACTAGTCACAGCATCCCATCTAATTAAAGTGTTCAGCATTGTGAACAATGGTGCTTTGGTATGCTAATGAAAAGGTTAAATGCATTAAATGAGTTAAGATAACTTTAGATAACAAAGTTTCTTCAATTAGCCCTGAGTCATGAAGCATTTAACACACAAATCCAAGTGGCTGAATGTGGACTTTACTGTACCTCACCAGTTTAATAAATTTTCTGATTTCAAAACGCATACTGAATACAGTTCTTTCCATTTTCATTTTTTGTTAATTAAGAAACCATTCATGTTCATTCAAATTCATTCAAGGTATAAAAAACTAAAACTTCGACCTATGATTCAACATTCAATGTCAAGTAGATTATTATAAAGTGGTTTTATATATGAAATCTTCTGCCTCTTCAAACACTTTGCAGCTTGGATCACCAGTGTACTCAGACCCTGACAGTTGCCAGATCTGTGTGTGTTCAGAGGATTCTACTAACAACGTTTTAAATATTTCTTGCCATCCACAACCCTGCAATGTGGAATGTCTGGCTGTAAGTCTGATATCCATCAATTGTTTGTACATGCTCATATTACTCACATTCCATCATGCATGTGTTTTTAGAAAACACAACTTTTATGGTAGTGACATCATATTTATGCCTCTTCACAAAATGCTTTAAGTTTGTATGCTCTCCACCATGATTCCCATTGGATATTATATTTGCTATTTGGTATATGTAAGGCCATATCATTTTCTTTTGATTGAATCCAACTACCTTCATTAGAGGACAAGATGAAACATATTGTGAGAGGTCTCCCATGTATGACAACCTTACTAAATCATGATGGATCCTGGAAACAGTATGTGTAGCCAACAAGGAAGGCAATGGTGACATCCTGGAAGCTTCATATTCTTACTGTTTGCTCCAAATAATGGTTACTCCAAAATACAAAATAGATGAATCTTTAATGCAACAGATATTCCTTTCAAGACTTAATGAATGCATGATTGTGCAGCTCATGAATACCTTTTTCAGAAATGTATTTTTGTCTTAAAGATCGTGAATACCTTTTCCAGAAATGTATTTATGTCCTATAGACAATAATAGGTCAATTTTAACATACTGGAAACTTTTTATAATTCAGTAGTGACATGGCAAAACTTATACATAGTAGCTTTATTAAATTTATGTAGAAGACATATGTTATAGTATGTTATAGTTTTTAATGGCTTCTATTATGTAAAATTTGTCTTAAACTTGATACATGTCTTAAATATTTCCAAAGGGTTACAAGCTAAGGAAGGACCCCGGACAGTGTTGTGGAGTGTGCGAACAAACACATTGTATTTTGAAAAATGAGGATTCATTTGAGCTCCTAAATGTAAGTTCAACCTAACAATGAAGCCATTCACTCTATCAGTCTCTCTCTCTCTCTCTCTCTCTCTCTCTCTCTCTATCAGTCTTTCTATCTGTCTCTCTCTTTCTTTCTTTCTTTCTTTCTTTCTGTTTCTCATTATTATATATATATATACAGATGAAGCCACTTTGCATTGTACATTTGACACAGAAAAACCTAACTCATCTATTCCATTTATCCCACTTAGCACAGAATATTGTGTCACAGCATCTCATCCAATTAAAGAGTTCACCATTGAAAACAATGGAGCTTTGGTATCCTAATGAAAAGGTTAAATGCATTAAATGAGTTAAGATAACTTTAGATAACACAGTTTCTTCAATTAGTCACAACGCATTTAACTCACCAATCCCAGTGGCTGCATGTATGTATATATATATATATATATATATATATATATATATGTCCTGTTATCCAGAATGCTTGGGACTAACAATTTACATTAATAACCAGTACATTTGATGGATTACAATATGTTACTGGATTACTATAACTGGTGCAAATGTTGCTACTTTTACATAACTATACATGAGACATACAGTAGTCACTAAACCTGGTCATTGAAAAGAAAAAGTAATTTCAGATAAAGATCTGATAAAGTGATCCATAATTCTTATCAGATTAACAGTGCATCTACTATTGTTGACATACTTATAATAGCTCAATTTATTATCATACAGAGGAGATGAGGTATAAAAACATATACAGATGAAGCCACTTTGGATTGTGCATTTGACACAGAAAAACTTAACTCATCTATCCCATTTATCCCACTTATCACAGCGTGCACTGGGAGAGTGCACAGTGCAAGTGTATAAAGCACTACCAACCTGTGTAGGGTAGTTGAAATACAATTATGAACAAATTACAACAAGTCGATCATCTTGATGTGCCCCCCTGTGCCCAAATATGCACAGACGAGAGTACAAGCCTTTCCAGACTCAGCACAGCAGCAGTTTATAAGAAGTGAAAAACATTCAGTAGTGTATTAAATAGTTTTAATTGTAGGCAAAAATCTAAATATCCAATTGGCTAATTACATATTATTAAAATCATCAATAAAAGCACAGACCCACATCTTCTTTTTTAAATATTTAATACACTATTGAGCGATTTTGCATTTTTATTAACTGCTACAAGGCTGATGAGACAGGAATGGATTGTAGCCTTGGTTATCTTAAAGCATGACATTACCTCATGACTGTAAATATTTGTTCATGGGATAAGGTACTGTACATCAAGGTGATCCTCTTAACACATCATATTTCACCTGAGTGTTTGCTGTGCTTGATTATACATACTAAAGTTCTAAAAAAATTATTGTGGATATACAGTATAATGCTACAAATTTATGTTCATTTAATATTGTTACATTTTCTTGTAATTTAGCCAGGGGACACTCGACCTTTGAAGAATGATAATTGTACATTATACAAATGCACTAAGGAAAATAATCAGTTCATTAATTTTGTCTACAAGATTTCCTGTCCACTATTTTTTGAACAAGAGTGTGAACCTGTAAGTACACCAGCTGGGTGTCACGTGATGTCATGTGTCACCTGTTTTAACCTCCATTGCAGAAAAAAACTTTATAAAATCAATCTCTATAAAGGTCTACCAAATTTCAGTTGGAAAATTTTTCAAATTCAATCTTTTCTTGTGATTTACAGTATATACAGTTGGTCTAATTTTGGAAACTATCTTTTAATTTAAGAGTTAACATGGGTTTTGATGTTTGTCATTTGGTTTCTCTTTCTATTTTGCCTCAAAGTATTCATTTATTAAAATTATAGAGTATTTCAATATACAACTATAATTTTTTTGTTGCAGGGAACCATTCATCTGGAAGCAAATGGATGTTGTAAAATATGTAAGTATTTATATGTTTTTACCTGAATGTGTCTAGTGATTTGTATCCAAAAGGCTAAGCAATAAAAAGGTTACTTCATATATACACATATACTGTACATAATTTATAAGGCCTCAATCATACTGTTAACTATTAGAGTATGCACAAATTGTCACCTGACAGAAATTTGCAGCAAAATTCACATTTTCATAAGTGGCAAAAATGTAAATTTCAATGTAATTGTCACAAGAAAAAAAAACATGACAAAAAGGGCTTATTGACTCTAATGCATTTGGTAGAAAAAAACACCCATTGACTTATCTGCAAATTTTCCCAATTTTTGGCTATTTGTTTTTAGCAGTTTCACTGTTTTTTCAGTAAAGCAAAATGTGGCATTATTATTATATATGAATTTAAAAAAAGTTGTCATTGCATAAAAATTTAATAGACAGATGATAGATAGATACAGTAGATAGATAGATAGATAGATAGACACAATTATCAATCCATGATATTAGATGAAACAGAAGTCAGACACACTGATGGATCTGTGTATCTTTGTATGGTATTGTTTCCATTCATCATACATCTTTAAAGAGATACTACAATCAGAAAATAATCTTTTTATTATCTATCATATGATATCATTATCATAACAATGTCTTTGCCATATATAATTATAATTTTGCCACAAAGGTATTTGCCTGATACTTATCTGATCCCCTGTCTTCGTCTAGGAGGGGGCTACCATATTTGTGCAGCAGTAGTCCATTAGCAGTAGAAACTTTAACTGACAGGTTAAGATGGGACAGTCAGGTTGGCAAAAAAGTCAGGTTTAGGAACTTCAACTAACAATTACTTATAAAAGCAGAACTATCAGCGAAAATTTATCAACATGAACTATAGGTAACTTTTTATGTAGAATAGTATTTTTAAAAGAAAATTTTTAGTGTCAGTATCCCTTTAAGCTATGTGTTGTAAAGTTTTTTATGGTGATAATTTTTCTTCAGGTATTCCTCAGAATCACTCATGCAAATTACAAAAATACAATGATTATCTTACATATGAGGAATGCAGAACATTACATATGGTGGAACTGTCTCGGTGTAAAGGGGCATGTGAAGCCTATTCACTGTAAGTGCAATTTAATGTATTCATTTGCTTGTAGCTTCAACAGATTATATATGCCATTTCTATCTATCTATCTATCTATCTGTCTGTCTGTCTGTCTGTCTGTCTGTCTGTCTATCTATCTATGGGTATGCCTAATTTTTATGATATCCCAGATTATTTTTAAGGTGGCCTTCTTAGTGGTTACTTCTATACAAGATGGCTTATCGAACATTATTAGAAAAAGTATCAATGCATAGTATGAATATGCATATTGCAAAATAAATTCACATTTTCCATATGTCATCAAACCCTAAAGATTTGTATAATACTTCAATCTATGAATTCTTCTAAATCACTATTGACCCTTTCATGCCAAACCTTGTAATTTATGAAAACAAAAAGTTTCCCTTAAATATAAATGGATACGAGTCACTGAAGCATATACAGATGCAGCCACTTGGATTTGTGAGTAAAATGCGTCATGACTCAGGGTTAATTGAAGAAACTCTAAAGTCATCTTAACTCATTTAATACATTCAACCTTTTCATTAGCATACCAAAGCACAATTGTTTTCAATGGTGAACTTTTTAAATGGATGGGATGCTGTGACACAATATTCTGTGCAATAAATGGGATAGATGAGTTAAGTTATTCTGTGTCAAATGCACAATCCAAAGTGGCTTCATCTGTATATATGTAATACTGTATATTACTTTGTGTAGTGAAATATTTATCAAGATTTAAGATTTCTATTTTTATTTTTATAGTTTTATTTTTTTAACTTTAAATTCTTTAAATTTAAATTTAAATCCTCAAATCACAGATGCCATCTATTAGCCAGAGGAAGTCAAACTTTTCATGATCATTATTGGGCATTATGACTCTTGGTCCATGAAAGCAATGGTTTGTTTGAAGGATTTAATAATAAATTATGAACGTAAACTTACGTATATACATTAAATGGAAAGTGAAGGCTTATAAAAATAATGTAAAAATGAATAGTAAATATGTAAAAAGTTCCCCCTTAATTTAAAATTAACATTTTTGAAAAAGGTTTAACATCCTTTTTCTATGCTTCCTGATTTTTTAAAAAATTTCCCAATCCCTTGGACCTTCCCCCAACCCTCACCTTAACCTCTCAAGAACTGATCAAGAGGCTACTCCCTTATCCCATACATTGTTATAGAAAGCAGAGCCCCACATCTACATGCATTACACCCAGTGCAATGTTAATAGTATACACAGTTATAGTATATACTATCTAATAACATGATCTTTTTCAAAAAAATATTTTCAGGTACCCAAATTTTTCTAGACATGTATTACGTAAGTGTTCCTGCTGCATTGAGGTGAAGACTAAAGAGAAATTTGTACACATGGATTGCGCAGATGGAAATAGTGTTAATTTTAGATACATTGATGTTGAAGAATGCAAATGTATGGAAACCAGCTGCAATGAAGACTAAGTTAATCAGCAAAACAGAAAAAAAATCACAGAATATCATAATAATATCCATTGACTACATAGAAAGCTAACTTTTTTGCTACTTTCTTTAAATAAAGAATTTTCGAGCAATTCATTTCTTTTGTAAAGATATTTTTTCTTGAAAATTAAAACTGCTATTCAATTCAATATTTTGCTGATCAGTAGAAACTGTTACTAATAATGTTCTAGGCAAATTTATGACTCTTTTTCACAAATGTTACTACAGATGAAGCCACTTTGGATTGTGCATTTGACACAGAATAACTTAACTCATCTATCCCATTTATCCCACTTAGCACAGAATATTGTGTCACAGCATCCCATCCAATTAAAGAGTTCACCATTGAAAACAATGGTGCTTTGGTATGCTAATGAAAAGGTTAAATGCATTAAATGAATTAAGATAACTTTAGATAACACAGTTTCTTCAATTAACCCTGAGTCATGACGCATTTAACTCACAAATCCAAGTGGCTTCATCTGTAATTCCCCTGAATGCCCCCATTGATTTAAATTGTGTTCATATTTTTAAAAGTGGATTTCCCCCCACATTTACAAATTATATCAGAAATTAAATTGTAAACAGGATTACAAGAATTCAATCTATAAGAATCAGTACATTTTGATTGCTCAGAGCTGAGGATTGCTTTTAAAAAATGGAGGGAAATGCTTTGATAAATAAGCAAAATATTCAAAAATTTTAACTGCTACGGAAATGTAGGAAAATGTTAAAAATTATGTTACCCACTATGTAAAGGCTTTACTCTAAAAGATTATATAAAAAGTGGTATACCATAAAATAATTACACTGTGTTGTCCTTTTCATGTTTGAGTGCCAGCACTTTAGGAGCAAACTGCTTTCTGGCAGGCTGTTTTTCCTTCTCAGTGTAACTGAAGGAGTCACAGTGGGATATGGGTTTTTACTATTGAGTGTTGAGTTCTAAGATCTAACAGGGAGCTGTTATCTGGTTGCCTTACCATTGTTCTGTTGTTAGGCTGCTGGGGGGAAAGGAGGGGACAATATCACTCCAGCTTTCAGTATAGCAGTAAAGAGTTACTGAAGTTTATCAGAACACACACATTAAATTAGATCGAGCTTAGTCTCAATAACTGTTTTTTCTTTTGTCATGAAAAGCACAGTGTTTCATTCCTTTTTAAATATTTAACTTTAAAAATTTGAATAATATATTGAAAATTAGGGATGCCGCGAACATCGGAAAAAAAGTTCGCGAACATATTCGCGAACTTGCGTCAAAAATGCGAAC
>CM044437.1:17996715-18021957 GCA_024363595.1 Xenopus borealis | reverse complement strand
ACAGCCGATGTTCGCGCGAACAAGTTCGCCGGCGAACAGTTCGCGCCATCCCTATTGAAAATACACATACTATAGAAACACTGTTTAATGTCTGTATTTTTTTAATTGCATAATTTTTGCACTTGATAAATCTCAAAGATTGTATTCCAGAAAATGTCATATTCACATTTTTGCTATAATTTTCTTGAAATGTTGGAAACTTCAAATTAAAATGTTTGCTCTTATTATTTATTTATATTTAAAGACATCATATCTTATTAATGCATGTTAGGATTTCCTCTTTGAACCTACATATCAAATAGAGCCTTCCAAGACGTCTTCTGAAGGATTTCCTCCTTAGATAGTTCTTGGTAGGTATTTCAACAGATATTTCCTTTAACCTCTAAGTACAGTTTACTGTGCTGGACCATTATATAGATACCCTTTCAAATTGAGGTTAAGTAACAATTTGAATTTGAAGGATATATTACAGTACTATTATGTTAATACATACTGAAAAAAATATATAGAGGAATACAATATATTTATAGATATTCAAGTACTTTTATGAAATAAATAATATAATGTGATAATATAGATTTTCAAGTATTTTTCCCACCTGAGTAAGACACAAATCATGCTAAAATAAGAGGTGTTAAAGTACTATTGTTCAAGCTTAACAAATAAATGAAGAGAATTAAAGTGGAACAACGTCAAGTTATATAATGAAATATGTATTTACCAGCAGAACCTTTGTTGATAAAAGAGCTATAACGCATTATAAATTACAAGTTATAGTCATAGGCGCTAGAAAACAATAGATTTGTTTGACTCTTACATAATAGATTTGCAATTATATATTTTTAAGAAGCAGTTAATGCTTTTGTTAGTGACCTTTATTGCACATAAAAAGATTTAAGGACCCACCCTTCTTCAATCCTTTTTTTAACCTATGGAATATCTGCAGGAGAATGTAAAAATAAACTGGAGATTAATAATAGCCTGTACAGCCTTTACAAATGAGTTCAATGTAAGGGTAGCATGGTGACACATAATGGTTAGAAGGGTTAGGGTCCAGGAATCAAGTTCTATCATAGATTTATTTTATTCACCAAACATACACATGAAAGTTCATTGACATAACATTATGTGAATGGAATTTGGAACTTTGCTCTATGGAGAATGGGACTGACGTGAATGGTAAACAATGTAAAGCACCATAAGTAAAGAAAGGATAATATATATTTATTTACCTTTTAGAGGTACTCTTTGTTAAATTAGTTAGTGAAAATGGTGTTTTTGATGGGCGAATTTGCGGTTGATTCATGCGATTCACTGCAGGTGAATAAATTCAAGAAACGCCAGCAAAATTTCACCTTGAGAAAATTACGCAGGCATCCAAGAAAAAAATGGATGCCGGTAATGGATGCTGGTGTCCAAAAACAGATGCCGTTGTCCAAAAGGAGACACATCTGCGTTTCGTGAAATTTTTGCTGTTTTCTCTAGAAATTCGCAGAAAATTTGGTGAAGCAAAACACCGCCAATCACTAGTGGTGTTTTTATATTTTCTTTATAACATTATTTTATAGAAAGTATATGTACAAAGCGTTGTTCTGGCTCAACATTTTTAAACAGGAGGCCCATTTATTGAAGGTTGATTTTTTGCTTTTTGAAACCATGATTAAGCAAATTTTCTCTAAAACCATGAATTCCATGAAAGTTTTTTAAGTATCTGAGTTTAAAAAGTGTGAACAGAAAAAAAACATTGAATGATGTGCTCAAAAATCCTAATTTGAGTTTTTTTTTAACAAATTACTAGCAAAAAAAGTCAAAAATCTCTAAAAAGTCTAAATGGCTAAAAAGGTCCAATAGACTCAGCACAGCTCCGAGTGGCTTTTATGAGAGACTACTTTTATTTGCCAAAGTGCTGTATTCGAGTATATATATTTGTTTACACTTGATTCACAAAGAGGAAGAAGAGGGTGTCATGGTTTTGCTACAGTTGTATCCTGAGCCAGTGCATTTTTCACAGAAAAGGAGCACTGGCCTGGGGGTCTCAGGCGAGAAAGTGATGAACTTGATGCACAGTTGTCTTTTATCATACCAATTTAACTGTTTAACTATTTGTAAGTGATTAACCTTGCACCCACTCATCTAACAAAGATTAGAAAATTGTGTAGCTCAACATGATTATCCAAAAGACACTACAGCAGTTCTTCATTTTGGAATTTGTGCCATCTGAAACTGTGTTCCATCTACCTACTCATAATTGACTATTAATACATACATACCCAAACAGGTAGAAGGGCATCATAAGGTAGGGCTCATTTACCTTTCCCAGGAGCAAGTGCTATAGCATATATGCTGATGTGTATAAGATTGCACCCAGTAGGGCACAATATATGCTCCTTGTTTAGAAGCTGGTTTAGATAGAGTCTGCTATAAAACAACTGTTCAATCTCATTAAAAAGCCTTTTGTAAAAATGCTAGCTCATCAGTTTATTGTGGTATTGATGTTTAGAAACGTATGCATATTACATTTTCCTGTTTCTGTTACAGATGTACTGTATAGTGCATTGTATTAGAAAGATTTAATAGCTTTGTGACCCATTACACAATGTCTCTGTGTCTACTAGTTCCAGGATATCAATTATTTCCTTGATTACATTTTCACCCAGCCATGTGATTAATTATACATCAATTTAAATTTTAAAGGTCACAATAAACTTGACTTGTGTCACTGATACAATTTAATAGTTATGTCCACTTCTGAACTCATGTTGTTTCTTTGCAGCTCTATAACAAATCAGCAGTAAAGCAGCATAACTTTACCATTGGAAAATCATGACAAGCCAATGAAGTGGTAGACCAAGGTTTAATCAGAAGTTTCAAGGTTGTGGAATGGATAAACCTTGTAAAATTATAGGCTGTTCAGGGCAGGGACCTCATTCCTACTGCACATTAAAATCTAGCACTTACATATTTATTATAACTATTTACATTACTTACTTTCATAATATTTTGCCCAGTCACACAATTCATTGCCTTGTGATCTACTACTGCAATTTAAAATCATCTTTCTGGTTTGAAATGCTTCAATCATGTTAGAATATATTATTACTTTTCTACTTTATTCTGCTTAGAACTGAGCATTTTAATTAAACTTGAACTCTACCCTTTATCCATCATGTACCAGTTTCCCATTAATATGATGGGAAATATCTTTTTACTGTTTTACAGCTGTTTCCTTAGGGACAGATTTACTAAGGGTCAAATTTCGAATGGAAAAAAAATTAGAAATTCGACCAGGGAATAGTGGGGAATTAAAAAAATTTGATCGAACGAAAGTTTCGAATAGGGGAAATCCGATCGATCAATCGAATATTGGTATCGCATTCAAATCGAATATTCGAACGATTTTTAGCGAATTTTTCAAATTTGATTTTAGGGAATGATCCCCATTTCGGTAGGTTTAATCTGGCGAAGTAGGTGATCGAATTTTAATTTAAAGGGGAAGTATTCGACCATCAAATTTTCAAATATTCCAATAAAATTAAATTCTAATATTCAAATAATTTGAATATTTGATGGTCGAATTTGGTCGAATTTGCCTAATTTGCATATTCGAAATTCAAATGTTTTTGAAAATTAAATCGAATATTCAAATCCCTCATGTGAATATATGTGAATTCAGTAAATCTGCCCCTTAGTGTGTAAATTCTCCTGCAAACTTCCATCCATCTCAAGCTCATGGCTTCATCACCACAAATGAGGAGGCAATCCCTACATTATGATCCTCTATAAATTTCAAACATTTTCACATACATGACATCAGAACCACAAGTTAACATAATCATTTGCTAACATATATTATTCTGGAACATCTTCTATTTCCTTATTATACATATTATAGTGAAACCAGACCACAGTTAATGAAAGAGTTATTGGCATAACAGCATAAAATATGGTTCTGCCATATCAGTATGCTGTATTTTAAAATATATTTGTCTATAAAATGGATCTATGAATAATGCATTTCGATATTATAGGGGTTATTTATTATAGTTCAAATGCTAAAAACTTGAAAAACTCAAGTTTTTTTACTATAAAATCCTTTTTTTTTGTGGAAAAAGAAACCTCAACATTTTCAAGATTTATTATACCCTGAGGCTGCAAAAACTCTGAATCTGAACATCTGCCACCTGAGACCAGCATAGGTTGTATATAAATTCATGGGTGAGATCCTTATCCTAACTTGAAGTTATTGTGGTATGTGATGGGTTTCACCAGAAAATGCAATCATTGCAGGCATTAATTGAAAAAAAAAAAACCCAGAAATCGTATGATACAGAAAAAGCCTGAACAAATCTTATGATTTGGGAAAAAGCCAGGGAAAAAAATTGCACAATAAGATTTTAATGTGATTTTTGGGGTTTTCCCTGAACCAATTAGTTATGCTTTTTAATAAAAAGTAATGTCAAAATGTGGATTCTAGTTCGGTCTGACTTTTGTTTTATTTAAAAAATTTGAAAAATTAAGGTTTTGATTTTAATAACGCCCCCAAAATTATACAGACATAGTTACAAGTAAGGTGCCACTTGCAGCTCATATAATAATATTCATCATTAGTGTGAAAAACAAAGTATCTATTACTAACTGGTAAGGGGCATACAGGCAATGCCACATTGCAGAAGCAATCAGTCTGGAATGCAGTGTGCTTATTTTCTGCCATTCAATTTATCTGTGTAGATTCCTTTCCTATGTTCTATTGAAAACTGCAACATACACATACTGCTTCTTTCCTATTTTTTCAAAAATATCTGTTTGTAATTGTCTCAATTGTATGGCTGCTCAATCCTTGCTGTGCAAGCCACTAATGCCAATTGCTAAGCAAAACTTGAGGCTTCAAAGGTTTCTGTAGCACAAATGTGGTATAGACTATTCTGCTAATGGGGCTTTGTTATGATATTTTATAAATGGCAGGTCGTATGATGTCAATTTTAACCATGGAGATAGCTCTGAGCATTTACTCTTGATTTTTCATTTTATGTGATTTATTAAATTTTTTGACATTCTAATATTTGCCCTTCATCAAACTAGAATGTTGTTTGGCTCCTGACCCAAGCAAGCATAAAGCATGAATAGCCTTAGACTACATTTTCATAGGTATTCTTATTTTTAAGAGTTAGGCCTTCTGGTGTGTTATTTAAGCCTTTGCCTGTCTGCAAAAGTCACACAAAAATGTATCTGCCTACTTCTTACCAAAGGATTGCATAATTTAGTATTGTTATTAGTATGAAACATCAATAAATGACAAGTTTATTGAAGGAATGAAGTGTAGTAAAACTGGAAACAAAGGGGCACATTTACTAAGGAGTGCAAATTCACCAACACTTTTTCAGGCAAAAATTTGCTCAGAGAACAAAAATGTATTAAATTGAGAAGTTTGATTCTGGGTGGCGAATGCTGGGAAATTTTTGCTAGTGTTACTTCAGCAGAGCGAGCAAATCAAAGTGAAGATGGGCTAGCATTCAATTCTGCCTAGTGAAACTTCACTAGAGGTCTTGCGCTCAGGCTGATTTGCATACAGCAAGAAATTTAAGGTGGAATGGAGATATTTATGTTAAATGGTGCATCTAATACATTACATTTACTCTGATAACTAGACATGCCAAGCGAACCTTAATAAAGTCAATAGAGTTTTTTTAATGCCCTACCCATAAGCCCACTGTAAAATAATGTTCCATATGTTAGAAAATGTATGAGAGAAACCAGGTAACTAAAAAAGTATGCCTTTTGCAGCCTACCACCCTAAAAAAATTAAAAAACGCCAGCTTTTTTTGGACTTACATAGACAATTTGCCATTTCAGTAAATTACTAAAGACTGAGAAAGTTCTATGCACTCCAGTGCTCTTCGCCAGGTGAGAGCTGGCGAATGCAAGTCTGGCGATAGAGGTAACGTTCAGTAAAATCCGTATCTTGGTGAATTGGCGGAGTTACACCCATTCACCAGACCAATACTACTGTCTATCTCCTTTGCTAGCGAAGAGACTGAAAACAAACAAATCATTGCCAGCATTAGTTACTTCACCCTTTAGTAAATCTGCCCCAAGGTGTGAATTATAATATAGGGCATTACTACAGAAATCTTCTATGGATTTTCAGAGAATTTATGATACAAAATCTTTTCCATCTACTCTCATTGAACTGGCATTGAGCATATGTATGTATAAATATATTACTTTGACCGTTATGCATTAATGAGAAAGAATAAATGTAACATGTTTATGTTTCATAATGTTGGAACTTTTTCAATAGGAAGGGATGTAACAAATTCACACTTCATTAACTGGCAACATGTATTTTTTTTCACCATGAACTACTTTGGCAGAAGTAGTGTGACAACTTTACACATCAGTAAGTGGAAACATTGTAATCACTTAATTATTCATTTTTGGCAGTTGGTAATGGCTTTAAAACTTTAGTTGTGTATATAATTGAATACTGATCACTTCACACCCATTTGGCTGCTACTTGGTATAAATATCAATCCAGAATGTAACCTATGAGCTGTGGAGTCTTGAAGCCTTTTCCTTTTGGGTGTAAAACATTTCTGCTATAGAGACATTCATATTTGGCCAAAATGAGATCTCAACAGCAAGACTGACATTCCTGGAACTCTGGAACACTGCTTTTTCAGACATATGCATACATTACTGCATGTGTTTGGAGTTGTGGTGTAAATGTGCTTTTGGCAAACCATAATTATTTTGATAAGTATACAACTCTTAACTTGTCATTATGCATTTATTTTGCTTAAAGTAGTATTATATTGGTAATGAAGACTACTCATTGTATAATGTGAGAGCATTACGTAAAGGACAGTACTGTAATGGTGATGTGACATTGGATTCTTGTGATTCTTTGTTTTAGTATTATATAAAAAATGGCTATGGCTGCCTCCACCCCTTCAAAAGTCTACTGGCTGGTGAAGGCAGTGATAGTAATTGTTATTAAACTCTAAGTGTCGGATTGTAGACTGTATTTAATGCTGGTCCATATCTTTACTATAAAAAAGTCCTGAAGATTTTATTTATTTTAAATGAATGTCTCCAGTTGAAATATTGGACAACTTGCTTATATCATAGAATGTCTTGTTTATCTTGCACAGATAACCTTATTTTAGGAAAGTATATTGATCAGACTCATTTTGTAATTATGAATTATATTTTTGTTATAGTTGTAGTTATAGTTTAAGATTTAAGCATAATCTCATTGCAAAGGATTGAAACAACCTGCTTCCTATAGTGCATAGTCCTTGTTATTATTTATGTAAAAATGATCAGTTTTTTTTTGTAATTAAATTAGGTGAGACCTAACACCTGTTCTATATGCTTCACATGTTGTGAAATTATCCAACTAATAAATCTAGGTTGTTACACTCAGACGGGCAGTTTATCAATTCTTAAGTCCAAAAAAAAATATATGAGCTTCACAATAAAACACATACAACTTTTCCCCCTGATATCACATCTTTTTATATTCGTAAATGCTATTGGACAGTTGTGGAGAAGACGGCTGATACAAATGAAAATCACATTGTTCATTATCAAAGAAGCTAAAAGAGGTAAAGTGGCCAACTGCAGTACTACTTGAGCAGATTCTGCTCTTAATATTGCCAACGGCTACAATATTTTCAGCTGTACCTAAATGGCTCGATTAGATATGTTCTAATTTTTACAAATCTTAAAAATGCAATTTCTCTTTAAAATTGCACATTACAAATTATTCCCAATCTGTGCCAGAGCTCCAGCAACCATCAGGTGCTACTGTAAGCTTTAATGGGACATGGAAGCTACAATTTTTCAAGTGCTATAATTATGTTCAATCCAAAAGTTCTAAACAGATGAATCTATGAATGTTATGACATTTATTAAAAGATATGAATAACAAAAGTATGAATGGAAAATTATGCTGAACAAATTTGACTCTTCACCACCTTAAACCTGCAAAATTGTTATTTAAGCCTATGGGAACATCCTATAACCTTTAAGGAGTGTTTTTGAAAATTAAATTTTTTTTGGGGTGGAAATCGTTCGAATCAAAGAATGTGAACGATTTTTATTTGCTCGAAAACTGAACTTTTTTTTATTGAAAAACCCCTTTCAAAAAAATTAGATGGTTGAATTTCGAAGTTTTTTCACAAATTCAACTTTTAGTAGTCTAAAGTCTAAACTGATTTAAAACAGTACAATAGGATCAGCGCAACTCCTACTGACTTCTTTAGGAAGAACATTGACAACATTAACCTGGCAAAGTTTTGTATTAGTTGTTTTAATGGTCTTTGCACATAATAAATTTCAAATTGGTAGAGCTTCTGAAAAAATACGAAATTACAGATACGTGGAAAAAACAAAATTCAACTGTTAATAAATGGACTCCTTTTTAAACTCAAGGTATTTTGCCTATTAATGTATGATTTTGTGTTTTTGTGTACATTGCTTACAAAAGGAACATAGCAAATAAGCGTTTTGAAGGAAATTGAATGTCATGCTGTGTGGACAAGGGCATGAGATATGAGAACAGTATTTGTTATATTAAAGTAAGACATGGTCAGAAGTAAAGAGCTGCTGTCATCAAATTATTACCTCCTTTTATCTTAATACTTTTACTTTTTTCACATAAGCTGTTATCCTTTTATATTGTTTTAAATCAAATTATATTTTTAGTTTTTTTGCATTTTAATATGTTGACAGCACCAGTTTATTTGCCAAAGTTAAGCTTCTTTTTCTCATAATGACTGTTAAATCAGCTGCAGTCCACTTTAGTAAGCTCTTCCAATAAACAACTGTTGATCCTGCTTTGCCATGTGAAATAGTTGCTCTGATTATGACAGCATATTCAGAATCCCTTCCATAAGGCATGTGTAGAATCCCTTAACTACACTTCTAAAACTCCCACAGGAATGATTAGTAAGTGTGTTCTGTGTGAACATGCTTTTTATATTTTATACTGTACATATAAAGCATATTCTTATATATTCTTCCTTGGATTAGATACAAAGGTTTACCTTGCCAGCAAAACAATGTTCAAATGTGAAATACAGTGGAGCAGACTGACATTTTCTGTTGCAAGACAATGGCTTTGAAGTTTTCAGTGCCAATGCAAAGTCTCTTATTTGTATTCTTCCACTACTACTAATAATCTTATAATGTTACAATATGATAATTTTAATAAAACAAATTGAGATCTCTAAACGATGATAATTTTTTAGCTAAGACAGGTTTGTGGTTGTTACTGTAACAAGAAATTAATGGAAAAAAAAATTGATTCACGGCTCAGTTATTGGTATGAAACCTAGGGGCAAATTTATCAAGGGTCGAATTTCGAGAGTTAAAAACCCTCAAATTCGACCCTCGAATTTCTAACAAGTTAAAACCCCTTCGAATTTGAATTTCAAATTCAAGGGGTTTTAACGCAATTCGATATATCGAACGATCGAATATAAAAAATCGATTTAAACGATTTTAAGCAATCGATCAATTTTTTTTTTATTCGATCAAAAAAACTTCCCATAAGATTCTATAGTAATTCAGTTGGTTCAATCTGGCGAATAAGTAGATTGAATTTTCAAATTTTTTCAATTTGAATCGAATCATCTTGCATAGATAACCTTATTTTAGGAAATTATATTGATCAGACTCTCTTAATTAATTATATTTTACTTATAGTTTAATTTAAAGAATCTCATTACAAAGGATTGAACCAACCTACTCCCTATAGTACATACTCCTTGTCATTATTCGTGTAGAAATGATTAGCATTTTCTATTTATTTAGGGATATGACTGAAATGTAACATGTTCTAAATGCATTATATTTTAACCTTCACAATAAAACACATACAACCTTCTCCCCTGATATTGCATTTTTTTAATTCTTAAATGATAGTTGTGGAGAACAAGGCTGTTGCAAATGAAAATCACATTGTTTGTTATCAAAGAAGCTATAAGAGGTAAAATGGCCAACTACTTGAGCAGATTCTGCTCTTAATATTGCCAACTGCTACAATACTACCTGAGAAAATGCTGCTGTAAATTATGCTAGAGTTTCAATTTTGCTACCAGCTACAATATTTTCAGTTGTAGGTAAATGGTTCTATTTGATATGTTCTAAATTTTACAAATCTTAAAATTACAATTGCACTTTACAAATTATTCCCAATCTGTGACAGAAGCTCCCAGCAACCATCAGATGCTACTGTAAACTGGAAAAGGGAAGTTGGAAGCTAAAATTTTCCAAGGGCTGCAATAATGTACGCCCTAATCGTTCTAAATGGATGAATCTTCTTATAGACAGTATCATTATTTTTTAGGTTACCATGTGGTGGCCTATTTATTGGAGGTCAAATTTCTTTGGTCTTAGAGGTTTTTGAAACCATGACTAAACTCACTTTGGCTAAAATAAAGAATGTCATGACATTTATTAAAAGATTTGGATAAAAAAGTATGAATGGAAAATTATGTTAAACAATCTGAAAAATATAAAAATACCTCTGAAACCTCTAAAACGTTAAGTTTTTCGGACAATTCCTAGCCAAAAAATATTAGAAAATCTCTGAAATTCTGAACTGATTTAAAACAATATCAATTAATGGAGGGCACTCCGTAAATATAAGTAGAAAGAAAATTTATTAAGTCCCAATCACCAGCGGCCAGGCATATGTAGAGGTGCTACAAACCAGGGTATGCCTACAAGACAACCCCACTCATACAAGCATCATATGGATGTGCACACTCAAAGACAAACTCTCAAATTGAGTCAAAAGTAAATGCAGAAAATAATTTTACTTAGTATATGGACAAACAGCAAAAAATTTGATTACAATATAACAAAATCAGGCAATGCATAGCATAAAGAGTTTGTATACATACCACTTAGGGACAAAATAAGGCAAAAAAAGGTTAACCACAGTCAGCGGATACACAAGCCCTAGTGAGAACCCCAACGTTTCGGCAAAAGCCTTATGAATGGAACATTATGTTAAACAATCTGAAAAATATAAAAATACCTCTGAAACCTCTAAAACGTTAAGTTTTTCGGACAATTCCTAGCCAAAAAATATTAGAAAATATCTGAAATTCTGAACTGATTTAAAACAATCCAAGAAGATCAGTGCAGCTCCCAATAACTTCTATATGAAGAACCTTGACAACATGTACCTGGCAAAGTTTTGTAATAGCTGGTTTCATTTTCTTTACACTTAGGGGCAGATTTACTATGGGTCAACCCTCGAATTTTTATTGAAGTAAAATCGAAGATCGAATTTGAAGGATTTAACCACTATTCGATTTCTCGATAAAATTGTACGATTTGAACGATTTTATGAAAAACCCATAAAAATCCTTTGATTGAACAATTAAAGTTTTTGATCATACAATTTAAATTTGATAAGAAAACTATAAAAAAAAGCCTATGACAGCTTCCTATAGGCATATATAGCAATTTGGTAGGTTTAATCTGGCGAAGTAAGCCATCAAATACATTTTTAAAGGACAAGTACTTTGACTATCAAATGATCGAATAGATTTTTATTCGATCTATTCGATTCGGTCAAATTTTGACTATTCAATGGTCGAAGTGGCCAAAAAAAATATTCGACATTTCTAAAAAATCGTAGGATTGAAAATTCAATCGAATTTAGTGAATCGAATTTGATCAAAAATTCACCTATTGGATCAAAACGGTCCGTTTCTATTGCTCGAATTTTTTCTATTCAAAATTCGAGCAATAGAATTTTTTTTTGTGGTTTTTGATGGAAAAAGGCCCGTTTTTAATCCAATAGGTAAATTTTTGATCAAATTCAAATGATTTTTAAAACTTGGAAAAATGCTCTGTTAAGGCTATGGGAGGTCCCCCCATGGTCTAGAATGGCAATTCGGCAGGTTTAAGGTGGTGAATGGATAAATTCAAATTTTTTAAAGAGGCAGTACTTTGAAATTGAAACTTTTGAATTTTCAATTTTTTTTTCAATTCAAATCAAATTTTGGGCTATTCAATAGTCAAAGTAGCCCAAAATTACTTCAAATTTAGAATTTAAATTTTTTTAATTATATTTGAAAATTCACTTCGACCCTTAGTAAATGGGCCCCTTAATAAATTTCAAATTTTTAGAGCTTCAAAAGAAATAGGAAATCACACATTTGTGGGAAAAAACATTTGATTCTTAATAAATGGGCTTCTTGGTGTTTCAACTTTAGGGGGCTGATTTACAAAATTCACATGAAATGATCGGAGTTCGATCGAATACCAATCGTACGAATTTTTCGTGGAAATTGGATATGCAAATCTGGCCTTTTCGACCATCGAATATTTAATAGATCGAATGATCGGATATTCGATAATTCGACCATTCAATGATTGAAGGACTTAACATTTAAAAGTTATTCGACTGCCTACTTTGCCAGATTGAACCTACTGAATTGTAATAGAAGCCTATGGGAAGATGCCCATAGGCTTATGAGGCTAAGTCCTGCTTGAATACCATTCGTACGATCGGAGCGTTCGATCGTTCGAATCGTACAAATTTTTTGGATGCTCAAATGAAATTTCACAATTTATTTGTGAAATCGAACGATCGGTATCCGCTCTTACGAATTCATCAAAAAATTGTATATTTTGCAAAATGATAGCCTAATACAATTCGATAAGCATTCAATGGTCGAATTGCGAATTTGGTTGAATTTATTTTGGGGAATAATAGTAAATTTGCCCCTAGGTATTTTGCCTATTAATGTATGATTTAGTTTTATTGTGTACATTGTTACAAATGAAACATAGTAAATAAACACGTGTTCTATTTTTAAATTGAACATGTAAAAAAATGGGCAAGAGATATGAGAACAGTGTTAGTCATATTAAAGTACAAAATGGTTGGAAGTTGCTGTCATCAAATAATTACCACCTTTTGTCATAATACTATTAAATTTTTTCATAAGTTTAAATAGTTTTATATCGTTTTAAATCACATTAGATATTTAGATTTTGTACATCCTTAATCACTTAACTACACTTCTAAAAGTACCCTACGAATGATCAGTAAGTGTGTTCTGTGTAAACACACTTTTTTCTTTTTGTAATACATATATTTATTCTTATTTTCTATCTGTGTAGGATTAGGTTTAAAGGTTTACCTTACCAGCAAAACAGTGGAGCAGACTGACATTTTCTATTGCAAAACAATGGCTAAAGTTTTCAGTGCCAATGCAAAAGGGGTTGTTCTCCTTTGAGTTAACGTTTAGTATAATGTAGTGAGTTATATTCTGAGACAATTTGCAATTGGTTTTAATTTTTTATTGTTTGTGGTTTTATAGTTATTTAGCTTTTTGTTCAGCTGCTCTCTAGTCAGCAATTTGGTTTGTAGAGTACAAATTACCCTAGCAACCCTGCATTAATTTGAATAAGAAACTGTAATATGAATAGGAGAGGGACTGAATAGAATGATAAGTAATACAAAGTGGCAATAACAATACATTTGTAGCCTTACAGAGCATTTGTTTTTAGATGGTAACAGTGACCCATTTGAAAGCTGCAAAGAAACAGAAGAAAATTGCAAATCATTAAAAAACTATGAAAAATAAATAATGAAGACCAATTGAAAACTTTCTTAGAATTGGCCCTTCTACAATATACTAAAAGTGTTTTGTGTTCTTTACCTACTACTAATAATCTTTTCATTTTGGAACATGATCATTTTAATTTCTGCATGGATGCAGAAAAAACATTTGTAAAAATTGTAAATCCCCAAATTGGGCAAAATGCATATTTGTTCCAATTGTATGTATGCACCAAATTCCTGTTTTTGGTATTTGGGTAAACCTTACCTTTTTCAGATAGGATTCAGAGAACCCAGAAATTAATCTAAACCGTACCTTGTACATACAAATTCGGGTATGGAAAATGGGGAACAAATTTCCCTTAATGATGTGACCTAAAGTAACTTGGTATATTAAGGGTTTGGTTTAGGCTCAGTCAGGATCTTGAATTCATCTGAAAAAGGCCCAGCTTCCTGATGAAGGCTAGGTGTTTAGGAGCTGAAACGTTGAAATAAAAAACTCTTTATATATATCATACAAAAGTTAATAATTTATTGGATCAACGTTTCGGTCCTCACCATGGACCTTTATCAAGATGTGTTAACAAACAAGTGAATGCCATTTATAGACTCACCCACAAAACCACCATCACCAAACCACACCCATTATAACAGGGGTGTATCCTAATATATAAGTGAAAATTGAATTGATTGCTGTGTATTCTCCAAATCATTGTCCTGAAAGACAAATACAAAAAGTGCACAATATAGTATAAACGCACTTAAACATTGTGTATCAAATGTATATATAATACTAAATGATGATGCTAAAAACACTTAAAACACACACATTTAAAAAAATAACAATAATAATAAAGATTATCTGTTGCAGTAGACCCTAGGCAATATATTAAATGAGGGGTTAATGATTTTCACCTAATGTTTAAAAAGGGAGTAAAAGAGCAATATTCATTTAATCCACGTGGGGCAACAGTATCCAACGTCTTAATCCAATAAATTTCTTTTTGCAGTAACATGCGGTCCAGTGCTCGTTTAATAGAAGACCTATGGTCTCATATATATAGTAACAAAAAGTACTGCAGTCAAAAGGCTCAGTTGGAGTAAATGATTTTAATAAACAAAAGAAATTCCAATGTTTGGGTCACATCATAGTGATCTTCCTCAAGGAAAAAACAAACCATGTACACATATATACTTACAAATACTTTTCTTTTATTCTATGTTATATACATAGCTATAACTTTTCTCTGACTCTAGATTCCCTTCAATAAAATATCTGAATCAAGCATTTAACTATTTACTATATTTACTCAAATTTCATTCAAACTTTTTGTGATGTATTTAAGACTAATTTTAAATGATATTTAACATATCATGCTATTGAACTATCGCATACATAAAAGATAACATATTTTGGAGTTAATCTACAATTCAGCTCTGCACAGGTAGTATACAGAGAGTAATACGACATGTAAAATCAGCACTTAATAGAGGGAGAAACAGTATATGTGTTACATACATCTGTGATTTTATCAAGACCTTGGAAAGTACTTACTATTTGGACTAAATACAAATATGACAGACAATAAATGTATTGGGGGATGGAAGGGTGTAGAATAGGGATGAGCAAATTCACGAAATGGCCGCAAAAATTCACCTGGCGAAAATCCGCCTGACAAAAAAAAAAAAATGAGATGACGCGCCACATGCCTAAAACGATGTGGTAAATACAACACGAAAATGATATGCGCATCGTTTCGCGAATCTTTCACCAATTCGCAATTCAGTAGAAATTCGCTAATTTTTTGGTAAAGTGAATCTGGGTAGATTCGCCCATCACTAGTGTAGAATAAAACCCATAATTGAGCTGTTCTTTCTTAGAAAACATATTCTGCAAACTTTTAATAACTTGGACATTTCTTATCTTTCAACTCATGGTTCTTCAAATGTGAATTAAAGCATAAAACATAACAGGTAAGAACTGCTGTCTTTTCTATTTACTGAAGTTGACTTTGAGTGGTGACATTTACTTTTAGTTTTTGCCAAGCTTTTGTTCACCTTTAGCAATTAAATCAACTATTTTTCTAGAACAGTTAAAAGTGAAAAAGTTCCCCATCATTATTACAAGATGGGGAAACCATCCTTCCATATCCTTCTACCAACTTATTTTGCCTCCTAAGTTTTGATGGTTTCATATGAAACTTCAGTTATCATCTTTAGAAATTAAATGGAAGAGCCAAAATGCAGAATTAGTTTAAGTGCCCTGGGTCAATATTATAAATAGCAACCTATGTTTAATAAATTTATTTGGTTAATAACATCAGGATTCTGAGCAAACCTTTTTGTATTATTGTTGTTTGATTTGGGAAGGTTTTACAATTTCGGATCTTCCATTTTTCCAATTTAGATCACTTGGAAAAGAGACTCTGAAACTGTTCTAGTCCTAACACAGTAGATTATTAGTGAAAGCATAAAACGTTTCATTTTTCTACAAGTCACATTTCGGTGCTTCTAGATGATTGATGTACTTCTTCATATCCTGCTTAGTGAAGCAAAGCCTCTTTGACTAAATATCTGCAGATCCCTCCCAATATCTTTCATAGTAAAAAAAATAGTTTCCCTTGATTGTATATTCTAAATATTTTCTTGCTCCACCTTGTGTGATGTCATTAGAAAAATAAATTAATGCTATAAAAGTGAAGCTACATGTTCAGCTGGTGCTCAATGCCTTTCAACATCCACCAACATGGGGTATAAGATTGCCAGCCTATGGACCTTTTACATGGTGCTTTTGTATTCAAGTGCCTATGAAGTACAGACAGGTAATTATGTCTTAACCTCATATGTCCTTTTTATTCTGTCTGCTGCAGTTCTGAACATATCCCATCACTTTTTCAACCAGTGATGGAAGAGACAGAAAAAAGTTATCCAAAATCAGGTTATCAACAAATATACCAGCCACAGGAAAGGCATTTTGTTGGCAGTTAATTTATTTAGATTTTTTTTTAAATGTTAACTGTTTGTCTGGCAGTTTATTATTTCCTTCAACCTAAAATATAACCAAAATCACATAAAAAATTGTGAATTGTTTAAAATACCATGTCTCTATTATATTTAATTTGAAGTTGAAAAGCAAATACATTAGTTTTTTAATTGTTTACAATTTAGTAAAAATCTAGAGCATGTTTTCCTTTCTTTTTTAAAAATTCTGAGCTTTTATACATACAAAGTTTATTCTAGACATAGGGGCAAATTTACAAAATTCACGTGAATAGATCGAATCGATCGAATTCCGATCGTACGATTTTTTTCGGATATTCGAATATGCAAATTTAGCCACTTCGATCATCGAATACTCAAAATTCGAGCATCGAATACTCAAAATTCGAGCGTATCAAATAGATAGAATAGATCGAATGATCGAATATTCAATCATTCGACTATTCGATGATCGAAGGACTTTAACTTTAAAATTTTATGGGAATCCCCCCATAGGCTTCTTTTTCAAACACCTGCTCAAATACCATTGGTACAATTGAACACTTCGATCGTTCAAATCATACAAATTTTTCAAGCGCTCAAAGGAAATCGCCATTTTTGTGCTAATCAGCTCTCCTCTTGTCAAATCTATCCTCATATCATATCCAGTTCATTCTCTAATATATAGAGCACTGCTCTATAACTTATTTCCCAGTTTTTTTGAGTCTTCTTATTGTCTTTTTCTTACACGTATGTAAAACTTTATATAGGGTTATTAGCTGCACTGTAGATAATATAACACCCTTGCTTAAAAGGTGTGTAATATGACAGTAATTTAAGATTAATGATGGGCGAATTTATTTGCTTGCTGCGAATTCCTGCGATTCGCGAAACCCCGGAGAAATTTCACCCTGGCAAAAAATCACCGGTGTCTCATTTTGGACACGCACGCCTCTGTTTTTGGACGCCGGCATCTAGTTTTTTGTTAAAAACCGGGCGCGCGGCCAAAACAAGACAAGACAGCGTTTTGCTATTTTTTTGCCGTTTCACAAGTTTCTCTAGAAATTTGCAAAAAAATTGGGCGAAGCAAAATGCCGCCGATTCGTCCATCACTATTTAAGATATTTCATGTCATATGTAATATTTGCTCAATATTTCTTCTAGTTAAAATATAATTAGAATAGCAATACTTTTGTTATAGCCAGAATTACCTGGAAAAATCTAATTTTCCATTTGGTTATTGCTACTTTCCAGTAAAGCTCCAGTAGATTCCACTAGAAAAGACTAACTATTTATGTTTTTTTTTAATAGGCTTGTTACAAAATCACATTAATACAATATGCAGTACATGGGGCTACTACCATTATAAAACCTTTGACAATGAAATATACCAGTTCCAAGGTGATTGTACATACAATTTGGTCTCAGACTGTCAAGAATCCTATCAAGATTTTTCGGTGTACCTCAGACGTTCCATAGTCAGCGGGCAGCCTCGTATTCAAAAAATCATCATCAGCATAAATGATATGATAATCATACTGAAAGAAAAAGAAGTGATAGTGAATGACATAACGTAAGTGATTTCTTCTTGATAAATTAATTTTGATGTTATAGATTGCACTTTAGGCCTTAAGTAATTTTACAGTTTTTTTTTCGAAATTTGTATCCGTGATGTAACTTGTAATAATTTACCTACTTTATATATGTTTTCTGTTTCTATTTTAGTGTCAAGGTACCTTACTATAATAATGGAATTCTCATCTACCATAATGCAGTCTATACAATTGTGCAAAGCAAAGTGGGTCTCAATGTCTTTTTTAACCAAGAAGATGCTATTATGGTAAGCAACTATTGTCACATATTTGCTTAATACATATAGTATGTATAGCATAAAAATCTTTCCAGATAACAACAGTGTACTATGAGATAAAGCAAAATCAAAACACACAGACATAAAATAGGGTATAAACATTTGTAGGTTTTTAGCATTATTGTTCCTCATGTATTTACATGTTTTTCAATTTTTTCTAATTTATTTGTGAATCTATTCAAATCCCATTTTTTTGTAAAGTTCTAATCTAATAAATCCACGATTTCATCGTTGTTTTATACTAACCATAAAGAACACACTTAACAAATAATGCTTTGTTTTGTATTATACAGCTTGAGCTAGATCCCAAATATAAAAACAATACATGTGGTTTATGTGGAGATTATAATGGAATTTCCAGATATGACCAATATGTAATTCTAAAAGGTATGTATACTTACATGTGCAATGTAACAGCTGAACATAGATTGATAGAATCCAATGGTTTTGTGACTGACAGCTCTTGTGGTGAATTATATGGCTAATATATTATCCTGAACTGAGTACCAAAAAGATACTAAGGGGCAAATTCACTAAGATCCATAAATTCGCTAGCGTTAGCTTCGCTAGCGTCAGCTTCGCTAGCGTTCGGCGCACTTCAACAGGCGAATTTTCGCCAGCGTTATGCAAATTCACTAAAGTGCGAAGTTACGCTAAGGTTGGCGAACGGTATCGTAGTTGTGCTAGTGTTACTTCGCTAGGCAGAGCGATGTTACGCTAGCAAAGCCAAAAATGCATACAGCAGGAACTGTAAGTTATAATAGAAGTATATGTTACAGCAACTACCTGTAACCTTTAATAAATTAAATAAAGTTGTCCTATTGCCCTACATGTGCCACCTGTGTAATTGTGTTGCCATATGTTAGGAAATGTAGGGAGGAAGGAGGGTAACCCCCCCCCAAAAAAAATTTCGATCTTTTTTAGACTATCACAATCCTATGCTAAAATATGTCAGCGTTTTTTTGGGACTTAGAAAAAGTGTAACATTTTGTTTTCAGCCTCCTATCTATTGTATTGCACTTCACCTGGTCTGACCAGGCGAAGTAATGTCTGTCAGTGCTAACATGCAAGTCTATCTACTTCACTAGCGTAAATTCTTAAAGACGTCACGCTGGCGAATTAGCACTAGCGTTAGACGCTTCACGCTTTAGTGAATTTGCCCCTTTGGGGCAGCTTTATCAGTTAATCCAACCATGTTTGGTCAAATGATTGGTCATTGAATGCAATCG
This sequence comes from Xenopus borealis, assembly GCA_024363595.1. Classification (NCBI taxonomy): domain Eukaryota; kingdom Metazoa; phylum Chordata; class Amphibia; order Anura; family Pipidae; genus Xenopus; species Xenopus borealis. The sequence goes on along the minus strand of CM044437.1, from coordinate 18,002,285 downwards.
ATTTGTATGCAGGCAATTTCCACCTAAAACCCAGCAAGTTTTTTTTTGTCAAAACTGATTGTAGAAAAACATGCTTGGTTTTCTAAAAAAAAAATGGCAGCAAGTCAGTAATGAAGAATGCAGAGGTATTGCTAGAAATTAAATTTTTACTTTACTTAATTATTACTCAACTGAAAGAATTTTTTTTTTAAATGTACATTTATCACAGCATATATTGCCTGATAAATTTTTCAGGATGTTTTTGATTGCTTGACTCTGTGCATAAGGGTGTTAGAGTTCAGACACCATGCTGAGCTCGTAACAACACACTGAATTGTTAAACTTAACCAGCACTGTGTTAACTGAGTTCTAAGGAATTGTTATAAAGCAAAAAAAATTGTTTTAATTTTTTTCTAAAGAGATGTGAACTTCCTTTAACTCTATTGCAACTTTTCTAATGTTAAATATAACAATTATAGTTCTGTTTTTGTCTAAAATAACTTCTTGGTTTATAACCCAAGTATCTCCTTTTCTTTAAAAAAGAAAGATTGTCTCTAAGATCTTAACATACAATAATGGCACAGTCAGGTAAAGAAATCTAAAATATTTTAATATTCATGCAAACACTGTTTTTTTTCTTTGCTCATCTAAATTTTCTATAGATATAACATTGTATCCTATCGAATTTGGAAATTTGCCAGTAATACAAAACACAGATGAGGAATGTTGGAGTGAGGAGCCACAAGATACATCCCATTGCTCTCAGTATGTAAGTAATTTTATACTAAAGGATCATATCTTGGCATGGTGCCGGCACCCTTTCCGACCTTCCACTAACCATTCAGATAAAATAAAGCAGCAAAGAGAAAAAATCAGCCAATTTCCTGCCCATCACAGCAATTGTGTGAAAGTATGCCCAACAAATTCTACTGTGAAGCTCACAGTGATATTGTCAGATCAGCAAAACATGCAGAGATATTATTGTCAACCGACAGAAATCTTTTAACCTGGCCGACTGTCCAAACCACCAATCTCCCTGGGATGAAAAATGGAGGACTCTCGATACATGGTCCAAATATCCACGATTTGTACAATCGGATCTTTGCGTCTATGGCCAGCTTAAGACTGTCTAATGCTTGCTAATGCTGTGTTGCTTGGCCATACACAGGCCAATGAAAGATGCTGACAAAGGGGCAAATTCACCTTACAGCCATCGCAAGACTTCGCCAGGCAAAAATTTGCTCAGACAACACTAATTCAGTATAGAGCAAAGTTGCGTATAGGGCACCAAATACTGGCAAATTTTCTCTACCATTACTTTGGCAGAGTGAGCAAACCAAGCAGTACTAGTGTTCAATTCAGCCTAGTGCAACTTAACTAGAGATCTTGTGCTCAGACTAATTTGCATAGGGCGGGCAATTTAAAGTGGAATGCAGCTATTTGTGTTACATGGTGTATATAATACATTACATTTAAACTGATAACTAGACATGTGAAGGGGACCTTAATAAAGTCAATAGAGTTGTTTTAATGCCCTACACATAATCTCACAGTTAAATAATGTGCTATATGGTAGAAAATGTATGGGGGAAAAACGGATGCCAGAAAACATTTTTTATGCCGTTTGCAGCCTAACACCCTGGATAAATTGAAAATACGCCAGCGGTTTTTGTACTTATTACTATCTATACTAGTATATATACTAGTACTATATATATATATATATATATATATATATATATACAAACTATATCCAGTGTATGCACTCTTACCGGGCTTGTTCAAATTCGGGTGCGTGGGTCAATGTCTTGAGTATATTTTGTAAAAGGACTCGCACTCCAGATTTTCGTGAAAAATCGTGTTGTTTATTCCTTATGCATTAAGGAATAAACAAAACGATTTTTCACGAAAATCTGGAATGCGAGTCCTTTTACAGTCAAAAGTATGATGTAAGTAACTGAAGATTGAGGATGTTCTACTGTATGCACTCCAATGCACTTTGCCAGGTCAGAGCTGGGGAAGGCAAGTCTGGGGAAAGAGGTAACTTTCAGTAAAATCCACATCTAAGTGGATTTGCGGAGTTACATCCATTCGCCAGAGTGAAAATTCGCCTGGCATTAGCATGTGCAGCGACGCTAGCGTACATCTCCTTCGCTAGCGAAGGGGCACCTACACTCATTAGTAAATTGACGAAATGATGCCACTCTGGCGTATTTTCGCTAGCGTTAGTCACTTCACCCTTTAGTGAATCTGCCCCAGAGTTGGCAGCTCATTGGCCAGTATATAAGGCCCTCCGATGGGCTTTCCCAACCAATGTTTGTCAGAAAATTGACCAGTAGTGATAGGCAATTTGCAGCATGTTCCCGTAATTCACGCGCAAATGTTTTTGGACACGTGCGTCCGTTTTTGGTCACTTTGCTGGCATTGAAAAAACTTACGCCGGTGTCCTTTTTTTCTAATGCTGACATTGGGGGCCGGCGTCCAAAAACAGACGCCGGCATCCAAAACAAGATGAGGCAGTGTTTCGGGGAATTTTTCTCCATTTCGCTAATTTTTCTAGAAATTCACGAACAATCCGGCAAAGCAAAACGCAGCAGATTCCCTTCACTATTGACCAGATATCTATTGTGTAGGTTTAAATATCCCATTTAAAAATCCCATCTGATCCAACTACTTGCATTACTTGCCTTGTAATCTGATCATTGGGCCCTAGGGCACACAATTGAATCAGCTCAATATTGCCCACTCAAGGTGGGCATAATGAGGTAAGATCTGCTTGTTTGGCAAACTCAAAAAATGAGTGGATCTGCCCATGTGTGGAACCTTAAGAAGTACAGTATCCTGCAATATCTACAATCTTCTTTCATTTACAAATTAGCCATCCAAGCAAAAAATAGAAAGCATAATACAATGGTGAAACATAATTAATTCTAGAGTGTGAACAAAAAGACTGCAATGTGAGTTGCTTTCTAACACATACGTGTACCCCTCCAAACTAAGCCACCTACTTCCTAATTATGTATATTTTAAAAGAAAGGAATGATTTATCATTAATAATAATAATAATAATAACATTAAAAAGTCATGTCAGAACAACTCATTTATTTAACTGGCAAATGAAAGAGCTAACAATTTTCAGAATGGAAACAGATACAGATTAATGTTAATTTATTGATGCTTCATTCCCTAGATCCCAGTATGTATACAGCACCTGAACAATCCTGCATTTTCCAACTGCAGCAACACCCTCCTGAATCTAAAACCCTATATCCAAGCCTGCATGCTGGACATGTGCTCCTGTGGCCAAAACCAAGACTCCTTCTGTCTCTGCAGCACAATAACCGAATATTCCAAACAATGTGCACATTCTGGGGGGCATCCTAATGACTGGAGAACTGACAACTTTTGTTGTAAGCAACTTGAATTTAATTTATTATAGAAATATGAGACAGGGTTTATCACTGTATTATTTATTATTTACTGAAGTCAAGTTAAGCTGGAATGCACAATATTTATCAAGTTCAAAAAAAGCGACAAATTTAAATATAAAACTTTGGTATTTTGTAAAACTCAATGGGAACTTTCTTTGGAAAATTCAAAGTGTTTTTTTTTTTAATGCAGGTTTTTTTTTAAATGTTTTGATCCATTGAAGATTCCCAATTTTCTTTTTCACTGTAATACTAAAAGAGTATCTTGTACTTGAGGATAGCTAAACTGTATTAATTTACGTTGGTGGCAAAACAATCCCATTGTGTTTATTTTATGTTTAAATTATTTTTAGCAGACTTAAGTTACAGAGCACCAAATTAATAAAAGATCCTTTATGTGAAAAACCCTATTCCAAGCATTTTGCCATTGTTTGATGCCTATGCCAATTTTAGGAGGGTTTAAATTGTACACAATGAGTTATTAAAAAATATTTTTTTTTTTTTTGGTGGACAGTATTATTGTTCTTGTTCACAGTTACAGAAATTTGATTCTTTCAAATTGTTCACAGACAGGACATGTCCTGAGAGCATGATTTATAAAGAAAGTGGTTCAATGTGCATTAACTCCTGCTCTCATCTGGAAATTCAAACCCCTTGTGAGGAACATTATATGAATGGCTGTTTTTGTCCTGAAGGTAAGTGAACAGTTTGAAAATAGACATGGCACGAGTGGTGGTCTAATAGAATTCCACTTTACCAGTTAGTATCTGTTTATTTTGCAGGCACTGTACAGGATGATCATAACTGGAGGGGCTGTGTGCCAGTGGCTAAATGCTATTGCAAATATGCAGGATCATTGTATTCCCCAGGGCAAATAATGGAAAATGACTGTGAAAAATGGTATGACCTGATATCTTTTATTATAAACAATAATTCAACAATGATATACATATATCACTTTTCTAAAACTTACTTTTAAGTAGAAATATTGCAACTGGAGACTCTCCTTCCTAACATTTATTCTGCTTTTCTGCGACTAAAAACATACCATGTGTCTCTGGCATATGCCTCCTCTCCTGTAACCTTAATGTCTTATCATTGAAATCCTATACAAAATTGTTTTCCTTTATTACAGTACATGTATATCAGGAAGATGGAACTGCACAGAGGTTCCATGTCCTGGAGTTTGTGCCATTGAGGGAGGTGCTTATTTTACTACATTTGATGAGAAAAAGTACACTTTTCACGGGAACTGCTACTATGTGCTGTCCCAGGCAAGATTTATTTGTAGTACTATGTACCTTTAACTTTTGGATTATTTTCAACTATCATAGCTACACTTTATGATAATAATAAAAATATATTATAGGCTATTCTATGCTGTAATGGAAACTGTGGCTCCTAGCATCAACACTGTAGAAAATAAGTACCATAATTGCTTTGTTTGAACATGCAATTTAATATAGAGTGATGCAAATTTTGCTTGCAGTTTTATACCCTTAATCTTGTTCTTGGGAACATGTCTCACAAGCCAGACCTCTCACACCAAAAATGAGCCCAGTGTAGTGCAACACTCTAGAATCCTCAAGGCCATTAAGTAGTAGGTATTACACAAGAATTTACCTTATATGTAAACGTTATCATACATTTTTACATATATTTGTGTTACTGGTAGAAATATTTCTACTAAACATATACAGTAAAGCAACACATCAACATGAAAAGCCTTTTCTTTTATGCAGTGATCATTGTTATGTTTCTATTCCCTCAGACTTTTCAATTAATAAAGAAATAAGTGTGAGGAGAAACCATAATCTGGATAAATAAACATGTAGCTAAGGATGGAGCAAACTATTTTTTTCCATCATATGGTGGGACATGTTAAGCTAAATAAAGTTTGCTTAATTGGTACTTCTAGTTATGTAGCAAAATAAAATGCTTGTGTTTTTGAGTATGTGCAGCTGTTATGTTACCTGACACAATATTATTGTCTTGTTTTAGGGTAGCGACCATGTTATCTTAGGAGAAATGACTCCTTGCAGTTCAAATGAAAGAGACACCTGTCTTAAAACTGTTAAGCTTCTTACTGACAATAAGCTTACTGTGAGTACAATTGTAACAGCACATGGAGAACAATATTACTGTTTATTTCTTGGTGATCAT
>CM044437.1:17963632-17992705 GCA_024363595.1 Xenopus borealis | reverse complement strand
TTCAGTGATACTATTGGTGGAAAATGTGGCTAAAAACAAATATACAGGAAAAACCTGTTAAAAAAATCAACAGTCTAAGGCAATATTGATGTTAAACACAGAGGCTCATGTGGAGACGAAAGAAAATAAACAATAGTTATAAGAAATTCTAAATGAAGCATCCCAAGGGTAAAGTCTCATTTAGACCACGTGGGGTCACTGTGTCCAATCTGTAAATCCATTTTGACTCCCTTCTAAGGAGTGCTTGGTCTCTGTTGCCTCCTCTTGCCAGTGGGGGTTGAAAGTCAATTGCCATGCACCTAAAAGTGGGTAATGTGTGTCCTTTCGCTAGATAGTGTCTAGCAACCGGTTGTAGGGCCTTACCCTCTCTGAGTGCTTTACTGATGGCCGATCAGAGCACTCAGAGAAGGTAAGGCCCTACAACCAGGAATGTTTCCAGTGAGCCTGGGTACACCAAGGCCCAGTAAAGCCAAGTTTACACTAGAGGGACCTGAACCTCTAGTTTTTAAGGGACCATGTGAATGAGTAGCGGGAATATAATTGTTATACTGTAGTACTCTCTAGGAGAGTAAGACAGTGAAGGAAGATAGAAAGAGCAGTTTTGTGTTCCCTCAAGGAGGTGTAGCAGAAAGCAGTTTCCCTGGGCTATATTACCTACAGTGAAGGGACCACAGTGGATAGGGTGTCAGGCTTTAGGTTCCCCTCTCTGTATACTCCACTAGGTGAGATCCAGACCATGTGTGAGGCATTTCTGCCTAGAGGGAGATTGTAATGCCTTGACTACATCCTCAAGGCAAGGAATGCACCCATATTTACCTCTGATATGCTGTCTGAGCCGTGTGCCTACATATTCTGCAAATTCCTCTGTACAGATATAAGTACCATGTGAATCATTTGTATCTGACAAAGTTATTTTGTTCTGTTTGATTTGCAAGAACCTCTTGGTAACCCATTTCTTTATTGGTTAAAGCACAGTATCCTGTGGGAGTTGTACTTGCCATACACTGCACCTTCAATAATTCCCTTTTGCGGAAAAAAAAAACAGCTGTATGGGACCCTATACACCAACAACAAAAGTAAATGTGGTAGGGCAGAGCATTTACATGATGTCTTTCAGATTTAATAGATGTAATACTACTCATAATTTTCTAATATAGATAATAATTTGCACTACTACTAACCCATTTAATAGATCTAATGGAAATAAAAGAACTGAGAGGCACTCCAGGAAGCATTACATGTTGTACCTAACATTTTTTAACTTCTAACATTAAACCTCACAAGAAAATCGGTTATATGTCATAATGTCTCCTGCTACCTGACCCCTCTGTCATTCTATGGATCATTCATCCCTGAGCACTGCACTATAAGTATAGGCGTCTCATTACCAGTGTCATGATAAATAAGATTATCATGATGTAAATATCAACCTGCACTTTTCCCAGGGAAATGTCCCAGGAGAGAAAGTTAAAGTTCATGCAGAAGATTTACACCACAAATGTAAATATCCATGCTGTGACAATAAGCTCCTGTGTGTCTTTACCATCAAGATTTCTATATGCTTCAGAAATGTTTCTTAGTCTTATACCCTTGGAAAAGTCATACTTAATATGCTTTTCTTGTTTTTTTCCCAGTTTATACAACCAGTATACCATTTTGTCCTCAAAGCTTCTCCCTTGGACATGTTTTGTCAAAGTATGGGTGTGAAATTGGCAAATATTTATAAAAACTATAACTTTTAGAAATAGTCAAATATATATGTGAATGTTTTCCCTGCTTTTCAGTTTAAATGTGGGCCCTTATATTACACATTGTAATAGGGATTTTTTTTTTATTGTTTCATATTATTTGTCTCTTTGTTTTAAATATTGATTCTCTTAGATAAATATGCTGAATATTGGTGTTCATTACTGGAAAATGCCAACACCCCTTTTTCCAACTGTCATCCAATTGTAGAACCATCAGAATATGCAAAGGTAATTATACAGGAAATACCAAGAGTGCATGAACACTATGGCAACCTTCTGCAACATTTGTACCTTTTTGGTGTCACACATTCTGATACTTGAAATAAGAGAAAAAACTTTTTTAAATGCAGCCTTTAAGAGTAAATCCTTTTCTAATCATGGTGCTTCTCTTTTGCAGCTTAAACTTAATTTCTGTTTATTTGCATTTTTAGACTGCTAGTACCAGGTTGTTAGCACCAGGATCAGCATCCCTAAGGGTAACTGAATCCAGGAAGTGAATTTAAAATGCATAGACAGAATAGCTAAAACCTGCCTAGAAGTATAAAACTGCTAATATATCAAAAACTAATAAAAATTGTAAAGGAATGTAAATAATATTGCTTTAAAAAGTTTATAGCAATTAATTTCTTCCCCTTTATGGAATACTTGGGTAACCAAAACTTAATATAAATGTAGAAAGCAAATTGCAAAGAAGCATTATTTGGGCCACAGTATTGTTTTTTTATTACTGCCAACTCAGGGTAGTTCCTCCCGCACACAGCTACAGAACATTACTGTAAATTTAGGGCATGAATCTCTTTCAGAATTTTTAATTTAATAAAAAATTTAAAACCCACTCTTTAACATTCCAACATTTTCAAATCTGATTTGTGTGACTGTTCAGCATAAAGTTAATTTCAATGGATAATAGAAAAATGCTTCAGAGTTATATAAAGCTATGCATATCACCCTTATTTGCAACAGAGATGCCGATACCATACTTGTAACTGTAAGAAGAGTGAGATCTGCATGTGCGCTGCTTTGTCCTCATATGTCACAGCTTGTGCAATTAAAGGAATTATTTTGAGGGACTGGCGAAAAGGCATTTGTGGTAAATATACATATTTTACACCCTGTGAATATTTTCTACTATATACATCCAATATAAGTTGGTCTGGCTTTAAATTGAATCTAAATTGAGAAGAACAATTATTTCTGTGTCTTTTTATTCCTCTTCCAGATAAATACATCACGGCTTGCACACCATCACAGATCTACCTCTATAGCCTTTCAACATGCCCGTTAACCTGCCATTCCCTGACAGATGGAGAGAAAGAATGTGTTCCAAAATCACTTCCTATTGATGGTTGTGGTTGCAAAGATGGAGAGTTCCTGAATGAGGATGACCAATGTGTGCACATATCTCAGTGCTCATGCTACTACAGTGGCACTTACCTTAAGCCCCTTGAAATTATCTACAAGCAAAATGAACGTTGGTAAGTTTCAATAAAGCCTTCAGCTACCTTGTTATGTATACTGCAACAAAATAAAACATTGCATGTTGTGGGATAAGTTTGTGAGCAAAAGTAAATTAATTAACAGGAAATATAATCTGTCTCTATGAGTCGTCTTCATTATAAAACAATCTTTTGCCACGTATAGAGAGAAATGATTGGTCCTAATGAAAAGCTTCAATAACTGTAATCTGATTTTTTATTTATTTCATAACATTTTAATGTTGATTTAGCTAATCTACTGGTATTCTGCTTGATTGGTCTCTCAATACTAGCATGGGGTTTCTTTGGGTGGTCCAAAAATTAAGTGCAGTGGTGTAACTAGATATTACTGGGCCCCACAGCCAATTATTTTTCAGGCCCCAAAATGTTTAGAAGTTGACCTGTTTTACCAATATTTATTGAAATTGTATATAAATTAGGACCTAATGCCCCCCCCCCCTGTAGCTGCAGAGTCCTCTGCTTCCTCTGTAGTGTGTGAATGGATTAGAACTTTAGATGGTGAGATCTTCCAGGACTATAATCACTGCAAATGTTGGCAATATATATACAACCTGGATTTATTATACAGTGACATATATGTACACCATATAAAATATCAGTTAGATGGAAACAAATTTGTAAAAAAACATGTGTGTAATTTGACTTACATAGATGATATTGAGCATATCTAATCCTTTGATGCAATCATTGATATAATTAATGAGGTCAACTACTATCAGTGCATTGATATATACAGGAAACATATATGCACAATATAAATATTTATTTACTTTCTTTTTTTAGCATTTGCCATGATGGAAAGCTTGACTGCAACAGCAACTTTGAAAAAAGTAAGAAAATATACCAAATTAATTTACACAGAAAGGTAACATAAAAAGAAAATATGACTCAGAAAGGGGCTGCTTTACTAACATCTGCCAAATTCTTTTTCTCATAATCATATTTTTTCTCTAAAAATTTGTTTTTTTATTTCTCTAGAAATTTGAGATTTTTCCAGTGGAAAAATAACTAAAAACTCTAATACAAAAACTTCTAGTAAAAGCAGTCGAGATGATACTATTAGATCTTTTTTTAGCCATTCAGACTTCTTGCAGTTTTGGGATTTTATTCCACTAGTAATTTTCAGAAAAACATTTTTAGATATTCATACTTTTTTCAGATCATTCAGCATTTTTATCTTTTCATATTTTTGATATTCAGATTTTTAATAACTTTCATGGCAATCGTGATTTTAGAGAAGTATGGGGAAATGTAATAAAAATCTGTAATGGAAAAACAATTCACAATGCGTCAAAAGTTATGACTTCGAGCAAACAAATTTTGCTTTGCATGAAGTTAATATAGCTTGCGAACCCAGAAACTGTTTAGCAACCACTCCAACAGTGGAAGAGAGTTTGCAAATTTTATAGTTTGTGTCATTATGCATTAAATATAATACAACTTCTGACTGAAAAGGTTATGCTTGCTCCAAAAGATTATAACACCTTCATAATCTTTTACATTGAGAGATGTAAATTTTTATTGTTATTGGTATGAATTGTTTTTCTCTTTAACAATGTTAGATGTTAGATTCCCCCAATAGGGTTTATTTGGGTTTTCAAAAAGCTCTAATACCATTAAAATTCAACCTGTAATAAATGGTCATCTTAATGTATTCTAAGACCTACAAAATCACACATAATCTGCTATTACGCTGCTGCAGAACACAACAGTATAACTTTTGGGTAAAGTGTCCCTGCGTCTCCTGGTTCATCATATGATTAAAATATCACATGTTCAAATGCTAATCAGATTGTTTTCCAAAGGCACAGATCCTGCTAGTAGAATAGGATGACCTTGGGAAGCTGATGGATACAAGTAGAATATCTTAAAGGGTAGCCTAAACTTTAATGCCTTTAGAACACTGACTTTAGCAGCCTTTTGAGCACTTCTCACTGTATGCAAATAGTGGGTATATTTCTAGTGTTTTGTGATATAAATTAAGAAATACCCTTTCACAATTCCACAATTTGTGCAGTGTTTAATGTTTTAACATATCTAGATAAAACAAAATCTTATACACTGTCTCTCCACAGATTGCCACCAAGGAAAAATATACCTGAACTGCTCTAGTACTGATGCATCAACAACAAACCGTGTATTGCCTAGGACCTGCCAAACTCTAAGTATTGATTATGTATGTTTAACGTTTTGTCTTATTAGGTTTCAGATAACTCAATATCTCTGCATTGAATCTAGATTAATGTATGGTTATGCACTTGGGATTTAAAAAAATGTGGGTTACTTATAACCTTAATTGAATTAAGAAAGGTAAAGTGTATCTGTATTCATCAATTCCAGTCAGCAACTATTAGGACCAGCAAGGTATTGCTAATAATGTTAATAAATGTTCTTTATTTTGTCTACTAGCAGTGTAATCATGTATGAATGTAAAATGTCTTTGCTATGATGGAACATATTTTAGCTTTAGCCCAGTCTTTGCCATCCAACATTAATTTAGATTAAACTTTGTTAAAAGTACACTGTCACAGGTAAACAGTTTTTTCAAATTGCATCAATTAATAATGCTGCTCCAGCAGACGTCTGCAATGAGATCCATTTTTCAAAAAAGCAAACACATTATTTTGTATTTAATTTTGAAATCAGACATGGGGCTAGACATGTCAGTTTCCCATGTGTCCACAGTCATGCTTTCATAAACTTCGGTCACTCTTTTTACTGCAAATTGGAGTGATATCACCCCTAGCATTCCCATCCTGCATCCTAACAATAGAACAATGTAAAGGTAAATCGATAACAACTCCCTGACACAAGATAACAGCAACCCAGTAGACATGAGAACAGCACTCAATAGAAATAGTCCCACTGTGACTCCCCCACCCACATTAGCTTGTTTGTAAACAATTCCATCATGAAGTGCTGGCTCTTTCTGAAAGCAAAGGACCAGGCAAAATGACCATAGAAAGCTGCTTACACACCAATATTACAATTTAAAAAATTACACTTGTGGGTTCAGGAATGAATATGTATACAGTTGCATATATTATGCAATCATTTGCAGTGTAAACAGTGTAATTTAGAAATAAAAATTGTACCAAAATAATTACAACAGAATCACTTTAAAGGGATACTGTCATGGGAAAACATGTCATCTGACTTGTGCTCTGATACATTTCAGTCACTCTTTACTGCTGTACTGCAAGTTGGAGTGATATCACCCCCTTCCCCACAGTAGCCTAACAAAAGAAAAATGGGAAGGTAACCAGATAGCAAATCCCTAACACAAGATAACAGTTCCTTGGTAGATCTAAGAACAGCACTCAATAGTAAAAGCCAAGTCCCACTGAGACCGATTCAGTTACATTAAGTAGGAGAAATAGCAGCATGCCAGAAAGTAGTTCCATCCTAGGTGCAAATTCGCTAAAGCGCAAAGCGTCTAACGCTAGCGCTAATTCGCCAGCGTGACGTCAATTTGCAACTTCGCTGATTCACTAACAGTGTCCCTGATGATAATTCGCCAGCAAAGTAGATAGACTTGCATAACTTTGCACCCTTACGCCAGGCGAAGTTGCGCACTGACGAAGGGACATAACTACACTAATTCACTAAGATGAACATTTTTCTGAATGTTACCTCTTATGCCAGACGTTACTTCTGCTGGAACAGCACTATTAACTGATGTGTTTTTAAAAAAAAAAAACTTTTCCCATGACAGTATCCCTTTAAGGTACACCCTGTCTACATGTCGACATGTCCCCACGATGTTGAAGCAGATTCACTATAGAAATTGGTTTAGTCAGCACTAATATCCTCCTAATTTCCTCGGTTAGCGGTGCACGTTCCACAATTCCCACTATTATCTTGTTTCTTCAGTTTCAATGCAAAAGAACAGCACCTTTAGGAGATTTTCTTAAAAAGCCTTTATTTGAACAATGGCTCTGACCCAGATGCAACGTTTCAGACCAGCATCAGTCTTTTGTCGAGCTTGACAAAAGACTGATGCTGGTCTGAAACGTTGCATCTGGGTCAGAGCCGTTGTTCAAATAAAGGCTTTTTAAGAAAATCTCCTAAAGGTGCTGTTCTTTTGCATTGAAACTGCAGATTCACTATGGATTCACTATGTCGCTAGTGAAGATTTGGCTGAAATTCAATCTGCAAAGACATCGGCACTTCACTAACAGGTGCAGACAACAATTCACTAGTGAAAGAGACAATCACTGGAGTTCATTCACAGGTGACTTTTCGCTTTGGCGAGCGTTTGTTACTCCGCAAATTTTGGAAAGTGTGAATTTTATTGAACATTACCTCTTTCGCCAGAGTTGACTTCGTCATCTCAGAACAGGCGAGTTATAGTTATATCATATCCTGTCTGCCGGTAATGCATTGCAGTTGTAGAAATGCTGGCAACTTTTCCTTTTTCTAAGCAGGATTGTCTACAGCAGTCCTAACACACTTTTTTGCGTTAACATTTTTCTACAGACATTTGAGGGCCATTGAACATTCATTTTACAGTGGGCTCATGTGTAGGGCATTAGAGGATCTCTTTCGTCTTTATTCAGGTTCCTTGGACATTTGTAATAAAAAGAGGTCTCTTCAAGCATTTACACCATCTCTAATAAAGACATCCATAGAACTTTAATGTGCCTATTCAAATTGATCACTAGGGACTTTTCTTACGCATAAACATACGTTTGCAAATCTTGACTATGAAATGCATGCAAGTGAAAAGTCGCCCAGGAGGCAACTTTGCATTTTAATGAGTTAGCATTATGGAACAAATTTTCATCTGGCTAAATGTGCGAAACGGTCACTGGTGACAACAGGCTCTTTAGTGAATCTGCCCCATTGACTGGATATCATGCTTGAGGGGAAACTTTTTCAAAATAGCAATTTGATAGAGACAGTCTTCTCTATCAATTTCAAAAATCAAAAGAGGACTCAAGAAGCTGATTATTCAAAAATGCTTCCCTGATAAGGTCTCTGTGTTGTTTTATATGATGCCACTCCAAATTGCATTTAATGAATGCCACTATGTTGTTTTTTGTTTCTTTATAGTTCCAGGATGAGTGTATCTCAGGGTGTGTATGTCCTGAGGGCCTTCTGGATGATGGAAAAGGCAATTGTGTTGAAGAACAAAAATGTCCTTGTGTTCATAACAAACAGTTTATACCTCATGGGTCTCAGATTAAGGTGGAATGTAATACATGGTGAGATAATTAGGGTTTAAGAATGTTTATGCCATAGTAAAAGGATGTTAATGTTTACCTTACTGTACCTTAATGTTTACTTTGCTGTCAACCTGTGATGCATGAATTTTATCAAAGAAACAAGCACATTTGCACATGACAAAAGATGTTTTATGTCATGTATTTCCAAAACGAGTTGCTTTTCAAAACGGATATACTGTACAGGTTTTTTTTAAAGATTATATCATTATACTTTTTATGTACAAATAGAATTTTAATCTTAGTAAAATACAATTTGGTGTTTTAATTTGTCTGCTCAGGTGATTATTGCATGAACTAATGGGATAATATGGTTACACACCCAACATTTAAAAAATAACTCCTGTTTTTAAATACAGCAATGAATAAAACTGGTAAACTGTGGTTTGTTCCACTTCAGTAATAACAAAGTCCTTCCCAATATAAATCATCTTTTGAATCAAATACAACAGCTGATAAGAATTGCTCTTTGTAAAGAAAAATAATAAGACCATGACTTTGAGCATTATTTATTTAATTCATTTTTAGTTTATGCAAGAGAGGCCAGTGGATCTGCACTGAATTTGCTTGCTATGGAACTTGTACAGCCTATGCAAATGGTCATTACATCACCTTTGATGGAAAGCTATATGATTTTCAGGGAAACTGTGAATACGTTGTGGCCCAGGTAGGATTGTGCTTGTTAGATTTCTAGAGGCTTTTGCTTTAACTGTATTTGCAGACAGCTGAAAACTAATTTGAACACTTTGTTTAGCAATCAAATGATTTACCACAATCTCTATACTAATTTGAGTATTTAGAAACATATATCATATATATATATATATATATATATATATATATATACAGTATATACACGAATATTGGAACCAGCACACATACGGTTGTGCCAGTTCCAAGATTCATGTGTATATACAAGTTATAACTGTGCACCCCAAATATACTGTATGTGTTAAATAGATTTCAATGTGGTCAATATCCTGGCCATTAACTCTTCGGAAATCCTCCCTATATTTTCTCCAATTGGGAGCAAGCTACATTAAAGTAAAGCATTGCAATATCTGAGCAGCTGGAGGAGGGAAGGGAATGCAAGATAACATCTGTCTTGTTAAGCTGACATTTTAGTCACTTTTGTAGCTCACTGTAAAAGCTGGTTGTGGTGCAAAGGTCACTACTAGATTGCTTTTGTAATATTTACATAGCAATAACAAATGTTACTAATTGAAACACTTACAGCAATCCAAGCCAGGGTTTCAACTGTAACTCTCTGGCTTCTGCCAGACTTCAGCCTTAGTGTAAGCTATTCTCTTATACTTTTTTGTTTCTTTCAGTTCCACAATGAACTGCAAAATAAAAAATGTTTTCTATTTAATTTCAGTGACTGGCAAAATCCCTAGGTGCTAATATGGGCTATTTTCTTCTTGTTCTTGTTCCTCACATTAAAAGATGCTAGCCTGGCCATGGTCTATGGATAAACCAAATCCCCAATTTATTAAAAGATTCAATAAGGCAGGCAGGTGGATCAAACAAAAAGCAAAAACAGAGTTTGGTGAAGAAAACTCAGCATCATTTTCCTATTTTGGCTAATAACCACATCACAGAAGAACTTGGTTATTTCAAAGTTTAATTATTTATGGATTCATGTAACTATTCATAATTCAATTAATTCATTTAGGTTTAATATGCTTGTTCCAGTGTAAACAGTGTAGAAAAAAGTCATCTGTTATATTTTAAAATGGCGATGTATTTTTTTTTGTATTATTATGTGTTAAAAAAAAATTTCAGGAAGTAGTATATATATAAATATAAACTACAGTACATCCTGAAAAAATCAGCATTCACGAAAAAATCTTGTTATAAACACCTGGGTACAGGCTTAAATTTTTTTTAACACATAATAATACAAAAAAACGAAATTTCGGAATGTGGGAACATGTCTAATTATAACAATCCTTGCTCACAACGAGGTTCTATGTGGTTTTTGGATCTGTAATTTATATACACATGGAGGCAGATTTACTATTGTTCGAATTTTGAATGAAAAAAAAATTCAAAATTCGACCAGGGAATAGTGGGGGAATAGTGGGGAATTAAAAAACTTCGAATTTAATTTTTTTTAGCGCAATTCAATCGATTGAACGAACGATCGAATAGGGGAAATATTCGAATCAAATTCGAAAAGAATATTGAAATGATTTTTAAGCGATCAATCAAATTTTTCTTATTCGATCTTATGGAATGATCCCCAATTCAGTAGGTTTAATCTGGCGAAGTAGGTGATCGAATTTAAATTTAAAGGGGAAGTATTCGACCATCGTATTTTCGAATAAAATTAAATTTGAATATTCGAATGGTTCGAATTCGAATATTCGATGGTCGAATTTGGTCGAGTTTGCCTAATTTGCATATTCAATATTCAAATCTTTTTGAAAATTCGATCGAATATTTGAATCCCTCATGTGAATTTATGTGAATTTAGTAAATCTGTCAGTATATATTTTAATATATAATAAAGGGATGTCTGATTTGTTTTATGTTTTATGGAGTCCAAATACAAAGTTGGTTACACTTTTTTATCACGTTTATTTTCTTCTTATTTTCTTCATGTTTTAATCAGTTGTTTTTTGTTTAGGTAGTTCTTTTAGAATATAAAAAATTATAAAAAAATTTGGATATCGTACGAATGGTATTCGTTCGTACAAATGGTATTCGAGCAGATCTTTGCAAAAGAAGCCTATGGGGGGGAGTTCCCATAGGTTTCTATTGGTATTCGGTAGGTTCAATCTGGCGAAATAGGCATTCGAAGAAATTTTAAATCCTTCGATCATCAAATGGTCGAATGATCGAATATTCGAACATTCGATCTATTCGATAATTCGAATATTCGGTATTAGATGATCGAAGTGGCCAAATTTGCATATTCGATCCTCCCAAAAAAACGTATGAACGGTATTCGATCTAATTCTATCAAATTTCGATCCCTTCACAAGAATTTTGTAAATTTGCCCCTTAGAGTCTGCATGCCTGATAACAGACAGACACACGCTTTATTGACCTGATGAAAGTGATTAAGCAAGTGGAGGCAACCCTATACTTTTCTGGTTCCCCACCTGTACTAAAGCAGAGCCCTGCCCACAGAACCCCCAATCAGAAGAATGTCCCTGTCAGAGTGGCACAAAGGGATACCTGCTACCAACCCTACCAGATTTTTCGGATGTGACAGAGTCCATCAAAACGGCACAGGCAGTGTCATGTGGGAAACCGTATAGCTGCCCCAACCAGGATATAAAATCCTGTGTAACAAGGAATAGAAGCATGGTGGGCCCTAAGTCAGTGGTGGACATTTTCTTAGATGGGCACCCAGTACATGCCCTGCTTGATACTGGATCACAGTAATACATAATAGCTACTACTTGCAGCATCTATCCCACAAACCTTTACATTCTGCTAGAGGTTTTAAGTTGTGGGGACTCAGCAGGCCTACCTCATACATGGGTTGCTACACGTGACTCTAACTATGCAGAAGCCTCATGGTATACATCCTCAGCTCCAGGAAGTTGAAGCTGTGGTTTGCCCAGATATGGGATATTCTAAGGTTGTTCCCATAATTTTGGGAACAAATGTCAGTGAAGTCTGGTGTTGGGGGATATGCTGCCCTGAGAGTACTTGGTACCATTTTGTTTGGAACTACCCTAGAGGAGAATGAGCAGAGATTGATAAATGTGAGTGACCAGTAATTAGCAGAAGGACTAAAACTGTCAATAAGTTTTGCTGCTCCTCAGTAACCTATGTAGGCCATGTGGTCTCAGCAGAAGGGATAGGAACTGATCCCATCAAGAAAGAATATCGTATACAATTCCCAATCGGGGGGGGGGGGGAAGGAAAAAAAAAAGAAGAAGAAATGTCAGTTTGCCATTTAGATGAATTTCTTCTCTTGCCGATCCTTTCCCAATCTCCTTTCTTTTGGGTTCAAAATTCCAATCTCACACATGGGTCAGCGCTTAGGGCAGACAGAGAAGCCAGGGGCCGTATATGGTGTAGTAATTCACCATATAAAAGAATTTTTAATCACATGTGGTGTATGAGTATATAACTATATTTTTTGTGAATTACTACACCATATACGGGCCCTGGGTTCTCTGTCTGCCTTAGGCGCTGATCCATGTGTGAGATTCCCTTCAAGAAAGAAGCAGTGGTAACTTGGCCCAAACCCCAAAACGTCACTGAGCTGAGATCTTTTCTCTGTTTTTGTGGTTACTGCAGACAGGTTGTAGAGGGGTATTCAAGAGTGGCTCACCCTTTAAATGAATTGCTGAGGCTTGCTAATGTGCACTGCAAAGAGACAAAAAGAGTTTCCAAAACCCCTTTTGGTGGGTTCAGCCTGTGAGGAAGTCTTTCTTCTGTTAAATAAAAGATTTACAGAAGCTCCTGTACTGGCTTATGCTGACCCCACAGGCCATATACCTTCCATGTTGATGCCAGTTACAATGGATTAGGAGGTGTCCTTCATCAGAAATACCTAGAAGGGCTGCAGCCAGTGGCCTATCTTAGTAGAAGTCTGACACCAAGTGAAAAGAATTGTCCTGTGTATAAACTGGAAGTGGGCCATTGCAAACCAGTTTCATGACTAGGATTCTGTTGGTGGAGGGCCAGAGTCTATGCCAACTATGTACTGTTATCCAGTTGACCTAGTGGGTGGAGACTCCAAAATCATCAGTCATAAGGAGATGTTCAGAGCCAGAGAAATGATCCTGTGATAGGGCCCCTGTGAATAATGGTTAATAACATAAATCCTGCTTTACTTAAGAAGACTTTACCAGGAGGGTATGAACTTTTCCAGCATTGCTGGGGTAAGTTCTGTGTAAAACAAAGACTGTTATAACCAGGGGCGCTCCCCCAATGAGGCAATGCCCCACTAGGTACCAGGGTCATAAAAATGCCGCTCCTGGTACTTTAAGAGCCGAATTCCCGGTTTAAAACCTGAAATTTGGCTCTTCTAGTGCAGAGAGCACAATTATGCTCTCTGCTCTACAGTCCTGGCCCTCTCCTCTGACCCTCTTGGACCTATCCAGACCGAAAAGGTGAGAGCACAGGGGAGGTGGGGAGGCAGCAACACCAAGCTGCCTCAGGTGGTGGAGGGGCCAGGATTGCCCCTGGTTATAACGACTGACAGGCCCGGACTGGCAATATGTGGGTTAGGGCAAATGCCAGATGGGCTGCTATAAGGTCCCATAGAAAGTCAGTATTTAGTGGGCTGGTGGGGACTGTTTGGGCCTCTATGTGTGCTGATTGGGCCTCTGTGTACCTGAAATGCCAGGGCCTATTTTGATTCTCAGTCCAGTCCTGCCGACTGATACAATTTCATAATTAACATGGTAGGCGGCAAACAGTGTTGCCTATAAGTTCAAGACTGTCTGCATGATCATCATTGACATCTTGGAGTGGAGAAGACTTATGTTTTGGTCCAAGATCGCTTTTTTTGGCCTAGAATGAGAGATGTAGTAACTAGTTGCTGTAGAAAGTGCCTAAAATGTCTGCAAAGGAAGATACTCCAGGTCCTTGCTGCTGCTATGGGTCACTTGAAGAGTTTAGAGCCCATGGACTTAGTGTGTGAACTTTCTTTCTTTCTTTCTTGTATTGAGAATGATTCAAGAGGCATTGGTAATGTGCTGGTAGTGATAGATAGTGATGGGCGAATTTATTTGCCACTGGCGAATAAATTCGCGAAACGCCAGCGAAAATTTGCCTGACGAAAATTCGCACAATAAAACGAGTCGCACGTGGTTATTGACACAATGAAAACGATGTGATGCGTTGAAAATAGTGCAACGTGTCGAAATTGATGCAACGCGTGACTAGTTTCGCAAATTTTTTCGCCAATTCGCAAATTTCGCTGGAAATTAGCAAATTTTTTTGCGAAGCGAACGGGTAGATTCGCCCATCACTAGTGATGGATCACTTTACCAGGTCTGCTCAAGCTTTCCTCAACAAGGACCAAAAACCACCTACAGTAGCCAAGGTATTATGGGAGAAATTTTTAATTCACTATGGGTTGTCAAATAGCCTACATATATAATATATAATATATATATAGTGTGACTTTTTGTATTTTGTTTGTTTGTTATTTAAAAACTTTATTTGATGACAGGACTACTGTGGAGTAGACCCTACCAGTGGCAGCTTTAGTATCACCACAGAGACCATCCCTTGTGGAACAAGTGGTATTGCATGTTCAAAATCAATAAGGATTTTTATAGGGGTAAGTAAACCGTTTTGACAACCTGGAACACTTATAGGCAGTATCAGAAGGTACAGTAGTTTTTAGATATAACCTGATATCTTCTGTATACTCCCACCAAACTACACTTCAGCCTGTTTTAAAATAAGCTGCTATAATGCTCCTCATTTCCCTCAAGGGAAAACCATTTTTTCCACTGTTTACATTTTTTCATGGTTAACCATTAAGTAAAGAACTTAGAAAATGTGCACAGCATTACTTTTTTGGACAGAAATCCCATTATTGATGGTGCATGCCTGAAGGGATGCCATTCACATACAAATGCAGTATTTAAACTTTTGCTTGAATCATTAGTTAATAGGAAACCCTTTGCACATACGTAGTGTGCAGTCCAAAGATGGTTGGAGTTTTTTGGACAAAAATGCATTTTATTTGTGGAAAAAACCCTAAAATGTATTTTACCTCAACGTCTGAATCCAAAAATCCTCCATCTCAAACTTGCCAAGGTCATGTATAAGGTAATGGGATAAGTTACATTTTGGAGATATCGTTGTTTGCTGATAACCCGAAAAATTGTGTGGCACTTGATTTCCAGGAAGGAGAAATCAAGAGACACAGGATGGATCATCGCTGGATCTCCTTTTCTGAAGAGGAGTGGAAGCGCAGTATCTGTAACTTATTTCTTAATAAAGACTTAGGAGCACATTTACTAAGGGTCACATTGAATATTCTTATAAAACTATAATTAAAAAATTACAATTTCAAAGTAATTTTGGTCTACTTCGACTTCGAATAGCCCAAAATTCTATTTGAATTGCCGAATTGTCATTTAGCCTATGGGGGACCTCATAGAACCTGTCCTTAAAATGTTCCTAAATTCCAAGAATCATTTGAGTTGAATGATTCAATTGAACAATTTTTATTCGATCCCATTTTTGATCGAAAAACCCATTAGTAAATCTGTCCCATAATGTGTCTTGGTGTTTTTTTTGTTCAGTATGAACAATTTTTTTAAGTATTTTACTGGTCTGTTAAGTGTGTGATCTTATCACTTTCATTTACTCATAATAGGATTGAATTAATAAAAATATTGTTTGTAGCTACAAATTTTAAAAGAACAGTTTGAAATTAGCTTTTGTCTAACATGTTTATTGGTTATTTTTTCAATTCATAGAAAACAGAACTCAAACTGGAAGATAAACACATGCAGGTAATTCAGGGGTCATTTGATGCTGATCTAGGTTATATGGCTCATGAGGATGGCAATTATCTGGTGATCTTAATAAGAAATGGTGTATATCTGATTTGGGATAAGAAAACAACCATATTCGTCAGAGTATCACCAGATTTCAAGGTAACAAAATTAACTCAATACATATACATAGAACCACTAATGCTTGATTTTGTCCAAAAGCTAAAATGAATGCTAAAATGAAAGTGTAAATGAACATATACTGTATTAATTATAATTAATAATTAATTATTTACTTAGCTTGGCCAGGGCTTTCTTGTCCTTTAGGCCAATGGCACACCAGGAAATTAATTGTCAGTGATACATCTATTCTTCTGCAGGTAACTTCAAGAGATTTTAGGAGACTGAAACTGCACGTTTATTCATTTATTGGGGGTGGCAAAGCTTTTATATGAGATTATTCGCCTGCAGAAGCAGAGATTTGTTGCTGGTGATTTTCTTGGTGTTTCATTTGCCTTAAACTTACACTGTTATGGCTTCAGAATGCTCACCATTTTTATAGATTCATATTCATAACCACAAGTAATACAAATTGCATTAAGGAGGCACAATACAATTTCACAGTTATCTCAACTAAAACCCACTGAGCCGACATAGAATTCAGTTGGAAGATTATCTTCAGTATTCAAGCAAGTTGATAACCAAGTTTTTTCAGTGTCATGTTGTTTTTACTTTAAAGGGATACTGTCATGGGAAAAAAATTTTTTTTCAAAAATGCATCAGTTAATAGTGCTGCTCCAGAATTCCACATTGAAATCCATTTCTTAAAAGAGCAAACAGATATTTTTATATTTCATTTTGAAATCTGACATAGGGCTACACATATTCATATATCAATTTCCCAGCTGCCCCAAGTCATATGACTTGTGCTCTGATAAACTTCAATCACTCTTTACTGCTGTAAAAAGGGCATACCACACAGTAAATGAATGACAGGCAATGCAAACAATGCTGGGGCATAAAACTGCAATTTGGAGTGATATCACCCCCCTCCCTTTTCCTCCCCATTGGCCTAACAACAGAACAATGGGAAGGTAACCAGATAACAGCTCCCTAACACAAGATAACAGCTGCCTGGTAGATCTAAGAATAGCATGCAATAATAAAATCCCATGTCCCACTGAGTTCCATTCAGTTACATTGAGAAGGAAAAACAACAGCCTGCCAGAAAGCAGTTCCCTCCTAAAGTGATGGCACAAGTCATGACTGTGGCAGCTGGGAAATCGACAAAATGTCTAGCCCCATGTCATATTTCAAAACTGAATATAAAAAAATCTGTTTGCTTTTTTGAGAAGTGGATTTCAGTGCAGAAGTCTACTGGAGCAGAACTATTAAATGATGAGTTTTGAAAAAAGCACGTTTTCCCATGACAGTATCCCTTTGACATCACAATTATGATGAACCAATTTATGATTTTTCTTGAATATGTGAAAATGTGAAAATGGTGACAATCCACTGATATGCATTGAATGTGAGGAGCAACATTTTTTTTCACCTATCTATGGGCATAATTTTTGTGGTGAAAAATTTTGCTCATCGTGATTTATTACTAAAGTGTAATTTAATGCTAATGATTTAATAGGAAGTTTGTAGTATTAATTAATCATAAAGCATATTAAATAAATGCAGCAGGTGATGCCTATCAGATATAAATGCATTATTCCAAGCCCCTATTTCTACTTTGCTGACCCTTTCTCTTTGGCTTCTGACCTCTCTCTTTAGAATCTTGAGCCATTTGTACCTCATCACTGAAAATGAGTGTCATCAAACATGGCCACATGAAAAATAGTCATTTTAATGAATAATTAAAATACATTGTTTTAGGAAAAATGCAGAGTTAGTAAAAAGTATAACATTGTACCTGATACCAGTAGGCAAACCTGCAATGGTTCATCCAGGTTACTTCGAGTACCTGATACCCCATTAACTCTTGACACTACTGCCATTTTAAGTGTTAACGGGCAACTAAAGTCTAAAATAGAATAATGTTAGAAATGCTGTATTTTGTATACTAAATATAAACATTAACTTACTGCACCAGAAGCCTAATAAGACAAATGATTTATGCTTTCAAAGTTTGTGAAGGGGGCTGTCATCATGTAACTTTTGTTAGACATCTCTGCAATATCAAGACTCGCACATGCTCAGTGTGGTCCTGGCATCAGTTGGGAGAGTTAAGCTTAGGGATCATCATAAATGATCAAAACAGCACAAGTCAAATAATATCTGCCATAGAAGTCAATGCAGCAAGACTGATTAATAATCAGAATATACATGTACAGACTGCACTGGGTCTGTGGATACAAATCTCTACACAGACACTGGCTGTTTTACAGGGAATCTGCTTGAGTTCTGGGAAGTAAGGTGGGGGGATCCCCCCTGCCATTTGAAAGTATGACTGTTTCCCTGCAGAACACTTAGGGACTGTCTGACAATTCCTATCCACAGCAGTAAATGAAGGGGGAATTTCACTGCATACAGTCAGGTTTATTATAAAAACGGTAGACATTTTTTAAATGAATATATTGGAGATAGATTTCTTTTTCATTAAAGAAAGTAAAAATGGGATATCATTTTTTTACCTTTACATCCCATTTAAGTAATCTAAAAGCATTATAGTTTACAATTCATACCCACTGATGTTTCAAGTGTCAGTAAAAATAAATGTTCTAATTGTTACTATCATTGAACATTTTTTCCAGGGAAAGCTTTGTGGTCTATGTGGAAACTTTGATGATAAATCCAGTAATGACTTTACAATAAACAACATGTTTCAAGTTGTAAATGCACTGGAGTTTGGAAATAGTTGGAAGGTCAATCCTACCTGCCCTGATATATATAATAACACAGACCCTTGCAAACTAACCCCCCACCGGAGATCTTGGGCAGAGAAACAGTGCAGCTTAATAAAAAGTGATGTCTTCAAAATCTGTCACAGTAAGGTAAGGCTTATAATAGATGAGAACTTCATCACATTTGTGCAATGTCACCAAAGTTATGGTAAGTGTTTAATTACATCACCCATGCCAACATTTCTCAGCTGAGTTTATTTTTTGGAAAAAAGAAAATGCCTCAGGAATAACTAAAATGATCACCAGGAAGCCAAGGTAACATTAATAATGCACAGTATTATTCTGCTTAGTACTTTACTTTTGTATAGATGTACATAACATTGGGATGCCCAGTTTAAGAATGCTCAAGTCTTCGGGTTTAAGCATTTGGGTACAAAAATCATGAGAGAGAGTTCCTAAACTGCAGCCTGACAAATGTTTTTTTCCCCCAACTGGGGGCCAATTTAAGAATGCTTATGCCTGAAGGACATGGTAAAGTACCATGTTTAAAGGCATAATTAAAATTGGGAACATTACAGTGATATGCCATTGTTAAATACTTTTCCATACCATCTTTAGGGACAGTACTCATGTAATAGTTACCCATGGTATCTACAGACCCATGGTATCTATGTTTTTTTTATTTAAATAACCATTATGTGATTAAATTTTTTAATTGCTTTTATAATACTCTTGATTGATATTCTTGATTTGGTATGGTTACCAATTATCCTTTTATAGCTTACACCATTTGCTTGTTGATAGAAGAAAGTGCTTTACCAAAATAATATTTTGTAACAAACACACTTCTCAACAAACTATGTATATTATCAATTCTAGGTGGATCCAACACCATTTTTTGATGCTTGTGTCAATGATGCCTGCTACTGCGAGGTTGATGGTGACTGTGATTGTTTCTGTACAGCAGTGGCTGTGTATGCTCAAGAGTGTACTAAAGCAGAAGCCTGTGTCTACTGGAGAACACCAGACACATGTCGTAAGTATGATAATTTTTGAAAAAGGATGCACATAACAATTATATGACTTAATAAACAAGTAAATGCCTATTTGTTTTAATCCAGTGAGAAGGCAAATATCTTAAAATTTGTAACTGATCTACCATCCTCTTATAGTAAATGTGAACAATATTTGTCTTCGTTGGTGAAATTTTATTCAAAATAATATTTATTGTAAAAAGGATTGTAAAAAAAAAATTGCTTCTATAATCTTTTTAATATTGCTAATAAAAGTAAGGTTGTATAGGTATTTTAGAATATTGAGACATACATTACTTTAATGCTTAAATATAAATATAAATTGCATTAAAATCAATTTTATTGTAATTTGATTTGTATTTCCTTTCAATTTAGCAATATTCTGTGACTACTACAATCCCACAGATGAGTGTGAATGGCACTATTACCCTTGCGGCAATCATACTGTAACGACATGCATGGCTATCAACAATGTTAATACTAATGTAACCTTTAATTACTTAGAAGGTATGTTTCTTATTGCCTTAATATCAGCATACCACACAACAGTGGTTACAAATCTGTGGGGCCAGCCACGATAAAAAAAAATCTAAGTTGAGAATTAGGGTCTTTATTTAGGTCTAAATATTCCTGAAAGCCCAGCCTAAATGCCTACTGGGGAGAAAGTTAATTATTGTCCTAGATATTTCTGGAACTATACTTTTGATACTGCAATATTTTTATGTAACTCTAACATTTTATATGCTTGGGGGTCCCTTTTACTTAATATTGCAACACAAGAAGAAGGTAATTCATATACTCTTCCAGTAGTGAATCTCATGGCACAAGATTTTTTATGTGCTTTGATGTGCATGGGACATTTTCTTCCCATGTGTGAAAAAGGGCCCTGTGTGCCATCACCCTAAAGCACCCTATCTGGGTACAAACTTTGAGGCTATATTCAGAAATGCTATAAAAATATGTATGTACTGTATATTTATAACCTTTCAAATTCATAAAAATATGTGATTTCTAAAAATATATATTTTTTCTGAGGTAAACCTACTGTTAGTGGAATTTCTGGCCTTGCACAAAGTAGCAGAAAAAAAACTTCTTACTTCTAGATGGGGTTTGTTCCCTCACCATTAAAGGTTCTAAAAGGTTTAGCAAATCACAGTCTTTGTATCCACAGCTTCAGTATATTTACCTGGATAAGAGTGAAAGAGTGATTAACCATGTTTTACCAAGCAAAGCTCTTCAAAAACATTTCAGACATTTCCAAACATGTTTTTAGATTGACGTGTAACTTAATTCTAGGTTACAATATTTTTAGTGTATCTTGTTTGTTATTTAAAGGTTGCTATCCATCATGCCCTGCTAAAAAACCTTATTTTGACGAAGTATTGAAAAAATGTGTTAACACTTGTGGATGCTATTACAACAATACTCGTTATGAGTATGGTGAAAATGTGCCTCCCTATCATCTATGTCAGGAATGGTAAGCAAAATATTTCTTTAAAAAAAAATATTTAAAGCTAATTTTCAGTTGGTAGGTATGGCCAAATCAAGTAGTTTATTGTGTAATGTTCATGATCTAATTTTAATACTTTGTAACTTTTACTATTGTTCATATTGTTGTAAAACAGGACTCAAACTTAATATGACAGGATACTTATTATACTATAGCAGTGATCCCCAACCAGTAGCTCGCGAGCAACATGTTGCTCTCCAACCCCTTGGATGTTGCTCCCGGTGGCCTCAAAGCAGGTGCTTATTTTTGAATTACTGGCTTAGAGGCAAGTTTTGGTTGCATAAAAAACTGATGTCCTGCCAAACATTCTCTCCTGTAGGCTGCCAGTCCATATAGGGATTACCAAAAAGCCAATCAAAGCTCTTATTTGACATCCACATGGACTTTTTCATGCTTGAGTCACTCTCCAACTCTTTTTTAAATTTAAATGTGGCTCACAAGCAAAAAAGGTTGGGGACCCCTGTACTATAGTATCAATTTAGCTGGAAATTCGCTAAGCGAAACGGGATAGATTCTCCCATCACTATTTATTTACCTATCACTACTGGTGTTTTTATTCTGTATTATACATCTGTCACTGTGCTAGTGTTTTGTTTTACTGTTACCCACTACAGTGAGCATTGGAAAATTATTGATTTCTTGATTGCTGTACAACCCAACTGTGCCATTCTCATATGACCCTTCCTAAAATGAAAAATACATTTATAGCAGTTTGTCCCCAAGCCCAGGCATCGGAAAAAATGTTTACATCATATCTATATTTTCATGTGTTTTACTCAATGAAGCTAATTTAGAATGCTTAACTACTTCACTAATGTATTAAAAATTTCCTCCCAAAATGTAGTATATGCCTAATGAATGGAACAATAAGCTGCGATTATTCAGGTATAACATTTCATATTACATGATAGTAGGATTAAATTATTCAAACAATTCATCTTTAAATTATGTGTTCTCTTTCACAAAGGCTGTACCACTACTCCAACAACATCCACCTCAACAGGTATTGGGCAATATATAATACTGATATTTAAATTTTCATTAAATAAATCCTAACAGGAAATTCCAGAATGAAGGACAAAAACTTTGAAATGTTGTATAGCTAAAACACTTTTAAAACACTGTTTGTATTTTTATGCCACTCATCAGTGGATTTTTTGAGTAATATCCATGCACTTATTTTGAGGCAAACATTGTATCAGGCCCGGACTGATAATATAAAGGCAATTTCCAGAAGGGCCGCTCTGCTCACTAATGTAAAGGGCCAGCCAGCACGGGTAGAGAGAACAGCCTGCAGCCTCTGCTTCTCCCTTCACACAGCGAGCTTCCTTACATCCCGCCCTCCTCCTCCTGCGATTGGCAGACAGGGAAAGGCAAAATCCTTCTGATTGGCCAGAAGACAGGGTGGGAGGCGTCAGGCAGTTCCGGTGCTGTTTCTGTGAAACAGGAAGCTCCAGGGAGAGAGGAGTGTGTGTCAGTTTTTGCTTGTGTGTGTGTTTGTGTCAGCGTTTGTTTGTGTGTTTCAGTGTTTGTGTGTGTCAGTCAGTGTGTGTTTGTGTGCCAGTGTGTGTCAGTGTGTGTTTGTGTGTGTATCAGTGTGTGTGTGTCAGTGTGTTTCTATGTGTCATTGTGTATTTGTGTGAGTATTTGTGTGTCAGTGTGTGTGTGTCAGTGTGTGTTTGTGTGTCAGTGTGTGTTTGTGTGTGTCAGTGTGTGTATGTATGTGTCAGTGTGCCAGTGTGTGTCAGTGTTCGTGTCAGTGTGTGTGTCAGTGCGTGTGTGTCAGTGTTTGTATTTGTGTGTCAGTTCTGTGTGTTTGTCAGTGTGTGTGTGTTTGTCAGTGTGTGTTTGTGTGTGTCAGTGTGCGTTTGTGTGTGTCAGTGTCTGTTTGTGTGTGTCAGTGTGTGTGTGTTTGTGTGTGTCATTGTGTGTAAGTGTGTTTGTGTGTCAGTGTGTTTGTGTCAGTGTGTTTGTGTCTGTGTGTGGGGGGGAAGGGGAGCTGCTTTGATTTTACTTGCCCGGGCTGATTTTTTACTCCCAGTCCGGCTCTGCATTGTATTATGCAATATTCTCAGTAATATTCATCTTGTATAATTGAGATGAAAGCATCCAGTATAATGACTACATGTGTATATTATATAATGTATTTATAAAGTTACACAGTTACATGATCAGATAAAACACCAGGCCACAGGTAGTCACTTCATGTAACGCAGAGGTGACTACTAAAATCTTTATACATTTAAGTAGGAGATACATTATTAATTAAAAGATATTGAATTTTAATGTGCAGAGTCTCATGTTAGGAGGACACTACATTTGCTTCATGTACTACATCAAGCTGTACTCTTTTGAGTTTTCTCCTTTTTTTTATGTAGTTTCCTCTCTTTCACCTGCCTGTTCCTGTTTGTTTTGCTTAATTTCTCTACTTTCGAACTGGACATCACTTAGTGACATCATTGGCATATTACATGCATCACAGGTCCAAAAATACAATGGCTCAAAGGGTAAGACCAGGACTGATGGAGATGGGGGGGGGGCAGCAGGACCAGAAAGATAAAGAGTTCAGCAGAGAGAGAAGATGTACTTGGAGACAACATAAATTATAGATATTTTGGACTATTTCAGAATGGCTATACTGTAGAGTAGTGATGGGCGAAACGGCGGCGTTTCGCCGAAAAATTCGCGAATTTCCAGCGTCGCTTTTGACGCGCGTCGCGTCGTTTTTGACGCGTCGCGTCGTTTCCGACGCGTCGCGTCATTTTCGGCGCGCGTCGCGTCAAAAACGACGCGCGACTCGTTTTTGTGCGGCGAAATTTTTTTGGCGAATTTTTTTTGAAGTTTCGCGAATTTATTCGCCAGCGGCGAATCGCGGGAATTCGCCGCGAATTCGACCCTGGCGAATAAATTCGCCCATCACTACTGTAGAGTATACCGATAAAACAAGTCAATTTGATTGAACTATAATTACAAAAAATGAAAAAACTTAATGAGTAAAAATAATGATGGAAATTGTACTGTACTTTAGAAAATATTCAGTAGGTTATGGCTCGGAGCACGAAGTCCATTTTCACTTTGCCTTCAGACATTGCAGACATTGCCTTCAGAATAAAGTTAAAAACATTTGGATAGTTAAACAGAATACATTTCTTTAAACATGTGTATTAAAAAGGTTTTCATATAACATTCTTCATTCTGCTACCATAATTTAAAGTGCTACACCACTCATCAATATATATCCAATAACTTAAATGAGCATAGAAATAAATATTGAACAAAACAACTACAATACAGGTAGTTTTTAAAATAATTAAAAGTAACTGTAGTTCAAACATGTAGTGCTATTCATTTATAATAAAGCCTAATAAACACTTGATTGCAATTGCTTTGCAGTGAACTCTCTTATGTATATATTAACAAGACACAACTAATGCTTATTATTTGTTCTTTAGTGACCACTCCCACTGCAACAATAACAAGTAGGCACCACACTTTTTAAATGGTTTCAAACTAAATTTCTGCATATCCAAAGCAATCTCCAGTTGCAGAGATATCATTACTCAATTATAGAAATCTTATCTTTTTCCCAAAATAATGCAATTCCAAAAACCAAATATTAAGAACCATCATTTATTAATTGACTTTGCTTATAGCTATTTTGCCCTCCTGAAATTAGGTATCACATGATAGCATTAGAACAGCACTTAAATGGTCACATGTGCATTTTCATAAACAAAGTCTAGTGTACCATATTTCTAGGATAATAATTCTATTTTCATACATTCCAACAACGACAAGTAAGTATTTGTGGATAAACTTCCAAATAAACATAATTTTCCAACAATTTCAGTAAAATATTTGTATAACCAATAAAGTAAGCTCTGGTAGCAATAACATCACATATCTTAAATTCAGCCCTTTCATATTCCTGCACGCTATTTTTCTTTTTCCATCTTTGTAAATGTATTGTTATATTAATTTAAAAAAATACAAGCAAAGTGAGCTGATTTACTATGGGTTGATTTTCGAAGTGGAAAATACTTAGAAATTCGACCATCAAATTTTTTTGGGGGGGTCATTTTCAATCGAATATGGCTGTTTTTGATCAAAGTCACAGGATTTTTAAAGGACCAGTACTTCGAAAATTTTATTTTCTAATTTTAACAATTTGAATCAAATTTTGGGCTATTCGATAGTCAAAGTAGCTCAAAATAACTCTGAAATTAGAATTTTTGAAATTTGAATTCTATTAAAATTTTCACTTCGACCCTATTCGACCCTTATTAAACCAGCCCCTAAATATAAGTATCATCCCCATGAAAATGTCATGAGTATTAAAATGTGCAGCCATCAAAAGCACCAATGGCTGTAAATTATTAGTATATTAGTAGTGGCTTTAGATAGTATAAGACCTTTGCAACACAGTGCTATTCAGAAGCATTTTGACATATTTTTCAGCACTAAATGGTTATAATTTACCCTCCCAAACTGCCATTGTATTCATTGAGAGTCATGATAATCTCATGTAAATATTTTTTTAAGCAAAATTTTTATTGGTTTTACACAATCTGTATCACAGCAAGAAAGGAGATAATGATCTTATGTCAGCATTGTTATGACCAAAAAGAAGAATATGAACATATGTCTGCATTATACATCGATTTGTAATATAGCATTATATTGTATCTGTAAGACCACCTCTTCCCGTGTCCCTTCTACCCTGTATCATTTGCCTGATTATGAGGGGGTGGTGATCGTAATTAAATATATCGCCTTTTCTTCTCCAGCCTTCTGGTATGATGTCCAAACTTCTGGCTTGGATATTCCAGGCTACTCATACAGAGAAACAATTTTAGCTGAGCTGACATTATTTCTGTCTCCTTTGCCCAAACCTGCTTAATTTCTGTGGGTTCTTGTCGTTGTGTTGTAATGAGGTGATGAAGTGTCTAATCTGTCTGTATTTGAATCTATCTAAATCCGAGATTTCTTTGTTGGGAATTAGTTCTTCTATCAGTTTTAGTTGGTTCCCAGTGTAGAAAAAGCTAGCCCCTGAGGGCAGCTGTCTCTTCCATACTTTATAGTTATCTAAATTTAGACCAGGGTTGAATGCAGGATTACCAAAAACTGGGGTGTGGAGGGGCAGTGTGTTCGCCAATATGCCAGATTTAATCAATCTATCCCATATTTCTAAAGCGTGTCTTAATTTGTGGTCTGTTCTATCCCTATATACTCTGTTTGCATGTGGCATCCATAGACTTGCCCAGAGTGGTGTTAGCATAGATTCTTCCTCGATCCTAATCCAAAATTTGGTTTATCTGTGGAAGGACCATTCCAAATACCTATTGTCACATTCAGTGGCCCAAATCCCACACAGAAACAACCAGAAGGGCCACTGGGTTAATATTTAAAGGGTAATTAGAGGGAGTAGACTGGATTAGGTGCTTATAGAAAGTTTATTGTCAAACAGAAGATACAGCAACTTACTGGCTCAGGAGAGCAAGGTAAAACAAAGTCCAAATACAGAAAGCAGGAACAAGGATCAGGAATCCCAGAACAGGGTCAGACTAAGACTAGGAACATAGAACCGGGTGACCAGCAGATTTTAGAACTATGAACTGGTAGTGGAGGAGAGGTCTGCTCAGGCTTTAAACAAGGGTCCTCTGCTGGGAGTTAACTAGGGAATAGGCTGCACTTGCCAGTTAGTGCAGAGCAGCTGAATTAATCAGCAGAACCAGGGCTAACCTGTCAGCGGGGGCCTCCGGCTCCCACGAGGGGGTGAAGTCAGGATCCAGGAGGAAGCGAGTCCAGGCAAAGTACAATACAGGGGAATCCAAAAAAGAAGTCAAAGTCCAGGCAAACAGGTTCAATCAGGCAGGCAGCAAGGTTCAAGGTCAGGAACAGGCAAGAGGTCATCAACACAAGTATCAGGCAAGGTATAGAGACCCAGGAACACAATAAGTATATTGAGCTATACTCGGGCATTGAACCTGGGTCTCCGGCGTCCTTTTAACTTTGAATTTGGCGCCAAGCACGTGACATCACCACGCCGGCGTTCCGCAACCACGTGGCGGCTATGGGCACCACCATCTTGGATCCGCCACGGAGGAAACGAGACGCGCCGGCCGGAGCTCCCGGGAAGACTCAGGGCGGCGTTCGTGACAGTACACCCCTCCCCATTGGGGGCCACCGGACCACCAGGCTGAGGCTTCTGGGGAAACTGATTGTGGAACGCCTTCACAAGGCGAGGAGCATGTACGTCAGAGTCTCTCTCCCAGGAGCATTCTTCAGGGCCAAAGCCCTTCCATTGGATGAGGTACTGGAGAACTCCCCTGGAGAGTCTAGAGTCCAGAATCTTCTCGACCTCGTACTCTTGCTGACCGTCCACGAGGACAGCAGAAGGAGGGGACTGAGCAGGAGAGAAGCGGTTGGACACCACAGGCTTCAACAAAGAAACGTGGAACACATTGGGAATCCGCATCTCAGGGGGTAGTTGCAGACGGACAGCGAAGGGACCCACGAATTTGGGACCCAGTTTAGGAGATGGTACCTTCAGATGGATGTTCCTAGAAGAAAGCCAAACTTTATCACCAACCTTGTATGGAGGGGAAGGCTTTCTCCGCCGATCAGCGAATGTTTTGTGAACCAGGGAGCTCTTCTCCAAATTAGACTTGGTGGCAGCCCAGATAACAGACATGTGAGCCGCCAGGTCATCCGCAGTGGGAACATCAGAGAGGAGAAAATCTTGAGGGAAGGCCAAGGGATGCTGACCATACACAGCGAGGAAAGGAGATCTTCCAGTGGAGGAATGACTGGCATTGCTGTGAGCGAATTCCGCCCAGGGGAGGAGATCCGACCAGTTGTCTTGGCAGAGGGAGACATGGTTTCTCAGGTATTGTTCAAGAGCTTGATTCACCCGCACTGCCGCCCCATTGGTCTGAGGGTGATAGGTAGAGGAGAACTGAAGAGATACTCCCAGAGACTTGCACAAGGACCGCCAAAATCTGGAGACAAACTGGGAACCTCTATCGGAGACAATTTCCACAGAGAAGCCATGTAAACGGAAGATATGCTTTAAGAAGAGATGAGACATCTCCACAGCAGAGGGGAGTTTCTTCAAGGGAATGAAGTGTGCCATCTTACTGAAGCGATCTATCACCACCCAGATGACAGTGTTCCCACAAGAGGGAGGCAACTCCACAATGAAGTCCATAGCCAAATGAGTCCATGGGCGAGAGGGTATTGGCAAAGGATGCAGAAGGCCGCAGGGTCGAGAGTGACTGGCCTTAGTGGTGGCACAAACAGTACAGGCTGCGACAAAGTCTTTGACATCTTTGCGGATGGTCGGCCACCAAACTAGGCGTCGAAGGAGCTCAAGAGTTTTCTCTGAACCAGGGTGGCCAGCTTGTTTGGAACTATGAGTCTGCTGGAGAATGGGAAGGCGTAACTCAGGGGGTACAAACGCCATTCCAATGGGGGTATCTGGAGGAGCGGCAGACTGGCAAGACATAATTTGTTCAGTGAATTGGGGTAAAGTGGTGGCGATGATCCTAGAAGGAGAGATGATAAGATCTTGCTCTATAGTAAGGCGATCCTCTGGGGAGAAACTTCGAGACAGGGCATCTGCCTTCCGGTTCTTGGTCCCAGGACGATACGTCAGGATAAAATTAAAACGAGAAAAGAAGAGGGACCATCTCGCCTGACGGGGGTTTAGTCTCTTAAGGGTTTGTATAAACTCTAAGTTCTTGTGGTCGGTGTAGATCGTGACCGGATGAGGTGCA
>CM044437.1:17950580-17960971 GCA_024363595.1 Xenopus borealis | reverse complement strand
AGGTTCAATCAGGCAGGCAGCAAGGTTCAAGGTCAGGAACAGGCAAGAGGTCATCAACAGAAGTATCAGGCAAGGTATAGAGACCCAGGAACGCAATAAGTATATTGAGCTATACTCGGGCATTGAACCTGGGTCTCCGGCGTCCTTTTAACTTTGAATTTGGCGCCAAGCGCGTGACGTCACCGCGCCGGCGTTCCGCACCCACGTAGTGGCTATGGGCGCCGCCATCTTGGATCCGCCGCGGAGGAAACGAGACGCGCCGCCCGGAGCTCCCGGGAAGACTCCGGGCGGCGTTCGTGACATAACCATAGGGACCTCAATACAAGGTGAGCCCATGCCTCTAGCCTGCTGAACAGGGGAAAGGTAAGGGAACAGGCTAGAAGACAAGAGGTCCCAGGTTCAAACCCAGCAGAGGGATAATTCCTTACACCTATTTAGCATAGCTGCTATATGGTAATTTTCTCAGTTGGGGAGTCCTAAGGCTATGTGTTTTTTATCTGCTGAAAGCTTTTTGTGGGCAATTCTAGGCTTTTTATTCATCCAAACATTTCTACTAGTTACACTGTTTAAAATTCTGAAAACTGGTTTGGGCGGAGAATATGGAATTGCTTGGGAGCATGGAAGAATATTCATTTTCAGTACATTTATTCTGCCTATCCATGAGGAGAAAGGTTTAGACCAGTTTTGCAAGTCTCAGGAAATAGCATGTCATTTTGTTCTACTGTTTGTCTTGGATCAATGAAGATCTTTAATCCTAAGCATGTGAAGTTAGAGTACTCGGGTTTTATAGGGAAATTGTGGGTGTGAAAAGGCTAAAGGCTACAAATTTAGAAAGATTTATTTTAAAATTGCTCAATTTGTTGTAGTTGTGTAGCTCTATTAATAAATTTGGTAGGAAATCCTGGGGTTTTTGGTGAAAAATAAAAGGTCATCTGCATATGCAGCTATTTTGTGCTCTCTAGGGTCTATTTGGACTCCAATTGTAAGGGACACTTACCTGGCGTCTGAAGATGGGGGCATCCTTCCTGGTTCCGGCACTGTGCATGAGTCACCACTCCCACGACGAAACGAGTCGCGCGTCAACTCGGTCGCCAGCGTCGGATTGGTCGACGGCGACGAAACATCAGCACGTCAATGCTATGACGTCACTGCGTCAGTTTTGGTGCCAGAATGGGCCTTTAAAAGCTGCCAGATTACTACAGACTGTGCCCAAGTATAGGTCTTTATTATAAAGTTCCTGGGTGCGATTTCCTGTTATTGATTCCTGTTTTGACCCCTGCCTGAATACTCGTCTGTGAACCTTCTCTGCCTGGATTGACCCTTTTTGCCTGGACTTTGACTACTCTCTTGCTTAACCCTTCGGATACCTCATTAGTATTGGACTTTGCTTCTTCCTTGGTCCGCAACATCTCTCCGGAGCCTTCGGGCCCTGACATAACTGAACTATCTGTACCACCCAAAAGGTTAAGCTGTAATAACAGTAATGATGCAAGCCTATAAAGTCTTCAAGAGGTGCTTGTTAGGCTGTCTTTTGTGTGCCAGTGGCACTGCACATGCTAGGTCTACTTTGAACTTCTTTTGACAAGCTAAGCATAGTGGTGAAAAACAGCAGCAAGAGAGGTTACACATGTTATAGGAATGAGGCATATCATTAATTAATATAGATGTTTCCTTGTAATGTTAATCTGAATAGAAGAACTAAAACCTAAAATGATTATTGCTAGAAATACCATATTTTAGAAACTAGAACTAATTTCACCAGTCAGTGTCTCAATAGTAGTAATGAGTCAAGCTTGAGTCAGTCAGTCACATTTTGGATTTTATTAGGAATATCTGTGACACACACATGCTCAGTGGGCTCTGAGCAGCTGATGAGAAGCTAAACTTAGGGATTGTCGGAAATCATGTAGCAGAAAATGAGATTTGTCTGTCATATAAGCTGATGCTACAGGGCTGATTATTATATCCTGTTGCTAATTGTCCTGTGAAGCGGGGAAACTCCAACGCCTAGGTAAGCTGGGGGAAACTTACCTGGGCGGAATTGACTCTTTTCCCCGTTCCGCTTCTCATCGTTTTCTTCTTCCAGTCCAGATTGTGCTCCCTTTCAAGACCATTCGGAGTCAAGCTTTCCTGGACTCTGGTGCAGCAGGGAATTTCTTGGATCAAGCCTTCGCAGAATTCCACTCTATACCACTTCTCTCCCTGGCCACCCCACTCCAAGTCGTGGCAATAAATGACCAAACACTTTCCACCGCTATCATTTCCAAGTCCTCCCAAGAGTTGTCTTTCAAGGTGGGAGCTCTGCATACTGAGAGACTGTCTTTCCTCCTCATCAGCTATCCCTCCACTCCAGTAGTGCTTGGATTGCCTTGGCTGTGCCATCATAACCCTCTCATTGACTGGTCCGCAGCACAAATCTCACGTTGGAGTCCCTACTGTCATCAGAATTGCCTTCCTGCCGACCCTCTTGTGAAGCTGTCTTCAGTTACTACTGATCTTCCGTCTCTTCCTGCGGCCTACCAAGATTTTATGGACGTTTTTTGTAAAAAATCTGCTGAAACCTTACCTCCCCACCGACCTTATGACTGCCCTGTTGAACTTCTTCCTGGCACGCTACCTCCCCGTGGTCGCATTTATCCCCTCTCCCCTTCTGAGACCAAAGCCATGAAGGAGTACATCCAGGAAAATCTCCAAAGAGGATTCATTCATCCTTCTTCTTCTCCTGCTGGAGCAGGATTCTTCTTTGTTGAGAAAAAAGATGGCAATTTACGTCCTTGTATTGATTACCGAAGCCTGAACAAAATCACCGTGAAGAATCGTTACCCCCTCCCTCTCATTTCTGAATTGTTCGACCAGCTCAAGGGTTCCTGTCTTTTCACGAAACTGGATCTTCGAGGTGCATATAACCTTATCCGTATCAGAGAGGGAGACGAGTGGAAAACCGCATTCAATACCCGTGATGGTCATTATGAGTACCTTGTGATGCTCTTTGGTCTCTATAATGCTCCCGCGGTTTTTCAAGAACTCGTCAACGATATTTTCCGGGACTTGATAGGCCTATGTGTGGTTGTCTACTTAGACGATATTTACATTTTTTCCAAGAATCTGAAAGATCATCGCCTCCAAGTGCGTGAAGTGCTGTCCCGATTGAGGAAGAACTCCCTATATGCCAAGTTGGAGAAGTGCACTTTTGAAACCTCCTCTATTCCCTTCTTAGGGTACATTATTTCTTCAAGAGGTTTTGAGATGGACCCAGCATAAGTGTCTGCTATCCTCAAATGGCCCCTTCCCACCAGTACCAAAGCCATTCAGAGATTCATTGGCTTTGCTAACTATTATAGACAATTTATCAAGGGGTTCTCTTCCAAAATCGACCTCATCCTGACTCTTATCTTTAAAGGGGGTAAACCTCACTTCTGGCCTCCACAAGCATTGGAAGCTTTCGCAGCACTTAAAGAATCCTTCTCCTCGGCTCCCATCCTCAGACACCCTGAACCTTCGTTACCATTCTTTATTGAAGTGGATGCCTCCGATGTTGGTGCTGGGGCAGTGTTATCCCAACGGTTCCCTAGTGATGGGAAGTTGCATCCATGTGCTTTCTTTTCTAATAAATTTCTAATCTCAAAGGATTCCGAAAGATCCCCATTTACCTTTAGTTTAGCAGTGGGGTTGGTGTATAGATTGGAAATCCGCTGTATCATATTGGGGCCTAGATTGAGTTCCTGCAGTGTGGCGGTGAGAAAGTTCCAGTCCATCCAATCAAACGCTTTTTCTGCATCTGTGGATAGCATTACTAAAGGGTGGCCTACGATCTTAGCGTGATGCATTATACTAAACAATCTATTGGTGTTATCCCTGGCCTCACATCCTGGTATGAATCCGACCTGTTTGGGGTGGATCAGGTGGGAGAGAATTTGGTCAAGCCTTGTAGCCAGCACTTTGACATATAGTTTAGTGTCGGTGTTTAGCAATGAAATAGGTCTAAAGCTGCCTCAATCTAGAGAATCTTTACCTTTTTGTATTAACGTAACATGTGCCTACAGTGTTTTTTTGGGAAGGGTGTTTCCCGTGGGTATTGAGTTGAATGCAGAAAGTAAGATAGCTAATGTAATTTCTTCTTTGGATATCAGGGAGTCTAGGGTTTTGCGTGTCTCTCTGTTGATTCTGTCAGCGCTATGAAAATAATTTCTACAAACTTGCATCTTCTCCCTGGATGTGGGGCTGGATATGTGAGATTGGGGTAACTGGTAGAGTTTTGTATAAAATTGTCTGAACACTGTTATCTCTACTGTTGTGGTAGCTAAGTGGCCTTGTGGGGATCTAATCTGTGTGATGTGATTATGTAACTGCTTTTTCTTAAGCATGACTGCTAACAGTCTCCCACATTTTTTTCCCGTGTTCAAAATTTAATTCAATGGCTTTGCTGGAATTTAGAGAGTAGGCATCCTGTATGTCTTTTCTTGCTTGAGTGAGAGCTTGAAATACGTGGGCAAGTTTAGATTGCTTGTGTTGGGTTTCTAGAGCACAGATACTGGCCACTAATTTTGTGAATGCATCTTTTTTTTCTGGCACCTATTTTTATGAGCCCCCCTCACTACACACTTGTGGGCTGACCATAATATCCAGGGGTTCATCCCTTCAGTATTGTTTTCCATGAAGTAAAGCTTAAGGGGCAAATTTACTATTATTCCCTCCAAAAAAACCAGTTCTACTCGATATTCAGAGGTGTTCTGATGTATTTAGCACCTTAAAAATTGGTATACATTATTTTCTAAACTTCCATTGTGTACACTAAGAAACCACCAGGTCAACAACTACAAATAGGTTTAGAGGAAATAAATAAAAATTTTCCATGATCCCCATTAAATTGCCTTTGCACATATCCAAAACATCCATGACAGTATATTTTTCTATAGATAATTCTAGAACGTATGCTATACAGTTCAGAGGAATTTTATGTATTTTAGCACTTAAAAAACTTTTATACATTGATCTCTAAACTTGAGTACACTATTATTATATTAATTGAGTTCAAATGTAATTTGAGTAAACGTTTTTATTATACTGCACTTTATGTACAGTGGAATTGAAATTAATCCCTTTTCTATTTCGTAAAACAATGTAGTAGAAGTCAGATCTCCTCCTGGTCCTGGTTAGTAGTGAGATAATGTAAATTGTCAGACAAATACTAATAGCAGTTACATTTACAAGTACATTAAAACCCATTGACTTTTTAAACATATTTTATATTGGAAGGATGCTCACAATGACATTTTATTTTCATTGTACATAAAGCAGTTTTTGCATGATGGATCTCTTTGAACAATGGTAATCCAAGCAAATGTAATTAAGTGCAAATTGTTCTTAATGTATTCTTCATTTTGCTTTAGCCTCTGCAGCTCAAACAATAAGTATTAGTTAGCTGTGACTATATAGCCCATGCTGTCTGTAATCAGTGCTAAATTTGCTTGCCTTACCTCTAGGCTTGATACCTGTTTTCTCTGCACTGAAATTAAGAGCAAAGCTTGCCTTGTCTGACCTGCCTGTTTCTGAGTATACCTGTTTTATCTTCTGTCTTCAATAAACTCTCCTTTTTACCTTGCCTGAATATAGCAGATTTACATTCAAGATTTTCTCTAAAATTGCTATAAAATGCTTTAAGTATTAGTTAACAAAAATTTTACAAATAAAGAAGTTCCATTGCTCTCATTCACATTTTGGTCAGCAGTGCTTATGTTTGGAATTTTAGGAACTATTTGGTAGGGTCTAGTTTACCCTAATAACCAGGTAGTAATCATTATTTCAATTAGCAACTCAAATATGAATAATACAGAGCATAAATAGAAAGATAAGTAATAAACTTCAATAACAACAGTTTGGTCTCCAGCAGCAGTGGTTTTAGTTACCCCATTTGAAACCTGGATAAATGCTTAAAAAAATAAAATGTAAAAACTGAACTATCCCTTTAACTTTCTTCATAATTTTATTCCAGACACGATCACTCCAACACCAAATAAGTACTTGTAAAGATAAAGTTTATGAAGGAAAATATATCATGTGCATGTACAAAGAGCCAACAGAAATACCTCAGGCAGTGATTCCCTCAAAAATAAATGAAATA
Organism: Xenopus borealis; assembly: GCA_024363595.1. NCBI lineage: Eukaryota > Metazoa > Chordata > Amphibia > Anura > Pipidae > Xenopus > Xenopus borealis. The sequence continues at coordinate 17,954,850 of CM044437.1, read as the reverse complement.
CAAAGGCCTCTGGAAAAATTGTGGAAAGACCCACTTACTCAATCTCTTTTTTTTTAAATCAGTGTAATCACAGTTTAAATCTGTGACACTTCTTTATGCAGCATGCATGAGTTCATTATAAATGTGTCATATTTATAAAAAATTACTTTAAGAAAAGGAAATCGGAAGCATATGGTTCATAAACATTTTTTTTCCTTTTCCAGCCACCACCACTCCAACAACTACAAGTAAGTTTTAGTTAAGAGGAATATTGACATTACTTTACAACCAGAAAAAAGGCCATTCAACCAGCAAAAACATTTATCATTATTGAAGGGTAATACTAAGGCTTCTGGCAAACACTGTGATTGTAGGTGTTTGTCCACTTCTTTCACTTTTAACGATTAGTAGAATTTATGTCAAAAGGTAATACCGCCAATTTTTAGGCAGTTTATATGTAAATGGCTCTTCATTTTTCATCTACCACCACCACTCCAACAACTACAAGTAAGTATTAACTAGGAGGAATATTGAAATTAATTTATAGCTGGGAAAATCTCCATACAACCAGCAAAAAGGAAAATTATGTTGAGAAGGTTTCTTAACATTCAAATAATAGAACTTAAAGAACGTTCAAGCTGATGACCATGCTGCTATCTCACAAATTTTGATTCTGAAACATCCACCTCTGCTGCGCAGGAGGTAGCTACAGCCCTTGTTGAATGAGCTTTTAGCCCCTCTGGTGCTTGCTTGCCTTGAAGATTGAAGTTTTTGTATGAAAATCACAATACATCTAGCAATTGTCAATTTTGCTGGAGGTTCCCCTTTTCAAGGGTCAGCCAGTAAAACAAACAGACTATCAGACTTTCTCAAAGACTGAGTCATAGTCAAATAATGTTTTAACATCCTAACCAGATAGAGATTTTGGAGCTTTGAGGAAAGGTTAGGATCCTCTGGTATGACATGGATTACTATGTTCCGTTCAAGGTGAAATGTGGAAACCACCTTGGGTAAAAATGGAGGCTTTACAAATAGCTTTATCCGACCAAAAAGAAATGTATTTTACAAACAGAGTATGCTGGAGGATGACCCTTGCTGCTGAAACTATTGTCACCAAAAATAAAGTTTTTAAGGTCACTAACCATAATGATGCCTCTTGCAAAGGCTTAAATGGACTAAAGGGCTTTAAGCACCATTGGGAGATCCCAAGAAGGAGATAAAGTCCTTTATGGAGGTAAAATCTTTAAAGTGGCTGAGAAAAGTGGTAGAAATGTTTTACTTTCAGCCTTTTACCCATTTTATCTCCATCATAGCTGTAAGTGCTGCAACTTGAACTTTTAGAGATCTGTATTGCAATCCTTTGTTTAATCCTTCCTGCTGGAATTTTAAAACTTGAGGGAAAGGTAGTAGAAAATGGCATTTGCCTTCTCCAATTGCCATAGGAGAAATCATTCCCAAATATTATAATTTGTGGTGATGGGTCAGTATATTTTCCTTCACAGGAATAGGCCATGGGTCTGCTACTGCCAGTCTTTTGTGCAGAGGAAACTATGGGCAATGACGCCATTAAGGGGCCAAGAGAATGGCTTCCACTTCTTCTTGAATAACATTTAGTAGGACTCAAAGGAGGAGAGAAATTGGCAGAAGCACATAGGCTAGAAGGAACTTTCAGTCATATGAGAAAGTCCACTTTCTGATTGTGAATCCCCAGAACATGAACTGTTGTCAGATACTCTAGATTCTTCTCTGCCCAGCTCAGGATTGGGAACATTGCTTTCCATAGAGGCCAACTCCTTGTTCCTCCTTGTTTCCTTATACAGTATATGACATTGCTGAAGAATTGTTTACTTTGACTTTTACCACCATTCCTATTATGTGTGTCAGTACTGTACTGACAATTTGTATGCAACTGATACATAAAAATTGGTTCTTATTTTAGGTAAAAACCAGTTGATGGATCTAAAATATTTAAATGAATTTGCAGACAGGAAAATGTCCATACAACGAGCAAGAATTTTTCTTTTTTTTGAAGAGCAGTACTAAGTCCTCTGGCAAACAGTATACTGGTATTTTAAGGTGTTTTCCTTCTTCTTCCACCTTTAATGATAAGTAGAATGTATATCAAATGACAAAACTGGCACTTTTTAGGTAGTTGATAAAAAAAAACCGAGGTCTAATTTTTGGTAAAAATTGTCCCATGGATCTAAAATAATGGCCCTTGTTTTTTCAGCTACCACCACCACTCCAACAACTACGAGTAAGTATTCATCATATATAAAATTTGAAATGAGTTTATAGCCAGGAAAATCTCCAAACAATCAGCAAAACATTTATCATTATTGAAGAGCAGTACTAAGGCCTCTGGTACACACTGTGATTTTAAAGTTTTTGCCTGCTTCCACCTCCTTTAATAATTAGTAGAATTTATATCAAATGGCAGTAATGTACTGACATTTGTATGCAACTGATACATAAATATTGGTTCTTATTCTAGATAAAAACTAGTTGATGGATCTAAAATAATGACTCTTATTTTTATCAGGAACAACTTCAACAACTAAAAGTGAGTATTAACTAAGAGGAATATTTAAATGAATTTACAGCCAGGAAAATGTCCATACAACCAGCAAAACTATTTCTCATTATTGAGGAGCAGTACTGATGCCTCTGGCACACTCTGTGACTTTTAAGTGTTTGCCTACTTACTCCTCCTTTAATGATTAGTACAATTTATATCAAATGGCAGTACTAACACATTTTAGGGGGTTGATACAGAAAAATTTGTCTAATTTTAGGCAAAAATTGTCCCATGGGTCTAAAATAATGTCTCTTGTTTTTTAGCCACCACCACCACTCCAACAACTACAAGTAAGTATTCATTAATAGGACAGTTGAAATGAGTTTACAGCCAGGAAAATTTCCCTATAACCAGCAAAACATTTTTCTTATTGAAGAGCAGTACTAAGACCTCTGGTACACACTGTGATTTTAATATTATTGTCCATGTTCACCTTCTTTAATGATTAGTAGAATGTATATCAAATGGCAGTAATGTACTGACATTTGTATGCAACTAATACATAAAAATTGGTTCTTATTTTATGTAAAAACTAGTTGATGGATCTAAAATAATGACTCTTATTTTTATCAGGAACAACTTCAACAACTAAAAGTGAGTATTAACTAAGAGGAATATTTAAATGAATTTACAGCCAGGAAAATGTCCATACAACCAGCAAAACTATTTCTCATTATTGAGGAGCAGTACTGATGCCTCTGGCACACTCTGTGACTTTTAAGTGTTTGCCTACTTACTCCTCCTTCAATGATTAGTAGAATTTATATCAAATGGCAGTACTAACACATTTTAGGGGGTTGATACAGAAAAATTGGTCTAATTTTAGGCAAAAATTGTCCCATGGGTCTAAAATAATGTCTCTTGATTTTTAGCCACCACCACCACTCCAACAACTACAATTAAGTATTCATTAATAGGAAAGTTGAAATGAGTTTACAGCCAGGAAAATCTCCCTATAACCAGAAAAACATTTTTCATTATTGAAGAGCAGTACTAAGACCTCTGGTACACACTGTGATTTTAGGATTATTGTCGATGTTCACCTTCGATAATGATTAGTAGAATGTATATCAAAAGGCATTGATGACCATTTGCATGCAACTGATACTTAAAAATTGGTTCTGATTTTAAGGGAAAATTACCAGTGCTATGAAATATGTTGGTGCTTTATAAATACATGTCAGTAGTTATAATTATAAGCCCATGTATTAAAAAGAATTACTCTTATTTTATCAGCCACCACCACTACACCAAAAACTACAAGTAAGTTTTAATTTACAGGAATATTTAAATGAATTTATAGCCAGGAAAATGTCCATACAATCAGTAAAAACAGTTTTCAGTATTGAAGAGCAGTACTGTGGCCCCTAGCACACACTGGGGGTCATTTATAAAATTCGCGCAGGGCAGATTGGTTCGCAGAGTGAATATATGACAAAGATGACAAATTGCGAACACTCTGCGCCACAACTTTGGTGGCGGAGAAAATATTCGCAAAACTGTTTCGCAAATCGCGAATTTAAGTTACTGTTAACACTATTTTCATGCAAAACAACCTCGCAAAGTGCCTGCACTCACGCAAAGACCCGTTTTGTTTGCGAATTGTTTGCAAAAATTCTTTCACAATGCGAATTCACAAAAACCAGAAAGACTGCACAGTAGTGCAATATTGTAGCGTTCAGGAAAAAGCATAGTCAAAACTACCATTTGCGA
>CM044437.1:17876432-17940040 GCA_024363595.1 Xenopus borealis | reverse complement strand
AGAATAAGAAATCAGGAAGGGGGCAAATAGTTTTTCACACCACTGTATATGTGGGGTTTGAATGGGTTTCTTTCTGCCTTATTTTTGTTTTATTGTTCTTTATTTTTGTTCCCCTGATGAAGACCACAATGGTCGAAACGTGTTCTGCTGTTGCATTTCTTTGTGACTTGCATGGAATACATTTTCTTGTTTATTTAATAGAGTGTGCGATCTTTACTTTTTTGTTTTACATGATTCACTTTGGAGACTATTAGTGGGTAGCCTCCCTTGGGATCAGCACCTCAAATATACTTAATTTTTTCATTTGATTTGGAGTGTGTGCCTTCTATCAACTTTTTCATGGCTGTGAACATGATCTAGACCTCAGCTCTCTTGCAAGCTCAGCATCTGTGCCACACACACCAGAGAGTTTGTGTTTGAAAGAGTGGAGATGTGTGTGTGTGTATGTATGCTGGGTTTTTAATTTGAAGGGGTTGAACTTGATGGACTCGGTCTTTTTTCAACCCAATTTAACTATGTAACTATGTAACCCAACTCAACTGAAATACATTCTTAAGGTACTGATTCCGGCTCTAAGCAGACAGTTACCACAGATATCAAACAACTCTCTGTAAAATTAGCAGTGCAAGGGATTAAAGCAGACAGCTCTACTCCTGACCACAGTGTTGACCTTCAGACAGTCTTGGAAAACTTGATACTACACCAAAATACTTTAGATGATGATCTTTTGACCCTGAGAGAGGAATGAAATACTTTAAAGGAGCACTGTGAAGATTTGGAAAACAGAAACTGTAAACAAAATCTGAAAATAGGAGGCATTCCAGAAAATATACAGCCAAAAGATCTCGACACTATATAAGAATGCAATTCTTTAAAATATCCCCAGATTTTCCATCTGAAGCCTGATGATTTAACAGAGCCCACAGAGCATTATGACCTAGAGGACCAAACCAACTGTACCCCAAGGAATGTTATAATGCACGGTCACTATTTTGAAAGAAAAGAGCAGGTTTTGCTACACACCAGAGCTTCCCTAATAGAATTCCAAGGGGAAAAAACTATAGATTTATAATGATGGCTTTCCAAAAAGAAGAGAACTGAAGCCTATCACAATTTCCCTTCAAATTGATTGCCATTCAAAATAGCCAGCAACACATCTTGACAGATCCAGGACAAGGCAAGACATTTCCACTCTCACTGGGCCTACTATCCTCAACTCAAACAGAAATGGAACCTCGAAGATCTCCAAACACGATGGGAATGGATTTGGAAAAAGTCGGTTCCAGTCAAGCAGGCACACCACTTCAACATTCCAAGAGATCCCGTTCAATGACTTGATAGCTTTAAAAGTCCACCATCACAGACAATATATCCAAGACATTTCTCCAATGATAACCATACAATAGCATATTATTATTTATACATATATCTTGAATTACAACTATACCTGTTTTTCACTTGTTTTTGAGGGGGGGAGTTTTGAGGTTTTTGTCCTTTGTTTTTTTTCTTTTTGTTTTCACTTTCCCTATTACTATTACCTTTGCTGAAGTTTAGTAATCACTATAAAAAGTATCCTCAGCAGTACCCCTCCAGGATGCATTATTCCTAAAAACTATAATCATATGCCCTCCATGGTATATAATAATGGCACAATTATTCTCTGGTCTCTTTTCACTTCACTTCTGAAGCAATTGTTCTTACACTTAGGGGCAGATTTACTATTGGTTGAATTTCAAATGGGAAAAAATTCGAAATTCGACCATCAAATTTTTTGGGCGGTCATTTGCGATTGATGACCGGTTTCAATCTAATTCGAATAGTTCTAATTGAATGATCGCATCATTCTAATTGAACAATTTGAACTATTTTAATTTAAAAAAATTAGATTTTCCAGGACTTAGAAAACTTCTTAGTAAAGCTTCCAGGAGGTCCCCCATAGTCTCCAATGGAAATTTGTCAGCATTAAGGTGGTCGAATTCGAAGGAATTTAAAGAGAAAGTACTTTGAAATTCTAATTTTCAAATGTTTTCAATTTTTGGGCTAGTCGAAATAGCCCAAAATGACTTAGAAATTGTAATTTTAAAAATTCTAATTTTATTCGAAAATTCACTTCAACCTTTAGTAAAGTTGACCCCTAGAATCAAGTAAATCTCTGTTTATTGTATTTATTGTTATGATGATTCTATATTTGCTTCTATATCCAACTCTGCAAATAGACCGATCTATATTAATTAACCAATCCCCATTATAAGCAGCTACACAATATGTCTATAAGCTGCCCACCATTATAGTATTTACAGTACTATACCATCTATGTATACCATCTATTTATGACACCAGACATAATGTTCACTCACACTGATAACTGCTACTATATTGCCATTAATTGGTAAATTTTTCATTCTGGCCAAATGGGAGAGCCCCAGCAGGAGGTGAGAGAAAATCCTGCTGGATGTTTTTTCCTTGAACCTAATCATGATGTTTAAGTTAGTTTCATATTAAGTCAAAGGTCTTAATAGCCCTAAAAAGCATACACTAGCAATTAAAGAGATCTCAACACTGAGAACCAATAAAGCCATGTTTCAAGAACCCCATTTCAAGGCCTCAGACAATGCATGTTTCTACTCCAAAAGAATTTACCAAGCTTGTAATTCTCAAAAAAAAAAAAAAGCTGGAGTAATAACCTTAATTCACAAGAATTGCGACAACTCCCAGATGTTAAATTAATTCTTACAAAGTATCTTTGTTTGTGGATGATGTTTTTCTCCCCTTAGCAACCCAACACAATTTGTGAATGATATCTTTTAGAGATCATTTGAGGCAATCAGTAGTCATGTACTTGGACGACATTCTGATCTTCTCCAAAGACTTGGAATCTCACCGAACCCGGGTGAAAGAGGTGCCTTCTCGGCTGAGATAAAACTCCCTCTTTGCCAAGTTGGAGAGGTGTGTCTTCGAGGTTTCCAAAATTATGTTCCTGGGGTACAATATCTCCCATGAGGGGTTTGAGATGGATCCTTCCAAAGTCACAGCAATCCAAAACTGGCCTCTTCCCACAAGTATCAAGGCCATCCAAAGATTTGTCACTTTTGCTAACTATTACCGACAATTTATCAAAGGGTTCTCCTCCTGAATTGCTCCTATCCTGGCTCTCATCCGGAAGGGAGGGAAACCTAATGCCTGGACTCTGGAGGCCTTCCAGTCCTTGAAAGATTTGTTTGCTTCAGCTCGCTCCAGTCCTTTGACATCCTGACCTTTTGCAACCCTTCTTCATTGAAGTAGAGGCGTCTGACGTGGGGGCTGGTGCCATCGTTTCTTTGAGACAAGTCGCAGATGGTAAACACATTCATGTACGCCGATGGTGGCACTACCTTAAGACTCTTTTCCCAAACACAAGTGTATGCAATATTTGAAAGAAGAGCTTAGAGTGGAAATACCACTGTCAGCTTGGGCCAGAATATGGGATAATTCACCCAAGATAGTGGTCTGTACATAACAAAAAGAAAATGTCTATACATTTTTGATGAAACGGTACCTGACACCAGACATACTATCCAAGCTATTCCCAGCTATTTCCCCACAGTTGGAGAGAGAGGATGCACATAAACAGGGCCATATCATGTACTATGGTAATGCCCACACTTAACACCATTCTGGAGGGAGGTCATAGACTTTATACAATTGGTATTGACAATATTCTTAGCTATCAAAACCACACATCTGCTGTTTGGGCAGCCTATCCCAAAACTTAATGACAGTTCAGAAATTGGTTAACCATATCACAACTGCTGCACAGTTAGCACTTTCGTCTAAATGGAAATCACAGATCAAACCAACATTTGAATTTGAAACTATTATAGCATATATATATATAACTAATTCAACCCAACTAGAAAAACAGATATGTTATGTGTTACAAAAAAGGGGTCTGAATTTAGGCAAAAACAGTCCCATGGATCTAAAATAATGGCTCTTATTTTTTCAGCCACCACCACCACTACAACAACAACAAGTAAGTATTAGTTATTGGATAGAAAGAAAATGTTCCAAGTAAGTATTAGGGGCTGATTTACTAAGGGTCGAAGTGAAAATTCAAATAAAATTTGAATTTTAAAAATTCGAATTTCTAAGTAATTTTGGGCAACTTCAACTATCGAATGGCCCAAAATTCGATTTGAATTGAAAAAATTTGAATATTTGAATTTTCGAATTTCGAAGTATTGGCACTTTAAAAATCCTTTGATTTTGACGATATGGCAGCTTAAAGCTGCTGAATTGCCATTTTAGCCTATGGGGGACCTCGCAGAATTTGTCCTGAATTTTTTTCTAAGTTCTGAGAAATCAAAGTTTTGGTGAAAATTGTTCAAATCGTTAGATCGAATTGAATGAGTCAAATGATTTGAACGATGCGATTGATGCAGAAAACTTCCAAATTCAATCAAAAATGACTCCCAGAAATAATTTGATGGTCGAATTTCAAAGTTTTTTCACTTCAAAATTCGACCTTTAGCAAATCAGCCCCTTCGTGTAGAGAAATATAAAAAAAAAATAAAGTTCCATCAAGCTAAATATATGATTGTGCCACAATACACTCAGTTTACACTTTACTTCCAAATTGTAAAGCTGTTTCATTCTGCTTCAATATTTAAAAAAAAAAATGGCATCAAGCAATGACTATCCAAGGAGAATGGCTCTTAATGTTTTTTACAGCCTCCACTACTTCAACTATAGCAAGTAAGTATTTAGATAAGATGAATGTTCAGATTTATGTTTCATCAAACTCATGAAAACATTTCAGCCAGTGATTTTTAGAACAATAGATTTCTTGGAGCAATCCTTTCTAGCTGCACTCTTCTTTTCATATATTTTATATTTATAAATATAATTATAATTATGAAATATATTGATACAAAATAACAAACACAAAAATGAATGGGCCAGCCATCAATTTCACAACATTCAGCCTTTGTTCAACATTCCAAATAAGACATCTTGATGTTCTATAAATATATTTTCCCTAGTTTACAGCCCAGTAGGCTTAAATACATTATAAGAATAATAATATTTTAACATTCCTAATCTAACAGGAATTACATTTCAAATCACTTATAAATATAGTGGGCCTTATTTTCCAAAAGAGGTGGTACATTTTACTAGTGCAGTTACTAGTGATGTATGTATCAACCTGGTCCGGTTTGGACATAAATGCAATCAGGTTATGTGCAGCAGAGCTGGTCCAGGCCAGCCAGGTGCCCAGGCAATTGGCCGGCCACGGTGTCAGCCGGGGCGCACACATGCGTGCATTGTCATGTGCGCATGCGTGAAACAATGTGTCTCACATGAGCAAAATGACGCAAAGTACTCAAATAGACGCGATTTGCAAGCAGAAGAGCAAAGTGACTGGGAGAGAGACCAGGCAGTCAGGAGAGCGAGCACCAGACAGGGGGGTTTGTGGCAGAGAAGGTACATGCCTGGTACCCCCAGCTTTGTGCCCTAGGATCATGCCTACTCTGCCTATGCCTAGTTCTGGCCTTGATGTGCAGTGCTGCCCAACCTTTTTACTACTGCTGTCCCTAATGCTAGTTACTAAATATTACTGTAGCATAATTACCATTACTCCACTCACCTGCTATCAGAAGGAATGGAGGTAGTCTGGGTCAAACTGGACACAAGATGTGGATTATGAATTTCCTGACCTGCATATCAGTAGCAGTTACCCATACCAAGCAGATCTTTGCTCATAATTATCTGAACAAAACTAATGGCTGAAATCACCATAAGGATGTTTATAGAAAAACCTCCTGGTCTAAAATTAATCTTGAAGTTTGACCTATATTAGGTATAACATACTCTCTTTTATCTTCTCCTAAATTATTCAAGAAGCTGTGAATTAAATAAAATATTCTTTTAATTTGATATTTCAGCAACCCAAACTACAAGAAAAAGTGAGTACTGTGTATCATTAATGAATCATGTTCCTACCATAATAACAATGCATTTGCTCTATATGTTAATGTACCATTACTAGATAAATATCCATTGCTTACAATTAGTGATGGGCGAATCTGTGACGAGGCGCCTCGACAAATTTTTTGCAAATTTCTAGCGAAATTCGCGAAATGGCGAAAAATTTGCGAAACTGCTGCAGCGCGACTCGTTTTGATGCATGACGATCTTGTCGCGCGTCAAGTTTGAAGTTGACTCCCGTCGAGTTCGAAGTTGACGGGCGTCGAGTTCGAAGTTGACGCGCTGTTATCTTGATGCGCGCCAAACACGTATCTGCTGGATTTGTCTATATTTTATGGGGCACATCTACTATAGGGTGAAAATTCACCAAAAGTTTGGAGTAAAATAATGGTTCCATATGTTATAAAATGTATGGTGGAAATCAGTTACAGAAAAAAATGTGAACACTTTTGCAGCCTATCAGCTTGAAAAACGGAAAAGACGGCAACATTTAGTACTTAGATTATATTCCACTTAAAAATTATAATGTAAGTAACTGAAGAATGAGGATGTTTTATGCACTATGCAGGTCAGAGCTGAAGGCAAGTCTAGTGAACTGTCACTAACAGTAGCCACTAACCCCCTTTATAAATCTGTCCCTATGGCTTTGTTTGTGTCACCTTTTTTCTGCTTTGGACAGGCCTGGACTGGCAATCTATAGCTTCTGACAAGTACCAGAGGGGCTGCTATCAGGTGCCATAGAAAGTCATTATTTAGTTGACTGATGGGCCTGTTTGGGCCTCTCATTACTTTGAATGCCAGGGGCCCAGTATGGCATGTTTTGCTTTAGAGTCAATGGGAAGAACATTGGACAGTTATGTTTCGCTCAGTAACTGCTACACACACGTCCTGCCCATATACATTTTTAGAGGATCTTTTCCAAAGAAAGTGTCACATTTTGCCAGTTTCTTATAAAAAAAATCTGTAATTTTTTACATTAGCTCTGGTCGACTGGTCATGGTATCTACTACTACTCTCAATCTCTCAGTCTATATTGCTGTTAAACCAAAAACCAAAAAGTACCATATATATATATATATATATATATATATATATATATATATTACTAATAGCTTACTAACAAAGGCTCGGCTAATAATAATATGAACACATAATGTCTGGGTGTGCATCCCACATCAATAAACCATATGTTCATGTCAGTGAACCATATATTTATGTGAAAATGCAAGTAATGATACTTGTGTTATATTATCCAAACAACTTCAAGTACCATGCAAGTCCTAGTTAAATGAAAAATCAACTCCAAATATATAAGTTTGAAAAAACTTTATATTCATTTTTTTTTAAATAAAAGAAAAAACAGCACAACAGTGCTATAAAAATAAAAAAAAACTTTAAACTGGAGGAGGAGGAGGAGGCTGAATCACATTGTCCAGCAGGTGCCTCATCTCTCTCACTTCCTGTTGAAGTTGACACACCTGCTGGACTAGGCCTCTAACAAGTTCAGTGAGGATGCAGAGGTCCCCACCATCTGCTGCTCCTGCTGCTGCTGGTGCATCTGGCCCCTCTATAAGGCCTGCTGGAGTAGGGGGGGAGAAGATGCAGCCCCTCCTTCCTCTTCCGGCACTGCAGCGGGCTCTCTAGCAGGCATCCACTCCGCTGGCAATCAAAGAATTCCATTTTGAGTAATACAGCGCTTGCATTTGTACAGTACAAATTATAAAGGCGGAGGTGATGTGTAACTACAAAAAACCTATCATTGATATGCATGGCAAGTATGGGGCCCGAGCAAAACCATTAAGAGAGTTTTTTGCAGACGATAATCTCCATTTGACAGCTCATTCACTTGTTATCTAACTTGTCTGCAATTTAATGACACGCAACTGTTCCAATCCTAATTAAAGTATTCACTGAAATACATTTTTGCTCTAAAATAGCAAATCATAATAATATACTATAAGTCTTTACATTATTGTAATTAACAAGAGCAGTTTATGTTTTCTACACTTCCTGCTGCACCTCGTCTACAAGCACGGGGTGGCACCTCTTCAAATCGCTCCAAATCCTTTGGAGCACGCGCACCCCGTGCCTCACAGCATATCTGTGCCTCAGCCTGCGCCTGAGGCTCACCATGATACACCTCCTGAGTGCCTGGATACCAGGAGTGCCGGGAGGGATGGTGTCGACCCTGCACCCTGTGCAGGGTCGAATTCCAGCGAGTTGGCAGGTCACAGATGAGCTGGTGGGGTGGCAGATTATGCTGCCGCTGCATCCGTGCCAAAGACGCGCTAGCAGTGGGGGACCTGCGAAAATGACCGCATACCCTACGTACCTTCTCAAGCATGTCACCCAACCATTGGTAGCTCTTGAGGAAGCGCTGTACCACAAGGTTGAGGACATGTGCAAAGCAAGGCACGTGGGTCAGGTGGCCTAGGCGGATGGCGGCCAGCAGGTTGGGACCATTGTCGCAAACAATGTTCCCTGCTTCGAGCTTGCGGGGAGTGAACCACCACTGCACCTGGAAGGCGGCCATGAGCTCAGGTGCAGTATGACTCCTCTCACCCAGGGAGAGTAGTTGCAGCACAGCCTGACATCTGACTGAAGCGTAACTATGGGTACGCTTCAGGGGTGGCTCATCCATAGCCGCAGAGGAGGAGGAGGAGGAGGAAGGAGGCACCTGTAGCACGAGGGGAGTGCCCCTGCTTGCACCCTCCCCAGCACTCATCAGGGTGACCCAGTGTGCAGTGTATGTACCGCCCCTGCCCCTGCCTACTGGTCCACGTGTCAGTGGTGCAGTGCACCCTGCCGTCGACAGCATGATCCAGCGACAGGGACACATTCTCCACCACCTGCTGGTGGAGAGCAGGGACGGCCTTCCTGGCAAAATAATAGCGGCTGGGGATCCGCCAGTTAGGGGCAGTGCAAGCCATCAACTGTCGAAAGGGGGCTGCTTCAACTAACTGATAGGGCAACAGCTGCACCGCCAGAAGTTTTGCCAGGCAGCCATTGAGCCTCTGCACTTGGGGGTGGCTGGGGGAGAGAGGCGTCTTCCGGCCGAGGAACTGAGGGAGGGAAACCTGGCGTGAAAGGGGCCGCATTGAGGAGGAGGAGGCTGCAGAAGAGGCTGAGCTGCACAGTGGCCGCCTCCGACTGTGAGCCTCAGAAATCTCTTCCCTTGCTGCAGGGTCTGGGGAGCTAGCACCTCTTCCCTGAGGAATAGAAGGAGGTGGACGGGAAGCACCACTGCCCCCTGGTGCCCTGCCACTTTGATGCTGCTCCCACGTCATCCTGTGATGACGTTTCATATGGGAATTTAAAGCCGATGTTCCCATATGTGACCCTGCCCCTTTCGAACCTTCTGCTGGCAGAGCTGGCACACTGCTACCGTCTGGTCCTCTGCCTGGCACGTAAAAAATGCCCACACTACTGAAGTGTGGGCCACTGCCTTGCCTGCTGTGGAGGGCTGGGGATGGTCCCCACCCATACGCCCAGAGGCTTTGGACTGAGTGTTGCCTGCCCCCCCTAGCAGAGGTTGGTAGAGCCGGCTCTTCATCCTCCTCCTCATTAACAACACACAGTTCCCCCCCTGAACTGCTGCTGTTATCCTCCTGAGACGGCTACCAGGGTCCGTCCCTGTCATCATCCTCCCCCAGACCAGAACCTGCCTCATACATGGCATCAAGTCCCACATCAAGCATGCTGGTGTCTGACCCCACACCAGCAGCCTGCTGCCCTGCCATTAGGGGACCCTGCCCAATATCCCCTACTGGTGATGTGGGCTGTGCCATGACCACCTCCTCCTCCTCATCAGACATGAATGCCCCCCCATTCCTGCCTGATCATCAAAAATATCCTGGGTGTCTGGGCCCAAGTCCACCTGAGGATCAAATAGGAGGGATGGAGTGTCCCCCAGTTCTGAGCTAGCAGGTGATGCCACTTCCTGCTGCTCACTGGTGCTCGCTGCAGACGAGGTAGCCTGGGTCAGCCAGTCTACCACTGCCACTGCCTGCTGTGAGCGTATGGGGCACAGTCCTACGTGGACCAGTTGCCCCGCTGCTGTGACCCACAGCCACCTGCTGTTGTGGCAGAAGCTGCTGCTGCTGCATTGGCAGCAGCTGTTGCTGCTTTACAGTGCCCGGACTGGGGATAGTACGTGGGCTGGGCTGTTGTGGGGTTGGATGCCCACAGCCAGCACCACAGATTCTTCCTCTGCCTTCTTCCTCTGCCTTCCCTCCCTATCCCACCCTTCAATATCCACAGCAGACTTGTTTCAACAGACAGTGGCGTAACTACTCCCTGGTGGGCCCCGGTACAGGATGGGCACCTGGGCCCCCCTGTAGGGTCCTTACCTCTATAAATCCCATGCTGGAGTGTTTATGGCATGTGTGCTGTAAAATTTCCCCCTAGATAACCACCTGCCATAACCATTATTGTGGCTCCGATGGGCCCCAAGGGGGTGGGGGCCCTGGTGCAATTGCACCCTCTGCACCCCTGGTAGTTACGCCACTGTCAACAGAATAACAAAATAATATAATAATGGCCTTTTTGGTAGTGCAAGCCAGAAGTCATGTCTGCCGGAATTTGTACATGATTCACAAAAAGTAGATTTGTTCGGACATATCATGTTATATAGAGCAACCCTTTTGAAATAAAAACATGACAAATAGTGATGGGCGAATTTATTCACCAGGGGCGAATTCGCAGCGAATTCACGCGATTCGCCACTGGCGAAAAAATTCACGAAACGCCAGCAAAAATTTGCAGCCGAAAAATTCGCCAAAAAAAAAGAGTTGCGCGTCGTTTTTGAGCACTCCCATAGGCTTCTGAGGCTAAATCCTAATCGAATAGGATTTGTACGATCGAAGTCTTCGATCGTTCGAATCATTCGAACGTTTGAATGATTTATTCGCTCAGTCGAATGATTTATTTGACTGATCGAATAGATTTGTATTCGATCGTCGAATGATTGAATATCGAATAAAAGGTAGCCTAGAACTATTCAATAACATTCAAAAATCAAATGCTAATCGAATATCTAATTGAAACGATTTAATTATTATTGGGGAATAATAGTAAATTTGCCCCTTTCTGTTTAGGCCCACCTTTTTGGTACAACATTTATTATGGATTCCAAGGTTTAAAGGGGTTGTTCACCTTTCAACATTTTTTTCAGTTCAGCTGATTTCAGATAGTACACTAGAAATAAACATTTTTTCCAGTTACTTTCAAGTAATTGTATGTGACTATTTTTTCTGATATTGAAGTATAACATATTTCATCTTATAAAGCAGAAGTATGTAGTTCTGATAGGGTGGGATTGCCAACCCTGTAAACTGTTCTAAATTGATGCATTAAGTTGATACATTTCTTATCTTTGTCCCTGCTGAGCAGAATCCCTTTGTTTCATTAAATTAATAGAATTAATACAATAGTTGCTAATACTCCAGAGATGCTGCTCACAAATTTATCAACTAAGGGTTCATGAGAGTTTGTAAAAACTCCCATAAACTCCCATGAACTCGAAATTTGAGGATCTACTTGAAAATCCTCAATTCAGATCAAATTCGATTCAAGTTTAAAATGCTTAGAGAAGTACTTATTTAAACATAGATAGGCAACACTGAAGAAAGTATCCTTTTTATAAAGGGTGAGGTGTTGAGTTCAGAAAACATAGCCTAACTTTCAAATTATTGCTTTATAATAGGAACAAAATAGGGCAATATTGATTTTTTTAACTATAAACAGAATCTAATTCCAACACAGGCTCTATTTATGTTGTTAATTATTAATATGTTTTATGTATATACTGCCCTTTATTTTCAGTGTCATTCACAATCCTTGTGCATCTGACAATTACAGTTAAATACAGTTAATCCAATATTAATACTTTATTTATTTTTCAGCACCAATCCCTCCAAGTAAGTGTTTTACTAATATGTTACCATAAAAAGCCGGTAGACAGTTTACTCAAATATTACCATCTTTATATTATACATATAATAAACAAAGTAAAACAAAAAAAAATTTTGGCAAATCATTTAACAAAGTAATGATCATTATCAAAAACACTGGTGCTTGGTGCAAAATTACAGGTTAACAGGAAGATATTGCACAATAAAAAAAATTATAGTCTGATTTAAAAAAATAACACTGATATGTTATACTGTATAAAGAATAATGCAATTCTTATACAGTTTTAGGGATAAATTTACTAAAGGGTGAAGTGACTAACGCTGCTGATGATTCACCAGCATTTTCAGTCACATCATCGATAACGAATGGGTGCAGGCGTCACTTCGCTCACAAAGGAGATTGCTTGCAGTGATTCACACTCTAATGCCAGGCAAATTTTCGCTCTGGCGAATGGACGTAACTCCATAGCGAAGTTGCGCTAGCCAGAATTGAACACAAGTGCATCTTTGCTTTTATTTGCTCGCTCTGCCAATGCAATGCTACCGAAACTTCGCTAGTTAGTAAATTAGCGCTGTTGCTGGTGAATTTGCACTTTTTAGTATGGGGTATTTTTAAATAATTTGGGTCACCATACAATAACTTAAGTTTACTAAAAATCATTAAAACATTAAATAAACCCAATAGGATTGTTTTTGGTTTTCGCTAGCAATACAAATTTATAAAGCTTAGTTAGGATAAAGTACAAGGTACAACAATTTTTTTTAGGTGAATTTAGTAAATCTGACCCTTATTCTTATTCTTATATTTTCTTTCACTTCAGATGAAGATACAGGTAAATGCATTGTTACATTTTCAAGATGAAAGTATCCTTTATTAACTTGTTTATTGCAATAAATGATTAAGAAACTGAAGTACACACAATATTATGGGGATAATTTACTAAGGGTCGAATTATGAATTAAAAAAAAATTCAACCAAAATGGACCAAATGGGTCGAATAAAAATCGTTTAATGCATTGTTCAATTTGAACGATTTTGGTAAAAATCCTTCAAAAACAACCCTGAAAGGTTCCAGAAGGTAGCTCATAGGCTAAAATAGCAATTTGGCAGCTTTAAGGTGTAGAAGTGTTGAATTTTTTTTTTATAGAGACAGTACTTCGAAATTTGACCCTTAATAAATCTGTCCCTAGTGTATACAAGATCCTGTACATGTTACAAGATGTTCCAAGAATCATGCCTGTCTTAAAGAGACACACAGATAATTATTGTTAAAATAATTATTGTTAAAGGAACCTCTGTAATATTCCTTGAATTCTTACCAAATAGGCTATACTCTGATTAATGGGTCTTGATTTTTATTAATATCACAAGGTTAAGAAAGAAGAGGTCAATGAGAAAAATGTCAAAATGACTCAATGTATAATCCAACATTTCACATGTAATATATGGTTAAAGAAAAACTATGCCATCAAAATAAATACTAAAGCAGCATATAGTTTAAATCAAATTTAGTGGCATATTAAAGAATCTCACCAAAACTGGTATATACAGATGCAGCCACTGGGATTTGTGAGTTAAATGCATCATGACTCAGGGTTAATTGAAGAAACTGTGTTATCTAAAGTCATCTTAATTCATTTAATGCATTTAACCTTTTCATTAGCATACCAAAGCTCCATTGTTTTTAATGGTGAACTCTTTAATTGGATGGGATGCTGTGACACAATATTCTGTGCTAAGTGGGATAAATGGGATAGATGAGTTAAGTTTTTCTGTGTCAAATGTACAATCCAAAGTGGCTTCATCTGTATATTAAAGTAATATTTATATTTACAATATTTAAAGTACTGTAATATTTACATCACTTCCATTGAACCACCATTTTGTGATGATCTCTGTGCTATCTCAGAGATCACCTGGCCAAAATTACTACAACTCTAAAGGGAAGATTTACTAAGGGTCTAATTTCGACCATCAAAAAGGTCAATTTTTTATTGGTTAAAAATAGTTTGAATCATTTGAATGCATCATTTGTTCGATTTGAATGATTTTGCCCCCAAAAATTTGATTTTCAAAAATTTCCAAATTTTCCAAAAGTTTCCAGGAGGACCCCCATAGGCTTAAATAGAAATTCAGCAGGTTTAAGGTGGGGAAGGGTTGAATTCTTTAAAGAGAGAGTACTTCGATTTTTGAATGGTCAAATTTTAAGATTCAATTAAAATTTTTAATGAATCAAATCAAATTTTGGCTTAAGCGATAGTCAAAGTACCCAAAAATTATTTCGAAATTCAATTTTTTTTTAATTCACATTTTCCATTCGACCCTTAGTAAATCTGCCCCTAAATGTAACAGGAAAAAAGTGTGGAATCAAAATACAGAACATGTGTAGCATGTATAGTTTGTTTGGTGCGTTTGGGTGCAACGTGAATCCTACGATCCCAAGGGACAGTCCTTATTTTTTTAAAATGGCCATTTTCTATTTATGATTACCCAATGACACAAACAACTAAAAAGTAAAAAGTATACTAAAAAAGTATATTATTATTAACATTGTTTTCTTTACATGAAGCAGGGTTTTACAAAAGAGCTGTTTTATGCAATATATTTCTATAGAGACCTACATTGTTTGGGGGGTATACTTTTCCTTTAAGTATCTTTAAACTAGGCTGTATTAATTAGGTTATAGAAATGTGGATCTGTGCAGTGGAAAAAGAATCTCAACATATATTTGAATATGTAGAACTATGTGCATCTTTTTGTAGTACAGGTATGGGATCACTTTTCTGGAAACCAGCTATCAAGAAAGCTCTGAATTACAGACTGACCATCTCCCATAGATTCCATTATAATGAAATAATCCAAATTTTTTTAAATAATATTCTTTTTCTCTTTAATAATAAAACAGTACATTGTACTTGATCCAAATGTAGATATAATTAATCCTTATTGGAAGCAAAACCAGTCTATTGGGTTTATTTATTGTTTACATAATTTTCTAGTAGAAGTAAGGTAGGAAGATCAAAATTACGGAAAGATCCATAATCTGGCAAACCCCAGGTCCTAAGCATTCTGGATAATAGGTCCCATACCTGTACATATTATGAGCATAATTTTAGATGCCCACATTATTTAATTTTCTTGGGTACAACATCATAGCTCATAGCTTTTTGCTACTTGTGCATTAGTATAACAAAAGCCCCACTATGGTTTATCCAATTTAATTTTCCAAAATTGTTCTTAAAGCTTCCACAACAGAATCAATTCCAACAACCACATGTAAGTATAAATATTCAAATATTTTGCCCAGAGATTTAAAAAAAAATGTGTTTGATATTTTATTATTCATATATCAACCTTTTTTTACCCATGAACTACATTTAAATGTAAATAGAGTTGGCGAGCAACGAAAAAGTGATGCCCAGTGATGCCAAATAAGGGCTCTGATGGGTATGTTGTAGCCATAGGTGGAGGGTGATTTTTTTGTTTGGGTAGGCTAAGTCTAATGTTACTTCAACAGTTTTTTCAACAGTGATTTTCCTCTGGCAGAAACAGTTGATTCAATCCTATATTATAAGCATTTGCAACAGTTGTAATTCACCTGTCTGAGCACACAGGGAGGATTTTTGTCTAAAAATGCACTACAATCTGAAATCTGTCCCATACATGGTCTGACTTAAGAGCTACTAACTGATGGGCCCACAAGCTGCATATGAAGTCCAGACTATTTTGAAAATAATATGCATAGCACTCTCTTATTATGAAAATTATAGAAAAAGTTCAGTTCATCCACTGTCCACATTACTGGAAATCAGGGTGTTTTTTTTAAATATTAAAACATGTTTATTACTTTCACATAAAACACAAGGGATATGCTAATTGTCATTTATGGGAGATTGTATACATACAAAGTATAATGCAGATGTATTTTGGTCCCCTCAAAAAAAAAAAAAAACAGTAGCTGCCCTTTTAACTGCAGTTTCAAAGTAATACAATATAATAGTAGATGGGGTTGATAAAAAAACGTGCATTCAACCATCAGCACAACATTTGTGTGTAAGTGAAAGTAGCCAAACTGATCTGTTAGCTGATCCAGAGAAAAGTGAATTGAATCGATACAATAGTTGCTAATGTTCCTCATATACTGCTAATAAATATTTTAACTAATTGTATCAACTAATTGTAACAAATTATTACAGTTCAGATGCTCCTGGATCATTGAGCTGCCAGACTGAAACCCCAGATAAAGGAACATTACATTTTAAACTTCAATTTTGTGAAAACAGTAAAAAGTAAAAGAAGGAAAGCAATTGAAAAAAAGTCTTGATTTCTGTTGAACAATCTGGAAGGTGAACATCCCCTTTAAGGAAACAGTCACCAATATCCAATCACAATGGTTCCATTGGACTATTCAAATAGTATTCAAATAATATTCAAATAGTCCAATGGAAAATTTGGATAAAATTCACAGAGGTATGAAAGTGAGATCTGGTCACAATGGTAATATAATGGCTACATCACACCTTCATACCTTTTCCAGTTTCAAATAACACCTACAGTACCTGAACAAATCAATGGAACTACCATTGATGGTATTTATTTTTTTGTGTAATGTAAGTATGAAATAATCCCAACATACCAAACAAGCAGATGGAGGATTAGCAGCTGTTTTGTCTCTTGGCCCTGACCCCAGCAACACCCCTTGCCCCTCCCCCAGACAAACTCAAATAGACACATTGGTCAAAGGATTTTAATTTTTTTTTCTTAAAAATTTTTATGCAAACAGTTTTGGGAAGGCTTAGCCTCCCCAAGCCTTAATGAAAATCCGCCTATGGTTGTAGCCCCTATGTTGACTGACAGTGTATGGGAGGCTCTGTTTGGCAGTACATCTTTTTTTCCAAACACAACTTGCCTCCAAGCTTGGAATTAAAAGAAACACCTGCTTTGAGGCCACCAAGAAGAACATCAAAAGGGTTGGAGAGCAACATGTTGGTCATGAGCTGCTGGTTGGGACCACTGATATAAGAAGTCGGATGAAAACTGTCCCCGCTTGGTACACATTGTTTTCATTTCCCTCTAGCAACACTATATATGTTTACTAATAGTGATGGGCGAATCTACCCCGTTTCGCTTTGCCGAAAAATGTGCGAATTTTTTATGGCTTCGCGTAATTTTCGTCGCATCACATCGTTTTTGACGCGCGCCGCATCGTTTTCGCTGCGTCGCGTCAAAAACAACTCTTTTTTTTTAGCAAATTTTTGCTGGTGTTTCATGAATATATTCGCCAGCGACGAATCGCGGGAATTCGCCCCTGGCGAATAAATTCGCCCATCACTATTTACTAATAAATATGTTGCGTAATGATTCATATTATAGCTCTCCTAGTACAGAAATCTTATCCCAAACTATTTTTCAGGGGCTAGCACAAAACATGGCAATTAAATGAGAACATATGAAATGGGAACAAGGTGTAGAGTAAGGTGAAGAGTAATTCAGTTTTAGACTATTTTAGATTTTATGAAGAACAGATCACGTACAACAAATATACTTGCTTTTTGTTTCACTTTGCTCTTCAGACATACAGATAGAGTCACTTGGATTTGTAAGTTAAATGCGTTGTGACTCAGGGCTAATTGAAGAAACTGTGTTATCTAAAGTTATCTTAACTCATTTAATGCATTTAACCTTTTCATTAGCATACCAAAGCTCCATTGTTTTCAATGGTGAACTCTTTAATTGGATGGGATGCTGTGACACAATATTCTGTGCTAAGTGAGATAAATGAGATAGATGAGTTAAGTCACGATGCATTAAACTTACAATCCAAAGTGACTGCATCTGTAACACTGGTACAATGCACTCTCCAACTGTCAGCTGGTCCTATCACAGCATTGTGGACATAATGTGTTCATAAGATGAACTCTTTCTCTCACAAGACTCACATGTGAAAATGTACTAAAAATTATTACAGAATAAAACGATAAATAAAGAGGGTGCTTAATTTGGTACACTGAATATTCATAGTAGATCATCATATTACATTAGATCACTAAATTCTACATGGGTATTACACCACATATGTCTATTTTCTGTATACTAGGATCTCTCAGTGTTGCCCCAAAGACTTTTCCAGGAACACACCATGGTCTTAAGCTCTAGAGTTCCTGTAGTCTTCCAGCATTTGCTATGGGAATTACTCCACAGTAAAATATGCTTGGTGGAGAGCGGAGCTTACCTTACTAGGTCACATTGTCTGTCTCACATTAGAGTGAGCTACAGTGGGAGCTACCCTGTCACAAGTTAGAAGTCCTCATTCACGGGACCCTTTTTCACAGAAATTGACTACTATGCCTAGCCTACTAGTGTCCCGGTTTCATGTTTACTAAGGCCTCCTACCTCAGGCTTCTACTGAGGAACCCTTGCCTCTCAAGCTTTTCAGCAGCTTCCACTCTTAAAATAGGGTAGTGTCTAAAGAGGAAGAACATGGAGCCTCCTATCTTTTTAGTAAGAATTTCCCATACCACCTCTGGACCAATAGGAACCCCATTACCACAGGGCATAGGTTGCCTTTTACATAGTAAAAAAGTTTAACTTGTATCTCAGTAAACAGTAAATGCACAGTAGAGTTTTATACAGTGACATATACAGTAGGTATTTATATTATGAAATGTATGATGCCCAGTTTGACTCATTTAATGACCTAAGCTATGTTGTATAGGAGCATGTAAAAATCTGGAAAGGATGAGGCCCAATATCTTTCTAACTGTAAACCCAGTCAGACTCCAGACCACAGCTCACCCCATATTTATTCAATTATTCCTCTACTGAATACGTTTTATTAAAAGGGGTTGTTCACCTTCCAAACACTCAGTTCAATTGTTTTCAGATTGCTTCCCAGAAAAAAAGCCATTTTGCTATTATTTTCCATTTAGTATTTTTTTACTGTTTTTTCAAAATTGAAGTTTAAAGTTTAATGTTTGTATCTCTGGTGTTTGAAACTGGAAGCTCAGTAATTCAGATGCAGACTCTAAACTGTTACAATGTTGCAATATTTAGGGGCAGATTTATCAAGGGTTGAATTTCAAAGATAAAAACTTCGAAATTTGAATTCAAAAAGACCAACGGAAATTAACTTGAAGGTTTTTTTTGGCCGAATAGTCTCATTTTTGATGGAATAGGTCTGTATTCAATCGAATTCAAATTGTTCTTATTAAATTAATAGCGCATTCAGTCAAATTTGAATTGAAGTCCACCAATTGACACAAGGTCCCCCATAGGCTATTTTTTTCGAATTTTTAAAGAGACAGTGCATGATAAGTTTTGATATTCAAATGTTCTACTTTTTTCAAATTCAAATCAAATGTGGACTATTCCCTAGTAGAAGTACACAAAAATCAGCTTGAATTAAAATTTTCAGTTTGACCTTTGATCAACTAAATATATCAACTAAATGTATCAATTTAGAACAGTTTACAATGTTGTGGACCCCCTCCCCAGAGCTGCTCTAGAAGGTGAGAAATTAAATTTACACTTCACTTCATATTAGAAAAAGGATCACACATAGACAATATAAATTCTCTGAAATGTGGTTATTTGCATCTGATAAAAACAAACTCAAAGGTTCACCTTCTAACATGTTTTCCAGTTTAATTGTTTTCAGTTAGTTCACAGAATTAGAGACTTTTTCCAATTACTTTATATTGCCTATGTGTGATCCTTTTTCCAATATGAAGTGAAGTGTAAATTTAATTCTCAAAACGCTTGCGAAATTTCACCGGCGTCTCAGTTTGGACGCAGGCACCCGTTGCTGGCATTGAAAAACTAGACACTGTCATCAAAAACGAAATGCGGCGGCGTTTTACAAATTTTTTTTAGCGATTTTGCTAATTTCTCTAGAAATTCATGAAAAATGCTGCGAATAACCTCCGATTCGCCCATCACTAATACTTGCTAATAATAACAAGAATTTATTAAATAATGCTATAGGTATTTTCTGTCAATAATGGCCCAAAAATATTCTTATCCGAGAGTCCTCCTCTAGTTTTTCTTTCCCCCAACTCTTGTATCCTTGTTCATGCACATACACAGGTATATTCACATGTCTGCCAAGGATCAGACATGTAATTAAAGTATGCAATTAACTGGTGCTCTGACTTACCAACAGATTATTGCATATGTCGGTGGACGGGCTGGACCAGTTTATATACTATCTCTTGGGATTTGACCGGGGGAGATTATGAAACATTTGGGAAAGGAATTGATGGTAACGGTTACTGCATGGGAGATGAGGAAGCTGTGAACATATCATGCAGAGCAATGCTTTTTCCTTCTACCCCACTGAAAGATTTGAGCCAGAACGTCACATGTGATGTCACCACTGGACTTATCTGCAAAAATGATGAACAGAAACCCATACAACAGTGTCTTGACTATGAAATCAATGTCAAGTGCTGTACTATAAACTGCCCAACAACTACAAGTAAGAATTTTTTTATTTATGGTACTGTACCTTAGTAGTGATGGGCGAATTTATTCGCCAGGGCCGAAATCGCGGCGAATTCCCGCAATTCGCCGCTGGCGAATAAATTCGCGAATCACCAGCGAAATTTCGCTTGGCGAAAATTCGCCAAAAAAACGAGTTGCGCGACGTTTTTTGACGCGACGTGATTTGACACGACGCGATTTGACGCGACGCGCGTCAAAAGCGTCCCGCGACTCGTTTAGCAAATTTTTCGCCAAAGCGAATCTCGGGAGATTCGCCCATCACTATACCTTAGAGCATTTGAGATAAAAAAAATTTGCTTACATTAAAGGGGAACTCCACAAAAAACATAACTTAACTTAATAACTTAATAACTTTTGGAAAAGTAATCACAACTTTGCAATATACATCAATTAAAAAAGATTCATGATTTTTAATATTTTAAAACAGTTCCCTAAGCCTAGCCCCGCTCTCCTGCTGATATTTCTGACTACTTTGCTGAGCTGGCTGACTACTGTTACTTTGTATCAGCAGTGATCTGTCTTTAGCCTGCATCCTCCAAACCCCACAATTTTATGCACATGTGATTTCAGTAAGGAACAGAACATTACAGTGGAATGCATTGTGGGTTATGAAGTTCCTGCATGGTGTCTGTAAGCTGTGGAGAAGTTATTATAACTTGTAAATAAAAGTTATAATTGATGCAGAAAGAGAAAAACTGTTAAACAGCTGGATTTCAGCATAGAAAATTGCATTTATTAATACTTTTTGACGAAACAGGAAACTGTGATTGGTATATTAGGGTTTTCTGTGTTATGCGGGCCTCTTTATCAAATTTTGCTTTGAAAGCCAGAATTCCCCTTAAATCCAACTGGTTGCTTTAGGTTACTGCCTTATCATGTTATTTGTAAAATGATATTGTTTTTCTAGTATATAACCAATTTGTGCCACATATATAACTATTGGTTAAAAAAGACAAATAACCACAATGTATTTATAGTTCCACTAGAAATGGGTAGTATTGAATAGATACTTAAAGGGGATCTATCGCCCGATTATTTAAAATATGTTTTTATTCAGAGCTATCTATACATTGTGATGTTCTTCAACTCTTTCTCTATGCTAACAGCTAAGGGACCTCTTCTGATGCCAACACTGGGCTGTAAAATCCTTTTCTTCTTCATCATCATCACTTTGTGTTAAGCTCTGATAACAAGGCCCATGTTTAGGCAGAGCTTCCACCTAATAGTGATGTCATTATATGGGTTGTAGGAGGCAAATTACAACTGCTTTACTCGATGTACAAATCCTTAGAAATG
Source organism: Xenopus borealis (assembly GCA_024363595.1). NCBI lineage: Eukaryota > Metazoa > Chordata > Amphibia > Anura > Pipidae > Xenopus > Xenopus borealis. The sequence continues at coordinate 17,918,362 of CM044437.1, read as the reverse complement.
ATTTGCCCCTCTGTTAAATATGCCAATAAAAATTTAATAGAGCACTGTAAAAAATCTTCTCTGATGAAATCTGATGAGCTCTGGTTTTGCTCCTTTATAAATATTCCTCAGTAGATTCAAGGAAACAATATCAGTCATGAGTTGCAGGGTGTATCTGACAATTTTCTGAATCAACAGAAATAGATCTGAAATAGAATCAAGCCCATAAAAATTTATGTAAATTGTTATTTTTTATGCATTACATAATTTCACATTATTGAATCTGCTTGGATGTTGCTCTGTTGTATTTACTAAATATGTAATTGAAGCTGATATGTCATAGCAGATAATAAGCTTCTGAAAGGGAATGGAAATTCAAGTATGCTATTATTTATATTTTGTTTGTATTTATAACTGTGTAATACATTGTGTACTGAACCAGTAATGCTTATTTTTTTAATTGTAACAGCAACTACTACACAACCAACAACTACAACAACTACTACAACGCCAACAACTACAACTACTACACTGCCAACTACTACAACAACCATACAACCAACTACAGTAACATGTACCATGCCTTTAATAACAACAACACCTGAAGTATCTTTATCAACAGAATGTTACTGCGTGATTGGAGGGGAACCCTATAAACCAGGTATCAAAAGCATTTTCTGCTTATATTACAATCACATTTGTATGTGCATGCAGAATTAATATATCTAGAAATATAAATGAAACCTTCTGTGTCCTATTTAGCCTTTTACATAAATGCTATATCTTTTTTTATATCAATACTGCTGTCACTGAAATTCAATTATACCAAATTGACTGTATTTCCTAGAACCAGGCCAAGCAGTATCCGCATCTAAGGCAAATTGGCAAAGTACCATTCCTGCTGCCCCCAGCTGCTTGCGCAACCCCATCCCTCTCCACTGGCACCACCAAACTTCAGTGTTGAAAAAAAATTTCATATGAAATATTCATTTTTTACCAAAGGGTACACATTTTTAATAACTGACAAAAAACAAAAGAGAATTGATATATTGGCCCAAACATGCCAACTTTGTAGCCACTTCTTAAGCTCCCCATAGACGCAACGATCTTTCCCTGCCGAACGACCGATCTTAGGGAAGTCCGACCAATCTGTCAAATTATCGTGCAGTTAGTGGGATACAAACGATCTTACATCTTACGATTTTTCGTTCGACTTCGGTCTGAAAATTGATCGGCCAGGTTAGAAAGTCTTTATCGGTCCCCTTGCAATCTACCTATGTTTGCAGGGCCAAGCAGGCTGCGATCCTTCAGTTTTGCTGCAATATCGCCTGAAATGGTCTTTTTAGTTGATGGACACATCGTACATTTAAAGGATCGTTTTGAGACAATCGTGGTCTCACGATAACCATTGGATCTTTCAAAAATCTTTACGTCTATGGCCAGCTTTACTTTGAGAGTTTTCAAGAAATTTCAACATGCTGTTCTTTTCTGGACTATAATCCAGTCATGTAATGAAGCTTAGTGAAGTGGCAACGGCAAACGTAATATTTTATTTTTGTGCCAGAGTTGTATACAAAGCCAGACAAACACCTAGAATCAACACACAGTATGGTTAATATGTAAAAATATGGCAAAATATGTCAAACATTTTTAACAGATCTTAAAAAATATCTCCCTGGTATTGCTTGATTATATTTTACAGTGTTTTAAAGAGGCAAATGCATATACAATGCTTATGTCATGTAATAATCAATACAGGCACAGTATGGGACCTGTTATTCAGAATGCTCAGGTCCTGACGTTTTTCAGATAAGGGATCTTTCTGTAATCATATAAACATTCATTTAACTCAATAGGTCAAATAAGGGTTAATTCTATCTTAGTTTGGATCAAGCACAAGGTATTGTTTTATTATTACAGAGAAAAATTAAATCAGTCTATAGGAGATGGCCATGGCCTTCCCATAATTCATAGTTTTCTGGATAACGGGGTTCTGGATAACAAATGTGGCATGTTTATAAAATGTCTATGCTTTTTACAAAGTGCAGCTCCTTTGTGGGATATCACTGTGCATACAAGTTTACAACTTGTCATTGCTATGATTCCTCCAGCACTGGCAGAGGTTAATTTCTGTTTTCATTGTACCCAATCACCGAGAGTGAGAGGCCTTTTAAAGGCCCTGCCCCCTTGATCTGGTTACCTGAGCAAACATGTTCTGTAGTGTTTTAAAGGGAGTTAGCGATTTTCTAGTTGAAGTCTGTGAATTGAATCTTTTGTCTATATTTTCTGTGTATGACTTGCTTTCCAAGACCAAATGTATTTGCAAACTTCACCTTTCTGATTTTCCTTTTATGAAATGCCTTTCCCAAATTCTGCTTATTGATTGTGAAGGATTTCAGAAACTGACCAGACCTTGCTTTTATTTAAACTCTCTGGAATTGCTTTCCCCACCTCATAAATGCAGCAGTGACTAATTTCTGGCTTTTAAGGGTGGAGGGCTGGGGATTTATTACATTATCTAACAGATATGGGACATGTTCTCCATAATGCTTGGGACCTGGGGTTTTCTAGATAAGGAATCTTTCCATAACTTTGATCTCTGTACTTTAAATTGACTAAAACATTTAAATATTAAATTAACCCAGTATGATTGCTTGCTTACAATAAGGGTTGCTTATATTTTATGATTAAGTACAATATACAGTACTATTTAATTTTTACAGAGATAAAGGAAATCATTTTAAAAATGTTGAATTATTTGATTAAAATTGAGTCTGTGAGATGAACTTCCCATAATTCAAAACTTTCTGGATAATAGGTTTCTGGATAATGGATCCTATAGTTTTACTTAGTGTAATCATGTTGTCCCAGTCACTTGGTTCCTCCTCTAAATATCTTAACGTCACTCAGCAATCTGTATTTGGAACATATAGGGTTTTATTTACTAAACCTCAAATTTATCTAGTCAGGGTTTTTGGGTCAAAACCTTGACCTTTTCATGAGAAAAAAAATTGACTTTTTCAAGATTTATTATAATCCGATGCTGCAAAAATACTGAATCAGGGATGGGAGTTTGGTTGTGTGTTTTTTAAATAAAATATTAGATAAATTCAGATTTAAGGAAATAACCATCATATAGTTATTGGTGAATGCAAGGAAGAAACTGCCCATTATATGAAACAAAGTTCAAGTGAATGACAAGTGAATGCCCTAATTACAAAGTACTAAGGGAATTAGAGAATGAAAACATCAATCAAAAGATTAAACTATACGAAGGGGAAGAGGAGATGTTGAGGAAGTAAACAGAATTAAGAAGATTTACAGGGATACATACCACAGTTATGGGACCTGTTATCCAGAATCCTTGTTACCTGGGGTTTTACAGATAAGGGATCTTTCTGTAGTTTGGATCTCCATACCCTAAGTCTATGAAAATAACATTTAAAGATTAATTAAACCTAATAGGCTTGTTTTGCCTTCAATAAGAATTAATTGTATCTTAGTTGGGATCAAGTAAAAGGTACTGTTTTATTATTATACAGAAAAAGGAAATACCTTTTTAAACTATGAATTATTTAGATAAAGTGGAGGGGGCGGGGTAATTTATTTATTTCTGGATGATGGGTTTCCGGATAACTGATCCCATACCTGGAAATAGAATTGTGTATATATAAGAACAAATATTAGCATTTTGCAATATAGCATTCTTCATTAGGTAGTTGTTATAAATTTGAATTGCACATCGCAAAATGCAAATTACAGGGTGGGTGCCAAAAGTTAAGTTCTTCTCAAAACTTCCTGAGTAATGGGTTTCTGGATAATGGATCCCATAGTTTTACTTAGAGTAATCATGCTGTCCCAGTCACTTGGTTCCTCCTCTAAATCGTGGAGTGATCCTTTTCATACTTCTTATTTTGCGTGGGTGTGCTGCACAGTAGAGTGAAAACTTTTACAAAAAATCCATCCTTTTCATTTTCCTACACATTCATGAGGTCTGGGGTAGAGAATAAAGATGAAGTGAAAGAGAACGTTGGCTCCACTACTCAGCCTTCTTTTATTTTTTTCCTTCCCCATTCCCCCTTCGCTCCGTTTTGTGTTGCCAAGCAGAGGCTGAAGTGGAAGCTGTTCATGTCACTGAAGATCTGCAGAAGGATTCACTTTTCTCAAACTGCAAAAAAAAAAACCCTTGCTGGCTAAGAGCAGCCTTGCCAATGCGTAATGTGCCCCGAGCCTAAGGCCTGCTTCAAGCTGGTGTATTTTTTGATGCAAAAATTAGGTCTTTTTCAGAAAGAAATGCACATACTGCACAATGGAATAATTTTTTGCTTTGTGTTTAATCAGTTTGATTGAAGCATTCATTTGCTTTAATTTTATCTCTAAATGTATTTGTTTTATAGGCACACAAAAAAGATTCTATAGTGATGCTACATGCACTGATTACATATGCACTATGGATTGCAAAGTACTCATTGTAGATTATTTGTATGGTTGTCCTTCTACCCCTCAATCCTCTGCATCTACAACCTCTTCTACAACAGAATTACCTGTTACTACTAAGCCTGGTATCTGCACTCTAAATCCTCCACGCCAGGTGAGTAAAATATATTTATTGCATTTATGGGGAAATGTCATGAAAGACAGAAAGTTTGTCCAGGAAATCTAGTAACTTTTAGAAACCAGATATTTGATTTAGAACACCTTTAGTCAACCTACTGTGTTACTATATTATATGACCCCCCCCCCTTATAATATAAAACTTAAATATCTGTTCCTTTAAGACACGATTTTCGGACCTGAACTTTGTCACATTGGGTGATGCAGGCATCCTAGATGACCTCAGTGACAATGCTACTACTGCCTCCTCTTCTTAGATTCAATCCTTCCTGTGGCAGATAGAGGAGCCAAAATACTGAAGAGAACTGCCAGTAGTAAACAAGCTTGGCAGTGCAGCATCAAACTTTCAGGCTATTCACTCACCACATGCCTATTTTGCTTCCCCTTCAATCCTCCCACAACACCCTGTCACCTTATTAGAGACAATGATGACATCCAGGACAGGATGGGATAAAACAGGGCACAGTTTTAACAGATAATATAATAAACCATGGCTGCCTGCAATGCCAGCAACCTTCCACAGCAACCTGAGGCGGGCAAGTGTGAGCAAGCAATTGTAATCCACAAGCCTCCTAGGACCCTTATCCAAGGAGGTTACCATCCACCATTTTGACACCCATGTGCCAAGCAGTGGGTCCTATCCCCCACTCCTAGCAAGCATTATTTTGCAAGCTGTGACAATATTGTAGTGCCTTATCATTCTGTCACCAAGTCTACCCAAAGGGCAGGATAATCGATGCTCCTTGGCTTCCAGCAGATAAAAAGGGGCCTCCTCTTCCTTTCGTTCACTAATCTCCTACCCTAACCTGACTTCACTTCCTATGAGACTCTGCCTTTCATACCAAGCCAAACCTTTTTCTATTAATGTTCCCCTTTCCTGCTTTCCCTTTTTAGAACCATCAAGGCTTATTCCTTTAAAGGTCCAGAGCCCCCTTAGTAGCTAAAATATACTGTACATAAAACAAGACCATTGCTGCTGTTTGTGCCTCATTATAGAACTCACTCAACTAACTTTTGCATAGGAGTGTTTAATAATACTCTCAATTTCCAAGTGACCATCAGCACAGAGATAATTCAGGGGATACGCTAGCCAAACTCAAACTTATTTTCAAGAACTTACTATAGCTATTATCAAATATTCAACAGCATAGGCATATTTGGTGCATTTTGATAAACTTTCACCTTAAAATGATTATCACAAACACAATCATTTTTGACCCAGCTCTACTTTTCAAATAAATTCACAAGTCTGGTCATGTGCTGTGGACTTGCAAAGGCACAAAGAATATTTAAATGTGTATATAAGATTGAGCCATGCCTTTTATTCCCCTAATGAAGCAATGTTAATGTTCAACCATGCTGGAGTGGCATAGGTGGATTGTAGGTTTAGCTCTTACAGGGCTAAACCATGGACAGATAAGATTGTGAATTTAATGAAAAATGAAACATGGGTAGCTGAGTGATGAATATTGAATATTATTATATCAGTTACACTACACATGGTGGATCAAATTAGTAAAATTTACTTATGGCCCTATCAGAAAATTACACTTTATTACAGTTCATTGCAGATGCATATTCATTTTTTAAATGAATGATCTCTCAGCAAGATGATGGGTCTGAAAGGCAGAGTTTTAAATGGAGAATGTGTTGAACTTTAATATAATTATAACAAAAGTGTGAAATAAAACAGATTTTCTCAGTTGCTTTATAATCCATTGTTGCCAGATGATTGTCTATGATAATTACTGGAATTAAGTATGCTAGTGTTTCAGAGATTTCAGTAAAGTCAACTCAAAGTATTTTTTTTACTGTCTAGCCCACCGAATAATGTGCTTTTATTTTATTTATTTTTTTAAATTGTTTTTTATTGAATATCCAGCTCATGTCAAAAGTCATTTCACATATGTAAGGTACATTCATGTTATTGAAGCTTATACATAGATGTTTGATTAATAAGGTATTGATTTATACAGAGGTCTTAAGTACAGATAGAGTCACTTGGATTTGTAAGTTAAATGCGTCGTGACTCAGGGCTAATTGACAACACTGTGTTATCTAAAGTTATCTTAACTCATTTAATGCATGTAACCTTTTCATTAGCAAACCAAAGCTCCATTGTTTTCAATGGTGAACTCTTTAATTGGATGGGATGCTGTGACACAATATTCTGTGCTAAGTGGAATAAATGAGATAAATGAGTTAAGTCACAATGCATTTAACTCACCATCCAAAGTGACTGCATCTGTATTTATTTTCAACATGCAAAATACATGAATATATGCCAAGGGGGATTATAGTTTGCGAGAAGGTTTGTTGGGATTAGGTAGTGGTGTTTACGTTTCTTTAATCGCTTTTCTTTTTTTTAACTTCAATTTTATTAAGTAAATTTATATGGATGGATTCATACATCAAAAGAGCAAATATTTATTACACATTCATCCACAATTCTATAATATTACATCCCAAAGGGGGTATAATATATTAATGCATTGGAACTAAGGTAGGCCAACCAAACAGGGTTATTTGTCCTATGGTGCTATGGCCACCATTCTTAAACTTAGATTTATTAGTCACATCTAGACACTATCCTATCAAACTGAGGGAGTGTGCCTCTTAGTCTAGCTGCCATATTTTCCATGTACCTCATATTTGCCATTGCAGCACCTGATAAAATAAAGAAGCCTTTGTAATTCATTTATGAAGTGGTCTAGAGGTTTGACCACCATAGTAGATATATCTAGTTTGGCTTCTTGAAAGAAGATTCCACATGGAAGGTCTATCATGCTTTTCCAGAAAGGGGATATAATGGGACACATAATATCATAATAATATGATATTATTATGATATCAAATATTATATCACATAATATTATATATTATGCCAGGAATCATTGCCAGGAATTTCTATATTTTATCATATTTGCTTTGTTCCCATTGAGGTACTTTATTTGAGAGGTATTTTGGCATCTCATTAGCAAATTGTGACATAGAATAATTTCTGGGGGTAAATCACTGCAAATCACATTTCCTTGTGAGTAATCTCTCTTGCTATCCAAAAATCACAGTTCATTGCCAGAAATCACCCAGTTACTCCATCAGCACATCAACCAGTTTCCATATGAAAAAAGAAGGGGTTTCTTTAAAAACATAGTCATTTCACCATATTTTCAAGTAACCAATTGCACAAAAGTATTTCTAAAGTATAGTAGCCTAAATGCACAATGTATAGAAGTATTCAAGGACTAATGGGACTATTGTACCAACAAATAACATGCCATTACCACCACATTCCAATAATGTGTAAACAATAAACAACTGTATAGAGGTATTTCAGGTGTGGAAAACATCACCCCAGCTATCACTCCTTTGCCTACCAGCTTCCAGATAACCAACTACACAGAAATACTTTATGGTGTAATCAGCTCATATTTGTATCCTGTTTACAAATGAACAAAGCAAGGGTCTTCTACATTTAGGGTAGCAATAACTCACAGCTCATTGTCAGAATGTTCTCTCCCCTATCAATCTGTATGTTTTATGTTAGCTAGAAATGTACAATATGATTAGCAAATAATCAAACTGCCACAGTTGGTAAGTTTTACACATTCCTATTTGCTATTTTACAATGACATTTCAATGTTTTGTATGTAAAAAGTATATTGAGGACACACTCTCTTTTCATTCCACATACATATGTAAAGCAATGTTTTTTATGCCAGGTTATAGTTGATAGTTTTTATGATTATGCTTTTGCTTTTCATACACTTTTAACAGAATCCTGAACAAAAGTTTACCTTTTATTTCATTTTCTATAGTATAATGAAACATGGATGCTGTGTAACTGCATGATGGCCAGATGCATAGAAAACAATTTAATAGAAATCACCACCAAACATTGTGACCCCCCATCTGATATCACATGCACCAATAAACTTCCCCCAATAAATGTGACTGATAAAGATGGCTGCTGTTGGCATTGGGAGTGTCCTTGTAAGTAATTTACTTACTGGATTATATTAATGGAAAACTATTTTAGATTATTATTATTTAGGTAGACTTTATTGAACCAATAATTTGCAATATACAGTAAATCCAACTAATGATTGTTACAAGCAAGTATATAAGCAAGTATATAGACAATAGGGTTTATTAAAAACTAATACACAATAATTGTTTTATATTATATATTTTTGGAGGTCTACACTTATTCTAGCTTAATGACGTAATTTCGGGCAACTATTAATTGGCACCCAATGGGGGGTGATAATAGAGTGTGTGTGTGTGTATACAATATGTATTCTGTATATTCTTCCCAAGTTTGTGCAGATTTCTTCCAGGTGCCCCTCACAATACAAAATCCTAGTGATAGGATAATGGTTCAAATTAACCTTATAACAAATGTGTATTCAATGTTGAAGGGAAGTTATATTACAATCTACTTAGGTAATGGACTGAGGTCTAAAAATTGCCACGCAAATGTCAGGTATATGTATCTAGGGTTGCAACCTTTTCTAGAAAAAAATACCAGCCTTCCTATATATTTAAGTTTTTTCCCTATTAATAACATTGGGTTCAACCATCAAAAATACCGGCCAGGCCGGTAAAATACTGGCCAGGTGGGAACCCTAGGTATATCTGATATATGATAACAGTAGCTTTGCCATAAGTCATGTGGATCGTGTGGCTTTGAGAAAATTTTTATATATCTATTACAATATGAGCCCTTGAGTTCCAGCCCAAAATATATTATTTATTGTTTGTATGCATGCATTTATTTATTTTATTCTGTACTCAATTAGAATTAATGCATTTTACTTAGGTGAGTGCAAGGGCTTTGGTGACCCTCACTATGTAACATTTGATGGAACTTACTATGTCTACCAAGGGGAATGTACCTACGTCTTAGTAGAAGAGATCAATAAAGAAATAAAGAACTTTGGTATCTATATAGACAACTATAACTGTGGAGAATATGTTGCTTGCACACGTAATCTCATTATTCATTATGAATCAAATAAAATTGAGATTGGGCCTGAAAGCTTCAAGTCTTCTCCTTTACAGGTATGATGGGAAATGTTCTAAATGTAAGGAACCTTCGACAGCACATCATATAAATATGCAGTATGCTTATTTTTGTATTGGGTTGACTGATTTTAAAGTAGTTGAATGAAGTAATTTTGCTACCAGCTGCAGATGACATTCTCCACGGAGACAGGTTAAACGTTAAGACTCAACGTTAAGATCTCCAACAATATGTATTTTTATTGAAAGATGTTAGGATATTTTATAATGGGTATTTCATTTATGTATTCTTTATTTTGATATGTAGGGTGATATAGAGCTTTGGAAAGGATCCCTTACTTCATAGAAGGGACCATCCAGCTGGTAAATTCTCTCCTTTTTTTAAAATACAGCTTTCAACAGCTTTTTGGAACTTCTTCTTGGACTATAATGAACTATAACTATGGAGTGTTCACATATGAGCAGGGGGGTATATCAACATCACTTTTGAATTTTCAGTAGCTTCTCTCAACATGTCATGGCTCAGACAGCTTCTACCTTTTTGCCCTTTTTTTATGGAGGGGACCTTGTTTAAGTATTTGAGTATTTAAATAAAAAGTCAGACCAAACCAGAATCCACAACTGGACCTTATTTATTATTAAAAAAGCATGACTAAATTGGATCGGGTAACAACTCAATAGAAACGTTTTTTTCAGACTTTTTCCCAAAAAGTCCCCATTTTTGGATTTTTGCTGGAAAAGCTGGCAAAATAAATCTAAAAAAATTTGGTTTTTAAAGTTAAGAAATTCAAAATTTTTGAATCTTTTTGAATAAGCCCCTATATGTCCATGTCTTATGCAAAGTTAGATTACATTTTTTTGTGTTGCATTGTCATCAATATAACAAATATTAATTATATATAATTAATAAATTACACACAGATATGCATAGACACTTACACACATACTAGTTGTGTCCTTTTGAATCTTAGGTGATGGTAAACAAAGATATTGTGGGGATTCCCTATGTGAAAAATGATGTGGAAATAACCAGATCTGGCAGCGGTTATGTGGTAGAAATTATCCCATTGGCTGTCAAAATAAAATTTGAGGATGAGAGTTTTATTATTAACCTGCCTTATGGTCGCTTCAGAAGTAACACACAGGGATTGTGTGGTAAGTAATAGGGCATAATAGCCTTGTTGTTAGACACTAACTCGTTCCACATACAGTATATTAAAGGCTGCAGTATGCACAAATGTAAAATGCTTTGCAGGCATACAGATTTATAAACATGTCTCCACACTTTCAGTTGACTTAAATTAAACAACGTATAAAAAATACTGCAAGCACTTGGCAAAATCATCGAAAATGTGTCAAAACAAATGCAGTTTTTTTGAGTGTGCTAAATTTTTATATATATTGTGGCTAGGATTCAGTTGAGAAATATTTTTGTGGAGGACTTCAGTCAAATAAAAAATTGAAGAGTCCAATTCATTGCAGCACACTGTAGATTTAGTAGTGTATCAAAGTGAGTTTATTAGCTCCAATGTGAGCAAAGTGGCAAAAGGGTCCTGAGTTGCCTTTTGTCACTTTGCTCACATTGGAGCTAATAAGCGCACTTTGATACACTACTAAATCTACAGTATGCTGCAGTGAATTGGACTCTTGTATTTCTCTGACCAAGTGGCAGGTTGGATAACACTGTACAAGCACCTGACCTGAAAAGGGATACTTACCGCATGCGATTGGAGCACTCCGTCATTGTGCAAAATATGCAAAATGCAATGTTTAAATTCAAAACTGTTTTATTTTAACTTTGTACAGGTATTTGTAGCAACAATCAAACTGATGATTGCATGCTGAAAAATGGTACAGTCATAGATGACTGTGCACTAATGGCTGCCTCTTGGATTGTTCCTAATACAAACAGGCCTAATTGTCCTAGCACAACGATAACAACAACATATACACCTGTAGCAACATGCTTTCCTTCATCTCTGTGTGAACTCATCATTGGACCGTAAGGGCAATTTTTGAAACTTAAGTTCAAACACTTTTCTTTTTAAGATACTGTAATATTTCAGATATTGCTTTACTTATTATTACATTCATTACCTACATAGAGGGATGGAAGATTTAAATTATATTGTTGGACTGTCCAGTTTGGAATTGTTTCCTCTGGAAAAAAGGCACTAGTGAGGGGACATGATTACAATTTATATGTACATTAGAGGACATTATAAACAAATACCAGGGGACCTTTTAAAGATCACCGGACCAGAGACCACCCCTTCAGACTAGAGGAAAAGAACTTTCATTTGAAGCAACCTAGGTGGTTCTTCACAGTGAGGACAGTGGGGTTGTGGAATGCCCTGCCAGATGATATTGTGATGGTTGATTTTGTTAATGCTTTTAAGAGTGGCTTGGATGATTTATTGGGCAGACATAATAACAAAGGCTATTGTGATACTAAATTCCATCGTTAGTATAGATATGGGTACTGTATATATAATGTATGTGAAGGTATGGAGGGATGTGTGTATGGATGGTGGGTTTCATTTGGAGGGGTTGAACTTGATGGACTTTTGTATTTTTTCAACCCGATTTAACACAGTACTTTATGTATGTGAATGTATGTGTATGTGGAATATTATCAGTTTTGCAACAAAATACTAAAGTTGCAGTGTTATTCATGTTTAGTATAATAAATATTCACATAAATTAGGCACACATTTTTTATGAACATTGACTAATTTTCACTCAATACAGTAAATACAGTATCTTGAGGACTATCACTTAGCCTCTAGTTGGGCAGTCCTGCCAAACTTTTTAATACTTCAAATTATTCCAAATTATGAATGTATCGAATACACAATTTGGGATTCGTCCGAATCCCTGAATCCTTCATGAAAGATTCGGCCAAATACCAAACCGAATCTGAATCCTAATTTGAATATGCAAATTAGTGACAGGAAGGTAAAAAGTGGAAAAACCCAAAAAGTTAAGTGATTTCCCTCCCACCTATAATTTGCATATTCAAATTAGGATCTAGATTCAGTTCCACCAGGCACAGGAATTCTGCCTGCTGGAAAAGGCACGCAGAACTGGGCTGTGGCCCAGTAGTTGTGAACCCCTGGTATAGACCATTGTAATAAGTGTTTGTTTTTTTTTGGATTCTCATTTTACAGAACGTTCAAGGAGTGCAATCTTGTATTAAGCCCAGAAATTTATTATCAAGCCTGCATATTTGACAGCTGTCATGTGCCAGACTCTAATATTGAATGTAAAACAATATATATTTATGCTTCACTTTGTCTGGATCAGAGTATTTGTATTGACTGGAGGAGCAAAGCACCAGCTTGTAGTAAGTTCCCTAATGTTTGTTCTGAGATTAAACTTGATTTTATACCATAGTGCTAAACACCACTGTCTTTGGTGACTGGTATGATTTAAATTGTTATACTAATGTTTTCTATATCCAGATATGACATGTCCTCCAGAGAAAGTCTATCTTCCTTGTGGTCCATCTGTAACACCAACCTGCCAATCTATGTAAGTAACTATGGATCTTGTGTCATGCTTAATTTAACATAGCTTAATTTATAAAAAGTAATTATAGATATGTAGGCTATTATGTACAAATGACAGTATGGATGGTTAAAAATATAAAAAAAAATTACTCGATTTGATTCTTATTCATTTTCAGGTCAGATGAAGAAGAACTAATTCTAAAAGGAAGGCATTTGTCAGAAGGTTGCTATTGTCCTTATGGCACAAAACCCTTTAGCCCAACCATTGATGTCTGTGTTGAAGATTGTGGTAAGAATTATTTGCATTCTTTCTTATTAATACATGAAGCCAATTTAACAATCATTGGTATTTTCTACAAGCTGTACCATACATAAACCTTTATTTAACAATTAGTGGCAGATTTACTTTTATATGGTGAATTAAAGTTCAAATTTGAATTTAATACCACCATCTCAAATTTGAATTAGAATGTGAGATTTACAACATCTTGACCCTGGAAACAGTTGTAATTCGACATTACTCCAATAGTAGTGATGAACCATATTTTTGTGAAGTTTTGCTTAGAAAATGACATCCCATAGACGCCAATGGAATAATGGAATAAAAAAAATGTTGCAAAAGTCAAGGGGGTTTTTTTGGAGGAAAACTTAGAGTTTTCTTGTTGGGACTATTCAATCGAATTTTAGAATTTTTTTCATAAATAACATACCATTTGAATTTTGGATAAAATAGAAAAAAAAATATTACTCTTAAATTCTACTTTGATAAATAGCCCCCTAAAGTATGTAAATCTCTTCTCCCACATCAGGAGCATTGCCACCCACTAAAAATGTGTTCCATCTGACAAATGGTTTTCATCTGGTTTGATAGATGGTTGGTCAATTAATTAACACACTCAGGAAAGCATAGTTAAATCACAATGCTAATACATTTGATCACAATGCTTAGAGCTAGTGCTGGGGTTCCAGGTTTGATTCCTGTCTGTGCACTGATTCCTGCCATCTGCAAGACGTTTGTATGTTCTCCATGTGTCAGTGTGGGCTTCTTTCATGTACTCTATTTTACCTCCACACTATAAAAACCATATAGATAGGTTAATTGGTTGCTGATAAAATTGACTGTATAAATATTACACTCTAATCTCCATTGGCAAAGGGCCTGATGCACATGATGTAGAGTAAAATCTCTGTAAAGCATTGCCCTGTGTAAAGAAATAACTTTTCCCCTTCAGAATTTCTATTTATAAAATGTATTATGTATTCACTGCATTTTTATAAGTTAAAAAGAAGTTAAATTACCATATAAAGATGCAGCATTGTAGGTTGACTGTATTTATACTGGTAAAGGAACTCCAAACAAGTAAAACATTGCATGATATTGTTTCATTTTTATACCTTTAATATAGGATGTATTGGGCCTGACAACATACCCAGACAGGTAGGACTTGAGCCAAGCATTTGTGATTTGTTGGTAATAGTAGATTTTAATATTTAGTATAATTTTTTGTTCTTAAAAATATCACCCTTTCCTGTCTTTATAATATCCGATATTAAGCATGACTCATGCTAATATGAAATGTTAGAGATCGAACTGTTCACAGGGGCCAATTATGGGGTTTCAAATCAGTTATTTTTCCCTAAAATAGAAGGTTTTGACCAATGGAAAAATAACAAAAGGAAACCATATTGAAATTTTGTAAAACTGATAGTACCAAACTAAACATACATTCGTTTATATTTTCAATAGTATAGGGTGGAATTGTTGAAGTGAAAACTTGTATAGTAAAAGAAGATAACTCAAAACAAAGGTGTTAGCATGGAAGATTGTTGTAAAAAAAAGAGTAGGGTAAAAGCAGAACTGAAATAGAAAATAGCAGAAAGTAAGGAGAGTAAGAAACACCCCTTGAAAACAGAAATTAAATTGAGAATGTCTGTATTAGTATAATTATATGCAACTAACTAACTACCTGCAACTCAGGCACCCTGAATTCTAAAGGTCAACTCCATACAGTTTCAAGATTGGTCCATGGCCTAAATATATACCTAACAAAGGAATACATGTTTTTTTATTGTTCTGGTATTAGCAGGAAGTAAAGATGTTCTCATGCACATAAACTATACTATGTAATTAAGATTTATATTTTATTTAGTGTTGTACTTGCCTTATACCTTGCACTTTGGTGTGCCCACCTTTAATCAAAATACCTTTGGTAATCAAAGTGTGGAAATTATTGGTATTATAATTAGTAGTCCTACACACACACACACACACACACATGCACAGCACCCCCCCCCCCTCTGTACATACAGTATGTGTGGGTGGGATTTACAAGGAGAAGAAGTTGCAGCTTTACCACAAAATAAGAGGGATAGCCACTGACATAAGAGACACTGACAAAGGAGAAACAAAAGATCTCATGATTGGAGGAGATATCTATGTAGGTACATTTCTCGATGAAATCGTACGATCGAATACCGATCATTCGATTTCACAAAAAAATCATAAAAATTTCCTTTGAGCGCTCGAAAAATTCGTATGATTCAAACGATCGAGGCATTCGATCGTACGAATGGTATTCGAACAGGTGTTTGAAAAAGAAGCCTATGGGGGGATTCCCATAGGCTTCTATTGCAATTCAGTAGGTTCAATCTGGCGAAGTAGGCAGTCGAATAAAATGTTAAAGCTAAAGTCCATCATTCGATATGCTCGAATTTTGATTATTCGATGATCAAAGTGGCCAAATTTGCATATTCGAATATACGAAAAAATCCTACGATTGGAATTCGATCGAACTTCGATCTATTCGC
Organism: Xenopus borealis; assembly: GCA_024363595.1. Lineage (NCBI taxonomy): Eukaryota > Metazoa > Chordata > Amphibia > Anura > Pipidae > Xenopus > Xenopus borealis. Next base: position 17,902,424 of record CM044437.1, on the reverse strand, counting down.
GTGAATTTTGTAAATTTGCCCCTAAGTATAGCTAAATTTTGACAGCAACCAATGGTGATTTAGGATTTGGATGACAGGCTACAGTTGTCAGCCACAGTTGTGAGGCTGGTCTGGGAAAATATATACTGTATGTCCTTTGTTTTAAATGATCCAAAAAAGCAGTGAGGTTTGAATCTCTTTCTTAATACTCATTGGTGATGATATTTTGGTTGATAAATGTATGGGTAACAATAATGTTTCAAACAGTTTGGAGAGAGATTTGAATTTAACTGTGAAGAGTGCATTTGTCGGGAAGGCGGTATTGGAATTTTTTGCAAAGAAAAAACATGCCCTGAGATGATAGTTGAAGTCTGTGATCTAGAAGGTTTTTATCCTGTTACACAAGCTAGACCCGACAATCCATGCTGTAATGAGACCATCTGCAGTAAGTGAAACCAATAGATTTCAGAACTTTTGCTTTCTTTAACTAATACTGTTTGATAAGAATTCAACCACATATTGCTCAAAGACTGAGCCCAACTGTGTGTTATTCCTTGTTAAGTAGTGATGGGCGAATTCCCGTGATTCGCCGCTGGCGAATAAATTCTCAAAATGCCAGCGAAATTTCACCTGGTGAAAATTTGCCGAAAAAATTAGTCACGCGTCTTTTTTGACGAAAACGACTTGTGCCGTGACTCGTATGGTGAATTTTTCACCAATTCGCGAATTTCTCTGGAAATTCGTGAATTTTTTGTCAAAGCGAAACTGGGGGATTCGCCCTTTTGGAACAGACACAAACTATGCCAAACATATGAAGGACATTGCAGTTCATTCCAAAAGATTAGGTGACATTTAGGGGCAGATTTATCAAGGGTTTATCGAGGTGATGGGAGTTTTTTTTTAACTCCCATCAACTCGCAGTTTGAATAAAACACAGACCGATCAAAATTTATTTAAATGATCAAAGTTTTTAACTTTGGGTGAATAGGCTGTATTTTAATTTCTAATCAAATTATGAACATATTTGATCAACTTCAATTAGAAGAATTTAGATGGTGAATGGTTGAAGTTGAAGTTTTAAAGAGACAGTAATTAATAAATTTCAATATTCAAATAGTCACATTTTTTGAAATTCAAATAGAATTTTTGAATATCCGATAGTTGATATACAGTAAAAATAGCTCAAAAATGTATTTTTTCAATTTGACCCTTGATAAATGTGTCCCTAAGTGATGGGTGAATTTATTCACCAGGTATGGATTCACAATGGACTTCCACACTTCGCAAAACTGCTGTAAGAATTTAGCCTGTAAAAATTTGCTGTGACAAAAAAATTTGTTGTGCTTCAAAATTGTCACATGCATAAAAATTGTTGGACACCCATTGGGGTAAATTTATCAAAGAGTGCAGTTCTACCACCAGAGGGAAATTCCGCCACTCCCCATTCATTTCTATGGGATTTTGAAAGGCCTATTTATCAATGGGTGCAGTGAAAGTTCACCCTTTGATAATTACGCCTTTAAAAATCCCATAGAAATGAATGGGGAGCGGCGGAATTTCCCTCTAGCGGTGGAATTTCCCTCTAGTTGCGGAACTTCACTCTTAACTTCACTCTTTGATAAATATACCCCATTGACTTTAATGCATTTGTAGTGCATCAGAATGCTTTTAACTCCTATTGCCTTCAATTCTTTATTCACCATCTGGTATTGAGCTTGCCCCTAAAGGCAAAAGTTTCAAGATTACACCACATGCACATTTTTTTCTTTTCACTTTTGGGGGGGATGTATATTTGTGTCCACTGGTATGTTTGGTATCTCTATAAACCATAAGATTTTTCTGAGCTGGTTGATTTAGTATGCATTGATTTATATACTATATTCCATTAAACTGTTTCTCTACAGTGTGCAACACAAGCAGATGCACCGATACATTACCTAAATGTGAACTTGGATATGAAGTTGCAGGTGGATATGTTAATGGACAATGTTGTCCTGTTTATACATGTGGTAGGTGTTGATATTTCTTATCATATTTGTTCAGAAATATTAATCTTTTTTTTACTTACTTTTTCCAAAATTCTGAACATTTATAGGGTCTCACAAGATTCAGTCGATGCTTTTGATAACTTTGATTATGGGACAATGTTGTATGCCATAACTGAAACATTTGAAAAAATTGTGTTCACACATTTTCACTGACACTGTTCTAGTAATAATAATAAAATTTTAGACTAGAGGAACCAAACTTTTACATGAAACAGTGCAAGTGTTTCTTCACAGTGAGTGAGGTATGGCAGTGGAATACCCTGCTCGATGATGTGATGGTAGATTTTATTAATGCATTAAAGAATTAACGCGTTAATATCCAAGGTTACAAGGTACAGTTTGAATGCCCACTCAGATTTGTAACTTACATCAATATAATAAGACCTGCAAGCAGTGTATTGCTAGGTCCCCTTGAACGACTTTTGATATAAAAGGAGGGTTAGTAGAGGTCACCTTTTTTAAAACACTTTAAAGAGTAGGGCCATTTTACCAGGCAGACGTGTTATAGTTTGTACCTGTTAATCAGCCCTTGTCCACCTCAATTTTCATACAGTGTCATAGATAGGTTTTCAGTTGGACTGTGACTTAGTTAAGGCATTTGTAAGACAATTTTGTACTTTAACCCTGCATTTGACTTCACTATCCCACTGAAAAATGGAATGTCCCTGTAGTTATTTAAAGATCAAATTTCAGTTTTTTTTATTTTCCTAGTTTTGATTCTCAATGCCTTTGAACACAAATATCACACATGATACAATTGTAACATATTTTGAATTCAGTAAAATGAGATAATTGGTCAGGAGTCTGGATACTGCATATTGTATAGTAAAGGAAGTGACTTTTATATGTCTAACCCTAAACAAAAGTACTTTTCTGCTATGCTGCTTTTTGCCTGCATATCAGCAATCTTCATTAAAGGGCACCTGTCATCCAAAAAATGGTGCGGGATAATAACCACAATCTGGTCGGGGGAAAATAATACAAGCTGACCATACCCTATTATAATGTCTAGAAGGAGGTTTCTTTGATTCTGCTAAATCTCTTCTTACTATGCTGGCCTTCCGTCAATGCTACCTTTACCTTTAATATGCATATATATTGATGATTTAAATTGCTTTAAAACACTTACCAATTATTATCTAATTTGTGCTCATTTATCAGTCTTGTCCAACAGGTCTATCTAGTAGAATACCATACCTGTATGACTAAACTAGTAGCACATTAAGTTAAAACTGCAGATACTTATACTAGATTCATGTTTGATTGATGTTATAATAAGACAACTCTACATCTATTTACTCTTTAAAAGGGTTATTCGCCTTTGAGGTACTTTTTAATATGACATAGAGAGTTCTATTTTATGAGAATTTGCAATTGGGGTTAATTTTTTATTTGTGGTTTTTGGTTTATTTTGCTTTTTATTCAGCAGCTCTCCAGTTTTCAGTAGCAATATATTAGCAATCTGGTTGCTAGGGTCCAAATTACCCTAACAACCATGCACTGATATGAACAAGAGACCTTAATATGAATTTTAAAAAAAGGCCTGAATAGAAAGATGAGTGATAAAGAAGTAATAACAATACAATGGTATAGAGCATTTGTTTTTTAAATGGGGTCAGTGAGAAGAGTCAGAAGAAGTAGGCAAATTAAAAACTAAAAATATAAAGACCAAATGAAAAGTTGATTATAATTGGTACTAAAAGTTAACTGAAAGATGAACCACCCCTTTAATAGTTTGGGTTCAGTATATATTTTGAAATACAGATACAGTCACTTGGATTTGTAAGTTAAATGCGTCGTGACTCAGGGCTAATTGAAGAAACTGTGTTATCTAAAGTTATCTTAACTCATTTAATGCATGTAACCTTTTCATTAGCAAACCAAAGCCCCATTGTTTTCAATGGTGAACTCTTTAATTGGATGGGATGCTGTGACACAATATTCTGTGGGGATAAATGAGATAGATGAGTTAAGTCACGACGCATTTAACTTACAAATCCAAGTGACTGCATCTGTATAAGCATGCATTTTTGGATTTTGCTGGTTTCTACAAGTTCTGTATATGTATAAAGAGTAAAGTACAGGTACTTCTGGTTTTTAGGTTTCACAATTATTTTCTTTTTTTATTTTTACTTTTCTCTCATATATTCTATTGTTTTCTTTTGCAGTTCCTAAACAAGTGTGTGTTTATAGAAATGCTGAATACATGGTAAGTATTACATGAAGAATGTGTATGAAGATTTAAGGGGTAGAACAGAAAAAAATAACAATAAACACCAGTTAGAGATTGCATTACAATATCATAAGCAGTGTCTGAAAAAATACCAAAAAATAATTGGAGGACATACTACAACCAGCAAATTCTACTTCAAGCCTTGTATCTTGTATATATGTGCCAATCGGCAGGTTGAATTTACTGTTAGTTTTTTTTTTTAATGTGTAGACTTGGTCATGAGTCAGTAAACCAGTTTCCTAATGATTTAACGTACTGTGAAAATTCACTCATGGCAGAAAAGGCAATAATTTTGATGCTTGTTTTTTTTTTTTTTTTTTTTTTTTTTTTTTTTTTTTTTTTTTTTTTTTTTATTCACATCAGATTTGTTTTTATAAACAGCTCATATCATATACTACAAAAATTAGTTTTAATTCTTCCTACACCAGAACACCAAGACCTGTGGATGAATTGTATACCTCAGCAACTTAATGGACATTCATTCACAAGTTGTCAATCAACTCTTTATACAGATGCAGCAACTTGGATTTTTGTATTAAATGCGTCATGACTCAGGGATAATTGAAGAAACTGTGTTATATAAAGTTATCTTGACTCATTTAATGCATTTAACCTTTTCATTAGCATACCAAAGCACCATTGTTCACAATGATGAACACTTAAATTAGATGGGATGCTATGAAGTCTGAGTTTAGTTATTCTGTGTCAAACACACAATCCAAAGTGACTTCATCTGTAAGTACTTCCTGCTTAGTGGGCAAGGAGTAATACAGAAAAACTCACGTGCACACTCAGGCCCTTCCTTCACGTAACGCTTGGTGCTAGAATGCTTTAGGGAGACGGCCCTCCCAGGAAACCGTAGATACAACAAGTAAAGCCAGCACACAAGGCAGGTGCAAACCGGGGTCAGGCCCCTGGTCTGTTTATTGCGTCACAACGTTTCGGGGGCGGTCCTGAAATGTTGTGAAGCAATAAACCCAACAAGGGCCTGACCCCGGTTTGCACCTGCCTTGTGTGCTGGCTTTACTTGTTGTAGTGGGCAAGGAGCTCACTTAAGCCATTACCTTTTTTTCCAAGAGTTGTCAATAACAGCATCTGAACTGGTTCTCCCACAAACTCAATTACTGTCCAACAATTACTGTCATGCGACTCCTTTCATTTTTTAATAAATTGACATGATCATCTACTTTGATGAATGTTTCAAGAATATTCCTTGTAGTAAGTAAAAGATAATAAATACACAATGAATACATTGAAACTGCTGAGAATTCGTCAACATTCCCCCATTTGAATTTTAATATCAGCTCCATAACCTCATTTAAGGACAAGGTATGAAACAAAATGATTAATGAATGGCACCATGTTTTTTTTTATAGGAATAAAGTTTAGTTTTTTTTAAATTATGAACAAGCTACAGTTTTTGTAGTTCTTGCCTGGACTTTTTGCATGTCATTGCTGGACAATGCAAAAAAAAATTGTTAATTAAAGAGTAATGTTTTTGTGATATAAAGTCTTCTAAATCTTTCTCAAAACTCCTCAGCTTGGCTCATCAGTTTTCTCAGATCCTGAGGATTGCCAGGTCTGTATATGTTCAAAGAATGAAACTAACAGCCAAGGCGTATCTATATCATGTTTCCCTCAACCATGTGACATAGACTGTCCAATTGTGAGTATATTTATTGGTAAATATTTTCCAAATGGCACTATAAATCTTGATGTTTCTTTGCCTAGATTATGAAAAAATGCTTCATTGTTTTCAGTTGTTTTATTATTTTAGTTGCATACTGCACCAGAAGCTGCAAAAGCAATGGACACTCATGTCTCTAATAAATATAAACATGGTATAAACATTGGTTAGTAGAGCTTGTATAATTATGGCTTAAAAACAGTGATAGGGATCAGTTTTTTACAGATAAAGTACAAAAAAGTGATCATTCAAAACCATCAAACAATGATTACATTGTATGTTTGCTAGTAAATGAGCCCATGGGCTGTTTAGCACATCATCAAGCAAGGGGAAGTTGCACATAAGCACATACAAGAAATCACATACCATTGGATATGGCTGCATTTTGTGAACCTGGTGCACTTTGCCATATCAAAGTTATGGCAAAAACACAGAGCATTTTTGCCTTCTGGTGGAGAGGATGTTTATCCACAATTGTTGTCCACTTAATGACAGCAAATGGCAGTGGCAAAACACAATTTTCCTATAATAAAATTATGCAGATTAATGCAGACTTATTTGAGAGCGAGTAGGCAAGAGGGAGCAAAGGGAAGCGACGCACCAAAAACGACGTGACGTGCGTTTAAAACAACGCGACGTGTGCCGAAGTTGACGCGACGCGTGTCTAAAACGTGCCACGGCTCGTTTCACAATTTTTTTCGCCAATTACCGGATTTCGCTGGAATTTCGGAGAATCGAAACTGGCTAGATTCGCCCATCACTGTTATTTTAGTGTTAATCTGGCCATACACAGGCTGATGTATGCTGCCAATTTAGAAACTCTAGACAGTGTTGCCAGCTTATTGGCCAAGCACTGGCTTATTTGGGTCAAGCTAATATCTGTCCTAAAATCAGTTAGATACAGTACCTAATGGACTGGAACAGCAGTGACCAACTGATATGTTATACTCCCAATAGGCATCCAATTTCAGCCCCAATATAGATGATATTCAACTAGTTTGGACACCTTGAAATTAGCCTTATTTAGTTTACTTCAGCCATGGTCTCTAGATTCCATCTCCTTCCCACCCTGGTTTGCACAGGTGATCAAATTGGGCGTAATAGCACAAATTAGCTTGACATAATATAGCTTTCCCTCCAGTTTACAGCTTAAAGTTAGGGCCTGCCTGAATGTTAAAAAATTTTGTTTTCATGTCTTTGTATGCAATGTTGCAGGGTTTTAAGCTGAAGCAAATGCCAGGGCAGTGTTGTGGAGTATGTGAACAGACCCATTGTGTTGTGATACTTGAAGATTCTGTCACCCTCTTAAAAGTAAGTTTCATTAAACTTTTATATTTTGTGTAGATGGTTAGTACAAGGTTATGTTGCATCCTGTGCCCCCTAGAACTCAATAATGTGCTCATCTGAGTGACGCACAAGTTAGTTATGAATACTGAGCTTCCAAATGTGTGAATGTTTTATGAACATACAGTATATTGCATACAATTTATAACAACAAAACATACATTATTAAGGAGGTTATTTATCAAAGGTTGAGTTTGTGAAGTTTTATCTTAAATAAATTTACAACTTGAATGTGTGCTTATTTATGAAAGAAGCCGAAAAAATCAGTGCAATTGGGGGGAAAACTTGAATACTCAAACCGATCGAGTTATCAGCGGGAAAAACTTGAACTGCGTGGATTAAAAAGCACAACCCACTGAAAAACTGTGAAAATCATGAAGGCTAAAAACATTTTCAAGGGACCTCTGCCATTAACTTCTACATGACATTTACCGGTTTTAGTTGGAGTATTTTCAGATTCAACCTTTTTGCTAGGGATGGCGCGAACATCGGAAAAAATGTTCGCGAACATGTTCGCGAACTTGCGACAAAAAATGCGAACGGTTCGCGAACGTCGCGAACCCCATAGACTTCAATGGGAAGGCGAACTTTAAAAGCTAAAAAAGACATTTCTGGCCAGAAAAATGATTTTAAAGGTCTTTAAAGGGTGCAACGACCTGGACAGTGGCATGCCAGAGGGGGATCAAGGGCAAAAATGTTTCTAAAAAATACATTGTTGACACAGCGCTGTGTTTTGTGCTGTAAAGGGCAGAAATCACACTACGTCACTCAGGTGATGTTTCTGGACACGGAATGTGAAAAAGCTCACACAGCTACGTGGCACTTGGTTAAAGACTGGGCAAACAATGCCTACAAGGTCAACGTATACACTACTACAGCGGTGGATACGGATTAGGTAAAATATATTATGGCTGCTTGAAAAACGTCACTCAGGTGGTTGTGGAGACTGTAATATTATTGATATTTAGACAGAATGTGAACAAGCTCACAAAGCTAGATGGCAGTTGTTTGAAGAACACACTGGGCAAAAAATGCCTACAGGGCAAATAATGGCTACAAGGTCAACGTATACACTACTACAGCGGTGGATACGGATTACGTAAAATATATTATGGCTGCTTGAAAAAAGTCACTCAGGTGCTTTTTCTGGAGACGGTAATATTATGGATATTTAGACAGAATGTGAACAAGCTCACACAGCTAGATGGCAGTTGTTTGAAGAACAGTAGATAACTAGCCAGCAAACTTACTATCCACTGTCCCTGAAATCACTAACAGCTCTCTCCCTACACTATCTCTTCCAAGCACACACAGGCAGAATGAAAAAACGCTGCAGGGCTTCGGTTTTTATAGGGAAGGGGAGTGGTCCAGGGGGTGTGGGGTTGGTCCAGGAGGGAGAGCTTCCTGATTGGCTGCCATGTATCTGCTGGTCTGGGGGAGAAATGGCAAAAAAAAAGCGCCAACTAAGGCGAACCCAAAATGGCGAACGTCGCGCGACGTTCGTGAACTTCCGGCGAGCGCGAACAGCCGATGTTCGCGCAAACAAGTTCGCCGGCGAACAGTTCGCGCCATCCCTACTTTTTGCAGCTTCGGGGCATAATAAATCACAAAAAAAATCAAGTTGTTTTCTATACTGAAACTACCCTTGAAAACTGGAATGTCTCAAGAAAAACACAACTCAACCTTTAATTTGTACCAACCCCTGATGTCCTCACGCACCGACAGTAATAGATAATATAGTAAAAAAAGAGTGTATACAATCAAATTTGGGCAGGAGAAAATAAATTGAAAGAACTCTTTACTGTAACCAAAACAGAGTATGCTAAAAAGTATCTAATATATATGTATATATAAGTTTCTAACACAGGGATACTAATTAATGGATATGCAGTCTTATACTTAACAATATAAAACAATTGAATTAGAATCTTGTAGACACCTGGAAAAAAATACCTGTCCTCCATATAAACTAACCTAACCAATGGAACCCACAGATAACATAAACAATTGCCCCACAGTCTGCACTGTCTTGTTATGCATGTTTTCATTCATTTAATTATTTTCTTATAATTTTTATGTGAGAATTAGACTAATAAGTGCAAATCTAATGCATGGTTATGATGCTAGTACTGTGTTCATTGTACATGATTGTGAGATTAAGGATGAAATTCTGATGCTACCAACTATTCATCATTCTTATCATGCATTTTAGCCTTGGGACATCATGCCCTTGAAAAATGATAACTGCACAGTATACAAATGCATTAAAGAAGATGATCGATTAATTCACTTGGTCTACAAAATTACTTGCCCACTCTTTTTTGAAGAAGACTGTGAGCCTGTGAGTAGAAAAGCTCTGTGTGTCACATTGTGCTTTACAACTATTTTTTACATTACACTGTGTCTTTATACGTACGTCTATCTCATTAACTTAATCCATTCATAAATTGACTTACACCAAAAGTTTATCCTGTGTCATGTTGCTATCCTTTAAAAAAAATGCTATTCCTTTCCTTTTCAGTGATATCTTCTACCTCACTTTAAGTTTAAAAATATGGCTTTGACCTGACTTAATAGTACTCGACTAGGTACTGTACTGTACTGTACTTACTGTAAGTACTTTCAGCTAGTGATGGGCGAAACGGCCGCGTTTCGCTTCGCCGAAAAATTTGCGAATTTCCAGAGAAATTTTTCGCCGTTTCGCGAAACGAGTCGCGCGTCGTTTTCGGCGCGTCGCGTCAAAAACGACGCGCGACTCGTTTTCGCGCGACGAATTTTTTATGGCGAATCTTTTTGGCCGTTTCGCGAATTTATTCGCCAGCGGCGAATCGCGGGAATTCGCCGCAAATTCGCCCCTGGCGAATAAATTCGCCCATCACTACTTTCAGCACCTGCATTTTGTCTGCAATCCTCTTTTTCAAGTTATGCAGTACCATATAGTCTTATACAAGAAGCAGAGAATGATTTCTGTTCTGTACCCATTACAGCCAATTTAAGAGATTACAAAATATGGCAGGCAAGGCAAGTAGTTACATTGTCTCAAATATATTTGTAAAGTTATTTTACAAACTCTAAATAGGATATAAGTTCACCAAAAATGTTAACTAAAAATGTTGCCATCTCCATTAGAGTTTGTTGAACATAGGTCAATGTTCTACAATAACTTCCTTTATGCCTATACATGTCTGCATCAGTTTATGTTTTATTGTTTGTGACACCATAGCAGTGTATACATGTCACTGTTATTTGCGTTTATTTTTGCAGGGAACTGTTCATCTTGATGAGAGTGGCTGTTGTAAACTATGTAAGATTTTTATTTACTTCCGAGTCCAAAATAAATACTCAGATTGATAACAGTTTATGTCATTGTTATTAGTGATATACGACATAGAAATACTTATTTTGCTCACTATACACAACCTGCTATGGTTGCTATGCTGTAAGCCAGTAACACAGCATAGACATGTTATCTCCCAATCAAGTAGCTCAGTCCTAAATATTAAACTGTGTAGAGCATCATATGAGTACACAGAGACAATTTTACCTTCTCTGTAATTGCCTTGTGTATGCCACATGCTAAATAATTAAAAAATAAAGTTTAAAGTTCTTAATAGCGTCCACGTAATTTCTCTTTTTACATAATCCAAACTAAGATTTAATGAATCCTTATTGGAGGCAAAACCAACCTATATGGGTAATTTAATGTTAAAATTAATTTTACCTCTTTTTAAGGTATGAAGATCCAAATTATGGAAATATTCATTATCCAGAAAACCCCAGGTCCCAAGCATTTTGCATAACAGATCCCATACCTCTACTAGCTGACTGTGATGCAAAATATTGTCACTTTATGTGTCTACAGGTCATTTAAGTTACACATTTTTTTATGAATGACAAAATATCCTCAACATTCTATTCCCTCCGCATTGATTTAGAATTAATTCAAAACCACTAAATATTATAATAAAGTTTTTTTACTTTAATGTAATCCCTAACAGGTATTCCACAAGAGCACTCTTGCAAGTTACAAAAATACAAAGATTATCTAAGTTACGATAACTGCAGATCAGCCGAGAAAATTGAGCTGTCTCGTTGTAAAGGGTCTTGTGAAGCATATTCTATGTAAGTAATCTTTAACATTTTAGAATTTGGGGGCTCATAGTACTACAACTAATACCTACCATACTATAAACTATTAAGGTCAAATTCCTGTAAGATTTCTTTTTAGTGTATGTTCCCAGCAGTCACTATTTGCCCATTTTCATAGTCTCAAAACCTCAACACATCTGTACCCACAATGCAGTTTCACAAACATGGCTACAAAAAGTTTTACATTACCACAACAAAGGAACAGCTGTCAGATGTTATTCATAATCTTTTGGAAAATTTATTTTGTACTTTTATATTAATTTTTATGTCTGTTAGCATCCCCACCATGCCCCATGTTTCTCTCAATCTAGTATTATAAATAGAAGTTACACTAAGCATTATTTATCTTTACTTTTTTTTGTATTAAATCCATCCTTGGATGGTTAAATAAATATTTGTGTGTTTTCTCCATAGTATAAGATTATCTGGGACAGGAAATATGCAATTCCTCCTGAATTTCCAATTCCCTGGTCCAGGTTCCATGAGGCAGGATGGGGGTCACTTCCCTACACCTTGCAGAAAATTATCCCTTAATCTCTCTTTACTTCTATGACCACAAGAAGCCATTTTTGGCGACTATTTTTATGAACAGGATAGCAATAAATTGCATAAAAAACTGAATGACTGAAAACTGACTAAAAATATAAATATTTTTATTATATTTTTATTTCAGGTACTCACCTCTTTCCAGAAGCATTGCACATAAATGTAGCTGTTGCAAAGAACTGAAGACCACCGATAAATTTGTATACCTTGATTGCCCTGATGAAACTAGTGTTAAATTTACATATGTTGATGTTAATGAATGCAAATGTGTGGAAACAAATTGTGATGAACTTAAATGAGTTCTAAATATGTTTCTCAGAAGAAAAAAAATTATGATTAATTGCATGCATTAAAATACACAAATTATATTATCAGAATAAGAAATGTATTAAAATAAAATAGTTTTGAATAGAAACAAACATTTGGGCATTGGATATGCAGTAATTATCTTTAAATAAAGCATTTCTCAGTTGATGTTTTGGTTTCCCTCATTGTGTTCTTTTTTGAGATTTTTAATCTATTCACTATTTACATTTAATTGACAATTATATGTTATCAACAAAACAGTTTAAGGGACATTAGGAAATAACACTCAAGCGTTTTGCATTTCAGTAGACAAAAGAAAAGAGTTACAGTATAATAGAACCTGTAACAGTACAACATTTCTGTAAAATCACATTATATATATATATATATATATATATATATATATATATATATATATAAATAAAAACCCTTAAACTATGTCAAATCTAAGTTGCACCTCAGCTGCATGAAGACTAAGAAGGATTGTACTGTTAATTCTAAATATCTATGTATTACTTAGGCATTTCAAAGCGATGTATGTCATAGTCACAGCACAGAAGCTGCTTGTTAGACTACATGTTGTAGCAGTATGTTGTTTTTTGAAAACTACAATAGAATTCAACTGTGCTAAAAAGAAACAACGCCAGTGTTTATGTGAGCTCAACATGCATTTTAAATGCGCATTGAACACTACTTCTACCTACTAACATAAGAGGAATAAATAATGTGACATAACGTTTTTGATATTTTCATCTAACAAATAAAAAAAAATGCTGGACCTTAAATTAAAATATTTTTCACATTTTTAAAATGAAAAAAAAAAATAGCATATACAAAAATGTAGGGACTAATGACCACATAATATTTAACGCAGGAAAAGTCCTTAGTCAACAAATATAAAGAAAAGAAAGCAGAAACAGTGTAATTTAAAGGAGAAGGAAAGTCTTTACGCTCTTGGGGGTGCCAAATATTAGGTATCCCAAAGGGATTGTATTGACGTACCTGATACCCTGGGTCAGTGCTTTTATCAGCATAATGTTGAACCAACCCGGGGTTATACAAGTGAGCACCATGGAGTGAGTGACTTCCTTGGCACCCCCAAGTGCGTCAGGACTTTCCTTCTACTGACAGATTAACAAAAAATCTTGCAGTACAAAACCAGTTCTAACAAAACAATCCAGGGAAATACAATATCAGAGAATTCATGTTTGGGGCTCCAAATATTCCTTTACTTCGTTAATTTTAAATACTTCTCCACCAGTCAGTGATAAAAAGGTGTAGTAATTTTTCGTTAATAAGGAAACCCATGGCAGCCTGTATTTAGAAATATTTGGGCCCCATACTACTTAGTTAACAGACAACTTCTCACCTTCTGCTCAGGAGCTTTGGGCTATTTGCCCTCTGTCCACGTAGTCCCTTCAAACTATGTAGGATAGGGTGTCATATGGTTGAGATTTTACCATGCATACTTGGCTATGGCCAAACATGATTAAAGACCACCTAGTCCCATTAACCATACAAACTCAGGATTCTCAGCAATTTTATTCAGATGAAAAATAATGTACCTTGAACATTGGAAGGTCTTGTCTCAATCTAGATTTCCTCTTTATAATGTGGCTATTTTAGCAGAAGTTTGGGGTGTATTGGAATCTCTTCAGTGTAGTATAACCTAAGACTTTCCAAACTTTACAAACATAGTTTTATGGTTTTAGTTACTACAGAATAAAAACTTTGTCCCTGATATGATAGATATTTTACATTTATGTCCCTATTCATATTGCTGTTAGAGATATGAAATCACTGACCCTAAGCAGGTTATCTTCTGACTTCTTATAGTGGAAAATAGACCAACCGAAGGTAAACTTTTGGCCAAACAACCTTTGATATTTGCAGTTATAAATAGACTAGGGCAAATTTATAAAAAATTGAGTTGCCATTTGTTCTTGATTCCAAAAAAAAGCATGCAAGTATCATCTGAAACAGTAAATAGTCAGAATGTATTAAGTAAAAGCTAACAAGTGTCTAATAGAAAATTAATCAAATTCGAGCCTTATTCAAAAAAATTATAAAATTTGATTGCAGCTCACAATGAGTCCAACATGCAGGACCTTCACATGTACTTGAGAATAAATTCTGTGAGAATGTTTAAAAGAAAAAAGCTTCCTGGTGTAGATTTTGCAGACAAATTATATTAGTTTACATAGCAGCATACCATAGGTGAAAGTGATTGTAAATCAGTCTCTGAAAATCCATGAAAGAAGATTTTGATTTTCACAAACTTGAAGATGAACATTCATTCAAGAAATTCAGTCTGTCATGCCCAACTTCTATATTCAACTGGTTATTAGGACTAAGGGGTTCAGATCAGTAGTAGCCCAATACAGGATAAATTTAATTAGATGATAAAAGCTTGACTTATAATTCAATTCCAGATTTTACTGTAGAACCATATGCAATTCTAAACAATTGAAAAGACATCTGTTTTTCACATACAAACTATTCTGAAGTCTATGTGAAAAAATTTGAACCTTAATTAGGAGAAAAGTTTTTTCTCCTAAAATGAAATCTCACCAATACGTTTTCATGTGATAAACCATGAAGTAACATTTTCCCATGGAACTGAAACTGGCCTATATATTTGTAGGGGATATTTAAGATTTTTTTTTTTCAAAGTGTTGAAATTATTATCATTGGATGGGGCAACAGCTGCAACCATCAATTGGCCCTTGCAGCTTTCAGTAAAACTTTCCTGAACAGCGGAAGTGGTTTCTTAATACAGTTGTCAATATTAAACAAGAAAGTTCAGCAAATGATATAGTATATAATTTTCCAACTGGATTTCTTTCTCATAGTGTATTCCCTCCTCTTGCAGGATAGAAGTGAAATTTTCATTGGCAGCTTGGTAAATGTGTAGAGAATTTCAGTTATACAAATAAAAATAATTGGGAATATTGTTTTACTAGAGGTTGCATCTACCAGTTTGTGTAAGGGTTTGAATATTGAATTTTGAATATTTAATTCCAAGGGTTTTAACACAATTTGATCAATTGAATGATCGAATTAAAAGAATTCAATCGAACAATAAAATCTTTAAAAAAAATTTACCATTCGCTCAAATTTTTTTTATTCGATCTTAAAAAGCTGAAAAAAGCTCCCATAGGGTTATACAGCATTTCGGTAGGTTTAATCTGGAGAATAAAAATTTAAAGGGCAAGTAATTCGACCATCGAATAATTGAATAGATTTTTATTCAATCTATTCAATCTATTTTAATTTGGAGGAGTTGAACTTGATGGGCTTTGTCTTTTTTCAACCCAATTTTACAATGTAACTACAGATAAAGCCACTTTGGATTTTGACACAGAATAATTTAACTAAGACAACACAGAATATTGTGTCACAGCATCCCATCCAATTAAAGAGAAAACAATGGTGCTTTGGTATTCTAATGAAAATGTTAAATGCATTAAATGAGTTAAGATGACTTTAGATAACACAGTTTCTTCAATTAACCCTGAGTCACAACACATTTAACACACACATCCAAGTGGCTGCATCTATATGTAACAACTACACACTACATAGACATATGTATATAGATAGTTAAATTGGGTTGAAAAAAAGACAAAGTCTATCAAGTTCAACCCCATCAAATTAAAATCCAGCATACACACACAAAAACACACCCCTCCACTCTTTCACATAAAATCATATATGCCCACACTTGTACTAACTGTAGAGTTTAGTCTCAAAATAGCCTTTGAGATTGTCTGTCCAAAAAATCATCCAATCCACTATTTGTTTACTTTCATGTATTACTCAACTTATTTTATTATTGTAAAAGAACACAGAGGCTTTTGTTTCTTTATTCTTATTTATTTTGTATAGGGGTTACAACTCTGTACTTTTTCCTTTTTATAACATTGATTTTTACAGTATTGCAAACCAGCACATTTTATTTATGTTTAGTTTAGGTCTCTTTTAGTTTTAAAATTAATATTAATTCTTTGAGGTACAATCATTTTCACTTATTTCTTTATAAACATAGCACTATAATCTAAGAAAGCTTAATTGCTACAGACTTTCTGTTCAAAAATTTAAAAAAGCAAGTCATAATGGCATCAATAAAAACAGATAAGCATGGATTAGAGCTTTGAAAGACAGTTTTGGGGGTAATTTGTTGACTTTTTAAGTAATCACTGTTGACACAACATTCTGGCTATTTTGTATGATATCTTGACAAGTAGGAACACTACAGCCACACTCTTCCACATATGTGTAGGAGGTAGGTATGCTGTTCCCATCTGGGCATGAGAGCAATATCTCCTTCACAGTGGACTTTAATGCTATACAGCATGTGCAGTTATTCTCCATCATGTTGGTTATCATGGAATACCTATGTCAATTAAGAAACAAGTACAGACATTAAGTAACTTGCAGAGTGAGTTTCCTACACTCTCTATTTTTACATGATTATCAAGACCACCATATCATGTAATTATGAATTCATTACTAATGGTGCTTAGTGATGCCATTTATTATAATCAAAATTCAGTAAACTAATTTGTATCCAATGAAGCATTGTGTCTATTGCATCATAGTGGACTCTATATTGCATCATGATTAACAATGTATCCCTTATCACAAAATAAAAGGATATTATAACTTTCCTCATATAGAACCCTTCTGAGCACCACAGGGATATTATTCATATTTTGTTTTAAATAATAAACACTAAATTTCAAACATTGGAAGAAGGCCATTTAACACTTTAACATTGGGATATGTCATATGCTATGTGGTTTGAATAAAATTTTTGTTTTCAAAATAACTTATATTCACTTTTCACTATACCAGCAGAAAACACTGTGTAGTTTATTCAATTAAAACTATAACATGCACTCTTTAAAAGTATAGTAAGTTGGGTTAAAATGAGACACTTGTCCTTCAAGTTCAACCTTTTATAACCATAAATAACTTGCTTAATCACTAGCTGATCCAGAGGAATGAACAAAAATCCTAAACCTCAATTTGGTTCAGAGGGGAAAAAAATTCCTTCCTTACTTCAAGATGGCAATTGGACCAGTACCTCCCCAAGAGTGAATTTCAACCATCCAACCCCTTTTTTTACCTATCTAATGAATCTGACAGCACAAATGATTCAGGGAGAGCATGCTACAATTTCATAGCCCTTTCTGAATATTAAAATGGAATCTCCTTTCTTCATCAGAAAGGATGCCATTGTGTCTGCTAGAAGGACCTACTGGTACATAAAGCATTAGATTTATTTGATACCCTTATATATTTATACATGTTATTATTTCTTCCTTTCTACTATACTGTGTAAACAACCCAATCTGGTACAGTCTTCCTTTATAACAAGACCTTTCAAACCCTTTACCAAGTCAAGTGCCCCAATCAGTACTTAAAGAACTAAAATTTGCTTTTCTGAAATTCCCATGAATTTACATAACGTAACTGTATATAATACCCTTAATAGCAAACCTTGTTGCAATTCTGTGGGCATCAATATGGTATCAATATGGTAGCCTTTGGGCAGAACATTGGTGATGAATAATGTTTGACTAGACCAGCAATGTTCACATGCATGTGTGAAACTAATGTAAACAGTAACTTGTGGTGCAATCTTCATATTAATTCATATCACAGCATTACATTTAAAGCCAATACCAATGTTTCTGAACAGGCATTAACTCGATCTACCACACAAAATACAATTTTTGCACATACAACATGCAGCCTATATATTATTTACATTACAAAGTCATGGATTGTTGGAGAAGAAATTATATTAATGTATGTGCCATAGACTAAATCATATCCTAACTCATTTTTGGTATGAACCCCTCCTAGAACCAATATTTGTTGTTACTTACATGGATGATGAACTGCAGCTCCCTGCACAGTATGTTAAATCAACTGGTTCTAATGATTCACAATCTCCAGATTGTATATGTGTTGACATGCTGTACAATGAGCAATTTTTCTCAGCAGCTACAAAAAATGTACATATTACCTTGTATGATGGACTTAAATAATGATTTCAATTTTGTTGTGAAACTTTACATTTTTGGAAAATGTTAGCTGTTAGATGAGTACTAACCAGGCAAGATTAGATCAGTTAGGAGAGTTAAAGCAAAGGTAAATTAAATAACAATAAATATCTAGCGACTGACATTATAAAATTTTGTTGCAGATCCAAGAACCAGATATAACATTATAAATGTTGATTCTGACATAATTTAGAATAGAAAAACAAAAATGATACAAGAAAACACATATTAATGTGTGCTATTAATTTCCCTCCACATTTTAACTCCCTAGTGTTTAGAAGGTGCTTAATGATTAAAAATTAAAGAAAAAGTCACTACCTGTTTTAAACATTTCAAGAAATAAGCATGTTGCTTACATATTATGTCCAGTAGGAGTGAAATATTTGATTTAAGTCATGGTTTTGAATTTATTGCACTGTGTTTCATTATCTGTTCCACAAATATTGTAAGATTGTAAGCATTACTGGGCCTTTCATGGAAAATACAAGACAAATACTTACCCTGTATCACACAAGTCATACAGCAGCCATCAGCAGTCATGTTGATTGTGCCCTGATAATATAAATATTATATTTTAACAAAAGTAAATACTGGAGAACCAGTAAGTGGGTCAAGGCGTCCTTTCCTAGTTTCAGCTATGTGATTATGTGATATGGGGCAGTAAATAGTCTACTACTTTCTTTGGCTTTCCTTTGGCTTGGGATACACATATAGGGCCAGATCAAATTAGTTTTAGTTCTATTTATTTTCCCATACTTATAGATTAGTGATGGGCGTATCTAGCCAGTTTCGCTTCACCGAAAAATGTGCGAATTTCCACCGAAATTCGCAAATTGGCTAAAAAATTTGCGAAACAAGTCGCGGCACGTTTTGACGCACGTCGCGTCAACTTCGACGCATTGCGTCATTTTCAACGCGCGTTGCATCGTTTTCGTTGTGTCATTTTTTTAAGCGAATTTTCACCAGGCGAATTTGCGCCTGGCGAATAAATTCGCCCATCACTAATATAGATGCAATTTAACAAGAAAACTTATTACTCATTGTTTATCACATGAAAACTTTAATAAAGCCTATGGGAAACGAATAAGGAAAAAAGTTTAGTCCTTCTCTAATTGACTATTGCATAAGTTTTGATGTGTTAAACCATAACTACAATGCTTTCTCATTGTCTTGAATCTGGACCATAGTGTCATCACTCATTTGCTGTTCCTTTAATGCATGATACTTTATATCATGGTCATTTTGCCCATATTGTTTGGAAATACACTCAGTTCCTGAAGTTAAGCTCTGTAAATTTCTTTAAATAAAGAGGGATTTTTAATTAAAGTTTGAATGCTAAAATCTCAAAATATTTAAGTAATTTTTTCTATAAAATCCAAATTTTTAGTGGAAACAAATTTTTGCCATGTATTATACTCCAATGCTGCAAAAAGTCTGGATCTGAAAATCTTAGACCTGCCGAGGTTGTAAATGGGAAAGGTCCCTATCTGATTTGGAAGTTTATGGTCTGTGCTGGAATTAGCCAGAAATTTTTTTCAGGCTTTTCGGGAAAAAATAAAAAAAATCACTGATTCCAGAAAAAAATGGTGCAATTCAGGTTTGTGTTTGATTCTAGTGAGATCTAATAAAACTTTTTTTTTAATAATAATAAAGGTCAAATTGTGGATTATAGTTTGGTCAGACTTTTTTTATAAAAGCAAAATTTGTATTTTGATAAATCCCCAAAATAGGTTGGTTTGGGAAGTAATTTCAAAATAATCAGTAACAATATTTTGTAAATACTATAGAAAAATTAAACAAGCATAAAACTGGTTTATAAACGTCTATACATTAAATTGCCTTTCATGAGAAGGTGAGCAGGAACCTTGACTCTGGGATGGCAGTGGATGAACTCTACTTAGGGGCAGATTCACTAAAGCGCAAAGCATCTAACACTAGCACTAATTCGCCGGCGTGACGTCATTTTGCAACTTCGCAAATTCACTAAGATGAACATTTTCATCAACACTAGCACTTACGCTAGACGTTACTTCGCCTGGTCAAAATTTGACATTTTTTCTAAGTCCCAAAAAAACGCCGGCGTATTTTAGCATAGGAGGGTGATAGTCTGAAAAAGATTGATAATTTTTTTGGGGGGTTACCCTTCTACCCACCTATATTTCCTAACATATGGCAACTCAACTATACAGGGGGCACATGTAGGGCAATAGGACAACTTTATTTTATTTATTAAAGGTTTCCTGGGCTTGTGTAGTAGAATGTAGTGTGTGTAACACATACTTCTATTATAAGTTAAAGTTCCCGCCGTATGCATATTAGGCTTCGCTAGCATAAAAGCACTCTGCCTAGCGAAGTAACACTAGTGCAACTACGCTACCATTCACCGACCTGAGCGTAAATTCGCATTTCAGTGAATTTGCGTATCACTGGCGAAAATTCCTCTGACGAAGTACGGCGAACGCTAGCGAAGCCTACGCTGGCGAATTTTTGGATCTTAGTGAATCTGCCCCACTTTGCTAATGCGTTTGACACACACAGACAGTTAATAGTTAAGTCATATTGGCCTGGAAAATAGTATTTGTACATGGATAGAGAACTGGCTGAAGGATAGATTACAAAGAATGATGGTAAATTAAACTTTTTTTATATTGGACTAGATCGCAGGGGTCTGTCCTTAGTCCTTTGCTTTTTAACTTGTTTATTAATTACCCGAGAGTGTGCATAAAAAGTGCTGTTTCTAAATAAATTAATAAATTATTAATTTGCAGAAACTATGTGCAGATCTATACTTTCTATGCAGGATGCTACAACTTTGCAGAGTGATTTGACGAAATTGGAAACCTGGACTGTAAAATGTTGATAAAATTAAAGCTATGCACTTTGGTAGAAATAATTAAAATGCAAGTTATATACTCAGTACTAGATGTCTGTGGTTTAAGGGTTTCCTTAATCAAAATGGATCTGGGGATTTTTGTAGATAAGTTGTCTAATTGCAGCTGAGCTGGATAGAGAGCAGAGATGTGCAAATGAACTGGTTGAAGGGATACACAATTTAAATTATGAGGGTAAAACTTCCAAGGATGGGGTTTTTTTCTTTGGAAAAAAGATGCTTGCAAGGGGACATGATTACTTCTTTCAAGTATGTTAGAAGACATTATAGATAGAGGGTTTTTAAATCAACACACCAGCTGATCAATGATCAACAAACCAGCTGCCACACCTTTAGACTAGAGGAAAATAACATTCATTTGAAACTTTGTAGGTGATTCTTCACAGTGAGGACAGTGAGGTTGTATAATGCACTGCCAGATCATGTTGATATGACTGATTCTGTTAATGTCTTTAAGATGGACTTGGATGAAATCTTGAACAAGCATTATAAACATTATAAACATTAGAAACGCTATAGACGAAATGTTAGTGTTTTTTCTAAGTAATGAATAATTTTTTTTGAATAAGACCTGTGAGTGCAAGCTCTTCACCTGATTCCAATTTACATTACTTGGCTGTGCACCCAGGCAACTAATTTTTGCTTTTCGAGTTTTTATATATATATATATATATATATATATATATATATATATATATATACACACAGTAATTAATGTGAGTGTATGGAACTGTTCATATGAGTGTGTGTATGTATGTGCACTGGGGTTTGTTCTATAATAGTTTAATATTTTGAATTAATTTGATATTTTAAAAATACAACCTGAAGGGACGGCATGCTCAAATGTTAATCAATTGGCTGCCCTGTGCCTGTTCATTATGTATCCTATTTTATAGCCAGATGCCTTACCTCTTTGCAATCTGCAGCATTAAACTTTGGGCACACAGTCTTCTCAGTCAGCAGTCCATTTGCCTGGCTACAAATATATTTGATACAGGGGTTGTCTGGAGGAATGAAGGTTTCTCCAGGCTTTATGAAAAAGACAGGCAGATTAAAATGTAAACAAGATTTAGCTAACTGTCAAAACATTGTGCAGTTTCATAAGCTATGGAACCTTGTCATTAATAATTTTGCAGGCCCCCTACATTGGAACATATACAAAATACGATCATTTATCACCCAAGACGCTGCCAAAATTCTTATTCAATCTCTTATCATATAGCGTCTAGACTATTGTAACTCTCTCTTAATTGGCCTTCCCCTTCAGAAACTCTCACCTCTCCAGTCCATAATGAACACTGCTGCTAGGCTTATACACCTCAGCAACTGCTCTTCCTCTGCCATACCATTCTGCCAATCCCTGCACTGGCTTCCACTCCCCTTCAGAATTAAATTCAAATTACTGACCCTGACATTCAAAGCACTTCATAACTCTGCCCATCCCTACATCTCTGAACTAATCTCCATTTACTCACCCAACCGCCTACTACACTCCTCTATTGACCTGCTACTCAACTCTTCTCTCATTACCTCCTCACATGCTCGCATTCAAGACTTTGCAAGAGCTGCACCCCTCCTCTGGAATTCTCTCCCACGGTCTGTCCGACTTTCTCCCAATCTTTCAGCTTTCAAGAAATCTCTAAAAACCCACTTTTTTAGAGAAGCCTACCCTCACTGTTAACTACTCAATGCAATACCGCTTACATTACTACATCTCTCACCCACTTTACTCTGATCTTGCCCACTCCCACACCTTGTGTATCATTCCCTTCCCGTTAGCTTTTTCTGTACAGGGCCTTCCTCACCTCCTGTACCAGTATTTATTGTGATGTATGTACAGTAACTCCATATTTATTGTGATGTATGTAACTCCTTATGTTCTATGTATGTAATTCATGTGATTTGGTTGTATAATCACATTCACTTTACAGCGCTACGCAACAAGTTGGCGCTATAGAAATACAAGTTAATAATAATAATAATAATAATAATAATAATAATAATAATACAGTATCCCATCCTCTAATACAGTGATCAACAACCAGTAGCTTGTGAGCAACATGTTCTCCAACCCCTTGGATGTTGCTCTCAGTGGCTTCAAAACAGGTGCTTATTTTTGAATTCCAGACTTGGTGGCAAGTTTTAATTGCATAATACTAAGTATAGTGCCAAGTAGAGTCTCCTGTAGGCTGCCAGTCCTCATAGGAGCTACCATATGGCCAATTAAAGCCCTTATTTGGCATTGCAAAGAACTTTTTCATGCTTTTGTTGCTCCCCAACTCTTTTTACATTTGAATGTGGCTCACAGGTATAAATGTTTGGGACCTCTGCTCTAATATATAAGTTTAAATGTAGTTGTCATCTCTTAAATATGCAGTATGCAATATGACTATTTAGCCCATTTCTGCTAAACTGGACAACGTTCCAACATTTCTTGGGTTCTATGCAAATATTACATCAAATCTGTCAGTATCAGTATGTGTGGGTGGACATAAGATCAGAAGGTACAGGCACACACTGTCTAATAATTTTCTTCCACTAATTAAGTCAATTGATTTAAAAGGAAAGCTTTGGGCATCCACAGAAGCAGGGTGCCTTCTATTTGTGTAGTTAAATATAGCTAAATTGCCTCTGCCTGTGATTAAACTTATCGCTCACAGGCCAGAAAATCAGGTCTCAAGGTATGAAGGAAGGACTTTTAGTTGGTTCATGCAAAGATAGGCAATGATTAGGAAATAATCCATTAGGAAATCCTTAGGAAATCATCCATGTGTACCCAGTTAACAGATTAGAGATGAGTTAATAGATGAGAAAACACAGCAGTGCCCTCATACTTTTCTGAGATCTGCAGGCAAAAGTGTTGAGTATTGATGGGCGAATTTGTCCAGTAACGTTTCGCCACAAATTTTGCAAATTTCCTGTGAAATTTCACATAACACTGATTCAATTTGCATCGGCCATTACAGTCAATAGGCCTCCATTAATTGATGCCACCAACTAAATTGACGAGGGCATCGATTCTGTAACGGGTGTCAAAGTACTTTGATGCTGCCGGATTTTCACTGCAAATTTGCAAATTCATTCACCGGTGTCAAAATGTGGTAATTTGCAGCAAATTTGCACCTGGGTAATAAATTCACCCATCACTAGTGTTGAGCCCTTGGGGTTTTTTTTTTTTTAATAAACTACACACTGCATGACTTAGCAACATATTCAGTAGTTTAAGTGATTTATTATAAGAACTTCTTAAGAATTAAATACAATGATGTTTTCTGTATATAACATATTTTAACAAAAAATCATATTTGAAACCATACCTGCAATATTTTTGTCATGTTATCCATATCCAGGGAACATGCCACTTTAAGGCACTCCCCGCAACATTTTCCAGGGACTTCTGTATATATAAGTCCCTAGGGATGGGAAAGCAGAAAGACTGAAAAATAGTGTAAAAAAATCTTTTTTTTTTTCAAAAGAATTTAATCTTTTAGATTTTTTTAAATGCTAATCACAAAAAATTTGATTGAAAAATTAATAATTTGGTAGTAGCAGTATATAGTATGAACACTATAGACAAAATATAGGTCATCCATAATTATACAGTACCATCACATCTGCTAATAATAATAATACAAATGAAATCTAATCAGAAAGAAAAACAAGAAAACAGGCTGTAAAAAGGATCCTCATCATATTATATGTAAACCCCAAAAAAATAATTAGGGGCAAATTTACGAATTTCATGTGAAATGATCGAAGTTCAATCTAATTCGATCGAACAACGATCGTACAAATTTTTCGTGAAGTCGTAAAGTGAAATTTGGCCTCTTCGATCATCGAATATCAAATAGATCGAATGATCAGATATTCGATAATTCGATCATTCGATGATCGCAGGAATCAAAATTTTAAAGTTTGAACCTACCGAATTGCAATAGAAGCCTATGGGAAGCTCCCATAGTCCTGCTCGAGTACCATTCGTACGATCGGAGCATTTGATCGATTGAGTCGCATTAATTTTTCAGACTCTTGAAGGAAATTTCACGATTTTTTCGTGAAATTGAACGATCGGTATCCGATCATACAAATTCATTGAGAAATTGGATATTGAGCAAAATGATAGCCTAAAACAATTCGATAAGCATTCGATAGTCGAATACTTATTGAATTGCAAATTTGGTCGAGCTAATTATGGGATATAATAGTAAATTTGCCCCATAGTGAACAGCCTCTTTGAAATCTCTCGATCATACCAATGGTATTCAAGCAGGTGCTTGCAAAAGAAGCCTATGGGGGATTCCCATAGGCTTCTATTGGTATTCGGGAGGTTCAATCTGGCAAAGTAGGCATTTGAATAAATTTTAAAGTTGAAATCCTTCGATTATTGAATGGTCGACTGATCGAATATCCGATCATTCGATCTATTCGATCATTCCAATTTTCGGTATTCCATGATCGAAGTGGCCAAATTTGCATATTCGACCCTCCGAAAAAAAGGTATGATCGAAATTCGATTGAACTTCGATCTCTTCACATGAATTACTCCCTTGGAAATTAGCTGTTGTCTACTGAGCATGGTTAGTTCTTCTCAACTCCATTTACTAAACACATCCTTTTAGATTAGGAAATTTTTGTCAGAGGTGATATATATATATCTATCTATATATATATATATCTATCAATATATATATATATATATATATATATATATATAACAAACAAGATAAAGTTGTGCT
>CM044437.1:17838507-17860050 GCA_024363595.1 Xenopus borealis | reverse complement strand
TTCTACTGGAAGATCTCCTTTCCTGTCCGTGTACGGTCAGCATCCTCTAGCCTTTCCCCATGACTTTCTCCTCTCTGACGTTCCAGCTGCTGAGGATCATGCTGCCCATATGTCTGCCATCTGGGCTGCCACCAAGTCTAATTTGGAGAAGAGCTCCTTGGTGCACAAGACCTTCGCTGATCGTAGAAGAAAGCCTTCCCCTCCGTACAAGGTTGGTGATAATGTCTGGCTTTCTTCTAGGAATATCAGCCTGAAGGTTCAATCTCCTAAGTTGGGTCCCAAGTTCGTGGGTCCTTTCTCCATCTCTGAGGTCATCAACCCTGTGGCTGTCCGTCTGCAACTACCCCCTGAGATGCGGATTCCCAGCGTGTTCCATGTTTCCTTGTTGAAGCCTGTGATGTCCAATCACTTCTCCTCTGGTCAGTCCCCTCCTTCTGCCATCCTCGTGGACGGCCAGCAAGAGTACGAGGTTGAACGGATTTTGGATTCTAGGCTCTCCAGAGGTTCTCTCCAGTATCTCATACAGTGGAAGGGCTTTGGTCCTGAAGAGTGCTCCTGGGAGAAATGTTCAGATGTTCATGCTCCTCGTCTTGTAAAGGTGTTCCACAGACAGTTTCCCCAGAAGCCTCAGTCTGGTGGTCCGGTGGCCCCCTGTGGGGGAGGGGGTACTGTCACGATGCGCGCCCGGCACTCCTTACCTTTCCCCTGGCGCGGCGGATCCAAGATGGCGGCGCCCAGGACTACACGTGGGCGTCACGCGCAGTGGTGTCAAATTCAAACTTAAACGGACGCCTGAGACCCAGGTTCAATGCCCCAGTATAGCTCATTCTAGCTATTGTGTTCCTGGGTCTCTTAGCCTTGATTGTGATTCCTGTTGCTGATCCATTGCCTGTTCCTGACCTTGAATCTTTGCTGCCTGCCTTCTGAACCTGTTTGCCTGGACTTTGACCTCTCTTTTTGATTTCCCCTGTTTTGTACTTCGCCTGGACTCGCTGGAAAGGACTTCCTCCTTGATCCCGACTACACCCCCTCGTGGGAGCCGGAGGCCCCCGCTGACAATTACGATCTCAGCCTAGCAATTATAGGCCAGTAAGTTTGACATCTGTGGTGGGCAAATTATTTGAAGGCTTGTTAAGGGATCACATTGAAAATTTTGTCCTAGGGAATGGCATTATGAGCAGCAATCAGCATGGCTTTATGAAGGATAGGTCATGCCAGACAAATTTGATTGCTTTTTATGATGAGGTAAGTAAGATGCTGGACAGTGGGGGGGCAGTAGATGTGATATATTTGGATTTTGCCAAAGCGTTTGATACCGTGCCCCACAAACGACTGCTTTCTAAACTAAGGTCTGTTGGGCTTAGTGAAGTCATTTGCACATGGATAGGGAACTGGCTAAAGGATCGGGTACAGAGGGTGGTTGTTAATGGTACATTCTCTACTTGGAGTAAGGTTCTTAGTGGGAGGGTGTTGTAAGTAATGTATCCGTGTTTGCGGATGACACAAAACTATCCAGCCCAATTAATTCCATCCAGGAGGTGGCATCCTTGCAACAGGATCTTGACAAACTGGCAATCTGGGCAGCTAAGTGGCAAATGAGATTCAATATTGATAAATGTAAAGTCATGCACCTGGGATGTAAAAATATTCAAGCCACTTATACCCTTAATGGGACTGCACTAGGCAAATCCATTATGGAAAAGGACCTTGGAGTCCTTGTAGATGATAAACTTGGCTGTAGCAAGCAGTGCCAGTCAGCAGCATCAAGGGCCAATAAGGTCTTGAGCTGTATTAAAAGGGGCATTGAGTCACGGGAGGAGGGGGTCATTCTTCCACTTTATAGAGCACTTGTAAGGCCACATCTAGAATATGCCGTACAGTTTTGGTCTTCCTCACTCAAACAGGACATTATTGTATTAGAGAGGGTACAGAGAAGGGCAACTAAGCTGGTAAAAGGTATGGAAAATCTTAGCTATGAGGAAAGACTGGCCAAATTGGGGATGTTCACGCTGGAGAAGAGGCGCTTAAGGGGTGATATGATAACTATGTATAAATATATAAGGGGATCATATAATAATCTCTCTAATGCTTTATTCACAAGTAGGTCTTTCCAGATGACACGAGGTCACCCATTCCGTTTGGAAGAAAAGAGGTTCCGCCTAAATATTCGGAAGGAGTTTTTTACAGTGAGAGCTGTGAAGATGTGGAATTCTCTCCCTGAAACTGTTGTACTGGCTGATACATTAGATAGCTTTAAGAAGGGGTTGGATGGCTTTTTAGCAAGTGAGGGAATACAGGGTTATGGAAGATAGCTCATTATACAAGTTGATCCAGGGACTAGTCCGATTGCCTTTTTGGAGTCAGGAAGGAATTTTTTCCCCCCTCTGAGGCAAATTGGAGAGGCTTAGGATGGGGTTTTTTGCCTTCCTCTGGATCAACTAGCAGTTAGGCAGTTAAAAGTAAAAAAAAAAAAAAGGTTGAACTTGATGGACGCGAGTCTTTTTTCAGCCTAACTTACTATGTTACTATGTTACTATGTTATTCATTATTAAATTTGCCTGAAAAATTTTCATCCGATTATTATGATTTTTTAGTAATTTTCACCCGAAAACTCTAAATACTCTGGGGTATTGCACGAAACCCAGTGCACATCAAAAAATCATTTTGACTTCTGACATTGACTAACACTTAGTGATGGGCGAATCTCCCGAGATTCGCTTCGCCGAAAAATTCGCAAAACGAGTCACGGGACGTTGCGTCATATTCGGCGCGTCGTGTAGTTTTCGGCACGCGTTGCTTCGTTTTCGTCGCGTCAAAAACGAATAGCGGGAATTCGCCCCTGGCGAAAAAATTCGCCCATCACTACTTACACTATATGCACCCTAGACAGGTCTGAGATGCCAGGTTTTCAGATTCAGACTTTTCCATCCTCTGGGTTGATTTTTTTAAAAAGTCTGATTTTATAAAAAAATAAGCTCCAATTTTTTTCAGAAAAATGCAACTCAACCTTTAATAAATAACCCCCTAACAGTCCTTGTTCAGAGGTTATTTCCACTTCTATTATAGTCAATTGTTAAATCTACTAAACCTGCTACGCCAAAGCAATCATTCTTTCTCAGAGACTAACTATAGACAGCATCTCACCTAACTATACTCACTATAATGTTCTTCCAAGAGAAAAAAATTACCAGTGATGATCTTTTCTTATAATTTAATTCTCTCATTATCATTATTACTGTCCTTATTAAGGACACACCCAAAACTGCAGTGCATACTAAAAGTAAAGCCTCCCTTTAAAGAGGAAATATTCTGTTTTCAGTTCTTGAGGATCAATGAACCCAGCAACTAGTGATGGGCGAATTTATTCTCCGGGACGAATTTGCGGCGAATTCCCGCGGTTCGCCACTGGCGAATAAATTCACAAAACGCCAGCTAAATTTTGGCTGGCGTAAATTCGCCGAAAAAATGAGTCGTGCGTCAAAGTTGACATTTCGCGACTTTTTTGCCAATTCGCGAATTTCCACAGAAATTCGGCGAAGCGAAACTGGGGAGATTTGCCCATCACTACTAGCAACCAAATAAAGCACATTCATTACGAAGCTTAAATTTTATACATCATTTTTTTTTTATAATATTTTTCTGTTCAGTCACAATACTACTTATCTCCTTTTCTGACTTTAAATAAAGTACATTTTCAGCAGTAAAAAAAAACAGAAAGCAATGTACAGTAGTTATTATTTTTGTTGTTCTTTTAATAAGCTTGATTTGCAGAGAACTTGCAGTATGTGAATTTTTTAGTTTTTCCAAAACATATTTTTAAAACACATTGTAAAATTCCTACCATTCCACAGTCGCTTTGACTTAAGACTGCACATGGTGTTTGCATCGTGTTAAGAATGACGAGGCCTTCTCTTGCTTCACATGTATGGTAAGTACAGTTATTGCCAGGCATATGCCATGACTCTCCAGGCTGTAAAATATACAATTAAAAAATAAAACATCTGGAAGGTAAATAGGAATTATAGGAAAAATGATGTATACTTGAAGGAAAACTATCCCCTAAAAGGAATGTGGCTAAAATGTCATAATATATATGCACTGAACCATTTTGGAAAGTGCCTGCAACACTCACATGCTCAGTGGGCTCTGAGCAGCTGTTGAGAAGCTAAGCTTAGGGGTTGTCGCAAATTATCAAGCAGGAAATGAGATTTGCCTGTAATTTAAACTGAAACTGCAGGACTGATTATTACATTCTAATACTAGTTGTACTGGTTTCTGGTACTGGTGTATCCCTGAACTACTTTACATGTTCTCTAAAAGAAATAGTTAAATACAAATGTATGTATTCATATCCATGTATCCTTACTATTGAATTAAATGTATATTACACCTAGGGGGTATTTACCAAAACTTTGTTTTTCCATTTTTTAATTAAAACAAAGTTGACAAGATCAAAAAAGTTGGTTTGGGCACAAATCCAGAATTTGCAACAATTATTTTTTTTAAAGTTTTTTTACCGATAACCTTGACTTTTTTTGAATATATAACGAAAACCAGCGCAGATCACAATGTCAAGAAACATATTCAAATTGTAAAATAAACATCTGCCATTGACTTATGCATGACTTTCAACAAGTTTTATTTTCTAATTTTATCACCTTCGGGTTATAATAAATCTCTAAAAAATTGAGGCTTTATTTTCATTTAAAAATTGAGTTTTTGCCCTTTAAAAACTCAACCAGAAAAATATGAGTTTTGATAAATAGGCCCCCTAGTGTCACTCATATCAAGTGTTTATGGTTTAAAAATGTCTTTACACACTTGCCTTCTTTAGTAAGATTTACCAAAACTGTCTCAATTCATAAACCCAAAGCAACCAATTAAATAGTTGATACAAGTAGTCCACCTGAAGCATCCTGTTTAAAGCTGATGGTTGCTATGGGTACTGCATTGCAGCAATTTTCCCATTGCTAATATACTGTATTAGCCCTTTCAAACTAATAGAATCAAGTTTAGTATGTATTGTCTTTAGATAATAACAATATAAATACGTCCTCATCTCAATATGTATAAATAATTTGCCCATGGGCAATAACCAATATCAACCAATCAGCTAGCTGCAGGTGGCACAATGAATCCAACAATTTGATTGGTTGTCATCGGTGACTGCCCACAGTCAAATATTTCCAGTGTTGTAAAATGAGCCCCAATGTGGCACATGAAGAATTTTCCATTCTTTGAGCATTTTATTCTAATTGTGTTTGATTTTTTATATTAAGATTTTAAATTAACCAGAGAGTTTTGGGGTTTATTTGCTGCTTTTGACATTTAGGTTACTCTGGCATTCATAGCTAGTGATGGCCGAATTTATTCGCCAGGGGCGAATTCCCGCGATTCGCCGCTGGCGAATAAATTTGCGAAACAGCAGCAAAAATTCGCCGCCGAAAAATTCGCCAACAAAAACGAGTTGCGCGTCATTTTTGACGCGACACGCCGGAAACGACGCGCCGAAAACGACGCATCGGAAACGACGCGATGTGCGTCACAAAAACGACGCGCGTCACAAAAACGACGTGACGCGCGTCAAAAGCGACGCGCGACTCGTTTCGCAAATTTTTCGCCTATTCACGAATTTCTCTGGAAATTCGTGAATTTTTCGGCGAAGCGAAACGCGGGAGTTTCGCCCATCACTATTCATGGCACAATGGAACTTACATTTGAATATCACTGCTGTATTGAATTTCTTAAAAACACATTAAAGGCTAAACATTTTGACCAGGAGATTTTGTTTATCAAGGTGGTCTGAGAGTCTACCATAATTAGCTGGCAAGCCTTTATCTAACAGGCAAGTATTTATGTGATATTCGGTTAATGTGCTTGGCAAGAAATACAAGCAGTTCAGAAATCTAGGAAGTGCTTCAAACATTAGGAGTCTATTAGGATCTTCTGTCTTATTTCTAAAGAGAGATATATATATTTGGATTAAATTCATTTCTATAATATTTATATCAGACACAAGGCAAAGTTAGATACTTAGTTAAACGGTATAATTGCTTTACCTGAATAATTATTGTTTCATTTTCCATAGTTAGGATGCAAGCCACCTGCACACAGGTACCACAACACTCTCCTTCCTTTACTGTATAGTTGAAACCCTACCAAGTTAAAATGCAAGCCATCATAGTAGAACATTTCAATGATAATGTTGTATTGATAAATTGTTCAAAGAAATAGACAAAATTCACCTCTTTGCATATCCTCAAACATTCTTTCAAAAGACAATCCACTGAGTTTATCATGGTGATTGGATCTGTCTTAGAAGTGCAGGTACATTCTGTGCAGACATCATGGTAGGATTGGGAGGATACAACTTGGTTTGGCTATTACATTAAGAGAGTTTTAAAAGTCAAAAGTAGTTTTAATATTAATTAAAATCAATGCTAAAAACCAGTCATTGCCTTTTTAATAGGGTAGACACTTACCAGATATATTGTCCCATTTTCTACACAAACATTCATAGGTTCTTTGTGGAAACAGAAGCAAAAAAGGAAATGTACAATGTCAGTAGTTAAGAAACAGATTTCAGTATTAGAAATAAGGACTAGCTACAATTTGAATGAGTTGTATAATAGGAATGTTTTTGATTAAAGTAACTGATTGCTATTGTGAAATTATTATTATTGTGTATATATATATATCTCACTTATATTGCTGACCAAAGCGTCAGTGTTTTGTGACACAATAAACTGTTTTGTTATTTTGTAAGTCCTGTGAGTGCGAGACTCTGTTCCAGTATATATATATATATATAGTACCACCTGTGTATTCAGCATTTTACAAGGGTAAATTACTATTAATTTGACAATGAAAATTGGTTCAATTTTCAGTAGAAATTAAATCCCTTTCATAAGCAGCTTAAAAATATAATGAAAAGGAGATAGAAATAAATGGAAATCAGAAAATTGCAAGGATGTGTTGTTGCCAAGGAAGACTATTAACATGTTCTCTCTAGATGGTGATTCTTTTGGACATTTGAGAATAGCGTAGAGTGTGAGCTTGTCAGATGAGCCCTCAGTGAGAATGATTTTACATATGACTCAACTGTTCACTCACTGTGTGTGGTGATCTGTATAAGCAATATATTTACCTGAAATTAGTGTAATTATCATGACGGAGTGTATGGGTAGATGCGGACATAGATAGATAGGTAGGTAGATGATAGATAGATAAATAGATAGATAGATCGATCAAGAAGATAAGAACATACAGATACAGTCACTTGGATTTGTAAGTTAAATGCGTCGCGACTTAACTCATCTATCTCATTTATCCCACTTAGCACAGAATATTGTGTCACAGCATCCCATCCAATTAAAGAGTTCACCATTGAAAACAATGGTGCTTTGGTATGCTAATGAAAAGGTTAAATGCATTAAATGAGTTAAGATAACTTGGGATAACACCGTTTCTTCAATTAGCCCTGAGTCACGACGTATTTAGCTTACAAATCCCAGTGACTGCATCTGTATGGCTTAAGACTCTTATTTCTATTTCATTGGTGATGCTTCAAGATCCTTCAAGAAACTTCAACTGTGTTATGTTTATAGACACACGTTTACTTACTGCATTCATTAATAACACAGCACTCTCCTTTTGCATAAACAGGGGCTGTTAACTGTCCAAGAGGACATACTGTTGTTGTTGTATTTTGGCATAAGCTTGTATTGCATCCTATAAGAAAATAGGAAAGAAGGAATATTGTTATCAGATTGTAATATGCACACATATTGATTGCATTCTGGGCCATTTATTTGGCTAAATACAGTACATGCACATTTCTCATCTACATAGCTACTTACGGCATTCAAACTTTGAACAGCATGGTTGAAGTGGATCTTTGACTTCAACTACAGCATATCCAGCATGTGTGCAAGGGGGAATGACTGGTGTGGTGCACTGGACTGGCTGGCATTGCACAATCACTGAGTTCATCTCACAAACACAGTCATGGCAGCCAGTAATCCAGGATGATCCAGGCTGTAAAATTCAGTAGCAAAATATAAATCCATTACAATAACTTCCAAACATGTATATACACAATGACTGCTTTGATTCTATAACAAAACAAATATCATATATAATACCACAATACATTGTACACTAATGCTCAACAGAAATGTGTACTTTTTTGAAAAGCTTTCATTTCATGCAAATTATACTAGATAATAATTGCAACTGGTCTGGGCAAAATAGCCGGGTGTGATCTAATATACAGCGATGCATTGTGCTTTCACTGTTGTAATTATGATGGATTATTAAACTATGGGACAAAACCTCTCTTGTGGGTCTTTTAAATAGGTAACCTATTTTTCAATAGAAACAAACCATCCATTTAATTAGGGATGCACCAATCAGTTAAGGATTAAGCCAAATCCAAGCACATGACCCAACAGAATCTAAATTACAATGCAGTTTTTGAAGGCCTGAGGGGGCTCCTGAGATGCCGCCTATGCTCACCGGCTTACGTGTCAGGAGGGTAGGCAGGAACACTAGTAAAGCTGAATTTCTGGTTTAAAAAACTGAAATCCAGCTCTTAAAGGTAACAGGAGCGATTTTTTGCTGCCCCTCAAAACCCCTCTGTCGCTGCTGCTGTTGTTATAACCATGCAAATTGTCATCATACAAATAAGGAAATTGCCATTTTCTACTATACTGTAGCTGTTTGTCACTAAATACAATAAAACAATTCATTTAATTATTAGTCTGACAAAATTCTTACCATTTTAGGCATTCCATCAGGACCAACACATGCTTAAAAACAAATACAATAAATGAGTTATATCACCATCTATATTTAAAGAATATATCTATCTCATTTTATAACATATAAATTATATAAATATAATACTTTATTTGTTTTTGTTTGGATGTGTTTTGAACATATACAGTATAAGATCATCATAAAGGGAAAGATAAACTGCACATCAAATTTCTTCAATATTAATCACAAAATGATGGTCTATGTTTTTTTTTTGGTAAGCCTCCCTAAACTTTTTAATCCACCCTGCCCTCGATTCCTTATGAAAATTATAAAAATTGTGTAACATATAGATTCTGAAACACCACACCATATGGTTCAGAAACTATGAAGTTGCTAAAACAGGTGTATGGAATCATGCATATTTATTAAAACTGGACCTACGCCCAAACCTTCATATACTGAATTCTGAATTCTCTGTGAATTTTCGATCAAAAATACAATTAAAAATAAATTTGACCCTTAGTAAATCTGCCCCATAGGGGCCATTTTTGATTCAATATGGCCGTTTTTTTTTTTTTTTCAATTCGAAGTATAGTCAAAGTACCCAAAAATTAACTAGAACATTGACCCTTTGTAAATCTGCCCCTAAGAACAGGTATGAATTTTGAGATTGGGTAGAGTAAGGCAGAGTCAGGTTAAGTTGATAAGTTTACAATATGGATATGGCAATCTTTCATGAGGTTGGCTGGTCAGAGCTATAAGTTATGTGAATGGTCAATAAGCTGTTAATACATTTCTAATAAACAAGTTGTGGCCTTATACCACCAAAGATTTTGTATCCAGAGTTTTTATCCATAGTTATATAATGTAACCATATACATGTGCATATGATTTGCACATAGATTAGTAGCTGCAAATTAGAAGAATCATCTGTCACTACAAGCATTAAAGGATAAGGAAAAATAAATAAAATTTAGGTGCCCCCAGTGATTCTAGTCACTTACCTCTGGCTGTAATCTAATTAAAAAAACACAAGCCAGGGGCACTGCTTGCATAGCCCCACTGTAATCTTCTTCAGTAAAGAACTTTTTCAGAAGTTCATATGTGCCCACAAGAATTCTTTTTAAGATGACGAGCACCAAGCGGAGTAATATGAAAATTACTAGAATCACTGGGGTTGCCTAACAATTTGGTTTTAACGTTTGGATTTTCTCAGTTAAAGTGACAGTTCACCTTTATAATGCTAATTGTTTTCAATTGTCATTACAAAACTGACTAGCTAACAGGGTTTATTTGAAAGGGAAGTAATCAATTAATTTCAATAAGTATAGAAAATTGAAAGCAATAAATTGTTTGTAACAATGAACTTCCCCTTTCAAACATTGGCTTGGCTAAATCTATTTTGTAGAGCACTGTAATACTGTATGTACATTTAAGCAAAAAAATGGACAATGTTGTCATATTGGTAATCCTAGGTATTCTATATTTGATTTATAATCTGCTGTTATTATTTTGTAATCATTTATAAAAAATTTAGAATTTTAGCAAATAGGTATTATTTGGTATTGTCATATTAAAAATGGTTTATAAAAATAGATATTAATAATTTGCTTACGGCATGTGGGAACACAAAGGTTTGTGTAGTGGTTGAAGAGTATTTTCCCAGCTGTACAGAAACATCCCTCAGTGACGTCATTTTTACTGGTTATTGGCAAGCTTTCAAAATAAAACTTTAAGTTAAAATTCATGCACACTCATATTGATACATCTAAATGCGAAAAATTTGATCACGTTAAATGTATTTCTTTTCTACAGTTTTTGTCTATGTGTGTGCTGGAAACATATCCACTTATTTATGTTTAGTTATGATTAGTTATCAAGCTAAGGTCAGTTGTTTTCCTATAGACTATTGTAATAGTTGTAGTTGCAGGATTATGTGTTATGTTGATATATTTGGGCTATTGGCGCCATTCTGTCTGTTTTGCAAATGTGTTCCGCTAAATACTTCAGTTTTGCATTGCTGTGTTGTCTTTTCTCTTTTTGCAAATAGTGGTGTGATGCACATTATGCACAAGTATGCGCAAATGGCTCACAAATAAGATGGGTGTTTCTATGAGGGCATTGTGCATGTTCGGTATGCGCTATTGTAGATCTGACAGTAATTTTGCAAATATAAATTTGCAATTTGCAAAAAGAATTTGGCAAATATTTTTCCCACCTCCAAATTTCAGGGTTTCTGTGATTAGTGGAAATGCTTATGTTGTGCTATACTATTGTGTCATTACAGGTGCCACGTACTGTAAGTAGTGTATGCTGCAACTTGTTGCACAGAGCATCAATGTAGACCCAGTTTTTGACAGAATAGGCATGAGCTGTTGTGGCCATCTACTAGTTCACAGAAGTAACCTGTTAAGGGAACCCTGGGATTATCACCAAGTCATCTTAGTCAAATCAACCACTAGGAATGCATCATAGCCATCTGGCATATGTTTACTATTCATCTAAGAGAACTAGTGTTCCATTTGTATACATTTTATCTGCAGACAGTGCAGTTTAAGTAAAAAAAAAAAAAAACATCCTGATTGGTTAGTCTATTGTTTTTTTTAGCAGCAGCTGTTGCTTAGGCAAATCTTTGTCAATCTGCAACCAATTGCTCAAATAAGTATGATTTTAGTGCTGGATCTTCATTATTCATCTTTATTATATTTCAAATATATACTATTATATATACTTTACTTTGGATAACACGTTGGTTGTTCTGAGGGTCCACAGGCCCGGTAATCCATTTCAAGAGGGCATTTGTATTCTGGATTAAATAGGAAAGAGAATGTAACAGAAGTCACTTAATCATCAATTTAATAAAAACATAACTTTTGTTTCATAACTCTGTGTGTGATACAATATGCTTTTTGTTTAGCAAGTAATACAAAATATGAAATATTTCAAACACTTTGCAAGAGAAATATTTTGAAATCATTTGATTTGAAAGTTGATACATCTTTACAATTCACAGGTAAATTCAGTGTTTTCCCATCTGCATATTTTTTTTTCCACTGGGCAAAAATTTCTAGGTTTTTTTTTTACAAAATAAGGGTCAAAACAGGGGGTCAAAACAGGACTTTAAATACTATTGAAATGGTAGTGACTGAAATGTGACAACTTGATTTTTGTTTAAATCAGAATTTCTTTTGATATGACTCTTGGCAGCAACAACAAAAAAGTGAAAGATTTGGCTATGGGTTTTTTTTTTTACCCATAGCCTTACCTCAGCCTAAAATTAGCATACATCAGGCAGTAGATAAAGAAAGCTTTTGAGGTGTGCGTGCCACCTACCACACTTGTTTCCAGTACTGTTTCGCCAATCTACACAGATTCCCTTCAGCTGGCACTGTCTGGCATAGCTTTCTAAGATGGAGCAGAGGTTAATCTCATCATTGGTTTGACAGGCTTTTTTCAAACACATCTGTAAGTAAGTTTCTGGTGGAATTTTTTCATGACAAGGAGCAAAGACCCTGAAATAAAAAGGCAATCATTTAGTGAAAAAGAGGTGGTTTATTAAATAATGCATACAATTGTTGCATGGTATTATGTGTGTACATATGGAAGGAAAATCACCAGTGGAAATCCTATTTATTGACACCATGGTGCCTATTTACTAGCATTATTTTTTTTAATCATATTTTTTATTATGATTCTACTGTACTTTTTTTTTATCCTTTTAGAGGTTTTTCAATTTCTTTCACTGGTAATTTTCTGAAATTGTCTGAATTTTTTGAGGTTTTAAACATTTTTGGATTCTTGTCAGTGTTTTTTCTATTCCTACTTTTTTAATTCAGATCTTTTATACGTTTCATGGCGTATGTGGTTTTTAGAGAAAATTAGTTTAATCTTAATTTCAAAAAGATATAATATGACTACAATTCAATCTTTAATTGACATCTACTGTATGTCAGGGATCTTGCTGTATCTTATATACAGTTTATACAATTATATATATAATATATATATACAATTTGGATGTATAATATAAATTGCTGGAGCAAAGACCATTGAGCAAGATTCACACAGATCAGGTGGGATTACAATTGGAGGATTGTTTTGCATTATAATGAAGCCTTATTGAGCAACATAATATAAGGGTAGAACTACACAAGAGTTTTTGGTCGGATCAACGCCCGGGAACAAAACCAGATGGAGACGCATGTGTCAAACTTCTAACTGGACTGAATGAAAAGTAAAAAGTAAGAACTTACATGAGATCCAACGCGAAATGGATGTTGGATGGATGTGTAGCAGTAAGCAGCATCTTCATCCAACAGTCTGACCATGCGACTTTCATTCAATCCAATTATAATTTGATGTGTGCGAATATGTCCCATTTGTCGCCTACGTTTTGTTGTCGGGCATCGATCCGACCAAAAACACTTGTGTAGTTCTACACTAAACCTGATATTGTTTGACTACAGCTCCCCTGGCCTTAACATTAATATATGTTAAAGTATTCTGGATTTATAGTCTTGTAAACAATAGAATATGGCTGAGTATGGTAGTTGAACAGTGCAGTGCAACACTATTCAGTTCCCCTTTAATAAAACATTATGCAAAGCAACAGAAATAATTAATGTTAATTTCTCTCAAGCTAATTATCAGATCACTTAAATGTGTATAGTGTATATCTTATGCTTATCTGTAGATCGTCTGGGTAACTTAATCTGAACTGTTATACATAAATGAAGCTGCAAATGAAAATAGTTTAAAAAAAGTAAATATCTTTTGCATGAACTCAATTTGCAATAAAGGGGCTATTGAGAGAAGTATAATACATTGTTCCTTTAGTCCATGTAAAATAAATGCTTCTCTCTCTGCATATAGATCCTTAGGGGCAGATTTACTTAGGGCTGAATTTTAGAAGCAAAACAACTTCTAAATTCGACCCTCGAAGTTTCAATCGAATAGGTCCATTTTAGATTGAATAAAAAATCGTTTGAATCATTTGTTCAATTCTCTACAAAATCCTTAGAATTCTTGTAACTTAGAAAATTTTTCAGGACAGGTTCTATGAGGTTCCCCATAGGCAAAATTGGCAATTTGGCAAGTTTAAGCTGGCGTATAGTCGAACCTGAAGGGCAAGTACTTCAAAATTCGAAAATTTGAATTTTCAAATGTTTTCAATTCAAAACAAATTTTTGGCTATTCGATAATCAAAGTAGCCCAAAATTACTTAAAAATTTGAATTTTAAAAATTCAAATTTTATTCGAATTTTCACTTCAACCTTTAGTAAACGTGCCCCTGTGTGTGCTTCAAAGAGGATAACAGTGTAAAAACAACTAAGCCTTTCAAACTTCATTCTGGCCAAGCATTTTTAATAAATTAGCTAAAAACAATTCAATTATCCCAACTTTTGGTAGGATGTTTCATTAGCTCAATGTAAAGTTTTCAAATTCTCATTATAACTGTTTTGTGTAACTGTATTCTTGATGTTCCTAGGTATGAATGATATATAAAATATACAACTATAAGTATAGGACCTGTTATCCAGAATGATTGGGACCTGGGGTTTATTGTTCATGCCTTAAGTATCCTAGAAAATCATGTAAACAGTAAATAAACCCAATAGGCTGGTTTTGCGTACAATGAGTATTCATTATATTTTAGTTTGGATCAAGTACAAGGTACTGTTCTATTACAACTGATAAAAAGAAAATAATACTGTATTTAAAAACTTGGATAATTCAATTATAATATAGTCTATCGGTCAAATTCACAAAAGAATCATCTAACGCTAATTCGCCAGTGTGACATAATTTCGCAACTTTGCCTATTTACTTTTTACAGTGTCCCTTGCGAAAATTCACTAGTGAAGTAGATAGACTAGCGCAACTTTGCCTTCTTATGCGAGGCGAAGTTGCACACTGATTTAGGGACGTAACTACACTAATTCACTAAGATGACCATTTTACTGAACTCTTGCGCTTGACTTTACTTCGCCGGGTTTGACCATGACCTGGCGAAGTTCAATACAATAAATAGGAGTTTGAAAAAAAAACTTTACATTTTTTCTAAGCCCCAAAAAAGCTGGCGTCTTTTACTTTTTTTAGGGTGATAGTCTGAAAAATAGCTCAATATTTGGGGGGGGGTTACCCTCTTTCCCCCCTACATTTCCTAACATATGGCAACTCACCTATACAGTGGGCACATGTTTAAGGCAACTTTATTTTATTTATTAAAGGTCCCTAGGCTTGTGTAATGTTGTGGCTGTAACATATACTTTTATTACACATTTTACTTTGTGACATATGTAATGGTAGTGCTACTTTTTGCCTTCCTGAGCGCAAATTCGCATTTTAGTGAATTAGCAATGGACTGGCGAAAATTCGCCTGGCGAAGTGTGGCGATGTGCAGCCAATTGTGGCAAAGGCGTCGCTAGCGAATTTAAGCACTTTAGTGAATTTGCCCCTATGGGAGACCATTCCGTAATTCAGAGCTTTCTGTATAAGGGGTTTCTGGATAAAGATACATAAATTAGCAGCATTTATGTAATCAGAGATAGATTTAAAATATGGTTTAACCACAATAATGAATGTTTACTTACGAGCTATTAATGATGTCACATAAATTAGTTTCAATACATATAGTTATTGTAGGCGTTTGTTCAGTAGTTATGAGGGGTAGAGCCTGGCTGCAGAGTGGATCTGTAATGTTATTAAAGTTCCAGAATGGAGCTATTTGGGAACAGTCTGAAGCATATGTTCCATCTGGCAAAAGGCAATCATCTGATCTGTCATTGGTAAACGTTCCTGTAAGAAATATTGAAATGAAATACAAATGGAAAATTGATATTTCTTTATAAGAAACAAAACTATGCATAACAGATAAGAGATTTACAGATAAGAGATCTTCTGTAATTTGAATCACTATACATTGTTTACTAAAAACATTTACCTATTAGATAAATCAAATAGGATTGTTTTGCCTCCAATAAGGATTAATCATTAAAGGGGTTGTTCCCCTTTGCATGAACTTTTAGTATAATGCAGCGAGTGATATTCTAAAACAATTTGCAATTGGTTTTAATTTTTTTATTATTTGTGGTTTTTGAGTTATTTAGCTTTTTATTCAGCAATTCTCCAGTTTGCAATATCAACAATCTTGTTGCTAGAGTCAAAATTACCATAGCATCAATGCACTGATTTGAATTATAGGATGGAATATGAATAGGAGATGCCTTAATAGAAAGATGAGTAATAATGGTAGCAATAACAACAAGGGGCAGATTTACTAAGAATCGAATTTCGAACAGAAAAAAATTCAAAATTCCACCATCAAATTTTTTTAAGAGCTTTTTTGATTGAAATTGACCTTTTTAGTTCGAATAGGTCCATTTTCAATCAAATAAAAATCATTAAATTTTCAAACATTTCCAAAAATACTTCTTAAAGGTTCCAGGAGGTCCCCCATAGGCTCAAATAGCAATTTGGAAGGTTTTAGGTAGCAGTGTCGAATTTGAAATTTTTAAAGAGACAGTACTTCGATTTTCCAATGGTCGAATTAAATTCGATTAAAACATTTTTTCAATTCAAATCAAATTTTGGCCTTTTCAAAAGTATAAGTACCCAAAAATTACTTTGGAATTAAATTTTTTTTTCATTCAAATTTTCACTTTGACCCTTAGTAAATCTTCCCCTAATTGTGTAGGCTTACAGAGCATTTGTTTTTTACAGAGGGTCAGTGACCTCTATTTGAAAGCTGGATAGAGTCAGAAGACAAAGGCAAATAATTAAAAAAAACTATAAAAAAGAAAAAATTATGACAAATCGAAAAGATGCTTAGAATTGGCCATTCTATGACATACTAAAAGTTAGCTTAAAGCTGAACCACCCCTTTAAAGGGGCAGTTCACTTTTGTGCTAACTTTTGGTATGGAGAGCATGGAGAGTGTTGAGTGTGAGTTTATTTAAAAGTGCATGTGACTGACAACTTAAAACTGAATTTCTTTCAAGTAATAATGTGTAATAGATAACATGTTATTAAACTTACCACACAGACCTTCGGTGCTGTTTTGAAACATACTCAAAGGTAATGTTAACATAAACAGTGTGTCACTAAAGATAATGTGAGCTTTTAATGCTGCAATATTCATAACAATGTTAATCCCAGTACTGGATATGGTGATGCCATCCTTTGTAAATCCAGGGGATACAATCTTCTGGTTGAACATAATCTAGAAGAAGTACTAACTTTGTTAATGTATCTGTGATATGACAAAGTAGAATACTATAAACTTGTCTCCTAGGTGTGAACAAAAGGTAATTTACAAAGGCTAGACATAAGTGCACACGCACCAAAAGATGGAGGAAATGTTCCTTTGAGTTCCATGCACAAACATTTGTGCCTAGCCATTCCATTTCTGCCATCAGTGCTTTATTGAGGGAATGTAATAAAAGTCGGTAACGGAAAACTATTCGCAATGCGAAAAGTTATGCCTTTGTGCGAACAATTTTTGCTTCGTGCGAATTTAATATAGCTTTTGTGAACCCGGAAACTGTTTAGCGACCACTTCCAACAGCTGAAAAGAGTTTGTGAATTTTACAGCTTGTGCCAATGTGCAATCATTGTAATAAAACTTCTTACTGAAAAAGTCATTATGTTTGCTCCAAAAGATTACGACACCTTCAAACACTTCTTAGGAGTGCGCAATTAAAATTTGCAATAACAGTTTAAGGAACAATATTACATTGCGAGATGTGGATTTTTAATCATATTGATGTGTATTCTTTTGCTCTTTGCAAATTTAATGAATTTTATGACTTCTGAAGGATATTCAAGATAATATGCCTAATTACAAATTCTATTGGAGTCATATTAAAAATACATTGTGCTTAGTGACTTTTTTTGTAATTCATACCTTGCCCCATTTTTTTTAATTATTCTTCAAGTCTGATACCTGAGGGTCACCTGTGGCTAAATTAGCAGATAGGATTTTTTTTTATTATTTATCTCATACAAGTCAGCTCAAGATTTTTGGGATTTATTAAAGCTTTGCAATATTGTAATTAGGTGCAATGGAAAGGATAGCTACAGGGACATGTAAATTCTGTTGAAGTAAAGTAAATCTTTGATTGTATCCGTCTGAGCACTTACATATAGGGGCAGATTTACTAATCTTGAATTTTGAAGTAAAAAAACTTCAAAATTCGACCATCAAATTATTTAAAGGCTATAATCGATTGAAAATGTTTTGATCGAATAGGTCTGTTTTTGATTGAAAAAAAATTTCAGGAAAGGTTCCAGGAGGTCCCCCATAGGCTACGATGTCAATTTGGCAGCTTTAAGGTGGTGAAGTGTCAAATTTGAAGTTTTTTAAAGAGACAGTACTTTAAATTTTGAATTTTGAATTTTATTCAATTTGAATCGAATTTTGGGCTATTTGATAGTCCAAGTAGCCCAAAAATTACTTTGAAATTTGAATTTAAATTTTTTTAATTTTATTGAAAAATTCACTTCAACCTTTAGTACATGTGCCCCATAATGTACACTTCTGATAAACTTTAATTTATATATTATTGTTTTTCCTTTAAGTGAGTGGAGCCAGGCATACCTGTTTGTTCATTACACCATTTTTCATGGAGCGCATCAATGTCACTATATTGTTTTCAAAAGAAATAATGATCATTTGTGGACATCTTGCACTATTGGACTCACTGCAGTAGTCATTTTTTGCAAGGATCAGAAAGTGGTTAAATTTTTCATTTATCTCTTGCACTAGAATGTTGGTACAGTTGTTGACAAATTCATATGTTGTCCCATCAAAGGTCATGTACTGGTTGTTGTCCATTACAACACAGACACCTGTAAGAAATACCAGTGTGTAATGTATCAGTAGTATTATTGCATTTATACACAATCAACATGTTCAAAATGTTTCTGTAGCTCAGTTTCCACCTTCAAGATCCTCACTCACAAAATCTCCAGAATTCCAGCATCATTGTAGATTGGATTCAAATAATCTGCCACAGATTGTGGCCCACCAATAGGGATGGCTCGAACTGTTCGCCGGCGAACTTGTTCGCGCTCCCTGGAAGTTCGTGAACGTTGTGCATACCTCCCGAGTCCCAACTGTCCCTCTTTTGCGAGCTCAACCCTCTGTCCCTCATTTGTACTGGAAAGACCCTCTTTTTGGAGGACCCTCTTTCACTGGAAAGACCCTCACTGAACAGCCAGA
Source organism: Xenopus borealis (assembly GCA_024363595.1). Lineage (NCBI taxonomy): Eukaryota > Metazoa > Chordata > Amphibia > Anura > Pipidae > Xenopus > Xenopus borealis. The sequence continues at coordinate 17,841,068 of CM044437.1, read as the reverse complement.
AAAAGGAGCAAAGATTTGAACTTGGCTTTTGGCAGAGAGTCCAGAACAGCTAACAGGTGCAGGTAAGATACTTTGTAACACTTTTGACATAAGAAAATAATGGATTTTTATTTTCCCTTGATCCCCCTCTGGCATGCCACTGTCCAGGTCGTTGCACCCTTTAAACAACTTTAAAATAATTTTTCTGGACAGAAATGTCTTTTTTAGCTTTTAAAGTTCGCCTTCCCATTGAAGTCTATGGGGTTCGCGACGGTCGCAAACTGTTCGCGCGTTTGTCGCAAGTTCGCGAACGCGTCCGCAAACTTTTTTGCGGCGGTTCGCGCCATCCCTACCCACCAAGGTTATATATTTGAATCCACTAATTACTGTATATCATTGAGGTCTTTTGAGCTCTGAGTGCTTTGACACACAAGACTTTTTGGTTGGAAATTGCAGGACAGGGCTATTAGTGTCACCTCATTTTGCAAGCATCTATTAAGCTACAACAATAATCCTTGGGTTTTATTCAATTGCATGCTTTCACATATTACCACTCCCATCCATAAATAAAGTATTGTATACTGTGTTGAGTACAGAAATACAACTCAAAGAGCAATGTACTTCAACAGGCTACACTTTTTGAAAACCACCTGTACTTGCTTTGGGATTTTGAAAAAAGTAGCTTATAGAAATGTGTATGATGTTGACATGATGTTGGTTGTCCAGAAGCATTAAAAAATATGTGCCAGTGCAATAACTAATAACATACAGATGGTCCCAATTGCTCAGGGCAAAAAACATGCAGATAATGGATTCAGGTTGTTCTGAGAAATGTACCTGTCCATGCTTATAAACCCCAATTACAACACAAATACTAGTCCATTCATTAATCTGATAAGACTTTTGCAACCTCCTTTCTATTATATTATCACTCACTTGTTTTCTCTGCAATCTATCCAGAATCCACTGGCTACCATTACATTAATTCTTAAAACTCATCACCCTCAGCTACAAAGCTCTCAGTAACTATGCTCCACCTTTTATTTCAATCCTCATCTCCAGATACTACTTTGCTCCTCTTACAGTCTTGAATTTTTTTCTGTTCTACTAACCTCATCACATGTATGTTGCCAAGAGTTCACCAGACCAGCCTACTATGTATAGATTCTTTACTCTGCAGTATCACAGTTCCCTATCCTTGAGGGTTTTAAATGTTACCACAAAACTCACTTATTTTGTAAAGCTTACCTAATAAAAGACGTGGGATGTTCCTTAAAGGGGTTGTTCACATTTAAATTAACTTTTAGTATGATGTAGAGAGTGATATCCTGAGATTATTTTCAATTGGTTTTCATTTTTAGTATTTGTGGATTTTGAGTTATATAACTTTTTATTAAAAGCAGCTCTACAGTTTACAATTTCAGCAATTCAAATTAGATGATAAATAAAATGTAGCAATAACAATACAATTGTAGCTTTACAGAGCATTCGTTTTAAGATGTGGTCAGTGACCCCCACTTTAAAACAAAGAAAAAATGAAGGCCAATTGAAAGCTTTTTTAGAACTAGCCATTCTATAACATATTAAATGTTAAATTATAGGTGAATCAGGGAGGCGCATGCGCGGCGAACCAAGATGGCCGCTGTTTGAGTGAGCTCCGGTGCCTCGTCCTCGGTAAAGCCGTACAATAGCTGACAGAAGAGCGAACCGGGAGTCATAAGGGAGCGGAAAAGGAGCTGGACACTCCGGTCATGGGGAAAAAAAGGCTAACAAGCGCAAACACCCTGTCCCCCTTCCTGAACCGCAGACCGCCACGCGGACCAAAAGGACAGGCCCAAGATGGCGCCGAGCAGATGAGTAGCGCTTCAGCATCTCCTACACACTTGGACACCATGGAGTCACAGAACGAATCAGCTAATGTGTCCCCCCAGTCAGTAACCCACATGGCTCCCAACAAAATGCGACCAGAGGTGAGCATACATGATCGGGTGGAAAATGAAGGGGACATTGTCACAACTGCAGATCTCTCTAAACAGCTAGAGGGGCTCTATGATAGACTTACCAAGACGATCACGGACAGCATAAAGTCCACTATCACTGAATTACAGAAGGACGTTAGAGATCTGGGGGAGCGCACGGACCAAGTACAGAAAGCCTCAGACACGCTGCTACAGCGGCAAATTCTCCTTGAGGAGGAAAACGCAGAGCTCAAAGATGAGGTTGTTAAACTTCAGCTCATGCATGAGGATCTGGAAAATAGAGAAAGGAGGCAAAATCTACGAATAAGAGGAATCCCGAATAATGTTTCTGCAGCTGAATTGAGAACATACTTGAGATCCCTCTACTCAACGATTAACCCTGAACTACCTCCAGAGGCCTGGCATATGGATAGAGCGCATAGAGCCATAGGCCAAGCAACGCCAATAAACAACGCACCCAAAGATGTAATTTGTAGACTCTATTGCTATGAAAGTAAGGAATCTATTATTATAAAATTGCGCAATCAATCCTCCTACTCTTTCCATAAGTTACAAGTCTTCAATGATTTATCTCCAATAACGCTAACTAAGAGAAGAGCCATG
>CM044437.1:17802423-17820051 GCA_024363595.1 Xenopus borealis | reverse complement strand
ATATATATATATATATATATATATATATATATATATATATATATATACACACACACTTTAAAACAATATTATACTAATAATATAATATTATGAAGAGGTGTGTTTTTCCAGGACCTTTTTTGGAGGGCATCCTTCTACTGTTAGGTTAGATTCTGTTACTGGAAACATTGGGTATGCACAAGAGGTTGCTGTTGGCTCTTTAGTAACTGTAAATGATGTGGATGTCTTGGGAGGTGTCACTGTTGGTGGTATGGTAGTGGTTGTTTGTAGAGTACTAGTTGCAGTAATAGATGTCACAGAGGTACTTGGAGTTGATATCTTGGGAGGAGTCATTGTTGAGTATATGGTAGTGGTATGTGATGGAGAAGTAGATAAAGGAACAGATGTGACAAAAGTGGTAGATGTGAATGTCTTAGCTGGAGTCACAGTTGAGGATGTGGTACTCGTTTGTGCTGAAGTTGTAGTTGTATGTACAGATGTCACAGATGTGGTAGATGTGGATGTCTTGGCTGTTGTTGCAGTTGAGGATGTGGTACTGGTTGGTGCTAAAGTTGTAGTTGTATGTACAGATGTCACAGATGTGGATGTCTTGGCTGGAGTCACAGTTGAGGAGGTGGTACTGGTTGGTGCTGAAGTTGTAGTTGTATATACAGATGTCACAGATGTGGTAGATGTGGATGTCTTGGCAGGAGTCACAGTTGAAGATGTGGTACTGGTTGGTGCTAAAGTTGTAGTTGCATGTACAGATGTCACAGATGTGGTAGATGTGGATGTCTTGGCAGGTGTCACAGTTGTGGATGTGGTACTAGTTGATGCTGGAGTTGTAGTTGTATGCACAGATGTGGTAGATGTGGATGTTTTGGCAGGAGTCACAGTTGTGGATGTGGTACTAGTTGGTGCTGGAGTTGTAGTTGTATGCACAGATGTGGTAGATGTGGATGTCTTGGGAGGAGTCACAGTTGAGGATGTTGTACTAGTTGGTGCTGAAGTTGTATGTATAGATGTAGTAGTTCTGGATGTAGACGTCAGCGTAGAGGATTTAGTGATAGTTGTTGAGGTTTTAGATGTCAGAACAGATGTTGCAGGAGTACTTGGTAAACAGGGTACGGAAAATCTTTCAATCTTACAGTTTGTGTTGCAGTAACCATAATAAAAGCACCCAGATGCATCAGTCTCATTATAAACAATATCACCTAAAAAAAAGTACATTGAGGTTAAAAAAATCTAATAATTTCCTAATAACTCTCTTTCTTGTTAATAACTGTAAAATTGTAAACAAATAGGCCTTAAATGCTGAAACTGCCTCTTCTTCTTTATGAGCACTTTCCCAGCTTTTTTATCCAGCTCTCTAGTCGCATTGTAAATTTAGATTAAAAAACAAAACTGTGCATATACAATAGGTATATTATGAAAGAACGCATAAATTCAGTGTCTGGTCACAATATGTATGGAAAAGTGTGGACTTATGCTTTAAATTGCCATGGGCTCCTTATGATTTAAATCAGGAGGTACTGTATGTCAATCACTACATAAAAAGTGAGGCAAGGATTGCTAAATATAATGCCCTTGTATTCTAGATATTAAAACAGAGAACACGTTTTCTTCCTTAAGGTCCTCCACTAATTAAAAGACAAGGAAAGTCCTTCCCTGGGTGTGGGGACAAAATGTTAGCTTCTTTGGTTTTCAAGTGGTCCTTCTATCACAGAGATCCCCAACCTTTTGAACCCGTGAGCAGCATTCAGAAGTAAAAGGGTTGGGGAGCAACACAAGCATTCTAAATGTTCTTGGTTTGCCAGATAAGTGCTGTGATTGACAATGTGGTTGTCCCTGTGTATTTTTTCATCCCATATTGAGGCTCTGTTTGGCAGTGCACCTGTTTTTATACAACCAAAAAGAGTTGGAGAGCAACATGTTGCTTATGAGCTACTGGTTGGGAATCACTGTTCTATCAGATTTAGATTTTTTTCATTTGCATGGTTAATTAAATCAATGTAAAACTTACCCGGTGAGTATGTGATGCCATTTACAAGACAATAGCAATGCGTTGAAATAAATGCAGTAACTTTTGTGCTGGTTGTTCCTGATGTAGGTTGTGATGTTGTCAGGCATTTACTATAGTCATCACAGCAATATAATCTTATCTCATAATCATAGCACATTTGTGATATCTGATTCTTGTTGAGGCATACCAAGCCATCTACTAAGTTACATAATATAGTTTGTCCCGGCTGATTCAATTGTGTGACAGGGATATTTGTTGCTCTGCACTCAATGTTATTAGGGCTCATACAGAATGACGGTATATCTTTGAGATTCTCAAACTCACCACCACTTAATCCAGGTGATGGGCTATTGTTATTAAACCACTCTGTCCACTGACATCCTGGTGTACAGAATACAGATGTTGAATATGATACTGATGAGAATGGTTGCCTTTGGGTTATTGATATGGGCGTTCTTGCACTTGTTTTTGTTGTCGTTATCTCTACTTTTGTGGTGGTGAGATTTGATGTGGTTGAAGGGGTTTCAGGAGCTGTTGTTACTGTAGATGTTAGGTATTCACATGGTACAAAACTACAGCATAAAACTTTAATTTGGTAGTTAGGACAAGGGGCATCTGATGACTGCTTATAGCATAACAACCCGACAGATACATTACATATTATATTGTATTTAGTTAAATCCAGCTGTGCTGTTGATGAATTATCTGCATCACAAAAAATGTCTTTTGGATATTCACAAATTTTATATCCGTTTCCTCTTATGTTCTGGTATGATTCATCTTCATCTCCATTTTGTGTCTTTGGATCACTGACATCAAACCACTCAGACCATTTACATTGCTCAACAACACATAATGTTGTTGTCATTTGTGTGACATTTGTTGCTGCTGAAATTAGATTAAAGACATTGTAGTCAGACTTGGTCTACAGTTTGAGATTGCCAATTTATATAAAATATACTGCTGTTTTGGAGAGAAAGACTTTTTTGAATAGTAAAAGTGGGATATCAGTTTGCAATACATGAATCTTGAAAATGTAGGGTACGAAAACAATATCATACTTTTCTTTAAAGGTCAAGTAACACCAAAAGGTGAAAGAATTGTTGATGCATTTAAATATGCATTTAAAGGAAAAGTAAATGTTTTTTTCTATCTGTAAATTTGCTCTAAACAGCCCCCCAGATTAATGTACCTTAGTCCCTGCTGCAAGTCTGCTCTGGTTTCTGTGTTATCAGCAGCTTGTTTCCCCTTCTTCCTGGTGCAGAGTGAAGCCCTGCCCCTTTGCTTACTGAGCAGTCCATTTGCATGCTGTTACATAATAGAGAGGAAGAGGGAGCCAGTGTGTGCAGCACAAGCAGCTTTTTTTCTCTCCTCATGTGCACTCCCTGCACAAATCCCTGAACCTTTACTATAAATTACAAATGCCACAATTCACTGCCAATATAATTATAACACATTACACTGTACCCTAAATGATTAGTAAGCTAGTTTCCCCCAGCATCACTAAAATTTCTTGCATAAGGCTCTGAGCATTCACTGTAATGAACAACTCCCAGAACAGGCTGCCATTCTGATTCTAAATAAAATCCCCACTTGCCATTGTAACTGATGATAAATCAGCTCCCCCAGCCTCAACAACAATCACTTGCACAACCACCATAGTTAATCTGTGTCAGTATGCATAAATGGAAAAAGAAAAAGTCAAACAGCTTTGTACATAAATTGATCACTAAAGGGACACATGAATGAGTTAATCAAACTCAGTAAAAAATCAGCTTTATTCTTTACATAACCAGACAGAAGATCAGGCATAGCAATCAATAGCATTATAAAATGTGCTATAAATTGAGAAAGGGCTGTTATTTTACCTACAGTACATCAGCAGTGTCAGAGAAATATTCCTCTCAGTGCTGCTGTGATATGGAATGAACCAGAAGGAGCAGGGAGTGCACATGAGGAAATAAAATAAGCTGCTGGTGCTGCACACACTGGCTCCCCTTCCTCTCTGGTCTCTGCTCTGTCACAGCAGCAAATGATCACCACGACTAGTCAGAGAGATAAGGTCAGCTCAGTAAGCTAAGGGGCGGGGCTTCACTCTGCACCAGGAAGAAGGGGAAACAAGCTGCAGATAACACAGAAACCAGAGCAGACTTGCAGCAGGGACTAAGGTACATTAATCTGGGGGGCTGTTTAGAGCAAATTTACAGATAGAAAAAAAAAAGTTTACTTGTTCTTTAACATATTTAAAATAAAATATAAACAGTTGATCAAAATTTAATGTGCTGTGTGCTTTCTTCAGAAAGGCATGAGCTAATGGACTTGGTTACACAATAAAAACTTTTATGTCAGAGTATATCACACAGAACAATCAAATAAAACAAGAATTGACATGAAATTAATGTTTATTTGTAAAAAATAATATCTAAGCAAAATACTGCACACGTCCATTGATACTAATACTATATATTATATTGTTTTTGTTTTAATGTTTGTGAAGCACTTGTTATGAAATACTTGCCTGTAGTGGGTACAGTTGAAAAGGTAAATGGTGACGTGAAGGCAGATAAGCATGGGTAGATTTCTCGATAGATGGTTCCATTTTCCTTGCATGTCGCAGTAATACAACCTCCCATGCCATCTGTAGTGTTGTATATGCTTTGATTGTAGTTGTATATTTGGCCTTCATATATACAAACACAGGCTAAAAAAAGATTGCATGTTTAAATATAGGAAGGAAAGAAGACAGAAGAATACTTAACAGTAGGTACATATTTTAGGCCATCATACCTTCAGCATTAGGCGAACACATAATGCCATTCTCTGTGCAGTTGCTGTAGGAGGAAAAATGAGTAATTATTTGTAAAATGTACACTTCCTAATGTTGGGTAGTTTATCAATAGAATGTTTTCCATTGGAGAACTTATATAATGAATGAAGAGCACTTGACTTTTTTTCTCTGTAAATCTTCATTCTTTGGGTGCAGGTTGTGTCTTGCATATTCAGAGTGGTAGCTGTGCCACTTCTAGAATGTGTTTTAAAAAATATTGTTCTTTTTTTCTTGTACACTTAAAGGGCACCAAACACAGCCAAAATCAAATACATATTAACAATTTGACCAGTACAACCTAAACATGTTTAATCAAACTATATATACAGTTTTTTTGATAAAAATCCTATACTTTGTCAAATGGGTTATTTCACTGAGGGAGTCCATACTGTGAATACAGCATGCAAATGAGTTCACAAGCATGCTCAGATTGTAGCACTGCCCTGAGAATTCTACCCAGAATGCCTAGCTTTAGTAAACTCCTCCCACTAGAAGTATCACTAGAATTCCATATCTTGTCCCTTGCTGGTGATGCAATTACTGTATGCAAATGAAAGGCACACACTAACTTCCAGAAGGTGGCAGCACTACTGAGAAGCAGCTAACAAAGTAGTTTGGCAGATTAGAATATAACTTAGAAGGTTTATTAGGCAACCAAGATTTTTCAACTGAGCATGTGGGAGATTTCAAAGCTGCCGTTGGCTGTAAATATATAGGTAGGAGGAGTCGGTGAAATCCAAGATGCCTGCCTCAACTTGAACTGCAGTGGAGATAGTGGAGATTTTGCAGAAGGTATAGTGAGCTGATGATTTACATCCAACAAACATTTCTAACTGTTTTAAAAATCGTATTTCTCGAACTTTCAAATGGTGTATTTACTTAGTAAATTATTTTAGTTATGATTGGTGCCCTTTAATGACACCGCCTGTTGTGGGGATCCTTTAGCAACCACCAGGTCCAGGGTGGAAGATTCAGGGTTTCACAGTGTCATAGGCTCAGTTGTGCATCATTTATCAGAAGAGCAAAGATGGACTCATTGGCAACCATGTGCAAGAACATGTTTGGATGTAAATACCTAAATGAACTATGTCAATATATGCTCTCCATTGCATGCATTTTAGAGCACCAGTATTATGGTTTTTTTTTATAAATGACCCCTATGTAAGAAAGGGTGATGAGCTTGCCCAGATGCAGTTGCCCATTGAGCCCAGTAAAAAATGTATTGCTAAGTAAATGCTTCATGCTGGTTGTGAGTAGACATGTAATAACTTTAAACATACATTTCCACAATTCTCTTATTGAAGGAGGAAAGTAGATTTACCAGGCAATACAGGTCTCTTTAGAGGGCATTTGGGATCCCAACTTATAATATTTTCTGTCCTCATCAAAGCAGCCACATTGTGATACACATTCCATTTCATCCTCATCAAAGTACGGAGCATCTTTTGTGCATTCGGGATAACAGCCTAAAGAAAATTTAGAGATCTCATGCATTAGAAATATGAAGACTACAATAAAATGTAGATTCAAAATTTTATAAATATATTAATGTATGAATAAAATAACTTATTTTACCTTCAAGGCCACCCAACTCATAAGAACACTTTCCACTAGGATTTCTACAGGTCTTCAAACAAGGTGCTCCGCAGGGCTTATAATGCCATTCACACCTTTTTTCCTTGTTATAGTAATCACAGAACAGAGCTGATAACAATAAATGAATACACAGAAGAAAGTTTATTTCTTTATGCCTCTATGGTTTATAATGAGCATAGTTTAGAATCAGATTGTGTGATGAAATACAGACATACAGCATATATGGTCTTTAAAACTCACCATCTATGGTCTTTCAGAAGAAAAATAAATATTCTGTTGCTGTCTATCATTTCATTGTAATTTTAAGTTATTATTAAATGAAAGGGAGTTACTACATAAATGGAAGGTTATGCACATGGTTATAAAGTGTCACATAACAGATAAATGGACTAAATGGGCAAACCTAGTGTGACTTCACAAAAATTGCTAATAATATACATTTGTTTAACATCCGGGCAGAATGAGAAAACTACAAGTAGTACATTTGAACATACAGGTCAGTTAGAGAAACAAAATGACCATACTTGTGGTGCAACAATAAAACATCATGTAGGGGCAGATTAACTAAGGGTCAAAGTGAAAATTCTAATTAAAAAAATTTGAATTTCGAAGTAATTTTTGGGTACTATTGAATATGCCAAAATTTGATTCACATTATAAAAAATTTGAATCTAATTTTAAAATCCGACCATTAGAAAATCGGTCTCTTTCACCACCTTAAACCAGTCAAATTGCTATTTTAGCCTATGGGGACCTCCTGGAACCTTTAGGAGTGTTTTTATACATTTTTGAAAATCAAATTGTCGATTGAAAAAACACTTTAAAAGAAATTCAAAATTTGACCCTTAGGGGCACATTTACTAAGGGTCAAAGTGAAAATTCAAATAAAATTTAAATTTTTAAAATTCAAATTTCAAAGTAATTTTGGGCTACTACTTTTTTTATGTAAAAAAAAACTTGCCTCCAAGACTGGAATTCAAAAATAAGCACCTGCTTTGGGGACACTGGGAGCAACATCCAAGCAGCTGGAGAGAATCATGTTGCTCAGGAGTTACTGGTTGGGGATCACTGGTCTAAGGGAATTGAATTTTATGTAAGTTTTGTGACTTTTTTTGATTCACCAGCTGAACTGGTTGTCTTGAAGTAAGGGGTAGATATAAGCTAGGAAAGCACCTAGTCCAAGGTTGCTTTGGTGATATTTGGAGTATTTTGTATTGCTTGTACTTACCTGTGGATGAGTGGCATTCAGACGAGGGATGGGTGAATTTGACCAAATTCGCATCTGCAAAAATTCAACACTGGCGAAATGTCGCAGATGGCCATTAAAGTCTATGGACGCTCAACGCCATTGAAGTTTATGGACATCATAAATTCACCCATCCCTGAATCAGACATTTCTGGCTCATATTTAAGATGTTCAGATTTTGTATTCAGCTCAATACTAAAATTCATGATTCTGTGAAAGCCTAATAAAGAACACTTTTGTTTCAAATTTTGTGTTAAAAATTTTTCCCACAACTTGATACATAGGGGCAGATTTACTAAGATCCGAAAATTCGCCAGCATAGGCTTCGCTAGCGTTCGCCGCACTTCGCCAGACGAATTTTATCCAGCACTACGCAAATTCACTAAGATTCGAATTTGTGCTCAGGGCGGCAAACGTTAGCGAAGTAGCAGAGCGCAGTTCGCCAGGCAATTCGCCAGGCAGAGCGCAGTTACGCTACCGATACCTAATTTGCATACGGCGGGAACTTAAGCGTAAAATAGAAGTATATGTTACAGACACTTCATTCCACTTCACAAGCCCAGGAAACCTTTCATAAATTAAAGTTGTCCTATTGCCCTACATGTGCCCCCTGTATAGTTGAGTTGCCATATGTTAGGAAATGTAGGGGGGAAGGATGGTAACCCCCCCAAAAAAATTATCGATCTTTTTCAGACTATCACCCTCCTATGCTAAAATACGTCAGCGGTTTTTTTTTAGGACTTAGAAAAAATTTGAAATTTATTTTTTACAACCTCCTATCTATTGTATTGAACTTCACCTGGTCTGAACAAGCGAAGTAACGTCTAGCGTAGGTGCTAACGTTGAGGAAAATGTTCATCTTATTGAATTTGCGAAGTTACGATCCTTCGTCAGTGCGCAACTTTGCCTGGCGTAAGGGTTTGCTAGCGAAAATTCGCCAGTGTCCATGTTCGTGAATTTGCAAAATGACGTCACACTGGCGAATTAGCGCTAGCATTAGAAGCTTCACGCTTTAGTGAATCTGCCCCATAGGCTGCTAAGTGCACAAACAAATGACCACATTTGATTTTGAAGGAGATTTCATTTTTTCAAATAGATGTTGAGAATTAAATTTCATATAGTGTTACCCGTTTGTTCTGCTAGGCTGCTGTATTTGATTTATAATTAAATCATACTCACGACAAATTGTTGGGGTCCTCCAATAAATACATATAAAAAATTCCCCACATGCCTGGGCATATGCCGCAACAGAAGTGCAAAAGCACTCACAGTCCCCTCCAGTATTACAAGCACATGTGTCAGAAACACAATTGTCATAGTACGGAGCTGGGTTAACCTAGCAAATAAAAAATAGGCAGGTTGTTCTTTTATGATAAACATGTGTCCATAGCCATAGATTCATTAAAGAATACTGAAAATGAAAACTGTAACATGGAAAATCGCAGTATCTTTCCAGAGATGATGAAACGTGGTCTCCAGAGATTGTGTAGACCTTAGAAAGAAAAAAGGGCAGGAGAACACAGGAAAAAACGAATTCTTTGATTTCTTCTAGGGCTCTACTCACACAGGCCTGTGTAAACATCAAAAGCAGGTGGAACACAACTTGCTATGTATGGTGCTTAAGGACTTGAGTCTAAAACTGTAAATCCATTGGAACAGTTATGCCAATGAGCTTAAAAATTATTGCAGACAATGAAAACCTAAACTGATAACAACTTTGTATCTGCTTACTGTGGAATAAAATCCTATGACCAATTCACTTACATGTGGATGGCATGCAGAAAAAACACTGCTGTGGATAATACTGCACTGCTTTTGTGCCCAAGATACTCTGTATGGATTCAAGGCACAAGGGTCCTTGTTGAGTTTTGTATCTGGACATGCCAGAGACAACTTCCAGCTGTTTGCAAATTCTTCAACACTTCCGACAACAGCATTGGTTCTGGTGGTGAAATCATTGTTTCTGTTCCCATCGTAGTTGCCACACAGCCCACAAAGCATTCCCTGAAAGGACATTTAAAAAAAAAAAAACTGAATTTTTTGTTTTAAAATTGTTTCTTACTTTATGACAATCAAAGTCAATGACAGATAACAAATTCAGTTTATTTGTATGCACAAATGCGTTTTATGGTTTGTTGGGTAAAAACATACACAAATGGAATAATGCAGTCCTTGCTTGCAGATATCACAATTTCAACTTATAAAACAGGAGTAAATAAATTATCTTTGGTTATTTAACAAGAAGAAGATACTGTAGCTTTGATTTACCTGGAAGATGTTAGTGACCTTAATATAGATAGTTGTCTTCTTATCCCACACGAGTAGCAAGCCTTGGTTAGTCTCAATTACCATATAAATGCCCATTAAACGCACCCTGTATGGGACTCCAGTTCCGTTACCTCTTTGTAAAACATTGAGATGATCATCAAGAAGAATAAGTTCATAACCCTGTAGAGAAATTCTGTTTAGACTTAAAAGGTATAAAACTGACAGCCAATGAACATTATTATTATATAATTATAACTTTTTTTTGACAAAGGTTAGAATTAATTTACAAAATATGGGTTAATTATTGAAGCATGAAATGCACTATGATAAGTTTGGAATATAACATATAAGAGGTAAATTGCACTAACTTCTAGGAAGATTTTGATGGATTTGGAGCATGTCGTTCCTGTAGTCCCACATGGAATATTTTCTGTGATAATTCTAAAAGTGCTGCCGGTGTCATTTAGAGAACAGTGATCCTGTATAGTAAAATGTATTAATAAATAAATTAAAGTATTAAACTTAAACTTAATGGAAAAGCCAGTAAGGTTATATGAGAGGAGCAAAATTAAACCACATACGGCTTTACTGTAAAATAAATGAAAGAATGTGCTTTGTGAAAAAAATATGTAGGATTACAATACAATACTGAATTGCAGCAGTAATAGCACAGGTTTAGCCATAAAGGAAATATTCTATTCCATTTTATTTTTACTGGAGCTTTATAACATTCAGGTGCTCATCCATCTAACATTGATATATTTTTGTTGTTTATTAAGTTGAAGCTTTAAAATATATATACTAATAAACACTGATAACTAGCAAAATATATTACTGTAACATATAGATATGCATTTATGCTTCTCACTTTTTGATATCAATTATATAATTTCTGTTTTCTAAACCCTAGCTGTATAAATATCTAACTTGGAAGATATCACATGGCTGTTCTTTTGACGAAAATATGACACCATAAACATGTGCAAGCTGTGTCTGTGGTGCATGGATAGACCTTATACCCAAGAAAGCCAAGTTTGGGATGACGTTTTACTTTTCATGTAAGTGGCTAGTCCAGAACCCTCCCAACCCATGCATTTAATATGCTCCCCAACTACTTCTCTGACTCTAGCTTTTAATGCAGTGGCTCACAAGCAACATGTTTCTCACCAAACCTTTGGATTTTTCTCACAGTGGCCTCAAAGCAGGTGATTATTTTTTAATTACTGGCTATGACGCAAGTTTTGGTTGCATAAAAACATCTGTATATACTTGTACCATTATTGCCCTCTCTACTGACTTTAGAGATGGGTGGGTCTGGTGTGGCCATATAAGTAAGGGGCTAAGGCCAGAGTGGGTTGACAATTGTCTACCCCCACATCACTAGTATGACTGGTATTGTTATCACCATATATATCCACATCTGTACTCTGCCACTCCTCTGAAATCTCGTTACAACAACTGAAAATACAGTTGAAGAAGTGAATAAGTCTACAGCTTATTAGTCTGGGGAGAAGCATTTGATTCATTGGGGCATATTCACTAAAAGGTAAACTGACTAACGCAAGTAACTTTTCCCTAATGTTAGCCTCTGAAGGGACAACGCCGATTAGCTAACAGGCGAAGAGGACAATTTGCTAGTGAACAGGACCAGGAGCATTTGCTCTATCACCAGGTAACTTTTCTCTCTGGCAAAAGGTTTTTACTCAAAATCAGTAAAGTGCGAATTTTACTGAATGTTACCCCTTAGGCCATATTTGACTTCACCACCTCAGACCTGTCTGCTGAAAATGCATTAAAGATCCAAAAACACTAGCGTCTTTTCCTTTTTTGAAAAAGGATTGCCTGCAAATGTCCTTTCTCCAGAAATTTTACAACATATGGAACATTCATTTTACAGTGGGCTCATGTGTAGGGCATTATATGAACTCTCTTGTCTGTAATAAAAAGTAGTAACTTCAAGCATTTGCACCAACATTTATAATAAAGACCTCCATACAACTTAAAATAATCTGTCCTATACAAATTGACCTAAGTGCAAGATCACAAACAATTGCCAGTGCATCCCTTTGAAATGCTTGCACTGCCAAAGTAACACTTGTGAAAAGTCACCAGTGTTTGGCACCTAGGATGCCTAGTCAGTGTATTTATAGTACATTTGTGCTAAGTATTGCAAAGGGTGTGAAACGGACGCTGGCGAAAATTCACCCGTTAGTAAATCTGCCCCACTGACTGGAGTCACTTTAGCTTTTGAGGGGGATTATTACTTTCAAAAGAAAATTCAGTATTCATCACAACTGACTCTACATAGCAGTATCTACTGACAAAGATTTTATTTTCACTTTTAAGAATCAAAAAGATATGCATACCTTTGCAAGAGTATATTCACATTCTCCTCCAAAACTATAACGCTGTCCATCAAATGTAATATAATGCCCATCTCCATATACTTTGCAAGTCCCCAGACAAACATTCTCAGTACAATTCCACATTCTGTCCTTGCAGACACTGCAGAAATACGTGGAAGACATCTATCTAACTATATTGTTCAGCAACAAAATCTTAGCTAGAAAATACTTATACATACCATGTGTTGCATCTAATTTTTATCTCATCCCCAGGGTCATACATTGCCTCATTGTGGATGCAGGGACAATCCTTTTCTTTGATACAGTCACCTTTGGCATCAGACACAAGTCCGTTAGGGCAGACACATCCTGGACTGCACCTTTTACTATACTATAAAAATAAACCACAAAAACTCATCATTAAAAAAATAATAAATTATCCTTACAAATAATAAAATACAGGTATGAGCTTCGTTATCAATTATTCAGACTGTTCCAAGTTATGGGAAAGCCATCTCCCATAGACTTCAATTTATCCAAATCTGTTTTAATAAAATAGTACCTTGTACTTGATCCAACTTAAGATACAACGAATTAATTAAATTAACGGTAAAAATATTTTCTAGAAGACCTAAGGTATGAAGATCCAAATAGGGAAAGACCCAATATCTGGAAAAGTTCAGGTCCCAAGCATTCTAGATAATGGGCCCCATACCTGTATCACCCCTTATTCAACTAAAATACTTTAAGGTAAATACTATAAACAAACACACAGAAATGTATTTGGTCATTTGCTTGGACTTTTAATTTATAAAAATGCAAATGTTCAGTACTATCATTACAAAGTGAACCTATTTGTATTTTTTATTGATAAGAACATTTCTAAAACTATAGCAGCACTATTTTATTGACATCAATCATCTTGGCTGAGAAGCCCCCACTTTTTCTGTTGTTCAAACATGTAAGCCCCCCCCTCCAGTCATCCCATTCCCAGGTCATACAAACATACAAAAACTCCCTAGTGGTGGTATATGTAGGCAGATGAACCCCTTAGATGTATCGACTTTATGTAGGTTATGATACAAACATTACTTTTAATCAAGTACTACAACTATTAATATCTGCAAATGTATTGTTTCGGATTATCTTCTAACCACTCACACAATGCATGTCCAGAGTCTCACAGCTTTTAAAGCACTCAGCTCCTGGAGTGCCTGGTTTAGCATCTTTGCAGCTAATATAAACCATAGGATCCACACAGTCTAGAAGAGAGATAAAACAGTTAGCACTCAACAAATTATATATATATATATATATATATATATATATATATATATATATATATATATATATATACAGATGAAGTCACTTTGGATTGTGTGTTTGACACAGAATAACTAAACTCAGACTTCACACTTGTCTCATTTAACACAGAAAATTGTGTCACAGCATCCCATTTAATTAAAGTGTTCATCATTGTGAACAATGGAGCTTTGGTATGCTAATGAAAAGGTTAAATGCATTAAATGAGTTAAAATAACTTTAGATAACAGAGTTTCTTCAATTAGCCCTGACGCATTTAACACACACATCCAAGAGACTGCATCTGTATATGCTATATTTAAAACATGAAAAGGGTAAAGGTTAACATGGGATGGGATGTCTTCAAATACAGCTTATGGCATATATAACTTACTTTCACTTTGGCCAGTTTATTGGAAGCTTTTACAGAGTCCGGCTTTAACTAAAAGAATAGGTGTTTCCCTGACT
Organism: Xenopus borealis; assembly: GCA_024363595.1. NCBI lineage: Eukaryota > Metazoa > Chordata > Amphibia > Anura > Pipidae > Xenopus > Xenopus borealis. Next base: position 17,805,997 of record CM044437.1, on the reverse strand, counting down.
AATCAAAGATAAGGGCCTTATGCCCCAATCCCTTCCAAAGCAAAACGCACAATATACGTTTTTCACACTTACATGGCAATTAGAACATAGATCAGCAGCTCTTGTTTTTCCCAATGTTCTCACTCACTGTTAGAAAAATCCAGCTCCTTTTTGTATGGAGCCAACCCCTGTGCAGCTGCAACCTAATTACCATGCAGCTACTCAATTCCCCTGGAGTGTCCTCCTAGAATGGAGGGTTCATCCACTTTTATCCATTAACTCCAGGACTTCATACGCCAGCTTTTGCTGAAGCCGAACAACAGTAAAACAAAACCTTTTTTTATTTTTTCCCATTGCAAAACTGACATTTGCTGAGGTTACCACACACATATCACAGACATCAAGGGGAAACATACACTGAATCAACCTGTTTCCCAGTGCTTCTTCTTACAATATATATATAAAACGTATAAACATAAACATAGCACATACTGTAACTATGTATTAAAAGATTAGCATAATCTTTTTAAAATTACCACCCAAATTACAGCACTGAACATCTGAAGAATATGGAACTTTATGGTCACATACAGCAGTGGGTTTCCAACTCCATACAACTGTTGGTCACCATTACATTCAAAATATGCCTGTCAAGACTGTGTAATTTGGTGTGTAATAAGGTTACCAGAAGGGGTTGAATGAAATTCAAGTAAAAAGACTAAACCCTTCAAAAATCAAATTGATTGTAATATTCTTTGAGAAAAATACTGTACTTCGAGGCTGCTCCATTGAAGACCCTTAAGCTTTCCTGTGAAAGTAATGTGGCAAAGTAAAGTAAAGGCCATCTTTCCTGTGGAAGGTGAACTCCATTGTCCGGACTGGATCTGCAGAATGGAGAACCTGGCTACTAAAGTTCAACAGAGAATCTGTTCTCTGTTTAAAGACAACTCCCATCTTGGAGCCTATCTCAGCACCTATCTTACCACCGTAACTTTCAACTGTAAAAACAATTCATATCATAAATTTTATTCACCTGGGGCAAATTCCCAGCGAATTCCCATGTTACGCCACCAGCAAATAAATTTGTGTCTAAAAAAAAAGTACACCTGCATCCTTTTATTCGGACGGCAGAGCATTGTCCAAAACAAGAGGCCAGCATCATTTTGCAAATTTTTTGCCATTTTATTAATTTCACAGGGAATTTGTGAATTTCTTTGCGAAGCAGACAGGGCAAATTCACCCATCACTTATCATAAATTTATATTTGCCTTTTATCACAATGTTTTAGAAATAGCCTTACCTGAAACTTCGTTTCCAATGCAGTTTAGTTTTCCTTTTGTACAGGTGCTGTGGATTTGAATGAAATACATCAAGATGTTTTTTTCTATTCAATCTACAGAATTGGATTTAAACTTTCTTCAGCTACCAAAAAATATTTTATAAGCAATTTTAACACACAAAGCAAACTTAATGGAGTTTCCCATGCATGCAAACACTGTTCACACAATTCAAATTTGACCAGAACTGTGAAATTCTCTGGGTGTGCATCACCCAAAAGCAGCCAGTTTGACCTACAGTGCAACATGTAAAAGATGTGATTCAGCAAACGTTCTGTATTTGGTCACAAAGGCTAGTACTTCTATGTGATCCAACAGACAGTCTGATCAACAGCAAAGTGTCCATCCACAAATGGACAAATTGCATAATTTTTAATTCATTATCACTTGGATTACTTGGTTACATATATATTCACATAGCAGTGTATGAAGGTAATCCCTTTTTATATTCACTTTACTTTGACAGATTGAAACAAGTAGATTTTAAGTTCACAGCACACTCATTTATTCATAATAAGACAAACCAATAATTGCTCACCATATAACTCCTCCTTCATTAATACTAGTCCCTGAATGTATCGGAGATCCTCGATAGTAACATGGACAAAAAGATGAAAGTACACATTTGCCATCGTCATCCAGGTATAACCCATTGCCACAAGTGCAACCCATCAGAGGATCAAACTGTACCTTGCACATTAAATCTGAGATGCTGAGACTTCGACAGGTTGGTAGACAGGTACTGATAGCATAGCTGAACACCAGGTTTTTAGAGCAAACTGATTTGTATTTGCCTGTAAAAATAAATATTTGCACAATCTAAGCCCATATGATAGCACTGATGTGCTTAATATGTAAGGCTACACAGTAAGCCATATTTTCTTGTTTAAAAGATCGTGTGAATTGATATCAGTGTTATTTAATATCCCCTTATTAGAAGACATGAAATTAACCATCACTTACTGCAAACTAATTTGTTCCAGTTGGTCAGTATCACACCTTTGGAGGCACAAGCTCGGACATAGGAGAACAAAGCAGCGCACATACACACTTCACTCTTCTCACAGGAACAGGTGTCAGTCAAGCACCTCTAATAGAATGAAACCAACAATAATAACTAGATTGTAAAATTCCATGTCCTGTTGTCCACATAATTCTTTAGTGTATTATATCTGAACTACATTTCATTTAGAGGAGTTATATGTACCATACCATGGTTTGTCTACATATTTCTCAATGTCATAGCTTGGGGTAGGCATCCCCACTTTTTTTTTTATCAATGAGCCACATTGAAATATGAAGAGAGCTGGATAGCAATACAAACATGAAAACACTGTAGTCCTTGGGACATTCTAAATAAGGGCTGTGATTTGCTATTTATAGTACATCTGGTTATTATGTAACTAAATCATGCGTAGGTTTGCCAACCTTTATGTCCTTTAGTTCCCCCAGGGCTAGGCTGGGTCCATTTCCCCAGTGGGGAATAGTTCCCCAGAGGTTATAAAATAGGATCCCCACATGGGCTCTGCCTCTTTCTGGTACACCCACTAGCTGGAGAAGGTGGTTTGCTGTTTTAGGGCCTGAGGTGGAGGTAGACCTCAGTATAAGAGCAAGCAAGTATCACCTCAGAAATTGTAATAGGTCTCTATAGGAGTGACAGCTAGGATTAGAAAAGTTGGTGAGCAGCTAAGTCTCCAATGAGGAGCTTAGTGAAGGGTTAGTACCTTCCGTCACCTCTGCTGCAATTATAGGGACCAAGAAGTTAGGCTCAGGAATACGTAGATGCAAGAGTAATTCCTCTCTGTGTGCTTGACCTAGGGATGGGGAGCTGGTGGTCACAAGGCAGGCAACACAACCCACCAAGACAAAGCTGACTAATAAGCATCACATAGGATCTGTGAGTACTATTTCTGTGCAAATGTGCAAATGACCTGCTGCCACTCCTTGCTCATACACTGTACCATCTGAGCATGCACCTTGAATATTGGAAGTAATTGATCACTGCAAGTATACCACCAGTTAATATATTGTTCCATTGGTTTAAAGTTATTTGTTAAAGAGTGATTGATGTGTGTCTATACCAGAGTGGTATCCCTTTCTGCATTCCAAGCAGAAAGCACCTTAAAATAAAGAGTCTAATGATATTGTGCCTACCTGGAGTAGCTGGGAGTTGGACCCCTTGCCCAGGTTCTGGAACTAGTATATATATATATATATACAGTGGTGTGAAAAACTATTTGCCCCCTTCCTGATTTCTT
>CM044437.1:17736643-17795183 GCA_024363595.1 Xenopus borealis | reverse complement strand
TTTGAGATTTTGTTGCAGAGGCAACTCTATAAGGGAATAACTAAGACATTGAATTTCAGGGGTGCAAACCTTGACAGTATAAAGGCATCTCTGCAACATATTAAGTGGGAAATGCTTTTCACAGGGTTAAACACTGAACATAAATGGGAATTCTTTAAAATGCTGCTTAATAAATATACATGTCAGTATATTCCGCTTGTAAACAAAGAACGTTGTTGCAAAACAAAACCTTTTTGGCTCAATAGAGTGTTGGTGTTGAGGTGGGTAAGAAAAGACGTGCTTTTAAGGCTTTCAAGTTAGCTACAAGGTACAAGGAGGCCAATAAGTCATGCAAAAAACCATGGATATCATCAGATAAGCAATACATGAAGAGTTATTATTGTTAGTCGATATAAATCTTTTTAACCTGCCTGATCATCTGAACAACTGTTGCCATGGTACAAAAAATGTTGGGGCACTCCACACACAGTCCAAAATATCAATTGCTTTTACTGTGCTGGTAATCCATTTAATTTATTCCAAGTAAGACTTTGTACTTTTCTGCAATGTTTTGACATGTTACTTGTTCTTTGAAGAGGTTACTAAAGAAGACTTCAATTACATTGTAAATTAAAGGAAAAAAAAGTCAAACATCTTACCACATGTTCTAGTTTTATAAATAGGGTCCAAAATCACATAGAGTTGCATTACAGGTACCAGCTGAATTATTGCCTGCATTCCAACGATGGAATCAAAGACAATGTAGAAGGGTGAAGGCTGTAACATGGTGAAGTGTCCTGTAAAACAGTTTATAAGAATAATTAAACTGATGGAATAGTGATGGTCCGGACAACAGCACCTACTCAGGTGCAATCGGGTGTCATCAATTTGACACCAATACTTTTGTATTGACCAATACTTTGTTTTTTTTTTGTCTGTCCTGTGTGTACACATCATAATGCTGCTTTCGCTAACAGGTGCCTGGACCTTTGCCATAAACTCTGTACTTACAGTACTTTTTTTGTATTGCCTATTCTACGTGTATCTTAAAAAAAGTGGTATTTTGCCAATAACCATTCAACGTTGCACACATTCCCCCTATAGTAGGAAAGCATTTGGACAAATATATAAACAGTAACAATTAAACTGTATGTATCTTAAAGCAATGTATACATTTTTCTCGACATAGTCCTTGGTCCATGCAGGTAGTTTCCTGATTCTTTCAGTATGCCTTATAGGTTCACTTTCTTCTGCCCTATTGCAATTGGCATTAGGAGTAGGGAAATGTCCTTCATCAAATGGCACTTCATATGTGTATGTTCCTCACTGGCGTCTCACTTCAAGTGGTGTAGTACAGTGTAAATCTAGATTGTCCTTGTCTTGTTTCAGTATTCCTGTTTTCTTAATTCTGACTAAAGATCCAGGCTGAAAGTGCACTTCTCTTGCACCACGTTTTCTGCCAGTTTAAGCCTTGCATTTGGCTTGGTGACGTTTCACAATGTCAGCCGTAGATAATTTTGTAGGAATAGTCTTTGGTGGAAGTTTGACATCTGCAACATGTAACGTAGTGCGCATCTGTCTGCCATGTAATAATTCAGCTGGAGATGATTGGGTTGTTGCATGGCACGTTGCTCTGTAGTTATGTAAGAACTCTGTTGTAAATACTTTCCAAGATTTCCCAGTAAGATTTGCTGTCTGTAGTGCTTCTTTCAGACTTCTGTTGAATCGCTCGATTTCTCCATCTGCTTGTGGTTAATACACTGAAGATTTCCTATGCACAATATTCCTCTCTCTCAGGAAGGATCCAAACTCATATGAGACAAACTGTGGTCCGTTGTCTGATATTAACTCCTTTGAATTTCCTTCTCTGCTGAAGACTGTAGACAGAAATTTTATTACTTTAGCTGATGTTACATGAGAAACAAATGCAATTTCTGGCCATTTACTGTAATAGTCTATCAGAGTTATAGAAAATCTGCAGTCTAAAAGAGCATCTGCAAAAGGACCCACAATATCAATAGCAAGTTTTTCCCATGCTGTATCAGGAAATAGTACTGGCTGAAGTGGTGGTGTATGTGTGATAGCTGTTTTGTCATGATTCTGACAAGTAATTTTCTTCTCCGAATGATCAGCATGTATCTGTATGGCACCAATGCCATAGTCTGAAGCATCTGTAGTAACCATTGTGGGTAGTGCAGGATCAAATAAAGCTAGTGCTGGACTGTTCACAATTAACTGCTTCACTATGTCAAAGCTATGTTGAGCAGTCTCTGACCAAACCAGACTTGAAGTTCCATGTAGTAGTGCTCTGAGTGGCTCCACAACTGAAGCATAGTTGGGAATAAACTTAGAATACCCTGAAGTAAGACCTAAGAAAGCTTGTAAGGTCTGGAAATCAGTTGGAGTAGGTGCTTGTGTAACTGCGTTGACATGGTCAGGGTCAGGCAGTAATCCATCCTGTGAAATTATATGACCCAGAAATGACGGCTGAGTTTGTCTGAAGTGGCATCTCGAAAGGTTCAGTTTGAGTCCTGCAGAATCAATGCATTTCAGAACCCTTTCCAGGTACTTGTCATGGAGATCCATAGTTGGAGCGTAGACAATTATATCATCCAAATAGCATTGTACACCAGGTATGTCATGGAGTATAGAAGACATCAGTCTTTTAAAACAACTCAGTGCTGAAGCCAGTCCATAAGGTACACGCTTCAACCGAAACAAACCATCATGGGTGATAAATGCAGCGAGGTCTCGGCTTTCTTCATGCAGTAATACTTGATGACAAGCACTCTGAAGATCCAGGGTTGAAAAGAATTTTGCTCCTTGGAGTTCTGAAAAGATTTCTTCTATGTATGGCAAGTGATGATTATCAATAACAACTGCTTTATTAGGTTCACAGAGATCAACACACAATCGAATACCTCCAGTTTTCTTCTTTGTTACAACAATTGTTGACACCCATTCAGAGGATTCATATTTTTCAATCACATCTTGCTCTACCAGTTTCTTTAGTTCCTGTGAGACAGTCTCCCTTATAGAGTAGGGCAATCACCTCAGTTTCTGGCATACTGGTTTTACATCTGGTCTCAACTTAACTTTGTGCACAAAGTTCTTTGCACAACCCAGTGATGTGTCGTTTTGTGGTGAAATTTTAGATACTGGCTGTGTGGCAGGTACAGGTGCTGTAGTAATGAAACCATCAACTAATTGTAGGTTTAATGCAGCAAAGAGATCCCTTCCAAGTATAGCAGTACCTATATTCACAATGTAAAAGTCACATTTTGCAGTATTTGAAATTGTACAGTCACTGGCAAGCAACCAAGCACAGGGATTGGATCCTTTAAGTAACTGACCAGTCTCAGGGCAGGTGCACCAAGTGTATATTTTGCAAAGTATTTCAAGAAAATATCCTTTGGTACTATTGAAACAGCTGAACTTGTATCAAGCATCAGGTTAATGGAGTGCCCCTTGTCACTAGAAGCAGTTCTGACACTGCATATAAACTTGTCTGGAATAAATGTACCAGCTTTATCCACACGTAATACTGTAACATTTGTAGTAGTAAGTACATGAACATATTTAGTAGAACTATGGCAGACCGTAGCAAAGTGACCTGGCTTTAAACATTTGCAGCACTGTATAGCTTTTGCTGGACATTTAGCATAGTTTGCAAGGTGTTGTGTTGAACCAAAGAGAAAGCAGTATTTTTTATTTGTATTTGCTGCACAGTTTTGCAGTGAATCCCTTTCCTTAGTACTGTATTTTGCCTGTGACTGTGCATTATTAGGCCGCCGTTTTGAATTCACAATCTGTACATTCCCAGCAGTTCGCTGACTGAGAGTTTTAGCCTCTGCCACAGATGTTTCAATTTGGCTAGCAACTGTAATAGCCAGGGTTAAATCTTGATCTAGGAGCAATCTCTCTCTAATATGTGGTGAGTTTGTTTTTTCCACTATTTGGTCTCTTATCATTTCATCTGTTAGATTCCCAAACTCACAGGTAACAACCAGCTCTCTCAAAGCTGCTACAAAATTATTTCTTTCAGCAACCACATTTACTCTTGGCACAAAAAAGTTCTTTATAGCAGTAAGAGCAGTTTCATAAGTATCATCAGGTATAGGTAATGTATAGAATATACTGTATGCTGTCTCCCCTTGGTCAGCAGCAATAATATAATTATCAAACATACGGATCCAAGAAGTAAAAGGTATGATAGGCTCACCAGGGTTTGGTAGAAAAAGTGCAGGCTGCTGCAGAGGTAGAAAAGACATCCTTGTCACCATTTGTTGTGTGTATGCACAGTACCAACTGCAGGTCATTTGTATAAACACCCCACTACGCAAATTCACTAAATTGCGGAATTTAATGAACCACCTCAGACCAGGGGAAATGAAGCTAGATCTTCCTCAATCTGATGTGGGCCTGCCACATATATTTTAGCATGTGCTCATGTCTAGGGTATTAGAGGCGGTTTTATGTCTTCATTAAGCTCCCTTGGACATTTGTAATAAAAAGTGGCCACTTCAAGCATTTACACCATCTCTAAAAAAGATGTGTATACGACTTTCATGCACCTCCCCTATTCAAATTGACTTAATCGTAAGATTACTAGCGAAATTTGGCTATGCACAAACGAAAGCTAGCGAATCTTCGATATAAAATGCATGCACAGTATTGCTAGTGAAACATTGCTAGCATTCGGCACCCAGGAAGCAACCTCGTATTTTAGTGAATTAGCATAGTGGTAACGAATTTTTGCCTGTCGAAGTGGTGTGACGTTTGCAAAGCGGGTTCTGGTGACAATTCACACTTTAGTGAATCTGCCCCCCTGTCTTAGGCAGTGGTCCCTGCTCATAAGCAGCCACTATTCAATCACAGCCCATAATTAGGACCCCCTGGAACATTTTGCAGCTTCTGTTGCTCACCAACACAACACAGGGTTTATATGCAGCCATTTAGGGAACTCTATAATGCAAATAAATAACAGATTTGCATACTACCTTCAGAGTCATAAATGACCTCTTATATGTATTGCCTGTCAGTTATATTTGTAACACATTCAATTGAGCTGCACATACAGAAAAAAGAGACAGAGAGAATGATCATCAAGCTTACAGCTAGGGCAAAGATCTGTGCTGCCTGGGGCAAAGGAGCTTTGTGCTTAACGTCTACCAAAGTATTTACATTCAGACATGCTAGGCAGTGTTCCATGGAAATCCCTCATATTGCCCACCTACTGCCCACTTATTCCATTAAGAAAGTGAAAATGTTTGTTTTGGCCACATTCTGTTAGGTAAAGTTTAAAGTGCAAAAATCAAGGCTTGTACAGGTACATGTTTCTGAATAGAAAGCTAACAGTCACTTCAGTATGAATGCATCAGTGTCTGTGTTCAATGAAACTGTGTCCAGGTTGGGTGGTAGTTAGATTACAAAAGTGTAAGTATCATTAATTGTATTAATTGTGCTTAATAATATTAATATAATTATGCAAAATAATCTATAATATGCATGTGATGTCAGTGATATGGACACTAGCAATATGAATGTACATTTAGGAGGTTATTTACTAAACTATGGTCAGGCTTTTAAAACTCAAAATTTTCATGATGCAGCAAAAAGCCTGAATCTGAAAATCCGCCATATAAGATCTGCTGATGTGTATTAGTCAATAGCAGAGGTCCCTATCCTATTTTGAAGTTTCTGTGGTCTACATTGGAATTATCCTGAAAATTTTTACCATTTTGGACATTTTGGGAAAAAATCCCCCAAAAAATTGTGATTTACAGGAAAAAACCTGAAAAAATTGAGTGATTCTGGGAAAAACTCCAAAACAAACACACAATTCAGGTTTTCAGTCAATTTTGTTAAGTTTTTACCCAAACTGATTAAATCAAGCTTTTTTAATAAATAAGGAAAAATTGGGTATTGGAGTTTTTAATTAGATAAATTTGGATTTTAATGAATAACCCTCTTAAAGTTACCTATAGGGAATGCTGATCATTTTTCACCACTACAGTAGGTTTGCTTATGTAAGTAATTGTTACTTGAAGTTCCTAAATCTGACTTTTGCCAACCTGCCCTTCTCAAATTCACTACTAGAATTTTAAACACTAACAGACTACTATACTGCTGCACAATATGACAGACCCCTCAGAGAGGAAATTAGGGGATTTGATGGGTAATGTAAAAGCATCAGGAAGTACTTTTAACAAAATTGTAAAGCTAATACAAGGACAGTGTTATGATATATTTAAAAACCAATGTTTCACAAATGTATTCGCCTGCTGCGAATCACGGGAATTTGCCAATTCACCCATCACTAGCTGTAATTCTTTAAAGCCATCATAGAGAAAAAGAGCAGTACAGTATATGGGTAAAACTGTGAACAAATGTAATATGCTTTATGAATATGTAGCAAGTGCATATATTTTCTGTTTTTCCAAGACTGTAATTAAGTCCATAAATACCTGATGAAAAGGGCAGGAAAGTGTACAAAAAATTAACATACACTTCGCCTGTAGGTCTCACTTCAATAGTCTAAAAAAAAAAAAAAATAGTGAAAGGATTTGCATTATACAATTTATTATATGAGGCATATTTATTTAGGAAATGGTGTATTCCCATGGTAAAACAAAGCTATTAGAAGTCACCTATTTCCATTACCAATGTTCCCTCTAAGGTGTGCGCTCAAGGCCAACACACACAACAAATTGTGGTGTGCACAAAGAACTTTGTGTTAAAACAGATTTTGTATTAATTCTGACCTGATCACACATTTTTTTAAGAACTGCACACGCAGTTTTTAAAAACTGCTCAAACAAGTTTAAAATGTGCACACACAAAAATATTTTGTGAACATAGAGCCAAGAAGGAACATTGTCCTTGAACATGGCTGAAGGCCAAAAGTTGTGAGCTTTTATACAGGTCATGGAACTCCAAGGTGACTTCTAATGTCCTGATATTTTGCAACAGGTAGTAGATACATCTTAATAATACACAATTCCAGTGAATTATATGACACAAATGACATAATAAAGTACCAATTATAGCTGATTATATCACTAAGTGCTGATTATAAGGATATCATTTAAAGGATATTGATGTTTCTTGTGTATCATATCACTATTAACTAAAAGGGTCCATTGTCATGTGCATTCTAGCATGTTCAAGAAGCTTTAAAGCTGCTGAAAACTTTGAGTAACACTTCATACTTTATACTTCAGTCGGTTTTTGCCCTAATCCACATAATACACTCAAACACAATTATTTTTAATCTAAGGCCCATGGTTATGTCCTGCATTTGTACTGTACATATTTTCCCTTGCATTGTATTTATGTCCCATTATGTCCTGTATATACAGTATTTCTTCACTTACTGTTTGACCACTGTTCAAAATAATGATAACTTCCATCAGACAGATCTCAGTGTCTTTTCTCCCACAAGGCCTTATTTCTGCCAGGACAGTAAAATTGCCACTATCACATACCTGAAGTAAGGAACATATTACATTAAAAGAAAAATAATGAATGAAATATCTGCTTCCTCTTTATATACAAATAAGTCAAGTAACTGAATATTTATTGTGCTTACCTTGGAAAATACATAAGTGCAGTCTCCATATACAGTGAAATGTGTAACATCAAATGTTGTAATATGGGACCCTCCTTCAATTGAACAAGTGGAAGTGCATGGTGTATCTGTGCAATTCCATTTTCCACTAGAACATGTGCTGGAAAAACAGGTATGAGGAGACAAAAGCTTTCCATAGCATAACACACTATTAAATTGGAATGATTGATATTTTGACTTACCAGGAACTACAAGAAGTTGAGTGAGTTTCACCTGGGAGAAAAACATTCCCATTGTACGTGCAGGCACATTGATCTAAGTTTATGCAACCTTGGTATTGAATATCATCAAGCACCATTCCTATAATGATAATTTATAATGGGATATTATTTTGTATTGACACAATTAATACATTTAATAATATTGTTTTTACACTTCATTGTATATCTTTTGTCATCAGATAATTCAGTAAATAAAAATATAAAAAGTAACAATATACCTGATGGACAGAAGCATCCTTCAACACATCTGTTTTCGCAGATAGAACCCCTTTCTGGGTTTGAACAGCTGTCTCTACAAGAAGGCCCGCACTCACTATATTCCAAGTTCAAGGGACAGGTCATGACTATGTAGAAAAAAAAGAATTATTAGATTATATAGAATAGAAAACATTCATAAATGGATATAGCTTTAGAGATTCCTTATTATATTGTAAATTTTAATTAAAAATATATAAACTAACTTTTATTAGGGTAATGTTGCCTAAAAATAACAAATATAATACAGCATACAGTTGTTTAGACTATCAAAGTATAGGAGATTAGGGGGCAAATTTACTATTATTCCCCAAAAATTATTTTTCTATTCGATATTCGCTTAGCATTCGATTTTTGAATATTAATCGAATAGTTCTAGGCTACCTTTTGTTCGATATTCGATCATTCGACGATCGAATACAAATCTATTCGATCATTCAAATGATTCGTACGATTCGAACGATCGAACACTTCGATCGTACGAATCGTATTCGATCAGGACTTAGCCTCAGAAGCCTATGGGAGCACTCCCATAGGCTTCTATTCACATTCGGTAGGTCCAATCTGGCGAAGTAGGCAATCGAATAAACTTAAAAAATAAAATCCTTCACTGATCGAATGATCGAATATTCATCCATTCGACTCTATTCGAATGTATTCGATCGTTCAACCATTCCCTATTCGATGATCGAATATGCCAAAATTCACATATTCGACCAAATGAATAAATCCTATGTTCGAAATTCGATCCAATTCGATCGAACTTCGAATCCTTCACGTGAATATAGTAAATTGGCCCCTTGGTGTTTATCTAATGGTGTGCTACAGTATCTTAGAGGTGTTTTTTTATATGCCAAGAACCAGGCAGTTCATAATTTTGGCCTTACTGTCTGATGGTCGGGGTGAAATTTTTACAGACCAAGGGATCCCTCTTGGTCATCCGTCACCTTGGAACATAAATGAGGCATTGGTAGACAAAGGTACAAAGAGATATTTAATGTCAGTTCAGTTATATTTGGTTCAGGCTACTGGCCACTTAGCTTAATAATACTATTTTTGGTCAAACTGTATAATCTCTTGTCTAATATAATATAGAAAGTATTTGATTTTTGGACAAAAAAAAATCAAAACACATATTTGGGATTATGTAATGATGAAAGTTCTAAGTCAGTGCAGATCCCACTTTTGCTAATGGAGTAATATGCACAAGTTCAACATAAATCAAATATGTACTACTGTGTACAGTATCTAAAATACATTAGTGGAAATGTTTTCTGCTTTTGTTTGCAGTAAAATATATATTTTTTTAATTTTTATAAACAGTGTAGAAGGGTACAGTTTATTTTTGTTTGCTCATAGAAGGTAATTAGATGCCTTTCATGTTGCCAATCATAGTCATTGACCTGATCATGGAGGGGGGTCTGTATAACTCCCCCACCCAGAAAGCTTGGGTCAATACTGTCTTACCCTAAATTGTTTTACAGCCAGCCTGATATATGACCATGTGCAAAACAAATATCAATTTGAGTTCATATACACAGATTAGTATGTTGGTTTAGTGAAATTAGCAGTAGCTTAAAGTGATTCTGAAACTAAAAAAATGAATTTTACCATATGAATGTACATTACATGTTACCTATAGGCCATGGTGATAATTTTTTGCTGAGAGCTTTGTTTTTGTATATAATTGTTTGTAAAATTTCCTAAGCCTGACTCTCTGACACTCTGACTTTGCCAACCTCGCTGTCCCATCTCAGCCTGTTAGTTACAGTTTCTAATGCTAACAGACTCCTTCTGCACAAATATGGCAGCCCCTCATACAGGAACATGGGTATCAGACAGGTAATGTAAAAGCATCATGCAAATACTTTATGGCAAAGTTAGAAGTAGCTTTCAAAGCCAGTTATTATAATAGATGTAAAAAAGAGTTTAATTTCAGGTGTCAGTATCTCTTTAGGGGTTGTTCGCCTTTAACTTTTAGTATTTTTCTGAAACAATTTGCAACTGGTTTTCATTTTTTATTATTTGTGTTTTTGAGATATTTAATTTCTTATTCAGCAGCTCTCCAGTTTATAATTTCAGCAATCTGGTTTCTAGAAATTGCCTTAATAACCATATATTGATTTTAATGAGATGGAAAATGAATAGGGGAGGGTCTGAATAGATCAGAAATAAAAAAATAGCAATAACAATACATTTGTAGCCTTACAGATAATTATGACCCCATTTGATAACTGGAAAGAGTCAGAAGAAGAAGGCAAATCATAAATACATCAAATATATATCAAAAATTAATAATGGTAACCAATTGAAATGTAGACGTTAACTTAAAGTTGAACCACCCTTAAAGTAAAGATAAAAATATTTGCAAATGCAATCTTTTTAATTTTCGAATAGGCAAATCTCATTTTTATACAAGCCATTTGCTCTGTAATATTCCTTATATCAATCAGATATACAGTGTAACTTACAACACAGATCTTGAGTTCTCCAATTTTCGGGTTTTCCTCCATTACGTATGCATTGACGAGAATACTCAGCAATGGTAGAACAAATGCAGGCAGATGAAACCTTTTCCTTACAGGAACATAAATCTTGCATGCAGGAGTAAATATAAGCATCGGTAGGAAGGACAGACATACAGTCTGCAAAACTTGGGCCTGATAGAATATATGTACATACATCCCCCTAAAGAAAAATAAAAACAGTAGTTATGATATACTACTAATTTTAATACAATTCTTGTGATAAAATTTAATTCAGGCAGGGACAATGCATGAAATTGCAGCAAATTTCCACATTTCACAACCAGTGAATAGATTTGTGAAAAATTTCACCAGTGAAAAATCCACTTTGTCAAAAACATTATTTGGATGCCCACTGACTTTAATGCATTTGGACGCATGTATAAAAATTGTCACGGGTTTCAAAATTGATGCACGTCAAAATAATTTTGACGCCCTTTGACTTCAATGTGTTTCTCAAATGTTTTGCCATTTCACCCATCATTAACAATGACACACCTTCTGTTAATTTGAACTGTTCACTGGTTTAACTGACCCCAACACATTAACATTTCAAATGGAATAAATGTCATGGCCATAGCTTTATTAGATTTGTTTCATGTCTAAATTTAGAGTAACAGAGGTGGAAAATGTATTCTGGAGAGAGCCAAAAATATAGTTGGCCCTATGGAGTCCTGGATGGTACAGTACATGTAGTACATTCAATATATCCATAAGGAAATAGGTTGTCTGAGGTTTTGAGGACCTTAAAAGAGTTTTTTACAGAGACATGGGATTTCTAGTAATGCTACTAACTATCTTTAGTAGTACAGAATAAAGTACAATGAGTATACTACATAGTACACGTATGGGGTCATCATAGGACTGGGGGGCCCAGGGCCCACAGGACCTGCACATTCAGCAGGGGCCCACCATGCCATCCCCTGGGTCCCCTAGTCACAAAGTCCTTGCTGCACTTCCCCCCAATCGCTTACCTCTTCAGCACATCAGAGCAACTGGGTTCGGGAAGGGGCGTGCAGGGAGAGGAAGTTCAAGGAGCGTATCTGGGTCAATGGGAACGGAAGAGTCGGGCCCAGTCCGACCCTGTATGGGGTCCGTTATCTGGAATCCCATTATCCAGAAAGCTCTGAATTATGGGATCTCCCATAGACCCAATTTTAATATAAACAATTTAATTTGCTTTTTCTCTGTAATAATAAAACAGTACCTTGAACTTGATCCCACCTAATATATAATTAATCCTTATTTGATGCAAAACAAAGTTATTGGGTTTAACTAAAGTAACAACGATTTCCAAGTAGACTTAAGGTATGGAGATCCAAATTACAGAAAGATCTCTTATCTGTAAAATTCAGGTCCCTAGCTTTCGGGATAACATATCCCAAATCTGTACATAGAGTACACTGGGTAGTCAGTATTTTATTGAGGTATTCTAGTAGTACCTTGTTGCTTGAAGAATCCATTACTAATTGCACATCACCATTATGCACTGATCTCCAAAAAAGGATAATATATTTCCTTCTTGGCCTGGACATCACCATAAATACACATCACAGACAGAAATACCTATCAGCATTCCATTGGCGGTATTAATCTGGATTTCTTATATGTGCAATATGTCTTAATTCCATAAATGTAGTTACAGTATATGCCTTACAAAAAGTCATTTTGTCAAATGTGAGTGTATTAAGGTACAACATAGAACACTAGTGAGAGTCTTAAAAAGTTTATCAGCAGGCCACCATCAGAATGTAATAACGAACACTTACAGTTGCATTACAGCTTTCCCAATCAGCAGCAGCAGCATCATCACATTGTATATTTGGGTCATTAACTTTGTGGAGGTTCCCATATTCAGTTTCAGTGATTTCATATCCTGTTAAGAGAGAAAATAAAACTGAAGGCCATGACAGAATGTGAATAACATTTTTACTGAATGGTTTAAAAAGTATTTTAAAATAAAGACTATAAATATAATTTTAAAAATAGCTGGCTCTTCAGGACATGCCATTTGTACAGAGAATTTTGTTGCTAAGGTAAAGCAGTTTATTTTTTTGTATAAAATAAAACAAATAAAACAAACACTATTAGCAAATATATATATATATATATAAATATAGCTAAGTCCAACGGCACTCACCATTCAAAGGCCACAGCTGGGTGCTAACCAAAAAACAATGGCATATTCGGAAAAGTGAAAGCACTCACAGCGAATTACATCAGCAGTCATGTAAAAAGTATATATTTCTTTATTTCACGCTTACATCTACGCGTTTCAACCCGCACAGGGTCGTCATCAGGATCCTAATGACGACCCTGTGCGGGTTGAAACGCGTAGATGTAAGCGTGAATAAAGAAATATATACTTTTTACGTGACTGCTGATGTAATTCGCTGTGAGTGCTTTCACTTTTCTGAATATATATATATATATATATATATATATATTTTATGCTGGTGTTGGGATGGGATTCATTTTAAGATTACAAAATAATTTGGATATACACATTATTTACTTTGTGCTAACAAAATAAACACATTTTGCAAAATATAAACACACTGTTAGGGTCTTTTATTAGGGTGCAAAGTCATCTTTTTTGTACTTTGCACTGTGCCCGTCATCTTGCTGCATGTACCTGATTAACAGCCCGCTATGAACTTAAAGTCCACAGTTTGGATCATATTCAATAAATGGAAAATGTGAATTGCTAAGCAAGGTTCTGTTTCCAAAGCATTGCCTAAGTATGGCAATACACGGGTTCTAAGAGAGCTTAGTTCAGTTTTAGACCATCCCCTATTTCTGATTTTCTCAGATTCACTTTCATCTGGTATGGTGCCTATGGATTGGAGGAAAGCTGATGTCATCCCAATATTTAAAAAGGGATTACGATCTCAGCCTGGCAATTATAGGCCAGTAAATTTGACATCTGTGGTGGGCAAATTATTTGAAGGCTTGTTAAGGGATCACATTGAAAATTTTGTCCTAGGGAATGGCATTATGAGCAGCAATCAGCATGGCTTTATGAAGGATAGGTCATGCCAGACAAATTTGATTGCTTTTTATGATGAGGTAAGAAAGATGCTGGACAGTGGGGGGGCAGTAGATGTGATATATTTGGATTTTGCCAAAGCGTTTGATACCGTGCCCTACAAACGACTGCTTTCTAAACTAAGGTCTGTTGGGCTTAATGAAGTCATTTGCACATGGATAGGGAACTGGCTACAGGATCGGGTACAGAGGGTGGTTGTTAATGGTACATTCTCTACTTGGAGTAAGGTTCTTAGTGGGGTCCCTCAGGGCTCGCTGTTGGGTCCTCTTTTATTTAACTTGTTCATTGATGACTTAGGGGAGGGTGTTGTAACTAATGTATCAGTGTTTGCGGATGACACAAAACTATCCAGCCCAATTAATTCCATCCAGGATGTGGCATCCTTGCAACAGGATCTTGACAAACTGGCAATCTGGGCAGATAAGTGGCAAATGAGATTCAATATTGATAAATGTAAAGTCATGCACCTGGGATGTAAAAATATTCAAGCCACTTATACCCTTAATGGGACTGCACTAGGCAAATCCGTTATGGAAAAGGACCTTGGAGTCCTTGTAGATGATAAACTTGGCTGTAGCAAGCAATGCCAGTCAGCAGCATCAAGGGCCAATAAGGTCCTGAGCTGTATTAAAAGGGGCATAGATTCACGGGAGGAGGGGGTCATTCTCCCACTTTATAGAGCACTTGTAAGGCCACATCTAGAATATGCCGTACAGTTTTGGTCTCCCTCACTCAAACAGGACATTATTGTATTAGAGAGGGTACAGAGAAGGGCAACTAAGCTGGTAAAAGGTATGGAAAATCTTGGCTATGAGGAAAGACTGGCCAAATTGGGGATGTTTACGCTGGAGAAGAGACGCTTAAGGGGTGATATGATAACTATGTATAAATATATAAGGGGGTCATATAATAATCTCTCTAATGCTTTATTCACCAGTAGGTCTTTCCAGATGACACGAGGTCACCCATTCCGTTTAGAGGAAAAGAGGTTCCGCCTAAATATTCGGAAGGGGTTTTTTACAGTGAGAGCTGTGAAGATGTGGAATTATCTCCCTGAAACTGTTGTACTGGCTGATACATTAGATAGCTTTAAGAAGGGGTTGGATGGATTTTTAGCAAGTGAGGGAATACAGGGTTATGGAAGATAGCTCATTATACAAGTTGATCCAGGGACTAGTCCGATTGCCTTTTTGGAGTCAGGAAGGAATTTTTCCCCCTCTGAGGCAAATTGGAGAGGCTTAGGATGGGGTTTTTTTTGCCTTCCTCTGGATCAACTAGCAGTCTTTTTTCAGCCTAACTTACTATGCAACTATGTAACTATGTAAAGGGGCTGATTTACTAAGCCTCGAATTTCGAAGTAAAAAATAATTTGAAATTTGACCATCGAATTGATATACTTTGACTTCGAATATTGAAGTCAAAGTATTTTACAACAAATTTGGCTATCCTTTGATCAAAGTAAAATTGTTCGATCGTACGCTAAGATCATTCTAATGATTTTTGCATACAATCAAACGATTTTTCTTCCATAAAATAAACTTAGAAAAATGCTCTAGAAGGTCCCCATAGGCTAACATAGCACCGGCAGGTTTAATTTGGCAAAGTATTAAAATCGAAGTTTTTTTAAAGAGACAGTACTTCAATTTTCAAAATTGAAGGATTTCACTATTCGATAATTTGAATCGAATGGTTGAATGGTCGAAGTAGCTTATTTATGTTCGAATTATCCAAAAAAATTACTGTAATTCAAAAATAAGCACCTACTTTGAGGATGTTGGGAGCAACATCCAAGGGGTTGGAGAGCAACATGTTGCTCATGAGCTACTGGTTGGGGATCATTGTTCTATATCATACACAGCATATTCTAAGACAGGTGGATGTTGGGGCACGATGAGGGCTCCTTGTGGGGGGGGGGTGCGGGGGCCCCTGGGATGGCTGTCCAACCAACCATCCCTGCTGCTATCCATTGAAAATAAAGAAAAAGTAATGGGGCCTTACCAGAGCTGCTAATAAATTCATTGTACTTAGAGATCCCGTTATAGTCACCACAAAGTCCACATGTCTGATTAGAATATTTTGAATCAAGTCGAAGCTAAGTATAAAACAATGAAAGAATGTGTAAATGCTATAATACAAGACATGTCCATATCATACTTATTCATGCTTTATTGACAATATTTACATAATATTTACATTTAAGGGCCTTTTTAAGATTGCGTATGCTTTTTGCCCGAACAATCTTTAAGGAAACCCTGAGGGAGTTAACTAACTAATGCAGGGTTTTAG
The DNA here is from genome assembly GCA_024363595.1 of Xenopus borealis. Lineage (NCBI taxonomy): Eukaryota > Metazoa > Chordata > Amphibia > Anura > Pipidae > Xenopus > Xenopus borealis. The sequence continues at coordinate 17,779,238 of CM044437.1, read as the reverse complement.
GCCTAAAAAACTCAACTATACCCTGGTGGTATAGTGGGGGGACGGCAGGGACGTACTTAAAGGGATTTTTCTCTGCAATGCGCTGCCCCTTATAGGTTTTGTTCCTGGTGCCTTGTATTTTGTGCTGTAAAGCTTCTAGTCTATCTATTACCTGTGTTTGACCATTCCTGGCTGTTTTGACTACTCTGATCTCTGGAACCTGACCCTTGCCTGAAACTGACTGTAATTCTGCTTAACCCTTCGATTGACTTCCTGGTTTGACTCCTGCCTGTTATTGACTCTGATCCTGTCTCATCCTTATCTGCCTTGATCACCTGGTTTGACCCTTTGCCTGCCTGACATTCCGTTGCCATCTGCCTGCCTCGACCCAGCCTGTTCTGACCACGTAATTATCTTATCCCGCCTGTACAGTGACCTTCGACCTTTCTGGCCAGAACCCCTGCCTTGCACCTCTCGTTTAAGTCCAGGTGGCATCTGAGTAGCTGAGGGCTCCTCCCGTAGCCAAAGACGGTCACACTACTGGTGAAGCACGAGCCGAGACCAGGGTGCTTGGCATTTGTTCTGGTTTGGGTGCCAACCATGACATCATTTTGGTTTTTATTCAGCAAATTTCAATTTCAGCAATTTGGTTGCAAATTACCCTAGCAACCACACACTGATTTGAATAAGAGACAGGAACATGAATAGGAGAGGGCCTGAATAGAAAGATTAACAATAAAAAGTAGTTATACCACAACATTTATAGTCTTTCAGAGAATTTGTTTTTAGATGGGGTCAGTGACCCCCCATATGAAAGCTGAAAAGGGTCAGAAGAAGAAGGTAAATAATTCAAAAACTCAAGGCCAATTCAAAATTTGCTTAAAATTTGCCATTCTATAATATACTAAAAGTTAATGTACAGGAGAACTTGCCTTGAAAACAAAACAGTTTTTCTGAGAAGTACTGTACTGTACAGTTGTAATACCTGATTAGCTGGTTAATCATCATTTCATATTGCCTTATTATGCAAGAATTGAATCCACCAGCAGTTACTGTTCTCTTACCATTAGGCTTCCATCATCATTCGTATCGAATTCCAAGCCAATTTTTGATGTAACTTTTGTGTAAACACCAATTTTATTTATCATAACTCCTGATGCGCTATATGGAAGTTCAGTGCTGAGTGAGAAGAAAAAAATACGTTAGTGAGCCACTAATGAAATTACTACTAATATCCGCAGAATTCTTTTACAAAATCGATGTGTAGGGATTACATGCACAAATATATTAGAAGGTAGAATTTTAGATAATTTTAGTAATAATAACAATAATAGTACATATAAAATATGATTTTTCTAATTTTTAATTATTTAATTAAAATGTAGTCTACTGGGATTGGCTTTCCTGTAATTCTGAGCTTTCTGCATAATGGGTCTGGATAGCAGATTCCATTCCTTTACCTTCCACCATTGCTATGCCTTTTTTTATCTTCAAATCCTTTACAAATCATACCTCAAAGAAAATAAGTAATATTGATTGTATTGCTGGATCCTACTTGACAATACTTGAACATTTTCCCTTTCTAATTGGTGGAGAAAAAAGGCCCACTTAAACTGTATACTTTTTGAAGACAGAAGCTTCTTAACATTTAGCTTCCTATAAACCAAATATGGTGTTATTTATTAAAGGTCAAGTTGTTTCTTTACCTGAAAAAATTTTAGTTTTCCATTTAAATTTTTTTTTTATTTTCAGGTAAAAAAAAAAAAACAGATTTGTACCCCAAACCTGAAAATATCTCAAAAATGAAAATACTCCATCTTAAACATGCCAAGATCATGTAGAGGTCACTGACATCTGAGATTTTTTTCACCACAAATTTAAGTTTTAAACATTTGAGTTTTTTCTTAAATCAGAAAACATTTGAATTAATTTGAGGTATAAAAAACCTCACAAACCTCTAAAACTCTACCATTGATATACCCCCCATAATGTAAAACATATTACATCTCCTTGTATTAAACTTGAAGTATTTTGCTGCACAGCTATTACTAATGCTTTTACCTCTACTTTGTGTTTATGTATGTCTATACACTGTATATAAAAATTTATATACATATAGAGAAAAAAAATACACTATAAAAGGTAACTTAGAGAAAAACATTTAATTGCCTAGGATTATAAAATAATTAAATTATATTTGTGTAATGCCTTACAAATCTCCGTTGACGAAAACAGTGTCGTTAAACAGTTCCACAATCATTATATCAATTTTCATAATAATTTTGGTGTAAAAAACTCCATTCTCCATGGTGTTTTGAATCTGAATAATAAAGTCTTCATAGGTGCTCTTGCAATGAGAGGATAAAATATAAGTACAGTTTCCAGGAAAGTAGAAGATATCTCCATCAAATGTATTATAATGGAAGTTCCAATAACTGCATATTTCATTGGGCATTGCTCCAGTGGCTAAAAAATTGTAGAAAATATAGAGAAACTTTGAATTACCAAAACAGAATGCTTAAATGAGAAGCTGATTAAAATTAAAATTGGTCTAAATTATAATAAAAAACTAAAGAAAATTTATATGTTGAGTTTTGTAGTCTGCATTCTCACAAAAGCTATATAAACTAAAGAAACGCGAAAAAATGGTTATTTATATAATGCTTTTTTTCCCATGGAGCTTTAGAAGATCTTTCATAGCAATCAATGCATGCAGGAAACCAGGATAAAAGCAACAGTAAGGCCAAAAAATTAAGAGGCAGATTTATCAAAGGTCAAATTAATTTGAGGATTAAAAAACCCTCAAATTCAACCATGGGAATAGGGGAAGTAAAATCCTTCTAATTCAATATTTGAATTTGAAGGATTTTACCGCAATTCGATTGGTCGAGCGATCAAATAGAAAAAATTTGATTGATAAAATCGAACTCCGAATCATTCATGTGAATTTGATAAATCTGCTCTTAAGTGTTTGAAAGAAATAAAAAAAAATATGTACTGCTGACTAGTAAAAAGGGTGCATTTGCTTCAGAAACACAACTATAGTTTACATAAACAAACTGCCGTGTAGCCACGGCAGCCATTCAAGCATGGGATATTCAGTAGGTAATAGTGATGGGCGAATTTATTCGCCAGGGACGAATTTGCGGCGAATTCCCGCGATTCGCTGCTGGCGAATAAATTCGCGAAACAGCAGGAAAAATTTGCCGCCAAAAATTCGCCGCCAAAAACGAGTCGCGCGTCGTTTTTGACGCGACGCGCCGAAAACGACGCGACACGTCGGAAACGACGCGACGTGTGTCGAAAACTACGCGACTCGTTTCGCTAATTTTTCGCCAAATCGCGAATTTCTCTGGAAATTCGAGAATTTTTCGCCGAAGCGAAACGCGGCCATTTCGCCCATCACTAGTAGGTAACAGATAAGTTCTGAAGAGACTCCAATTATAAGAATGTATCTATTATCTGTTGTTTATCATGTGCCTTTTCTCCTTTTTCAGCTTTAAATGTCTGCCTCCATGGCTACACATCAGCTTGTTTATATAAACTGTAATAGAGTTTCTGGATCAAATACACCAGTTTTACAAGCACAACACAATAGTACATTATATTTTCATTCCTTTCAAACTCTTTTAATTTTTGTGGTGTTACTGTTCCTTTAAATAAATTTGCCAGGTCACAAGGATTTTTCACATGGTTTCTAACATGAGATCCCACTTATAATACTGATCCCTCTCATGCAACTCTATTTAAGTAAGAACTCCTTCATTACCCAAGTACAAGTTACAAACCTAGGGGAAATTTAAATTGATATCCTCAAAGATGTTCACTAAAGTCGACACTCCAAATTGCTTAATATGATGTTACAATCATAACAAATGTTTATCATAATGTAAATAAACAGCACAGGGTTGAAGAACAATTAAAACATAATTAAATAATTGATTTTTATGCAACTGTGCTTTAGAAATAATCCTTGCACTATGGTATTTAGTGGCAACTGGACTTGCTGCTTTTTCACCACTTATGAGAGCAGTTTCTTCAGTTCAAGTGCAAGTGGTAATGAATAACTTGGTATTTTATTACAGGCCTCCTCCTCTGTTTAGGGGTGATTGTTACAGTTTGGCCTCTTTTAAACTATCTCTCAATTTTCTGTCTAAAATATGCACATTTCTGTTATGTCCTAAAGGAGTTAGTCCTTCTACGTTGGACCAATTCTGGTGGTTTACTCTCCCCATTGTATAGAACAGAGGAGGGGACCTGAGACTGTTTGCTCTACCAGTCCAATTACTTTAAACTTATCACTACTAAAAAATGTATTTGAGGATGAATAAAAAACCTCTAAAGGCGTATTGATCCTTAAGCTCCACTGTGTTAAACTGCTCATGTCCAGATTTAGTTGGGCATTTTGGTTAATCTTTGTCACACTGACCAACTGACTGGACATATGGATCCTTGATGTTATGGGTAGTTTCAACAGAATATTCTTTGATCTTATTCAAGTCTTTTAAAACCAGGAACTAGAACTGGAAAGTAACTAGAATTCCTGCTATGGGGTTTTTCACAGTGAGGGCAGTGAGGCTGTGGAATTCCCTGATGAATGGTGTTTTGGTGGTTGATTCTGTTAATGCCTTTAAGAGTGCCTTGGACGATGTCTTGAACAAGCATAATATCCAAAGAAGATTAGAAAATAATTTTACTTACTTTTCACCAATCGCAAAAAATCACTATTGGAATTTTGGTCAGATGAAAAGGTCAAATCCCCTGTTAAATAATTTAGGTTTTAGTGCATATTCTATAAACACATTTAGTTCATCAAACTTTCAGTTAGGTTTATAATAAGAAAAAACTTTAAGTAAGATGAAATAATTTCTTAGTTTCACCTTCTTCGTTTTACATCAGGGATTTGAAAGACAGTCAGAGGCATCATTTTGTTCAAATGTCACTTATTATTAGCTGCGCCTGTGGAAGGGGTTGGTCCCAAAAGCTTGCGCTTCAACTTCTGCAATAAATTGTCAATTGATTCACTGTGCTCCTTCCCTGTATACATCCTGAACTTCTTATTAGCTAATATAAAGTTGAGCCTTATTTATCTACACCCAAAGTTTTCTGATTATTTTACTAAAAAAAGTCCAAGCAAATTACTACATTATTTAAAAAAAGCACATTTTAATCAGATCGGGGGAAACTTGATAAAATCAAACAAAAATCCGAATTGTTAAATTTTTTATAGCTTTCATTGCAGAATTATCTTATCTGACCACAGGTAAAATCTGCTGTAAGAGAAGCACAGGAAAACAGGTTGATGCAGTATATACTTCCCCCTTATATGTGAAGTAACTTTCAGAAAATGTCGGTTTTACAATAGGGTAAAAATAAAGTGTTTTATTTTACTATTGTTCAGATAAAGTGAAAACTGGTTTATGGAGTCTGTGGAGTCAAAGGACAAAAGTGGGCGAGTCCTCCATTCCAGTAGGCTGCTCCAAGTGAACTGGGTTCCTAGGCAGGTACTGTAGCTGTATCATACCTCCCAACATTTTGGAAACTGCACTGCAAAATTTTTTGACCATGCCCATTTTTGTGGCCACACCCCGTAAAGTAGAAAATTTATGAGAATTGCACACACTGATTACTTTGCAGGTGGGGAGAACCCCTGTTTATTGTGACCACCTGTGCATCAACGTTTCGGGGGGATTAACCCTCCCTTCGTCAGGATCCTGATCCTCTTCTCAGCACTTCTGCTAGTGTCTTTCAGCCTTTTGTGGCTGTTTTATTTGACCTTGCTGGCTGCCTGCATTCAGAAGAGAAGGGAGGCAGTGTGAGCCCTTGGAGAGCTGTGCCTGCGTGCACATTTATGGAACTGCTGTGCTACACCACAATGAATGTCTTGGGCACCCGTGAGTTAGAAACTTTGTATCTTTTTCAGACTGTTCAGTGTAGCACTGAGCAGATCAAAGAGAAACTCGGGATGTATCAGAACAGATCAGGGACAGCGGATTGAGCTCTCAAAAGCAGGACTGTCCCGCTCAAAATGGGACAGATGGGAGGAATGCTGCACGGTGATTAGGATGCAGCTGTGCAGGGTCCCTAAGAAAAGGAACTGGGCTTTCAGTGTAGAAAAGAGAACTTTGGTGGAAACAGGAGCTACTGTATTGTGTGTTATTACTGCATTGTAAGTTTGAAACTCCTTTGTGCATTTTACCTTGTAAGGGGTTGGAGGTCTTGGGTTAGTAAGGGAAAGCCTAATGTGCATAAGTTAGAGGGTCAGGCTTAGTATTTTTTTTGTTTTCTGTATTTTGTTTTTTCTCTTTGGAAAAAGCCTCCAATAAAATGGCTAGTTGTAATATTTGGACCACTTATAATCATCTGAAGTCTACACAAATGTCTATTCTCCAGTGAGACCACAGTACAACTACCTGTAATCACAACACTGCATAAACCCTTAGGGGCAGATTTATAAAGGGTCAAATTTCGAAGTGAAAAATGTTCGAAATTTGACCATCAAATTTTAATTTGAAGCAACATAGGGGTTTCTTCAGAGTGAGGGCAGTAAAGGTTGTAGAATGAGGTGTTTTGATGGTTGATTCTGGCAATGCCTTTAAGGGTAGAGTCACATGGTGATATTTGGGGGAGATTAATCGTCTGGAAACAAATCGCCTCTTCTTTGGGCAACTAGTCTACCCTTACCTTGTTTATTAATGACCTGGATGTGGGCATTGAAAGTACGGTTTCTATTTTTGCAGATGATACTAAATTGTGCAGAGCTATAGGTTCCTTGCAGGATGCTGCCACCTTGCAGAGTGATTTGTCTAAGTTGGGAAACTGGGCAGCAAACTGGAAAATGAGGTTTAATGTTGATAAATGCAAGGTTATGCACTTTGGCAAAAATAATATAAATGCAAGTTATACACTAAATGGCAGTGTGTTGGGAGTTTCCTTAAGTGAGAAGGATCTTGGGGTTTTTATAGATAACAAGTTGTCTAATTCTGGGCAGTGTCATTCTGTAGCTACTAAAGCAAATAAAGTTCTGTCTTGCATAAAAAAGGGCATAAACTCAAGGGATGAAAACAAAATTATACCTCTTTATAGATCCCTAGTAAGGCCTCATCTGGAGTATGCAGTGCAGTTTTGGACTCCAGTCCTTAGGAGGGATGTAAATGAGCTGGAGAGAGTGCAGTGACGTGCAACTAAACTGGTTAGGGGGATGGAAGACTTAAATTATGAGGGGAGACTGTCCAGGTTGGGGTTGTTTTCTCTGGAAAAAAGGCGCTTGCGAGGGGACATGATTACACTTTACAAATATATTCGAGGACATTATAGACCAATATCAGGGGACCTTTTTACCCATAAAGAGGATCACCGCACCAGAGGCCACCCCTTCAGACTAGAAGAAAAGGACTTTCATTTGAAGCAGTGTAGGTGGTTCTTCACAGTCAGGACGGTGAGGTTGTGGAATGCACTGCCGGGTGATGTTGTGATGCTCATTCTGTTGATGCTTTTAAGAGGAGTTTGGATGATTTTTTGGACAGACGTAATATCAAAGGCTATTTTGATACAAAAATCTACAGTTAGTATAGCTATGGGCATACAGGTATATGGTTTGTGTTTGAAAGAGTGGAGATGTGTGTGTGTGTGTGTGTGTGTATGTATGCTGGGTTTTTAATTTGGAGGGGTTGAACTTGATGGACTCGGTCTTTTTTCAACCCAATTTAACTATGTAACTATGTAAACTGCCTCCTCACTGGCTAAAATCTAAATTGCGGGCGGGATGGCACTCGGAGCACTTAATTTTATGAAGTTGCCCCAAAATTGCCTCACAGGGAAACATCAGGTGACTTTGGAAAAAGAACCGCTACGAGTGCCATTCCACTGGTGATTTAGGTTTAGCGAGTGGGGAAGCAGTTTGGGGAGATAAGTCGACAGAGGAAGAGGCAATTTATCACCAGGTCACCAATCTCCTCCAACTAGCACTGTGTGTCTCTACCCTAAGGGTGGTTTGAATGATTTCTTGAAAAAGCATAACATCCAAGGCTATTGTGATACTATAATTTACAGTTATACATTATACATTATATTTGGTGGGGTTAAACATGAGCTGCATTCTACCACCCCAAAGGATTTCAACAGAACGCTTTAGTAATCAATTTGCACAGACCACCTTTTGGATGTATGTTATAAATTCTAGCTTTTCTTCATATTATTATTTCCTGATTTTGATCATGGCCTACCAATATGAATTTGACTTCTTAAGTGTGATTTAAAGCTTAAGTATTTTTATCTCAATGGTAATATCTAAATACAATTGTTTCTCATCAAAATGTTGTTTTTATTTCATTAACTAAATGAAGCTGCTAATCCCTTCTGGAAAAAGTCAACGTAAATTATTTGCAAAACATCTTTTTTAGTGTTTTTCAGGCTACTCTTATGTCCTTTATCTAGTGAAATAGCGTACAGTACACTAAGCTGTTTTAGAAGTTTCACAGGGGTTGATACAGTAACAGCAAAACAACTAGTGCTCTGTAAGGCTTTAAATTTTTTTTTTCTATTCAGGGCTCTTAAATTCAAAAAGCATTCTTTAAAAAAATTCAGTCTGTCATTAAAGTCAACTCACATGACTCTTCAGTGTCTTTCTTTCATGCTCAAGCATGCATTAATCAAGCATGCATTAGCAAAGCTCACTTACACTTCAAAACACTGCACTTTGCACTATTGTTTTGCAAGAGCTTGGTGCCACTTTTTAGTGCAGGAGTGCCCATACTTTACTATTGCAAGGTCTACTTTTAGTGATGCTGTCCCATTATGATCTATTCTACATCCATAAAAGCATTGTCAGCGATCTGTTCCATGGAAAATATTACTTAAATATTGTATTGATTTTTGAAAGAATCTACATTTCTATGTTTAACAAACAACTATTTCTTATGTAACCTTAGCATAAAAATATCTGAATGAAAAGCATGAAACAGGAAGGTGATACAGACAAGCTGTTTGTTGACAGTGTCTTGCGGTCTACTGATTACCAGCTAAAGGCCTACTGGTAGATCCAAATCTACTTTTTTGGGTACCCCTGATTTAGTGTATGGTAATCCAAATGAGGCAGTTTTGAACTCTTTGTAATTGGGCTCTGCTCATTGCTATGTAATGAAGCCCTTGAATGTTATATATTAAAGTAAATGGGAAGCACCTTTCTGTGCACCTTCCAGCTGTCAGGAAGGATCAGGCAATCACCAAGTCCTGAGTGGCATACTGACCACAGTAACACATGGAAGGAACATAAGTATTTGCTTAATTCCTTATATTCTTTTACATTTTTTTCACCAGAATTATATATTCATGTCTACAGTATATATTTATGTGAAGCACATTCAATTTACAGAAAGTTATTCACATAGGAATAAAATATCAATAGCTATATGTGCAATATACTGTACATATGTGTGTCTTTTCAAAATGTATGTATATTGAAAGATTTACAAGTATGGAATCCGTTATCTGGAAAACCCTTAATTCAGAAAGCTCTGAATTACTAAATGATTGTCTCCCATAGACTCCTTTATAATCAAATAATCCATAATTTTAAAACATCATTTCCATTTTCACTGTAATTATAAAACAGCTCCTTGTACTTGATCCAAACTAAAATATAATTAATCTTTATTAGAAGCAAAACCAGGCTATGAATACACAGGCTGTTGTCATGGTTGTTTTCAGCCTGCATAATTGGGCTGTCTTCAGATGCATATTTACTATGGGTCAAAGAGAAGATTCTAATTAAAAAAATTCAAATTTCAAAGCAATGTTTGGGTACTTTGACTATTGAATAGGCCAAAATTGGATTCGAATTGTAAAAACTTTTGTTCGAATTTTAAAATTTGACCATTTGAACATCAAAGTACTTCTTAAAGCTGCCAAATTGCTATTTTAGCCTATGGGGGACCTCCTGGAACCTTTAAGAAGTGTTTTTGGAAATTTCTGAAATTCATTCAATGCATTTGAATGATTTTTATTTGATCAAAAATGGACCTTTTCAAATGCAAAAGGTCAATTTTCAATCAAAAATACACTTTAAAAAATAAGATGGTCGAATTTCAATTTTTTTTTACTTTGAAATTCTACCCTTAGTAAATCTTCCCTAAATATTTACATGATTTTCTAGTAGCCTTAAAGCAGGCAGATCCAAATTATGGAAAGATCCAATATCCAGAAAACTCATTTTCTTGTCTCTCTTAGATATTCTTGTAACATTAACTGAATGACTGATAAGAAAATGTTTTCATGTACTGTATCAATAACCTTGCAAAGGGACCCTTAATCTAATTTTGGCCCATAATTAGGAGCATATGCTCCACATGCATTAAATAAAATCAAATTCAATAGGATTGTGTTGCCTCCAATACGGGTTAATTTATCTTAGGTGGGATCAATTACAAGGTACTGTTTTATTATTATAGAGAAAAAGGAAATACTTTTTATGATTATTAATTATTTGATGAAAAATTAAGCCTACAGGAGATGGCCTGCCTGTATTTGTGAGCTTTTTGGATAATGAGTTTCCAGATAACAGATCTAGTGATGGGCGAATCTATCCTGTTTCGCAACACTTTTTTTGCCACGTGTTGCGTAGTTTTTTGACGCGTCAAATTGTTTTCGGCACGTCAAGTTATTTTCGTTGCACGCCTCGTTTTTTTTTACGCCAGCGAATTTTCGGCAGGCGAACTTTCGCTGGTGTCGTGGGAATTCGCCACGAATTTGCGACTGTTGAATAAATTCGCCCATCACTAAACAGATCCCATGCATGTATTCTAAAATGTGTGCTGCTCTGTTAAATAGGATAATGAAGTTAATTAAGGTATATATATCTATATACATTTCCAGTATACACATTTCAATTATACACTATGCAAATATCTGTATTCATGTTAGTATGATAGTCAGGTATGAATTGAAGCAAAATAGAGTGGTGTGGGTGCCAAGTCCTATTAGTTTAACTCCAAGAGTCCCATTAATATAAACATAAACACAGCCCGGATATCTTTTCCCGCTGGGAATATTCCCTCTTCACATTCAGTAGAGGGTGGTGTAGGCAAGTCACCCAAATTAGTTGCCATATAAGGTATCTTGTGCTGTAGGCACTAGCACATTACAGCACGGCAATTTGTCCCCATTGTGCCTCAGGCACCTGAAATTGTTTAGAATCGAAACGGTACACTGTCTGTGTTGTGCCTCAGGCACCGCAACTATCTCATAGACATAGGGCAATAACTTTCTCGTGCCTCAGGCATCGAGCTAAATAGAAAATCTATGATAGTCAGGTATGACTTGCAATGATAGTAATGTTTGAAGTCAGCTTGACTTTTACTTATTCAGGGGCAAATTTACTAAGGGTTGAAGTGAAAATTCGAATTTAGAAGCAATTTTTGGCTACTAATTTGAGTAAAAAAATTCTATTTATTTGATCGAAAATGGACCTATTCAATCCATTTTTAATCAAAAATAGCCTTAATAAAAATTCAATGGTTGAATTTCTAATTTTCTTAATTTGAAATTCGACCCCTAGTTAATCTGGCCCTAACTCTTTAAAACATGCAAAGCCTAGATTTCCCTACCATATATATAAATTGGGCATATCTTCCCCACACAAGCTACAGATACAGTTACTTGGATTTGTAAGTTAAATGCGTCGTGACTCAGGACTAATTGAAGAAACTGTGTTATCTAAAGTTATCTTTAGTGATGGGCGAATTTATTCGCCAGGGGCGAATTCCCGCGATTCGCCGCTGGCGAATAAATTCGCGAAACGGCAGCAAAAATTCGCCGCAGAAAAATTCGCCAACAAAAACGAGTCACGCGGCGTTTTTGACGCGACACGACGAAAACGACGCGACGCTCGATGAAAACGACGCGACGCGCGTCGAAAATGACGCGAATTTTTCGGCGAAGCTAAACGCGGGAGTTTCGCCCATCACTAGTTATCTTAACTCATTTAATGCATTTAACCTTTTCATTAACATACCAAAGCTCCATTGTTTTCAATGGTGAACTCTTTAATTGGATGGGATGCTGTGACACAATATTCTGTGCTATGTGAGATAAATGGGATAAATGAGTTAAGTCACGACACATTTAACTTACAATCCAAAGTGACTGCATCTGTATATCATTTGTACTGCATATACCCCCACCATTTCTAAGTAGTGATGGGCGAATTTATTCGCCAGGGGCGAATTCGCGGCGAATTCCCGCGATTCGCCGCTGGCGAATAAATTCGCGAAACGGCCAAAAAAATTCGCAAAAAAAATTCGCCGCACAAAAACGAGTCGCGCGTCGTTTTTGACGCGATGCGCCGAAAACGACGCGACGCGCGTCAAAAACGACGCGCGACTAGTTTCGCGAATCGGCGAAAAATTCGCGAATTTCTCTGGAAATTCACGAATTTTTCAGCGAAGCGAAACGCGCCCGTTTCGCCCATCACTATTTCTAAGCACCATCACATTTTCTAAAACATGTACAGTAGCAGCTTTCACCTGGTGGCCATTTTCCTTTTGACACATCATCAGTAACACTGACATGTGCAAATTGGAAACATATGCTGTAATGTTCTTGCAATGCAGAATGCAGGTTAACACAGGCATGACAAACTTAGAAAAAAGTTTTACTATGGTTGAGCATTGTAATGGTTAAGCTGAGTTTGGGAGAGTGGGTTAGGAGAAAAAATAGGATCAGACAGAAAGAGATTTATATGGGAACCAGCAATGCTATCTCTTCATTGGCTGTTTGACTGGATGGTGTGTTTAGTAATAGTAATGTGTTAGAGCTGAGAAGAACTGTGTATGCTCATATTTTAACAGCCCCGAGGTAGGGGGCTAAGGGAGTTAGAGGAGGAGAGGATTTCTAAGTGATTAAGGAGAGTCATGCAACCTAACTGTTAACCTTTTAACCAGAGTGGCAGGTATATAAAGATTTCAAAGAGGATGTTCACTGATAACATTTTTGTTGATGAGGTTTGCATGTCATGTAAAATGCATTGCTGATATATTCTGTACTTTACAAAAGTGTTATCCAAAACTTATTTCAACTACCATTATAATAGTAAATGGAAAAAGATAGAAGAAAATAACTTACCTTCTAAATTATAATTCTCAACTGTAGTTAAAAAAGAAAAAAAGGATTGACAATTTAGCACATGCATCAAAAGAAAAAACTAGCAGAAATTGGAGATAAGCTAATGTAGATGGTGATGTCTTTTTTCTAGTATCATATATATTCTATAAGTATACTTACATGTCATAACCCACTCTGGCACAATGAGTCACAGCATTCATTTAATAGAAAAAGTATAATAATCTATTTAAATTAAGTAGTATGGTGCAATACTATGAGCTATCAGAGCTCAATTCTTATCAATTCTAGGTTTGATTTTCAAACAGGAATTCGTTCTCAAAAAGCAAAATTTTGCTAAACTTTAGAAATATACACAAGTGCCGTACTGATCCTCCCTCATGTTTATAGTTGTAAACGTATCCATCCAAATAATCACTCTAACAGACATCCTTTTCTTTGAGTAATTGAGATGTACTGTATTGTACATTTCAAAGAAATGTACAATATATGTGCTCTCTGCAATATAAAAGAGCAATATCCTTAAACAGAATGTTTGTCTTGCTTAATAAACAATCCCTGGTTCCAAGTATGCCTTTGGTCGTGCCACTTGCTCTGCCTCTGTCCGAATCAAGGCTGAAGTAACTGTATAAGTAGAATAGAGCCAGGCACAAGCAGATTAACTGCAAAGTGATTTATTTCACAACATGTTTCGGGCAACGGCCCTTTATCAAGTGGTAACAAACAAGCAACCCTGTAACACATTTAAAGTGCTGTACACACCCCTCTGTATCAATTAAGTGGGAGTGGCCACTGCTTTAGGGAGTAACAAGCCTAGCTCACTACAGTGAAAAAGGTGTGTGACCTGAGGGGGCGGGTGCAAAGTTAGCAAATTACATGGAAGACAAAAGTTTTCCATTCCACTTTAAATGTGTTACAGGGTTGCTTGTTTGTTACCACTTGATAAAGGGCCGTTGCCCGAAACATGTTGTGAAATAAATCACTTTGCAGTTAATCTGCTTGTGCCTGGCTCTATTCTACTTATACAGTTTGTCTTGTTTAGTTTGGTGGTTGAAAATAAGTAACGGCAAGTATTGTGTGCTTCAAGATTAAAAGCATGTGTGACATGTCACACAATGTCCCTGTGTGTCATAGTTGTTGGATTTCACAATATGCTCGCACATAACGGCAGGTTAATGATTATATATCAATTTAGAATGAAAAGTGAGGGCTAATAGTAGGTTGATCTGAACTTACATTGTTCCAAACTGATAGTCTTCTTGTAAATTTTGTATAATATTGAGAAGATTTACTAAAGGGCATATTTACTAAGCTCGGGTAAAGTATTTGAATGCAAAAACTACACATTTTCTAATTTTTTTGGCTACTTTGACCATCGAATTAGCTAAATTCGATTGAATCAAATTATTTGAACAATTTGAATAAAAAAATCATTCAATCATTCGACCATTCGGTGGTCGAAGTACTTGCCCTTTAAAGATTCCTTTGATTGCCTAATTCGCCATATTAAACCGATCGAACGCTTAAAATCGAATGATTTCTATTCGATCGTACGATATATGGAATAGCAGTAAAATCCTACAAATTCGATTTTCCAATTTGGAGGATTTTAATTTGGGAAAATTTGAGGGTGAATTTGAGGGTTTTTAACTCTCAAATTCGACCCTTAATAAATATGCCCCTAAGGGTCGTATTTCAAATGAAAAAAAAATTGGAAAATCGACCATTGAATATTTTTTAAAGGCATTTTCGAATTTCAAAAATTACTTCCAAATTTCACATCGATCCTTAGCAAATGTGCCCCTAAATGTGGGGATTACTCATACCATTGACCTTATTAACCCTATTTATTTGGTGATAATGGAAAAGTCACATAGAACATAAAGGATACTGCAAGGGGGTTATTTACTAAACTCAGAATGCAATTTTAATTGGAGTTTGTGGCAGAAAGTATTGAGATAAATTTGACCTTTAATAAATATATAAAAATATATATAAAATAAATAATAACCTATGAGGATAATAAGTATCAATAGCGTGAAAAGAGAAAATGCATCTAACTCAATGTTATTTAACTGATCTGTCCCAACTAAATTCAAACTAATGATGATAAACATAACAATGTACATTGCAATGGTGCACTAACAATGCAGGGCATGTGTGTATACTAAGTGAAACGAGTGTATACTAATTGAAACACGTGTAAATTGCTCTTCTCATTGACTCCAATGCTATTCAGCACATTCAGACACAAAGCAAAAGATGCCATGTTTTACAATTTTTTTCACATTTCCATACCTCCCAATATTTTGGAAGTAAAAAGAGGGACAGAATTTTTTTTTTCCATATGTAGGGCTGCAAAATTTTGACCACACCCATTTTTGTGGTCACACCCACTAATTAACATGTTCGTTTTACCAAATTTGGAAGGTTATGAAAGTTTGAAAATATTTCTCTTTATCTAAACTGTTTTAAACAAAATACAATCAATTACTTATTTTATTATATCAAAATTGTCAAAAGAGGGAATGTCCCTCCAAAAAAAGGGACCATTAGGGGTATGCATTTCAAATGGAAGTTTTATCACATTGCATTCTGCGTCAAAATTATTCTGACGCACGTCAATATAAGCACACGTCAACTTTTGCGCGCGACATAACATCAGCGTGACTCATTTCGCAAAGATTCGCCCATCACTACTCCTAATCTATGGGGACTAAAGCAATAATGGGGAGACTCACTCTGAAGGAAAATCAAGATGATATTTGGAAAAAAGTGCTACACTAGAGGAAAAATTTGCTAAAGGCCGAAGTGAAAATTCTAATAAAATTAAATTTTTAAAATTTGAATTTCGAAGTAATTGAATTAAAAAAAATAAAAAATTGGAATTTTCTAATTTTGAAGTACTTGTCCTTTAAAAATCCTTCAAATTCAACTATTTGCCAGCTTAAAGGGCACCTATTGGGGCAAAATTATACCCCCAACCAAAAGTGCGGGCTGATAGAGCCCGCATTCCGGTTGGGGGTTTCACTAATTTTAAAAAAAAAATATGCCCCTCTCAAGCGCTAGCGGCCGTCTGCCCATAGGCGCGCATGCGCAGAATGAAAAAACGGTCACAATTCTGGCTGCTTTTCATTCTGCGCATGCGAGTGACATCATTAAGACGCGCGCCCATGGGGAGAAGGCTGCTCGCTCCGGGAGCTCCCTCCCGGAGCGAGGCCGCTAGCGCTTGCGAGGGGCATATTTTTTTTAAAAAAATTTGTGAAACCCCCAACCGGAATGTGGGCTCTATCAGCCCGCACTTTTGGTTGGGGGTATAATTTTGCCCCAATAGGGCTCTATCAGCCCTCACTTTTGGTTGGGGGTATAATTTTGCCCCAATAGGTGCCCTTTAAAGATGACTAATTGCCATTGTAGCCTATGGGAGACCTCATAGAACCTGACCTGAAACATTTTCTAAGTTCCAAGAATTCAAAGGATTTTGCGGAGAATTGTTAGATTGAATCAAACTATTTTTTTCGAAAGAAAATGGACCTATTCTATTAAAATAGGTCAATTTTCGATTGAAAAAGCTCTTTAAAAATACTTTGGGGTTGAATTTCGAAGTTTTTTTACTTCTAAAATTCGGCCCTTTGTAAATCTGCCCCTAAATATCTAAAAAAATCTAACTGAAAGACCAATTAGGAGTGTGACATTTAGGGGCAGATTTACTATTGGTCGTCTTTCAAATTTCCAACTTTCCAAATTTTTTTGGGGGGGCTATGTTTGATCAAAAATGAACCTATTTCGCATTGTTTGAATTGAATGCTTTGAACGATTTTCAAAAAAAAAAATTCAGTTTTACAGGACTTCCAGGAGGTCCCCCATAGGCTACAATGGTAATTTGGCAGCTTTAAGGTGGTAAATAGTCGAATTCGACTTTTTTTAAAGAGACAGTACTTCAAAATAAAAATTTATTTTTCTTTCTGCATTAAATACAACTTTTCAGTGATTTTATTTGTGAATGTAATTTTTTAAAAAGTATATCTGATTGCTTACACTCTTGGCTCTGACTTCTAACATGATGTTGTACAGTAAGTCAGCTGATTAAACAACCTAGAGAAGCCCTGACTCATGTTAACAGCCTAGAGAAGACCTGAGTCATGTTACATTTAAATATCAGACTCAGAGAACAGAAATGGATAAAGAAAACAGATATTACAGAATCAGTTACATTTATAAATCTTTAATGAAAATATAATGGGAAGTTGCGTTGTTGGTTTTCTTTCATTATGTAAAAAAGCATTTTTAGCATTTATTCTTGTATGTAAACTAGATTAAATGGATCAGTTGTGTATTTGACAATATTTTCTTTTTGCAGACAGGTAAAATCTAAACAATATATTTAGAGAGACACTGGAAGGATAAACTCAGGATTACACTAACCTTTTTAAATTGAAATTTAATCTAAGCACTTCACTAATTTAACATTTTAATTTAATGATGGGATATTCCCTGGCTTCTTCTCTGCAGAAAATATAATAAAGGTATGACATTTATTACCAGGTATGTTTCAACCCTGGGGTTTATAGATTGCTGAGTCTTTCAGAATGGGAAACAATAAACAGTGCTTTTAGTAGCAAATGTACAGTAGTTACAAATAATTTTAAAACCATGGGAAATCTTTAATGAAAGTATAATGGAAAGTTACTCATAATTGTATTTTCTTTCATTCGGCCAAAAAAGAAAGCCCTGTTTTGTTGGAAGGTCCCTTTAACATCCCCATTTATTCTTGCATACATGCTAAATTTATTGGATTGATGATACATATAACACTGTTATAAAGCTAACTACAATCTAATGAAATGATTTAGAGAAAAAAAAGGACTACAGACTAGTAGTAGGATTTAAATCTATTAATCAATTATGAACTAGAACTAGGAGAACTAGAAATTAAATCTATTCATCATTTAGAATTGTACTTTAAGCACGTCTCTCCTTTACCAACATGCACAAATATTATAATCTGATGATAATTTGATTTCTACAATTAGAAATAAAAAAATACTGTACTAATGCACTCTGTAGAAAATACATAACAGGTATAGGAAATATTAATTGAAATGCTTCACATCTGGGGTTTGCAGAATAAAGAGTCTTTCTGTAATATTGATCATTCCATTGCTCTCCCCCCTCTCCCCTCCCCCTCAGGGACATGCTTTTCCTTTGTTAATTTTTATAATGCAACAAATTTGGTGTTCATTACCTCTATTTCTTGAAAAACAAATCTATAGAATTCTATTTTAACAAAAGCAAAATCATTGTTAAATAATAATATTGCTAAAAACGTATTTGCTACCTACAGCTAAAATATGAGAATTGCAAATAAAAATTTCAACAAAAGCAAAATCATTGTTAAATAATAATATTGCTAAAAACGTATTTGCTACCTACAGCTAAAATATGAGAACTGCTAATAGCATTATATAAAATCAAATAAAATGTATATCCAAAGGCAAAATTCAAAAATCCAAAAAATATATAGTGAATAATGTACCCCTTACTGTAATTTAAAAAGATATTATAAGTCACTGAGGAGTTATGTAACAATATAAAGTCAGATCACATAACTCCAAGGTGATGTCTGATAACTTTATAAATTTCAGTAGGGGGTACATTATGCATTGTAATCTACAGTTTGTGTGAAATGCCAGGAGGGGTTTGGGGGGATCAAGAGGGGGGGTCAGAGGGGTTGGCGTCCAATTGGGGCACACCGGCGTGTGTCTTTCCAGCTTTCATTTGTATTTTGCCTGACAAAGGGGCCCGTGTGCTCTAAAAGCATGCAATTGTTACTTATTCAATTAGCTAATAAAGGGTATCACCAAACTTTACATTTTCTGCATTTTTCAATGGCTAACATGGTACAACATCTTAAAACCGAGGGTCAAAATTATTTTCTATTTTTCACTTGCTTACTTTAAAGTTGCTTTGCTGTAAATAAACCATCATACAGATGAATCCACTTTGGATTGTGCATTTGACGCAGAATAACTTAACTCAGACATACCATTTAACTCACTTATCACAGAATATTGTGTCACAGCATCCCATCCAATTAAAGAGTTCACCATTGGAAACAATGGTGCTTTGGTATGCTAATTAAAAGGTTAAATAATTAAATGATTTAAGATGACTTTAGATAACACAGTTTCTTCAATTAACCCTGAATCATGACACATTTAACACACAAATCCAAGTGGCTGCATCTGTAGTTTACAGGGTTTAGTACAAGAATAGCATCTATTGACCATGATGCTTGAGACCTGGGGTTTTCTGTAATTTGGATCATCTTATCTTAAGTGAAATGATAAACATTTAATAAATCTAATAATATTTTTTTGCCTCCAATATGAATTGATGCAGCATTGTTACCATCAATACAAGGCACTGTTTTATCATTACAGAGAAAAGGCAACTTATATTCAAAAATTAGAATTATTATTGCTTAAAATGGACAGGTAACATGCTTCCAGATAAAGGATCGAATAGCTATACATGCACAGTCATATTTGCTGTGTACATATTTTATTTTGTGATATTTAAACAAATTGTGGATCTACCAAATACCATTCAAAAAACATGCATTTTGAGTTGGACGTATCAAAAAGCTTAAAAAATATCAAAAGCTTGTTGTTATACAAGTTTTTACTAATTTTTTTTTTGCTGAGACAAAGGAAATTTAACTAAAAATAGCATCTAATATCTATACAGTATGTTAAGATTGATTGACAAATTGTAAAAGCTAACTCACTATACAGTAGATGCCGTTAGGAGGATAGGAGATGTCTTATTAGGAAAGAAGAAATAAATCAAAGTGTTATCAATTAAAACTAATTTGGATTGGTTTTAATCCAAAATACATATCTTTAAGCATGGCAAGTTTAAAAAAATATTACACTGCACAAAAAGTTTCTGTATATGTACATGAATATGAAAATATAATAATTAAAAAACAATATAATACAGAATGGAATATATTACGTGAATCATCATAGCTTGCACAGTATGGTATTTCCATTCTGAACTATGCAGAGAAAGATATGATTATAATTCAGAATCCATGTTATGTATTCAAAGGTATATAAAGTATCATCAATACGTGTATAAAATTGTCATTAGTGCAAATTTAACTAAGGCTACAATAACACTGCTATACAAAATTAAGTGAAAATAGTTTTATGAATATGGTATATAAACCTTTTTTTTTCTTATTTAAAAAATGCAGGCACAGTAACCCACCTTTTAAAATTCCCATGCTTAATAATAGCATCCATAATGGAATCCTAATAAAGGATCCCATAGCGTTTGAAGCTCAGACAGGAAGGATCACACAATGAACAGATTGGCCTCTTCCAAGTCTAAGGTTTTATATGGTGACAAAGAGAGGTTGGTCTGACACAGAGATCATTAAGGTGTGTTCTGGCTTAATTCACCACATTTAACATGTAATATTTGCAGAGAGAAAGGATCTCCATGGACTTTCGCATGAACAAAAAAGGTGAGAGGTTGTTCAAAACTCTCTATGACAATTGTGAGTTTCACTAGACTGATCAAAAGATGTAACAAAGGAGTCTTGCAACATAAATGAGTATTATGTCAAAACCATTTGAGAGCTCTCATTGGTTAATCTGTTAAATAAATGAAGCTGTGAATACCATTTGCATGACTGAAGGCAGTAATAAAAATTAATGTCAAAATATTTGAAGCACCTGTTTAAAGATCCTTATTTAATGTATTTTGACAGATCAGACATCAATTTTCCAAAAATCACTGATTCTTTTCTTTGTACCCTAATCATTTAAATTGTCAGCTCTTGTGAACAAATAAAACAATAAGATTCACAAAAAGTGAAATAACACAAAAAAATGAAGTTTATAACCCAACAAACTGTTATTCATTGAATGCCACATATAGCTTTACATACAGCAGTTATTTTGAGATTTAATATTCTTGAAATGATGAACTAACCCCAAAAAGACCTTTCAAATTACAAATATGATTAACCCTTTCACTTCCAGTGGATTTTAATGATTTGGAACTTTTTAGCACTTTAGACCATTATTAAACATTTTGCAGTTTAAGGACCTTGCCCATGGGGTCTTTTAGCTTACGCAGGAAAGCAAAACATAGTTGTTGTTTTTTTTCAGGACAACCTAAGACACATGAAGACACACCATATGATTTATCATTTATGTAATTTCAGCTACTGAAAAATTAACACATTACAGCATTTTATGGTATAAAAATGTAAGCTCCTCTCAGAAAGCCCTATATTTTTGGAAAGTACTAATTTCCCCAAATCCAAAAATGGGTACACATGGGTACTCCAAAGTACCAAGCCGCAAAGGTTTCTAAAATTTGGCAATTTTGATGACATTTCTAAAAATCACAATAAAACCTCAATTTTGTCACATCTTATCTCCCACATGTCATTAGGTAACCAGCTAAAACAACCTAAATATGAAGGCCTTGGGTCCACTGAACAGTTTGATGCCTACTGCACATAGAATTATTGAAGTACATGGCATGTAAAGACCCCAAAATTTACCTTGTGCATACTTTTTCGATGTCTTACATTTACCCTAATGTATTATTAAAGTTTTATGTGTGATAAAAGCTACAAAAAGGTATGACGATTGCTGAAAACCATATATTTTTGGAAAGTACACATTCTAACAAATTCAAAATTGATAATTCTAATTCTAATAATTCTACTCCAAACTACCAAACTGCAAAAATAAAATGATTGCAATTTGCTGCATTTATCTCAACCAATATCTTACATACAATGGTAAGCCAACCTAAATATGAATATCAAGGGTCTACTAAAAAGTTTGATGCCCAATATCCATAGATATACAAAAGCAGCTGCCATTATGGACCCCTAATGGAAATATTGCATATGAATTTCTCAGATGCCAATTAGCCTTCTATAAACAAAGCCCCTTGACTGTGTATTATGTGCCACAAGACCCCCTAACAGTACAAAGACTCTTGAAAACCATATATTTTTGTAAAGTACAAATAAAAGTATGCATTTATACTCTAAATTACCAAACTGCAAAGCTACACTTTTGAAATATTTCTGAAAATTGGCTAAATTATTGCAATTTGCTACATTTATCTCACCCAGCATGGCAGTTTTTTTAACATGCCCATTTTATAACCACATCCCCAAAATATCATGTCCATTTCACAAAATTTGTTATGGAAAATGTTAACACATTTCTGGGATTTCTAAGGCAATGTTTTATGTGTTATAACTATTTTGCTAATGAAGGTGAATTGCCCTTTAACCTCTGAGCCTCAATTCTTCAAAGAGACCTGCTTATTTTAAATAGTTACAATTGTATCTTTAATTATCTTAAATTGTTACAAATATACCAAAGTGCAGATGTTGAGTGTTTTGGGCTCTCTACCAAAAGCCTCTAATTTAATAAAATTTCAGAAACTTTTTATCCTTTTTGGCTGTTCTTTTCAGGAGATTAAAGAGAAAATTGGGACATTTCACTATCAATCTGGGACTGTGGGCTAAGCTGTCAAAATGTAAAAGAAATGGGACAGTTGAGAAGTATGCTAATGAAATACTGCTAGAAGAAACATGGTCAAAAGCACTACAAAGATTACCAAAAAAAATCAGGAAGGTGAGGGAAGGTTAACAGCATGCAGCTTTTAAACCTTAGGCACACTCTAGCAACTTAGTGCTTCCTGTTGATGAACAGTTTTTGATGGAAACTCAAAAACACTCCACTTCTTGTTCTACTGCACTTCTTACACGCCTCCCAATCAATCAACACAATTTTAGAGCACAACGAGAGAAAATAATAATGTATTGTGCATAAAAAAATCACAATTGACTTTCCCCAGTGTGCCCCAGACCAGGACAAAAAGGTGTCAATTTCACTCTCACCAGTTAATAGACATACTGTAAGGTATCCAATGCCATATCTTGCTGTGGGCAATCCTTAAAGATATCTGAAATGTATTTCACAGACCACAGTGTCCAATTCCTTTAATACCTCAAGTCCTTGGCACTGTGCAATGATGTCATTTATTGCACTGAAACAGATCCCTCTTTCCTTTTAGATATTAAATGGATTCTGTCATAATTTTTATGATTCCATTTGTATTACTATATTACACTGTGTACACTGCAAGTAATTCATTCTACCATTTAAAATGTTATTCTTCAAATCAATAAATGTATTTTGTTTCAATTGTAATAGTGATGTGTAGGCAGCCATCTAAGCCATTGTGCTTAAAGATAAAGAATTGTCAGATGGTCCCTAACTTCTGGCAGGGAAACAATCGTACTAATGAATAGCAGGAGGAGCCCCTTCCTTACTTACCAGCCATGCAGAACTGAAACAACTTTTTTTTTTGATCATTTATGAAGATCCCTAAGCAGCACAGACCACACTGATCATGTGCAGGGCCAGGGGTAGGCAAAGATGTTTCAGAAAATTACAAGATGACAGCCCCCTGTGCCTAACTTTGAAAGGATAAATACTTTGTTTGATTAGGCTTGTGCTGCAGTAAGCTCAAGTTTATGTTTAGTATACAAAATACAGCATTTCTAGCCTTATTCCATTTTAGACTTCCCCTGCCCTTTAATTATGTGCTTTCAGAAAGAGCCAGCACTACACAATGAAACTGCAGTCTGATAAGCTATTGTTTGTGCTACTCAGTGTAACTGGAAAAGCAATGCCATGGGTTAGCTGGTCTGTGGTGTTTAAGTGCTCTTCTCATATATACCTAGGGCATAGGAGCATGTTTAGCAATGCAGGAGTCAGAGTGCTTCTATCTTTATACCTTCTCAATGTTCTCCTATTCATGGTTTTCAAAACCTCTAAAACCACAACATTGAGAATCAGAGTTACAACTCCAGCATGAAGAGAGAATGAAGGGAGATAGAGGCTGAGAGTGGGAGAGTCAAGATAAACTTTAAACAGGTCAGAATTTATTTTATAATTAGAGCATATCTTATTTCAGTATGATGAAGCTTATGTTACATTTTTATTTTTAAATTAGATCACCTTTAAACATTATAGAAACCAAATAGGATTGTTTTGCCACCAATATGGATTTCTGCAGATTAGTTACTATTAAGTACATAGAAAAAGGAAATAGTTTTAAACAAATTTAATTTTTAGTTTAAAAGGAACTTAAAATATACAAAAAAAACTATTTGAGGCATTGCAAATGCATTTGAGTTTTTAGACTACTGAAAGGGTGTACAGTACAGGACAACTTAAAATAAATAAATATATTACATTTTTGATTGCAAGCTAAAATAATATGCAAATGTTCCATTGTTTCAGTCATGACACCTTAAATTACTGATCTGTACTACTCAAGTCTTTGTACAAACCGATTTCACAATATGGCAAATTTTGTGTCACTGACCTCCAGACAGAACGACTGCATCTCTCCCTTGAAAATAAATCTGCCTTGCTACAGATGAAGCCACTTTGGATTGTGTGTTTGACACAGAATAACTTAACTCAGACTTCACACTTGACACACTTAACACAGAAAATTGCGTCACTGCATCCCATCTTATTAAAGTGTCCATCATTGGGAACAATGGTGCTTTGGTATGCTAATGAAAAGGTTAAATGCATTAAATGAGTTAAAGTGATTCTGACACTAAAAAATGAATTTTAACATATGAATGTACATTACATGTTACCTATAAGTCATGCTGATCATTTTTTGCTGAGAGGCTTGTTTTTGTATATAATTGTTAGTTGAAGTTCCTAAGTCTGACTCTCTGACACTGACACTCTGACTTTGCCAACCTAACATCTCAGTCTGTTAGTTACAGTTTCTAATGATAACAGATGCCTGCTGCACAAATATGGCAGCCCCCTCATTCAGGAACATGGGGGATCAGACAGGTAATGTAAAAGCATCATACAAATACTTTATGGCAAATTTAGAAGTAGCTTTCAAAGCCAGTTATTATAATAGATGTAAAAAAGAATTTAATTTCAGGTGTCAGTAGCTCTTTAAGATAACTTTAGATAACACAGTTTCTTCAATTAGACCTGAGTCATGATGCATTTAACTCACAAATCCAAGTGGCTGCATCTGTTAGTGCAGACAACAATCCTTTTAAGGCCTAAAACAACTATATTTCAATCACTTGGTACTGTGATATTTCCACAATGCTAAGGGAACTCTTGTTTTACAACTATCTATCTGACAATAGAATATCAAGGCTTAACTGCTGTTACCCAGATTGGAGTCTGGATTTAGGAGCAAGCAGTAGCACAGATTGGCAGGGAAAATCCAATATGTGAAATATAAAGAATTAAAATGCTGAAGGCTCATGGTCCAATGTCCAGGCACACAGCAAATCTGCATAGTCTGAATTAAGCAGAGTGGTCAGGAAGCAGGAATCACTCAGGAAATTAAATATAGCACATCCAGAAACTAAATAAGACCTATATGCTAGCATTGAACCCAGGTCTTTTGGTGTCTATCATGATGGATTGTCATTTAAAATGATATTACATCATTACTGTTCTCAATTTATTCTCTTAAGAAGTAAATGTAAAAGCACCAAGAAACACCCTATGTGACTTATTAAAGTGAAAGGCATTTAAAAACTACAAGTCTGTGGGGACTGTAGCTGCATTTAACATATATAAACACTATAATAAATCTTGTTAAAAAGCAATATGGAAGGCAAATATTGGAAATAAGAGCAAGATGCAGGTTAAGAGAATTGCCTCTTTAAATAACTGTACCAGTATGGCGGTAACAGATACAGAAAAGGCAAACATGCTAAATCAGTTCTTTTCTTCAGTGTATATAATAGAGGATTCAGAGTTGCCAGACCTACCACATAGATGCACTGTTGGCTCAACTCAATCTAGTGAGTGGCTAACTCAGGTTCATATAGCTTTACTAAAAATTAATTGAACAAGGCACCAGGGCCAGATTAGGTCCAGATGGAATACAACCACAGGTGTTAAGAGATAATAGTTCAGTTTTGGATTGGCCTCTATTTCAGATTTTCTCAGACTCTCTTTCATCTGGAATGGTACCTATGGATTTTAGGAAAGCTAATGTCATTCCTATATTTGAAAAGGGATAATAATATCAGCCTGGCAATTCTAGTCCTGCAAGCATGATACAAAATTACCCAGTCCAATAAATTCCATCTAAGATGCAACATCCTTGCAGAAGGATATTGACAAACTGGCAATCTGGGCATATAAGTAGTACATGCACATGGGATGTAAAAATATGCAAACCACTTATACCCTAAATGAGACTGCACTAGGCACATCCATAATAAAAAATAACATTGGGGTCCTTGTAGATAATATCCTGTTCTCAGCCTCAAAATTATAGGCCAGTTAGTCTGACGTCGGTGGTAGGAAAGCTTTTCGAAGGATTAATAAAGGATAGGATACTTTGCTTCATAGCAAATAAGAATACTATGAGTTTGTGTTTGCATGGTTTTATGCATAATAGATCTTGCCAGACAAACTTACTTTCTTTTTATGAGAAGGTAAGCAGGGATCTCGATTCTGCGATGGCAGTGGATGTGATTTACTTTGACTTTGCTAAAGAATTTGATACAGTGCCACACAGAAGGTTACTAGTTAAATTAAGGAATGTTGGCCTGGAACATAGTATTTGTTGGATAGAGAACTGGCTAAAAGATAGACTACAAAGACCAGTGTTGTTAGTGGGGTACCGCAGGGCTCTGTACTGGGTCCCTTGCTTTTCAACTTGTTTATTAATTACCTGGATGTGGGCATTGAAAGTACGGTTTCTATTTTTGCAGATGATACTATACTGTGCAGAACTATAGGTTCCATGCAGGATGCTGCCACTTTGCAGAGTGATTTGTCTAAGTTGGGAAACTGGGCAGCAATCTAGAAAATGAGGTTCAATGTTGATAAATGCAAGGTTATGCACTTTGGCAAAAATAATATAAATGCAAGTTATACACTAAATGTGTGTTGGGAGTTTCCTTAAATGAGAAGGGTTTTTTTTGTTTTTTTTTATAGATAAGTTGTCTAATTCTGGGCAGTGTAGCTACTAAAACAAATAAAGTTCTGTCTTGCATAAATCAGGGCATACACTCAAGGGATGAAAACATGATTATACCTCTTAATAGATCCCTAGTAAAACCTCATCTGGAGTATGCAGTGTTGGACTCCAGTCCTTAAGAGGGCTATAAATGAGCTGGAGAGAGTGCAGAAAGGTGCAACTAAACTAGAGGGGTGGAAGACTTAAATTATGAGGGTAGATTGTCCTGGTTGGTATTGTTTTCTCTGGAAAAAAGTGCTTGCGAGGCAACATTATTACAATTTACAAATACATTAGACAACATTATATACAAATATCATAGGACCTTTTTACCCATAAAGAGGATTAACTTACCAGAGGCCACCCCTTCTGACTAGAAGAAAAGGACTTTCATTTGAAGCAGTGTAGGTGGTTCTTCACAGTGAGGACAGTAAGGTTGTGGAATGCACCGCCAGGTGATGTGATGGCTGATTCTGTTGATGCTTTTAAAAGGGGCTTGGATGATTTTTTGGACAGACATAATATCAAAGGCTATTTTAATACTAAACTCTACAGTTAGCATAGCTATGGGCATACATGGTTTGTGTGAAAGATCGTGTGTACTGTATGCTGGGTTTTAATTTGGAGAGGTTAAACTTGATGGACTTTGTCTTTTTTCAACCCAATTTAACTATGTAACTATGTAACTTGGCTGTAGCAAGCAATGTCAGTCAGCAGCTTCAAGGGCAAACAAGTTCTTGAGCTTTATTAAAAGCAACATATATTTGAGGGAATAGGGGGTTATTCTTCCACTGTACAAAACTCTGGTAAGGCCCCATCTAGAATTTGCCATACAGTTTTGTTCTCCAGTGCTCAAACAGGACATTATTGAATTAGATTACCAGTATGCAAAACCTTCATCCTTTGTTTTGATGGCAGTAATACTTTGTCCTGGGGGATTATCTCTGCACTGCACTTAGGGATGGGCACATATTTTCTCCTTGTTTCGCTATGGAAATGACATTCATGGGCTTGAATGCAGTTGAGCGTGAAAAAATTTTTTCGCCAGTGGCAAATTTCTGTCGAAGCAAAATGCGTCAAATTTGCTCATCCCTAGTCATTTTAATTCGATTCAGTTGAGAGTGACAAGTACAAGCAAAGAATGTCATCCTAAAATAAAGACATTGCAAGGAAGGATAGCCCTAAATAATGTTACCCTTGTTCAAAAAGGTCAATGAATAGGGCTTGTGTTGAATATATATTTTGTCTGTTTTTTTTTTTAAATAGCAGCAGGGCATTCCATAAACTCACTGCCCTCACTGTGAAGAACCACCTACACTGCTTCAAATGAAAAGCTCTTTTCTCTGAAGGGGTGGCATCTGGTGTGGTGATCTGCTTTATTGATAAAAAGGCCCTCTGCTATTTGGCTATAATGTCCTCTAATGTACTTGTAAAGTGTAACCATGTCCCCTCGCAAGCGCCTTTTTTCCAGAGAAAACAGTCTACCATCAAAATTTTATTATTGCATCCCTCTAACCAGTTTGGTTGCAGGTCTCTGCACTCTCTCCAGCTCATTTATATCCCTCTTAAGGACTGGAGCCCAAAACTGCACTGCATACTCCAGGTAAGGCCTTGCCAGGGACTTATAAAGAGGCAACATTTGCAGTTGGCTTAAATTTTTTACGTGTGTTTTTTGAGTTATTTCGCTTTTTATTCAGCAGCTCTCCAGTTAGCAAGTTAGCAATTGCAGCAATGTGGTTGCTAGGGTCCAAATTACCCCAGCAACAATTCATTGATTTTCATTAGAGACTGGAATATGAATAGGAGCGGGTCTGAGTGGAATGATGGGTAATAAAAAGTAACAATAAAATTAAATT
Organism: Xenopus borealis; assembly: GCA_024363595.1. NCBI lineage: Eukaryota > Metazoa > Chordata > Amphibia > Anura > Pipidae > Xenopus > Xenopus borealis. The sequence continues at coordinate 17,750,196 of CM044437.1, read as the reverse complement.
TTTAGCCTTAAAGAGCATTTATTTTTAGTCCTTATTGAAAGCTGGAAAGAGTCAGATGAAGGCAGCATATAATTTAAAAAAGCTATAAAAAATTAAAAATTGAAAGCCAATTTAATAGTTGCTTAAATTTGCCACAAACCACCCCTTTAGAAGAATACATTTTTATGCATTTTCGAAACAATGGAAGGAATACAAAAGACAAAAGGGGTGGATACAGTATAATGCAATCTCTACACTAATGATGTTTGCCCTGCTATTGCTCTGAAAAGTTAAGCATGAGAGGGGATGGCATCACTTCATCACCTGGTCTGTCCCCATACTTGGAATAAATTGCATTTAACAATGGGAAGAGGATAGTATCTTAGAAGCCATTTACATCCTAGGACAGTATCAGGCTCTATTTTATAGGATATATAAAGTTTTATAAAACTTAACAAAGGTGTCTGCTACAACACTTGATCTTTTATAATTTCTAAAGCATCGCTTTGGATCCTATGTATCAGAGGAAAGGAAACTGTCACTGAAATTCAGTTTTGTGAGTGGTGAAATCTTTGGTGAAACTGCACTAGAATCTAAATTCACTAAGCGCGAAAATGCGCTAGCGTTATCTTCGCTGATGTTAGCCACATTCCACCAGGCGAAGTTTCGCCAGTGTTACACAAATTCACTAAAATATTAAGTTGTGCTCAGGGAGGCGAACGGTAGCAAAGTTGCGCTACCGTTACTTCATCAGGCATAACGCATTTATGCTAGTGATGCCTAATTTGCATACGGTGCAAAGTACAGCCACTACATTACACTACATAATCCCAGCAAACCTTTAATAAATAAAATGAAGTTGTCCTATTGTCCTAAACATTTGCCCACTGTATAGTTGAGTCGCCGTATGTTTGAAAACCCCCCCCCCCTTCATTTCCTAACTCCTATCTATTGTATTGAACTTGAACTGGGTGCGAAGTTGTGCTAGTCCATCTACTTCGCTAGGCGAAATTTCACCAGGGAAACTGTTAGTAAATTTGCAAAGTTGCGAAATGACGTGACACTGGCGAATAAGCGCTAGCGTTAGACGGTTGGCGTTTCAGTGAATTTGCTCCTAAGAGTCTTATTTCTTTAAAAAAATATGGTTTTTCACTAAAAAAAGCCAACTGATTCAAATGCATCTATGAGCTAAAACTATAGAGTGCTGTGAAATAATGCAGATTGACTCCAATGCATTTGGTGAAATTTCATAATTTTTCAGATCTTCCCCTGTATCATATATTTTTTCTGCTTTGTGTCCCTAGGTGTCCCCAGTCATGTGACTTGTGCTCTGATAAACTTCAATTACACTTTCCTACTGCAAGTTGATGTGATATCATCCCCCCAGCAACCTACCAGCTGAACAATGGGAGGTAACAGTTTACTAGCATCTGCATAGCCAGTGACCTTCAATGTCCCACCTAGTGGTAGATATGAGAACAGCATTCAATAGAAAAAATACAGGTCCGGCTAACCCAAGTTCTTCAGTTACAAGGAGAAACAATAACCTACCTGAAATCAGTTCCATTGTGAAGTGCAGACTCTTTCAGAAAGCACATGATAAAATCTCTCATTTTTTTTGTCTCTGGTTAAATATTTGGATTTATTTGATGGGTCTAAGAAGAGGTTACTATTCAACTTAGGGTTTATTTCATATCTAAACAAGTACAGTTCATTTTTTTAAATTCAAAAGTATTCCTGGATTATTTACTATTCATTGCCATTGCTGGCTGGTAGTGTTTCTATTATTTACATTAACCTTCTTGTATCTGGGTGTTATTTTTCTTTTTATGTTATTTCCAAGTTTGAAACTTATAATTCATGCTTAAATTTTGAAGTATCTTGTCGCTTACTTTTAATTATGTAATTTATGCCATATGGAATCCTTACATTTGTATTGTATTATCTCATACTTGTTTATGAAACTAATAAACATGTTGAAAGAGAAAACACATGATCAGATACATTTATTGGTTCAAGATTAACATTTTAAATGGTAAAATTAATTACTTGTAGTTTAGTAATAAAAACTATACCATAAAAATACCTTTACACTTTTATTATTGTAATCATACTGTAGAAGTATTGCTGTGGAATGCAAGTCTATTACTTTTTGTATATGTTGTATCTAATGGTGAATTGTGTTAGTTCACATTTCTACCAAATATGCTCAAAAATATTTTGTTTGTTGCATGTCTTGAAAACAACTTATAAACACAACTTTTTTTATAGTTTAAGTGGGATGCAATTCCACCAGGATAAGAAGTTAGTTCACACATTATATGGAAATCAGAAAGGTCTTAATTCTTAACTTTTACATGTTCTATTTTCTTTGCCCTCCTTTTCAACCACTCTCAGCAGCCCCTGACTTGCACATCCTACAAATGATTCAGCTGGTATTTTTCATACATAGAGTTGACAGGTGCATTACAAAATGTTTTTCGCATTTTGCATTCTTCACTTTGCCAGGTTACTGCAAGCATCTGCACCCTTAGAAAGCAATTTTTCTTTAATCATTAAACTCTTGTTCTTTGATTGCTATCAGGGTTATAAACTCACCGTATGCCCTTAAACCCCATCCTATTAGAGGTAAAGAGGAAAGTTTAGATAGCAAAGCCTGATACATGAAGCTTTTTGCCAGCAAATTTCATAGCCCCGTATGGACAGCAGGACAATAGCAAGAATTCAAATTAATTTACCTGTGAGACAAGAATATTTACATTGTTGTTTGAAATAACAAATTAGACATATTGCATTTAAATTGTTTGCGTATGCTGTGAAGCATTAGTAGAATAGATGTCAGCAATACTGATTAACAATGATACCAGTGAACTTCTGGCTCCAAAATGTCTGGGTTTTAGTCATTGAACATATGAAACATCCTGTTTCTTAAAGATTCTGGTAGCTTTGTTATTGTAATGATAAACATCTTGATAAGATACAAGGTGTGGGTTAGAGACACCATTAGTTTTTGTTAAACTGAGATATTTTCACAAATGCAGAAGTATAAAAATTGGTAAATCTGTAACTCTTGATTTTTTTTAATGTCACTCCCTGTACTCTATCCCAGCAAGGTGCTTGATATGACCATTGAGGTTACAGATTACATTTTTCTGATTAGGTATTATTGGAAGAGATCTTTGACTTGTGCTAATACCAGTTACATGTTTTACACATGGGGAGAATAGCTAAGTAGATGAAAGCTAAAACAGCCAACAGGTATTGATTAGAATAAAGTTGGACCAAGGGAATTAAAATTCTTCTTAAAAGAAGATAATTTTCCATTGACTCATGCTACAATCATAGGATTGCTTAGAAAAACTAAAATTAAAAATGCCACAAATGTCTTGAGAAAACACTGGCATAAATCTATTAATCAGTCTTTTATAAACCACTGTTTTAATTGCAAAGGCAAAAAGTAAATTCAAATTTGCAGACAGTTTGCTTCAATTTGATCTTGTGTTTGGTTCATTTTGAAGCTTGTGTAGATAATATCATGAAACACTGCTTGGAATTTGGAAAATGTGGTTGTTTAACACACTACATCAAGTGGTATACAAACAATTGCTTTAGTTTAACTCATGGATCCCCAACCTTTTGAACCCATGAGCAACATTCAGAAGTAAAAGGATTTGGGGAGCACCAACCTTTTGAACCCATGAGCAACATTCAGAAGTAAAAGGATTTGTGGAGCAACACTAGCATGAAAAATGTTCTTGGGGAGCCAAATAAGTGCTGTGATTGCCCATTTGGTAGCCCCTATGTGGATTGTCACTCTACACTGAGGTTCTGTATGGCAGTGCACCTGGTTTTTATAAACTAAAACTTTCCTCCAAGCCTGGAATTCAAAAATAAGCACCTGCTTTGAGGCCACTGGGAGCAACATCCAAGGGGTTAGAGAGCAACATGTTGCTTATGAGCTACTGGTTGTGGATCACTGGTGTAACTGATATCAACTAGCTGCATCTCATCAGGGAGGCAATGCTCCAGTTCTGATACATTACACAAGCCCAGGAAACAGTTTAATAAAAAAAAAAAAATTCTAACTCCCAAAAAAACGCTGGCGTGTTTTACCTTTTGTAGGGCGATAGTCTGAAAAAGAGTGAAATGTTTTTGGGGGTTACCCTCCTTCCCCCCTACATTTCCTAACATATGGCAACTCAACTATACAGTGGGCACATGTTTAGGGCAATAGGACAACTTTATTTTATTTATTTAAGGTTTCCTGGGCTTGTGTTGTGTAATGTAGTGGCTGTAACATATACTTCTATTACACTTTGAAATTCGCGCCATTTGCAAATTAGGCATCGCTAGTGTAAATGCGCTTTGCCTGACGAAGTAACACTAGCACAACTACCCTACCCTTCCCCGACCTGAGTGTAACTTCGCACTTTAGTGAATTTGTGTAGCGCTGGCGAAAATTCGTCGGCAAAGTGCGGCGAACGTCAGCGAAGGCAACGCTAGCTCATTTTCTCCACTTAGTGAATTTGCCCCATAGTGTCTGAGGCACAATATAGACAATGTAGTGCGGAGATGGTCGGCAGACATCAGTGCCTGAGGCACAATATAGCTTTAGTACAGTCAGATAATAAGGGTGCCTGAGGCACAATTCTGACAGTGTGGTACAGATACAGCCACTTGGATATGAGTGTTAAATGCATCATGACTCAGGGCTAATTGAAGAAACTGTGTTATCCAAAGTTATCTTAACTAATTTTATGCATTTAACCTTTTCATTAGCATACCAAAGCACCATTGTTCACAATGGTGAACACTTTAAATAGATGCGATGCTGTGATGCAATTTTCTGTGTTAAGTGTGACAAGTGTGATGTCTGAGTTAAGTTATTCTGTGTCAAACACACAATCCACAGTGGCTTCATCTGTACCTAGATATCAGTCTTATATCAATGCCCGAGGCACAATTGGATGTACATGTAAATCAATTTGGGCATTAAACTTACACTGATAACTGTTCAGTGACCACGCAGTGTGAAGGGGTAACACTTTCATTGGGAGAAGGTGTGGGCACTTGCGCTGTGGCAGCATAAATAGGACTTTGGAGACATATAGTTGATCCAAAGCTGACCTTGCCTTTAGTGGGTGCGGTCCCCTGCCTTACCCATTTTTAATTCACTGTTATCTCTGGATCAATTTTATGGAATATAATAAAAGTTATGTTTTACTGCTATATATGCGCCACTACTGGGCTGTGAATATGATAGATGGGATGGTGCAGTTACATGGGTCTTTTCTTTTCATATTTTATTCCTTTTGAATACATGATTTATCTGACTGACCCTGCACACCATCTTCAAATGCCTTTTTGATGGGAGGTGCTCCCTATTTCCGATTTGTTCTATTTTTTTTATAGAACACAGACTAACCTACACTCTTGAGTAGACCAACTGCTACAAACAATATACAGCCATTGTTTGTGCACACAGAAGTGAGAAAAATGTCCAGCTCCCAAATTCAGCCCATGTAAATTCGTGCTACACTATATAAATAAGCTTTACACTATATGAGGAATTTGCAAAATGCTTTCCTGGGACAGCCTGTCTTAGCTGAAGAGGTTTCCAAACTTTAAAACTTGTCCTTATGGGGTAAATGTGAAGGCCAAGCAACTTGTAAATTGGTAACAAATAATTACAGGATGTCACATGTATCATCAGAAACAAGGGGGCAAATTTACTAAATTCCCATCTATTCACATGAATGATTTGAATTTCGATCGAACTTTCAAAAAGATTCGAATTCGAATTTCAAATATGCAAATTAGGTAAATTCGACCAGTGAATTCAATAAATTCGATTGAATCGAATGATTCGAATAAAAATCTATTCGAATACTTGACTATCGAAATACTTCCCCTTTAAATTTTTATTTGACTGCCTACTTCGCCAGTTTCAATCTGCCGAAATGGCTTTGTCAATTTTTGATGGTTAAAATAGCTTGATTCGATTGTTCGATCAAATTTTTATAATTCGATCGTTCGACCAATCAAATTGCCGTAAAATCCTTTAAATTCGAAGGATTTTAATTCCCTAACTATTTCCATGGTCGAATTTTGAATTTTTTTTTTATTCGAAATTCGACCAATAGTAAATCTGCCCCTAGGTGTCTGTTACAACTCTATAATTATCGAAATTGAGGGTGACCCCATAATCCCAATAGTTGTGAAACTACATGTAAAAATTACAACGTTTTAACCAAATAAAATCAATTGCAAATTGTCTCAGAATATCACTCACTTCATCATAAGGACCAGTAACATAATTATTTTTAATTGTTAGTATAGAACGAAATAAAAACACCAGGATAAATTAAATTTTAAAATAGAAAAGCTTTTATTAAGAAATAACAGATACTCTACTTCCTGTCATCTACAGAAAAAGGCAATGGTGACAATGATCCATCATTCAGAGCACGATTTCTCCTCCCACATTCTACTGACAGCGTGTGTGTTCATGTACTGTAATGACTGCCCCAGAGGAAGGCAATGTCTGCAGGCTTCCGATTAGCTCCCACACTGGAACAGCAGCAGCACTAAGCTCCAGTTTGAGAGAGGCATTCAGCTTTGTCTCCCCCTCTCTTAACTTGCTTAGTCAGGATCCACTCGTTTTCTTAAGCTAAATGGAAGTGCTGCAGAAAATGTTTTTGATGTTATTGGTCCTTTAACGCAAATGTGAACAACCCCTTTAAAATCAGTTACATTTATTCACAGTAAGGGGACGATTTACAAAATCCATGTGAATAGATCGAAGTTTGATCAAAATCGATCGAATTTAGGATTTATTCGTTTGGTCGAATATGCAATTTTTGGCATATTCGATCATCGAATAGCGAATGGTCGAACGATCGAATACATTCGAATAGAGTCGAAGGATCGACTATTCGATCATTCGATCAGCGAAGGATTTAAATTTTTAAGTTTATTCGATTGCCTACTTTTGCAGATTGGACCTACCGAATTGCAATAGAAGCCTATGGGAGCACTCCCATAGGCTTCTGAGGCTAAGTCCTGATCGAATCGGATTCGTACGATCGAAGTCTTCGATTGTTCGAATCGTACGAATCATTCGAATGATTTATTCGATCAGTCGAATGATTTATGCGAATAAATAATTCGACTGATCGAACAAATTTGTATTAGATTGTCGAATGATCGAATATCGAATAAAAGGTAGCCTTAAACCATTCGTTTAGCATTCGACGATTGAATGCTAATCGAATATCGAATTTGGTCGAACTATTTTTGGGGAATAATAGTAAATTTGCCCCTTAGTGATGGGCCAAAATCTGTCTCGAAAAATTCACAAAGTGGCGAAAAATTTAAGTCAATTGGCGTCAAAACTATTTTGATGCACAACAATTTTGACTCAAGTGACAATTTTTATAAGTGCACTATTCATAGTTCCATTTTGGACTTTTTAGTAGTTAAGTTACTAGCTATTTGTTAAGCTCTTACATGTTGGTTTATTATTTTTCTTCATTAGTGCTGTTAAAGGAGAAGGAAAGGCTAAAATTAAGTTAGCTTTATCAGAAAGGTCTATATAAATACACCAGTAAACCCTCAAAGTTATGCTGCTCTGTCCTCTGTCAAAAGAAACACTGCTTTTCTTTCCTTCTATTATGTATACATGGCCTTCGGTATCAGATTTCCTGTCTTCAGCGTAAAACTCCAGCACTAGGGCTTGAGCATGCTCAGTTTGCTCCTCTTTCCCTTTTCCCCCTGCCTCTTTCCCTCCTGCTGTAAACTGAGCCCAGCAGTATGAGTGAGCAGGATGAGACTCATGCAGGAAGTGATGTCACAGCAAGCTGATATGACAGCTGCTATCCTAAACAAACAGAGAATGCTTCTAGAGCTGTTTACTCGGGTATGGTAAAAGCATTTCATTTGTGCATTAATTTTTTCATAATTTCTTTACTTCAAGTGCATTTATAAAGCATGATTGGTAAGTAGATTAGGGGGCCGATTTATGAAATCCACGTGAAATGATCGAAGTTCGATCGAATTCGATCGAATACCGATCATACGAATTTTTCGTGAAATCGGATATGCAAATTTGGCCTCTTCGATCATCGAATATCGAATAGATCGAATAGATCAAATGATCGGATATTCGATAATTCGATCATTCGATGATCGAAGGAGTTAAAATTTTATTCTTTTCTATAAATTTATTCGACTGCCTACTTCACCAGATTGAACCTACCGAATTGTAATAGAAGCCTATGGGAAGCTGCCCATAGGCTTCTGAGGCTAAGTCCTGCTCGAATACCATTCGTACGATTGGATCACAATTTTTTCGAGAAATCGAACGATCAGTATCCGATTGTACGAATTCATCGTGAAATCGGATATCGAGCAAAGTGATAGCCTAAAACAATTTGATAAGCATTCGATGGTCGAATACTTGTCAAATTGCGAATTTGGTTGAATTTATTTTGGGGAATAATAGTAAATTTGCCCCTAAAACTCATATTGTAAAATGATTTGAGAAATGCAAGAATAATTGATTGCCAGTCAGGGGCTGGTGCTCAGCCATAAAGGGAACAACACAATCAAATACCATGAGGGTCCCAGCCCATTTATGACACATATCACATAGCTGGGCAAAGACTCCTAAATATTTTTGTCAAGATATTTTTTTCTGAGCCTAAAATGCAAATGGTTGGGACAAATACAATGCCACAGCATCAATGTATATTATATTTAATTTCTATTGAAGGGCAGGTTTATCAAATGTCCTGAATAATTCCCAGCAGTTCAATATTTTTACAGTCAGCAAGGAGTTTTGACAAACTAAAACATTTCTCAAAGAGGACTTGCCTCACTTCATTATTTTGTGAATCTGAACTCAGCAGCAGTACAATGCTCTAGCAAACCATTGATTCCTTTCTCTAAAACTCAAAAAAAAATGAGATGTATAATGTATAAAAACCATGGAAAACACCAATACTATACTTCAGCAGGTAAAAGCAGTTGAGGTGGAAGTCCATAGGAGCTGTGCTGAGATTTTCTGATTTTTAGTAATTGTTAGTGATGGGTGAATCTACCCCGTTTCTCCGAAAAATTTGTGAATTTCGAGCGAAATTCGCGAATCGGCGAAAAAATTCATGAAACGAGTCGCGGCACGGTTTTGACGCGTGTCACGTCAACTTCAACGCATTGCGATGTTTTTGACGCGCGTTGCGTCGTTTTCGTCATGTCGCGTCAAAAACGACTTGTTTTTTTTAGCGAATTTTCACCAGGAGAATTTTCGCCAGGAGAATTTTTGCTGGAGTTTCACAAATTTATTCGCCAGCGGCGAATCGTGGGAATTTGCCCCAGGCAAATAAATTTGCCCATCACTAGTAATTGTGAATAAAGTTGTTAGAGGTTTTTTTTATTCTATTTCTATTTAGATCATTTAATAGATTACATGGCATCTGTGGTTTTACAGAATATGTTTATTTGTTGATTCAAAAAGTCACCACCATTATCAAATATTAGTCATGATAAATCTGTTGTGAAAGTGAAGGTGTAGTTATTTGTACTACCCATTGTTTAATAGAACAACACACATCTGATAGATGTTACTGCAAAATAGGAAAAAAATACTTGCATAATATTAACAAACAAACCTGCCTACCACTAGAGACACTGGTATTAAACAATTTTAAAGTGAAATGCAATTGGTACAACTGAGCATCAGCATTTATTTCCATTTTTATATGTTAGACGCTATGGGGCAGAATCACTAATAGGGATGGCGCGAACTGTTCGCGTGAACATCCGCTGTTCGCGCTCGCCAAAAGTTCGCGAACGTCGCGCGACGTTCGCATTTTGGGTTCGCGTCAATTTGCCGCATTTTTTTTGCCGCTTTTTTTTTGCCCTCTCACCCCAGACCAGCAGATACATGGCAGCCAATCAGGAAGATCTCCCTGGACCACCCCCACACACCCCCTGGACCAAAAAAAAAAAAAAATGTGCATACCTCCCAACTGTCCCTTTTTTGGAGGGACAGTCCCTCTTTTGAGAGCTCAACCCTCTGTCCCTCATTTGTACTGGAAAGTCCCTCTTTTCTCTGCACTGAACAGCCAGAAAAAGAAGCAAAGATTTGAACTTAATTGGCTTTTGGCAGAGAGTCCAGAACAGCTAACAGGTGCAGATAAGATACTTTGTAACACTTTTGACATAAGAAAATAATGGATTTTTCTTTTCCCTTGATCCCCCTCTGGCATGCCACTGTCCAGGTCGTTGCACCCTTCAAACAACTTTAAAATAATTTTTCTGGCCAGAAATGTCTTTTTTAGCTTTAAAAGTTCACCTTCCCATTGAAGTCTATGGGGTTCGCGAACCGTTCGCGAACCGTTTGCGATTTTGCGCAAGTTCGCGAACGTGTTCGCGAACTTTTTTGCCGCGGTTCGCGCCATCCCTAATCACTAACAGGCAAATTTGCACCAGTGACCAATTCGCACACCTCGTACTACTTCAACAGGCACAAATTGTTGGCGACTTTTCGCTATCATTTCTTCGGCAGTATGAGCATTTTCATGCTAGTGTTCGTTTGTGCTTGGCGAAAATTCGCTAGTGATCTTATGCTTAGGTCAATTTGAATAGGGTGGGTAAAGTAAAGTTGTTTGGACATCTTTATTAAAAATGGTGCAAATGCTTGAAGTTACCACTTGTTATTACAAATGTCCAAGGAACCTTAATAACAACAAAAGAGTTAATATTATGCCCTACATATTAGCCCACTGTAAAATTAATGCTTCATGTGTTCCATATGTTTTCAAATGTCTGGGGAAGAAATGCTAAGCCATAAAAAGTTTGTGAGGACTTTTGCAGGCAATCCCACTTAAAAAAAGAAAAAGTCGCCAGTGTTTTGTCAATGCATCAGATTGAGGAAGACCTAGCTTCATTTTTGCAGTTTTCTCACTTACTCCTGAAAACTTGAACATGTCCCTGTACAGTATGACAGTGTCACATTAGCACTGTAGCCATTATAAGAAACTAAAGTCTGTTTTGTATGGACTCTGCAGGCCTTGTGAACTGAAATAAAAACAAAAGAATATTGAATAAAAGAAAACTTTTTGTATTATTTAAAGTTAAATAGCAACAAAACTCAAAACGTGCTTCACAGTTTTTGCCATCTCCTGCACACATGGCAGTTTCTACAGATAAAGGAATGATTTATGATTCAAAGCAATTTTTTTCAGATACCAATATAAACATCACCATGATGTAACCAAATATGCCAAAGATCTGACTACAAGAATAACAAAGTCAATGTGAATCTGAGTCTCATTTACAGGTGCAAATGCAGTATGCAAAGTGGAATTTTAGGGGTAATCTGCTTTTTTAAGCTACCTAAGGGTCAAAGTGAATTTGAGTAAAATTCTAATTTTTAAAATTCAAATTGACTATTGTTGTATTTCTATCAAATAGCCCAAAATTAGATTTGAATTAAAATTCAACTAGTCACCACCTTAAAGCTGCCGAATTGCCATTGTAGCCTATGGGGGACCTCCTGGAAAAATTCTCAAAAGTCCTGGAAAATCTAAATTTTTTTTAATTTAAACAATGTGATTGAATGATTTGAATTTGAAAACAGACCTATTCAATCAAAATAGGTAAATTTTCAATTGAAAATGGCCCCCAAAAAATTTGATGGGGGAATTTTGAATTTCTTTAATTTGAAATTTGACCAATAGTAAATCTGCCCCTATATATTCTTTTGTGACAATTACTTACATTTTCTTTGCTTTTGCAAAGAAAATATAAACTAAATGAATCTATTTGAAGATCAAATACGGCATTCAATGCTTCCACAGCAACAATCGTTTTCAGTCAGAAGTAGAAAGGTTCTAACCAAGGTTTACTACATTTACTGTAATCAAGCTCTGGGCATTCAGTGAGTGGGCATGCAGATAATCTTGGCTGTTTCCTTATCGCGGGTGCATTCTTGGCAATGTTCTTTCCTTGTTTCTCCAAGCTGTAAAAATGGTGAAGTAATCTATACGAATCAATCTCAACATCAACTCACTGAAGAATAATTTTGCCTTAACTAAACATCACAATACATTTTTGCCTTGTATAGAATTTGTTTTTTGTTGAATTTTGAAAGCCAGTGAAGGATATTTCCTGCTGTAAAGGCAAATAAATATTAATAACTTTTTGTCCTTGCTCTATTTTTAAACTTTGTGTCTTTCATCCCATTGATGGGACCACCTTGAACTGATTTACTCCAATGGAAAGTAGAGGATTGTGATTCCAAAATAGACGGCCCATCCTGCTAGCAATCCTGCCAAGTTCATACCACCTCCATCTGAAGAATAGTTTTTGCCTGTTAACAACTAAATGTGTACAATAATGAAAATATTGAAGGTTCAAATGTAGTTTGTGTAAAAAAATAAAAATAAAAAATATATATATACATACGTATATATATATATATATATATATATATATATATATATGTACTGTGTAGTGCAAAGCTCTGTATATGTAAATGTTGATGGGGAGAAATAATGACTTTCCTGGTTCCATTGAAAGCAAATCTTAACACTACATGCACACAATAACTATTAATTGGGCAAGGCCCCTGTGCGCTCATACAATTAATTGATATACAGTACTTAATCCAAGCCAACCCTAATAAACCCAAAACATTGCGCAACCTCAGTAATTTTTGTGGCTGAATGGAAATATCCACCAAAACATTCCAGCACCTAGTGGTACCAGTTGAGCAGCATGTAAGATGAACTTTAAATTTATAGATACATTTACTCTTGGTAACATGATAACTGATGTTTTTAAATTCTTAAAGGAAACATTTGACCTGCTACTGTAACAAAATTTTTAAGTAATGTTGCTGCACTCCTTAGCTAATAGTAATTGTGGTAGCAGCCTTGATATGTTCTCCAATTTTTCATACCATTTCTGAGTGTTCCACTCAACACATTTGAATTTGATAGATTTAAGGAGCATTTTATATGCTCAATTACAGAAACCAAACAAATACTCATTATGACAACTGACATGTAATATGGAATAAACAACATCATGTCTCTCTAGAAGATGTATCAAGTTCAGGTATAAGATTCAAAAGAAAACTTCATAAAAAATGCTTACCTTTCGTTTTTTCCTATTGAACCCCATGCAAGCTGAAAAAAAACAGTGTATAAGAAAGAATTTGTATATTTGGATACATTGTACAGGTATAGGACCTGTTATCCAGAAGCCTGTCATCCAGAAAACGTTGAATTATGAGATGACTATCTCCCATAAACTCCATTTTAATCACATGATTCAAAATTTTTTTTAAATGATTTCCTTTTTCTCTGTAATAATAAAACAGTACCTTGTACTTGATCCCAACTAAGATTGAATCAAACTTTATTGGATGTAAAACAATCCTATTAGGTTTAATTAATGTTTAAATCACTTTTTAAAAGACTTAAGTCATGGAAATTACGGAAATATCCCTTATCCAGAAAATACCTGGTCTGTATATATATATATATATATATATATATATATATATA
>CM044437.1:17722015-17734662 GCA_024363595.1 Xenopus borealis | reverse complement strand
TACATTTGGGAGTGCCGGTCTTTTGGATATCACACTATATGTATTTTTACCGTGCACCCCAGCTAAACCAGAATATTGCCTTGGAGTGCTGATACTATCAGAGAATCTATATATATATATATATATATATAAAACACATGTATGTTTTTCAGAGAAAAAGGAATTCATTTTTTAAAAACTAGAATTATTTGCTTAAAACAGAGTCTATGGGAGATGACCTTCCCTTAATCCAGAGTTTTTTGATTAACGGGAAAGTCTTCAATAATATGAAAAGTACAGTTTATCTGTATGAGCAGAGTACAATATACCACTTACCTGCTTGGTTGGGGGTTGCTGGCTTTTCCTCTAAAAAGCTTACAAACACTAGACATATTGTAATGTGGATAAAACCACTAGAGATGGGAGGTTAAATTCCAGATGAGGGGGTGTTTGCATTGATAATTGTTGATGTTAATAAAGTTTGTTATAGAAAAAGAAGCACAGAGGTGGGGCAGCCCACAGAGATGAGATTAAGCTGTACAGTCAGAGAGCCATGCTTCTTTAATTCACTACATTGTAATAAATAAGTTCCTGTTGCAAAACCTGTTGCTGTTGCAAGAGGTAGAGATGATACAATAGGCCCATCTGTAGCTGTCACTGCACAGATAAGGACAGACAGTCTACATCCACCTGCTCCAGTTAAGTGTGGTGGAAATGTTGGGGAAGTATGGAAAATCTTTCAGCAGAGACTGTTACTATGCATGAAAGCTACTTACACTATAACACTATCCAGTGTGCACAAAGTGGCCCTTTTCCTAACAATAGCATGGAAAGAAGCTTTTCAAATCTTTCATTCATTTCAACTTGATGAACATGACAGTGATAATTTTAAAGTGGCTATTGTAAAGATACATTAATCAGAGACAGAGTTGTAATTGGATGTAATGATCAAAAAGTGCAGGAAAGATTTTATTAAAAGCTGATGCAAAACAAGTTGTACAAGCCAAATGGTCTACATAGAGGATATTTTAATATGGGACACCACAGAAGCAGAGCATGACAAAATATTAAATCAAATCTTACAGATAGCAAAAGAAAATTGACTTAAACTGAATCATTGTAAATGTCAGTTTAAGAAAACAGGACATTTTGTATCTTGGTGAAATAATTTCTCACAGTGGAGTGAAACCAGATACTGCAAAAGTTCTAGCAATTAAAAGAAGGGGCAGTCCCAGTAATAAAAAAGAACCACAGGGATTCATGGGTTTGTAAAACTGTCTTGGCAAATAAATTCCCAATCTGACTGACAAGATTCACCATATGAGTAGCTTGTTGCTAAAGCACGCTGAATGGAACTGGACAGAGAAGCACGAAAATGAGTTCAAATCACTAAAAGACATTCTTTGTTGTGCACATGCTCTGCAATATTTTTGCATACATTGGCCTTCAAAAATATCAACAGAAGCATCAAAAGATGGAATAGTTCTACTACAACAATATGGTAAAGAATAGACAGTTGCATATGCATCATGCCTATTCACACACATGGGGCAGATTTATCAAATTCACATGAATGATTGGAAATTCGATCGAATTTTCAAAAAGATTCAAAATTGAATTTTCTAATATTTTCATGATCACTTCGACCATCGAATTTGGAAAATTTGATCGAATCGAATGATTCAAATAATTTGAATAAAATTTTATTTGAATATTCGACAAGTCGAATAACTTGCCCTTTAAATTTTTACTCGACTGCCTAGTTGCCAGTTTCAACCTACTGAATTGGTCTTAATTATTTTTTAACAAATAAAAAAATTTTGATCAAATGGTTAAAATTGTTTGTTTTGAATGATTTTATCGATTTATCGTATTATTTCTATTCGATCATTCGATTAATGGAAGGATTTCAATTCAACCACAATTCGATTGGTCGAATTCGAAGGTATATTCACCCTTGAATTCAACCAATTTGATAAATATACCATGACCTGGATGAATGAGAATCTTCATAGTCATATTTAATCGATCGATCAGATTTTTTTTAGTCAATCAAAAATAATGATTCCCAATTTGGCAGCTTGGTTCTGGTGAACTAGATGGTCGAAAAAATTTTTTAAAGGGGAAGTACAAATTAGCCAAATTCGACCATTGAATATTCGAATTCCACTATTCGATGGTCGAATTTGGCTAATTTGCATATTCGAAGATTCAAATTTTTTAAAAATTCTATCAAATATCGAATTCTTCATATGAATTTAGTAAATCTGCCCCTTGGTATAGCTTTTGAATGTGAAGCATTCCACAAATTTGTGGGACAAAATTTACACTTGAAACAGATCTCAAGCCGCTGCTTACCATCACACAGAAAGTACTATGGAAAGCTCCTCCACGCATTCAGCATTTGCTATTAAAATTGCAGAAATATGACTACAAAGTATAATATACAGGTTCCTTCTAGTTGCAGATGCATTATCAAGGTCATGGAATGAGGACACTGTGGCATCAGACAGTGAAGAGGAATCAAATGTGGCCATACATATTAATAGTGTTATGGATAGGAAAACAGTATCAGAATAAATGTGGAAGAAATTTAAAACAAGCATTGTCTCTGATGATCATCTACAAGAAGTTATAACTGCATAACATTCAAACAATCCCCAAAAATATCTCAGATTTCAAATGATGGTCACTGTTATTGCTAGTAACTGGAAAAAAATTACCTTTTTGACGCTTTTGAAGGCTAAGATAATACATATAGTTACTAATGAGAAAACACATGTTGCAGAATGACATAAGATAAAATCCATGCTAGTCCTTGAGAATGATGCTCAAATAGTCTCTGAATTTCACTTTCTAATTGATTTAGCTGTAGCATCCCTTTAGCAGTAGCATTATTTAAGAACTATGTACAATAAGAACCTCTGTGCATAGTTGGTTTTAGAATCAATGTATTATATTCTATGAACTGATGGACTTAAGAAATCAAAGTGAACATCTTCTTTTAAAATTAATAGCATAAGACAGAGATACTTAATTGGACACTAAGGGGTAAATTCACTAACCAGTTTAGATAGGCTAGCGACACCTTTGCCACACTTTGCCAGGCTTAGTTTCGCCATGGCTGTGCAAATTCACTAAAATATGAAGTTGCATCCAGGGAGGTGAAAGGTAGGGAACTAGCTCTAGCGTTAATTCATCAAGCAAAGCAAAGTTCCACTAGCGATGCCTAATTTGCATATGGCATAAGTTAAAGTATAATGGGTGTGTATGCTAAATAAAGTTGTTTTATTGCCCTACACATGTGCCCACTGTAAAGTTGAGTTGCCATATGTTAGAAAATGCAGGGGGGAAGGAGGGCACCCTAGAAAAAATTATGTTTTTTTGCAGCCTATCACACTATTTTTGTTAATAACACATGAAAAAAAGCAGATATACTGTAAAAAAAACAGAACTGTCAGGACTGTAATTGGTGACTAAGGGGGAGAAAGTAGAGGTATAAAGTACTTTGACAAAAATGGCCTACAATTTCCCACCAAGTCAGTCCATGTAGATGAATTCTTATAACTATTCACCGAATTGATGTGCCATGATGTGCCATTCTGTACTGTTGTGCATGGTCTACATATGCTTTATCACTTCTTATTAATCAGGGCCTCAGGCTCCAGTAAAGAGATGAATAATTTTTTTCCCCAACAGATTTCAATAGAAATTAGCATGACATTTACCAGGAGATATAGTGAGTTTAGAACTCAGTTGTGTCCTGTTTTATGTTTTTTCATGATGCCTTAACCATTAAAATACTTACATCAGGTTTTCCAGATGTAATGGTCAAGATTGATGTATATTGTCCAAAATCTTTAAGTGCATTAGTTTTTGTTGTAGAAAGACTCTCATTTGCTTTTTTTGTTAATTCTGTAAGGAAAGTGGAACTTTAAAGTTAAAAATATTCTGAAGATTCTGAATGAAATGTAAAAATATTGTTGGTACCTGTAGGGGATTTTGTAACTTCAAAATGTACTTCAGGAGACATAAATGTTTCTGAAGATGAAATGGGGAAACTAGATGATTTTGTAGGGTTAATTTCTACTTTGGGTAACCTTGTAGTTTCTGTTGTAAATCCAGAGGATTCATTTGACATCGTAGATTTCATAGAAGGAATTCCTGAAGTGGCATTTTAAGTATTAGATGTTTTTGCAAGATTTTGCAGTTTCTGTAACTGTTATAAATGCAGATGTTGCCATTTTAGAGGGTCCTGCAGATGTAGTCGAAACTTTAGATGTTTCTTCAGCTTTTAGTGAGCCTTCAGAAGAAATTAGAGATGATTTTGAGGGTGTTGGTACAGTTGATAATTTTACAAGAGTATTTGTTAAAATAAAGTATCCTGTAGTTTTAGTTCCAGTAGTTGTGTGTACTATAGGGAAGGATGAAACTTTGGAAGTTTCCATGGTGGAAGAAATTGTAGTAACTGTGAGTACTTCTTGGGGTTGTGTTGTATGTTTCAAAGGCTCTCTAGAAGAAGATATTCCAGCCGAAGCTGCACGTTTGGAAGACATTAGAACTATAGCAGTTTGTTCTGATAAAGGTGGGCTTTTGTAAGTGTGGATGATGCTGGTTCTTTCAATGAACCTGAAGCTGTGGAAAATTTGGAGTATCCTTTAGGGGTCAAAACCTTTTAATGTTTCTTTGGTAGTAGGGGGAATAGTGGGACTAAATGTTGAACGTATGGTAGGCCTTGAGTGTATATATGGAATCATGGAGGATTTTACAAGACTACTTGTTATAACAGATGATCCAGAAACTTTTTTAACAACACTTGAGTGCCCTGGAGTTGAGGGTTCAACATAGGATACTGAAGTACTGTAGAAATGTGGGAAATGTGGATACTGCTGATGTTTTTATAAATTTTTTGGAGAGGATATTGCAGATCCTGAGTATTCTAGTTGTGAAGATGTGACACTGGAATATGTTATTATGGAAGGTTGTCCCAGTGATGTTGTACTTTTATAAGTTAATATAGAGGATGTTGGTCCTTTAGAAGAAACTTCTGAAGTTGGAACTTTGGATGGACCTGCTTTTGAAAATCCTGCAGATATTGTGTAGGGACCTGAAAAAGTAGTTCAAAACAATACTGCATTTTATGAAGTGCAATAAGTTATATAAGAAACAAACAAATAAAGTATTCAGTGAGAGTGGCTGCTACAATGGATGGTGTTGTTGTTTTTGTTGCTATACTTGTATGCCTTTTGGAAGATGCTGATATTTTTGCAAATGCTGCTGTGGATTTTAAGGGAACAAGAGTTGCTAAGAAAGTAAATTCATCTGTGACATTGACATTTTAGAAATTTCACCAGCAAATACTTTAAGTTGAAAATATGGAGGTATTCCCTATACTAGGGGATTTTGATAGAGGAGTTGGTATAAAAGATGGACTTTTGACACTGGCACCATGAATTATGTTCATTGCTCATTGTGTATATGCCCATGCTTAAAATAATTATTTGCCTTTCTGAGCATTAATCTTTCCTTTAAACATAACATATATTTTATATGACAGCATAACTCAATTTACAGATGATAGCTAGGCATGCCACAATTCAGTATTGTAATGCTTTCTATGGATGGACCATTTTACCATGCTGAGTGGCTAGGTAACCCTTCTTTTAACTCTGAAATGTCTGGGTACCTGACACGATGTAAGATAGGCATTATAGTATTGAAATATTAACTTTATGTTTTATTTCCAAATATTCTTTATTGTTTTCCAAAGCAAAAATAAAGCAGATTTGGTATTTTACAATTTTTCCTTTCAACATACATTTTCTTCAATATTTTACCAAAAATACTGTTGGGAAAAAGAGAAGAGGTTTGTTAGTAAGGATGATGACAGGGGGAAATGAGAAAGGGAAAGAAAGGAAAAAGGCACATCCTGTAATTGACCCAAAATCTTCATTACTCAAATATTAACTTTATGTTTTAATGGGTATTTTCTACAGAGGTTTCTTTTCAATGTGTATAGTGTGCTGCCTAATGCAGCGTCTTTGCATTGACTCATACCTGAAGGCCCTTTCTCAAAAAGGAATATCAATCATATTGTGTTTCACTAGGGCTATTATACTGTACAAAGGGTACTGCAAATCTGGGTGCAAAAAAACATTTAAATACTTGTAATTACTAGTGATGGGCGAATAAGTTCGCCCTAGGCGAATTCACGGTGAATTTCCGACATTCGCCGATGGCAAAAGTTTCGGCGAACCGCTCACGAAAATTGTTTTGTTTCGCTGTGCATCAAGTTCGTCGTGCATCGTGTTCGTCGTGCATCGAGTTCGTCGCTTCACTTCAAAACAGCACAATCTGTGCAGTGAAAAATATTTTTTAAAATAAATGAATATATATTAAAATATCCCTTTTTAATGTTTCACTATTTTAAATAATAATCACAGATGTTTTTAAGAAACTGGCAAAATGGGAGGCCTTTTTTTCTTTTGAAAAGATAAGAGTCCACTAACAATGCAGGGCATGTGTGTATAATAAGTGAAACGTGTGTAAATTGCTCTTCTCATTGACTCCAATGCTATTCAGCACATTCACACACAAAGCAAAAAATTCCATTTTTTCTTTCACATTTCCATACCTCCCAACATTTTGGAAGTAAAAAGAGGGACAGAAATTAATTTTTCCATACGTAGTGCTGCAACATTTTAACCACACCCATTTTTGTGGCCACACCCACTAATTAACATGTTTGTTTTACCAAATTTGGCAGGTTATGAAATTTTGAAAATATTTTTCCTTATCTAAACTGTTACAAATACAATAAATTACTTATTTTATTATATCAAAATTGTTAAAAAGCATCTTTTTTACACCTGTTAGCTGTTCTTCTAGGCTCTCTGCCAAAAGCAAATTAAGTTAGAAACTTCTTTCTTTTTCTGGCTATTCCGTGCTAGAAAAAAGAGGGACTTTCCAATACAAATTAAATGAGGGACTGCAGGTTGCGCTGTCAAAAGAGGGAATGTCCCTCCAAAAAAAGGGACCGTTGGGGGTATGCATTTCACCTGGCAGTTGTATTACATTGCACTGTGCGTCAAAACTATTCTGACGCGCATCAAAATAAGCGCGCAACAAAATATCAGCACGACTCGTTTCGCAAATTTTTTCACCGTTTTTAACTTGTACTATGTGTGGTCATACACTTCTGTTATGATTTTTATGGTGTCATTTTTATTTAAATTACACTGCAAATAATTAATTCTATCATATAAAAGTGTATTTTGATTAGCTGTAATATTGGTATGTAGGCAGCCATCCAGATGATGGAACTGCTTTTAGATAATAGCTTATTTGTCCTATTCAATGTAAAGCTGGCCATAGACGCAAAGATCCACTTGTTTGGGGATGTTTCCTGATAAGCCACTAACGGCAGTTCAGATAAGCTGTAAAATTGGTCTAAACTACCGATATCTGCAGTTTTATCTGCCCGTCTATGGCCACCTCAACTGAGTTGCAGTGGAATTTGGATCTTGGATCACTCCAACTTGAAGTGCAGCATCAAAGAGTGACTGAAGTTTATTAGAGCACAAGTCACAGAGCTGAGGGCACCTAGTAATTGAACAACAGGGCTAGCCTCTTGTCAGATTTCAAAATTAAGTATAAAAAATTGCTCTGTTGAAAAATGAATATCATTGCAGAAGTCTGCTGGAGCACTTTTAACTGATGAATCAAAAAAAATGTTTCCTGTGACCAACTTTAATTACAGTTTCCATTTGTGAAATATAAGCAGAAAATGGGATGTGAATGCTTTCAGCTTCTGAATTCATTTTCATTTTCTAGAGGTATTCTAAACTAGGTAAGGGATGTTTGGGTGAGCTGAAGAATTATGGGAGCTAGGATTGACTGGGTAGATGGATTAGTAAAGGGTCACTTTTACAACTAGGTCAAGTTATTATTATTATGGGTGACTTCAGTTATTCTGACATTGGAGTATTGGGGTTACCAAGTCAGAAAAAGCTCACGTATGCGGAATGACAACTTTTATTCAGCTCTTTCAAGAACTTGCTTGGAATGACCCTCTTTTGGACCTTGTAATAAATAATAATACTGATTTGATCAGTGGCATAACTAGATGATACTGGGCCCCACAGTAAATTCATTTTAGGACACCCATCATAGCCATATGTTGTCATGTTTTGCCAATATGTTTTGAAATTGATCATTAATTAGGGTCCCATGGGGCCCCCTATGTCATCTGAAGGGTCTGCCCCTGGAATTCATCTCAAGCATTTGCCTGGCTGATCATTTAGGGCCCTTACACACGGGCGTTTTTACCTGCGCTCCCCTGCGTTAGGTTTGGCTGCGCTCAGCCGCAGGGGAGCGCAGGTATAGACGCACTCAATTATTTTCAATGGGGCTGTACTCACACAAACGCATGTAGGCGCCAAATGCAGGAAAAATGCAGCATGTTGCGTCTGAACCTGCGTTCGGCGCTTACACGCGTCTCGTGAGTACAGGCCCATTGAAAAGAATGAGGTGCGTCTATACCTGCGCTCCCCTGCGGCTGAGCGCAGCCAAACGCAACGCAGGGGAGCGCAGGTCCAAAACGCCCGTGTGTAAGGGCCCTTAGGGAATAGCTATTGTAACCTGGTCTACTTTGAGATTATGTTGCAGAAACAATTCAAATTGAGTTTGGAAAATTCCCTAGTTAATTTTGACAGTTTTAAATATAAAGTATTTAGAAAATTTGAATTTTCAGTTGTATCCTTAATAATTCTGCCCCTTTTTTGAAGGGATTCTGTTTACACTGCAAATAATCCACTCTACAATATAAAATGTAATTTCTGAACCAGCAAGTGCATTTTTTTTAGTTGTAATATTGGTGTGTAAGCAGCAATCTCAGGTAATTTTGCCTGGTCCAGCACTTTAGGATGGAACTGCTTTCTGGCATGCTCCTGTTGCTCCTACTCAATGTAACTGAATATGTCACAGTTGGGGCTGGACTTTACTATTGAGTGCTGTCCTTTGATCTACCAGGCAACTGATATATTTTGTTAGTGAGCTTTTATCTGGTTACCTTCCCATTGTTCTGTTGTTAGGCTGCTGGGTGGGGGGGAGGTGATATCGCGCTAACTTGCAGTAAAGAGTGACTGCAGTTTGTCAGACCACAAGTCACATGCTGGGGGCAGCTCGGAATCTGACAATATGTCTAGCCCCATGTCAGATTTCAAAATAAAATACTGAAAAAAATCTGTTTGTTCTTTTGAGAAATTAATTTCAGTGCAGGATTCTTCTGGAGAAGCACTATTACTTGATGCGCTTTGGAAAAAAAATTCCCATCACAGTTTCCCTTTAAAATACTGCATGATAAATATACATGTCAGTAAATTCCCCTTGTAAGCATGGAATGTCATTGTAAAACAAAACCTTTGTGGTTTGATAAAAGTTTGGTGTTGAGGTGGGCAAGAAAAAACATACTTTTAAGGTATTCAAGTCAGCTGAGACAGCTGAAATGTTTATTAGGTACAAGGATGTCAATAAATTATGCAAAAAAAGCAGACAAGCTAGAATTAAGATGGAAAGGGGTATGGCAGCAAGAAGTACTTTTTACTAAAAAGTACAAAAATATTTTTAAATATATAAATTGTAAGATATGGGTGTCTAAAGGGCACAATATCATTTGTATTTCACCAGTATTAGGCTGGTGAAATGTTAAACTCCAGGGAAAACTTTGTTACTGAAGCAAGTAATGCTGCTTGATTCTGAACTGCTCAGTAAAAGCTGGATTAAGGGTCCCTGGAGTGGATGGAAGAGTGCAGGGTGGGCTTCCATCCCTTGCTCCATGTAAGGGTTTGCAGCTGCCTAAACTAGGTAGCTAATTAAGGATAGTTAAAAGGAGGTGTGGAGCAACACCTCATGGCTGGCTGTGGCTGCTGCTGCTGTTTTCCTCTAGAGACCTCCTGGAGTGGAGGAGAGTGAGGGCCACTGAAGGAGTGCTGGTGAGCACCAGGGAACCAGAGAGTGATCCCCTGAGTTGGAGGGATATTCAAAGGTCTGGGAGAGGACCAGAGAAACTACTCCCAGAGAAACTACTCCCAGGAGATCAGAGTGTCTCAAGTGTGTCCAGAGAGGATTCTGGGATTTGTGGTACAAGTGAAAAGCCAGTGATGGCCAAACTCAAATGTGAGTAAAGTGAACACCAAACGAGGGTGTTAGGATCAGGACTGTTTATGTTAAAAACTTATGTGATTCACATGTGAAGCCAGTGGGCTGAAGAATTGTGTTCAGTTGCAAATAAATGCCAGCAAAGCTGCAATTTAATCATAAAAGGCTGTGTCAGTGTCCATTTCTGTGCTGAAATCTGTGCCGGGGCCTTGGGTTTCGCTACCGGAAGCTCACAAAATATAAACCTATGTTATTTTCAGAATAATATTTATCAGTGGAGTTCACAATTTGATAAATATGGTTTTAGAAATCCCATTAGAATTATTAGAAAGTGAGTGAGCTTTATTGTGGTCAGTTCTAATCTCACACTTTGATAAATCTGCCCCTTAATATCAGAGGGGGGTCAGCTGGTTAACGAGAACAGATAAAAAGCAGAAATTCTGAACTATTTTTCTGTTATCTGTCTACACAAATGAGGAACCAGCTAATGAAGATTTCCTACTTAATAGTCCCAATTTTACTAATTCAGCTAATAATGCATGGTTCATGCAAAAGGAATTTCAAAAGAGACAAGAACATGTAAAGATAAACAAAGATCCAGGACCAGATGATATTCATCCCAGGGTACTAAACATGTTTAACTCTGTGATTGCCAAACCTCTTTGCTTAATGTTTCAGGATTCATTGAGATCTGGCATGGTACTGAAATATTGGCAATTTGCTAATGTTATTCTGCTATTCAAAAAGGTATGCCATACTAAATCTCAAAACTATAGGCTGGTAAGTCTGACATCAATGTTAGAAAAGCTTTTTGAAGGGGTATTAAGGGATAAGATACTTGAATTCATTGCCCATAGTGATGGGCGAAACGGGCGCGTTTCGCTCCGCCGAAAAATTCGCGAATTTCCAGAGAAATTCGCGAATTTTTCGCCGATTCGCGAAACGAGTCGCGCGTCGTTTTTGACGCGCGTCATTTTCGGCGCGCGTCGCGTCAAAAACGACGTGCGACTCGTTTTTGCGCGGCGAATTTTTTTTGGCAAATTTTTTTGCCAGTTTCGCGAATTTATTCGCCAGCGGCGAATCGCGGGAATTCGCCGCGAATTCTCCCCTGGCGAATAAATTCGCCCATCACTAATTGCCCATAATAATACTATGAGTTTGTTCCAGCAATTGTTTTATGCGTAATAGATCTTGCAAGGCTAATTTAATTTCTTTTTTAGGAGAAGGTGTGCAGGGATCTTGACTCTGGGATGACACTGAACATAATATTTGCACTTGGATAGAGAACTGGCTATAAGAGATGTGGTAAATAGAACATTTTCTAATTGGATTAGTATTGATCCTTTGCTTTTTAATTTATTTATTAATGATCTGGAAGTTGGTATTGAAAGTACTGTTTATATTTTTATTTTGTTGATGATGCTACATTATGCAGAACTACACATTGCAGACAGGATGCTGTCCCTTTGCAGATGATTTGACTAAATTGGAAAACTGCCTGCAAACTAGAAAATGAGGTTCAATGTTGCTATATAAAAGGTTATGCACTTTGGCAGAAATAATGTAAATGTAACATACACTAAATGGTTGTGTGCTGAGAGTTTCCTTAATTGAGAAGGAGCTAGGTTTTTTTGTAGATAATTTGTCTAATTTCAGCCAGTGTCATGTTGTGGCTACTAAAGCAAATAAAGTACTATCTTGCATAAAAAGGGCATTAACTCATGAAAACATAATTTTTACAATTTATGTCACTGGTAAGGCCTCAGCTGGAGTAAACGATGCAGTTTTGGGCTCCACTTCTTAAAGGAACAGTAACACAAAAAAATAAGTGTTTTAAATCAATGAAAATAGCATGTATTGTTGCCTTGCACTAATAAAACTCATCTGTTTGCTTCAGAAACACTACTGTAGTTAGGGTTGCCACCTGGCCATCTTTTTACTGGCCTGGCCAGTATTTCAGATGGATGATCCCAATATTATTAAAAGGAAAAAAAGCTCAATATATAGGAAGGCTGGTGTTTATTTAAAGAAAAGGCGGCAAGCCTAACTATAGTTTATATAAACAAGCTGCTATGTAGAAAAAAGGCTATATGGCACAGGTTAAATAGTGGATAACAGATAACATTACAGAGTTTGTCTGCTAGCTGCTGTTTAATTTGAGCCTTTTCTCCTTGGAATGGTTGTCCCTATGGCTACACAGCAGCTTATTTATATAAACAATAGTAGTGTTTCTGAAGCAAACACAGCAGTTTTACTAGTGCAGGGCAGCATTGCATTGTACATGTATTACTTTAAAACAATTACATTTTTTGATGTTACTGTTCCTTTAAGAGGGATATACCTGATCTGGAGAGAATGCAGAGACTTGCAACTACACTGGTTAGAGGGATGGAAAAGTTATGAAGGTAGGCTGTCAAAGTTAGGGTTGTTTTCTCTGGAAATGGATATGCTTGTAGGCAGGACTGGACTGAGAATTAAAATAGGCCCTGGCATTTCAGGTACACAAGAGG
>CM044437.1:17701607-17720379 GCA_024363595.1 Xenopus borealis | reverse complement strand
TGTCTAATTCTGGGTAGTGTCATTCTGTAGCTACTAAAGCAAATAAAGTTCTGTCTTGCAAAAAAAAAGGCATAAACTCAAGGGATGAAAACATAATTATGCCTATTTATATAGATCCCTAGCAAGGTCTCATCTGGAGTATGCAGGGCAGTTTTGGACTCCAGTCCTTAAGAGGGATATAAATGAGCTGGAGAGAGTGCAGAGACATGCAACTAAGCTGGTTAGAGGGATGGAAGACTTAAATTATGAGGGTAGACTTTCCTGGTTGGGGTTGTTTTCTCTGGAAAAAAGCACATTAGAGGACATTATAAACAAATAGCACGGGACCTTTTTACCCATAGAGGATCACCGCACCAGAGGCCACCCCTTCAGACTAGAAGTGTCTTTCAAATGAAAATGAAATGAAAGTCGAGGTCAAATCTATTGCCAAAGTTAGGCATGAGAATAAAGGGAGGTTGTTAATTATATAAAGCTGTTGGGGGGGCAGAGGAAGAATTTGCACAATGTAAATGTAAAAACAATGGCTAATAGCACAAGCATAGAGAGGTTTGACTAGCACATTGTCTGCCTGTCTGAACTATCATAGGCAGTCCATCTGTATCTATAGTATTTCTCTGTGCTCACACTGCTTGTACTAGCATTAGTGCAACACACAGAACACCCAGCAGATCAAAGATGCTCACACAGAATTATGGGGACATTTAGTTTACTTTTGCTTTAGAAGTCTCCTCCATACGTTGAGCAACTATGTCAAATGTTGTTTTGTGACAAATACGTGTATTCATCAAAATGCACAACTATATCTCAGCAAAAAAACGTTGTGTACCTTTATCAATGATGAACCGTTGGTGCAAAACTAATTTCTGGTGCAAATTAATTTTACATTTTTAAATTCAGTGGGTATATAAAGATCATATACAGTTTATGTATTGCTTAGTGGAAATGGCCAGAATGTCCAAACAAGCAAAATGAAGACAGAGATCCTTTATTGTCTACCCTTAAACAAATCTGATGTGAGCTTCAAATGTTTAAAAAGATGTAAATAAGATATGTTTAACAGTTACAACTTCATTGTATTATTTCGCCATTCAGAATGAAACAGATTTTGATGAAAAGGGTAATGAATTGAAATTTTCACACTTTGATAAATTAGCTTATTTACAATTGATTTGCTTCAACGAAAATTTGCCTTTTAAAACATTATGTAAGTTCTCCAGCATCAAGGCCATTTGCTAGGGAAGTGTGTTGCTCGCAGACATTACAACGGTGAATTGTCTTTTTATGAAACATTCATAAAAAGAACACAATTTGTTCTTTAGAACAGTGCTTTCTTAGTAATATTAATAAATTCCAATAGAACAATGTTTTTTTTCCAAATATGGGCATGAATAAGAATATGTAAAGTGGTGCACTGATCAATCCCTGACTGTTAAGGTGCTGCCAGGGTGCTGACCACTTCCTTCCTTCTTGTCTCTGAGGTAACAGACCTCTGGCTCTCTCTCCCCTGTAGAGGAAGCACTTGCTCATAGAGCTTTTGATTAAGGGGCAGATTTACTAAGGGTTGAATTTTTGAAGTGAAAAAACTTCAAAATTCAACCATCAAAGTTTTTTTAAAGAGCTTTCTTTGAATGAAAATGGACCTATTTCAATTCAATATTCGCTCAAATAAAAATTGTTTGAATCTTCGATTTTGCACAAAATACTTCAAATTCCTAGGACTAAAAATGGCAATTCGGCAGCTTTAAGGTGGCAATGTTTTGAAGTTGAATGATTTTGAAGGGCCAGTAATCCGACAATTTGAATAAAATTTTGGCTATTTGATAGTCGAAGTAGCTCAAAATCACTTCGAAATTCGAATGTTTAAAATTCTAATATTCACTTCGACCTTAGTAAATGTGCCCCTAAGTGTTGGTGAACATGAAATGTGTAAGAATGCCTTGGTTGTACAGTATAAACATCAATTTGTTTTTACATGCATGTTGGGAACTGTGGTCTTTTGAATGCCTGTTCAACTACAGCACAGTTTAGGGCACCTGGGCCTCTTCACATCTCAGGTGCGTTAACTTTCATTTGGACCCTTTTTCTTGTGTTATTTTCTAAGTGAGTCAGTGCATTTTAGTTATCAAAAGCAGCGGTGTGCTCCACTAAGAAGGACAGAAGGGATTAGCTCTCCCCTAGGCTTTGCTTGCCTGTAGTGAATGAACTGCAGTACCTACAAGGAATCAAGCTATATTCTATCCCTTTTCCATGTCTACTGCATGGGATCCAGACCAAATGAGTTATTGGCAACCTAGAAGGTGAAATTTTCAACTCTCAGTGCTATTCCTACCATGGTGCCATCTGTACTGTATCTACTAACACCTTTTGAATAACTCCTGGCATCCTCCTCTCTTTTTTTTGCCAATTTTGTCAGTGTTGAGATGTAGTTCGACATAGCAAAGGCCCATCCTGCTGAGGGTCTAATGTAGTCAATGCTCTACCCTTATAGTTGGTTTAATCTTTTTAAAGCCCACATAGGGATACATTTATTTACAGAATCTGTTCAGATGTACTATTTTTGTGTATGACTCTGAACATTTTCCCAGGTGGTACAGCCTGCCTATATGGCTCATATGATGCCTTTTGAAGTTGTAACTGTATGTACTGCTGTACCAACAAATGCTTTATTTTATTAGGCAATTACTCTGGAGTCCAGAATTCTATGGTCTTCATTTTGTAGGATAGGATCTGATACTGGTGTTTACTTTGATGGACTGGGTTTCCACCACACTCTGCAACTGCTTCTCACCATGGTTAGGTTTCATGTAACCCTTTCTCTGTTCATTGGGGGTAATTTCTTTCATTGGAAGAAACAACTTTTATATTCTTGGCATCTGTATGATTGTCTGCTATATTTTGATTTTTCTAGGAGTCGCAAGGTAGTTTAATGGTTATTGTGATCACTTTCCGGTTGTCTTCCACAATATAGCCCTATTTTGTCTTCCTCACTCGATAGTTAAGCAACTATACTGTATATCACTATACTGTATATTCATTCTTATCCTCATAGATGTTCCTATTTTTGTGTTCTCCTCTATTTGTTGTATTCACTCTATGAAGTTGCATTATAGTGGGTGTTTTGCAATGATATGGCATTTTTATTGGCATATTCACAAGTTTTAATATTTTAATATTTTCCCTCTCATCATAGAAAAAGTACATTGGTACTTCCAAATGAGTATTGACACACAAAAGTCCAGGGAAGTCTATGGAAAAAAGAAAATGCATTATACCTGCATTATACCATTTTGTTATGGATTACTAGATGCCTGTAGATGGATGTTGTTGATCTTTAAAGATTTGTAATGGTCCTTCTGATGAGAGTGATCTAATTAATACTGATATGGTGTTAGTCCTGAAAAGGAAAATCACAGTATAATACAGTTTTCACTCTGCTTTTCATATTTGATCATCATTAAAAACCTTTCTCTAAGTTGTAAATATACCATAGATAACCCCCCTCTTGACATGATCCAGTAGTCAATTTCCTACCTATGTGCAAGCCAAGTGGCTGCATCTGTACACCTCACATAACCAAGAGAGCTTGAGCAACACTTCAGCAAAATCCAGAAAAATCACATCAAATGCAACCTCACTGTCCAAGTTCCTATTAATTTAATCATAACAAACATTTTTGACACACTCAATCCTTTATAAAGCCATGCTGAATATTACTTATTATGTCATTCCCCTGAAAAACACTTGCACACAACAGATGTCTAAATTGCAGGCTGAAATTTGTGATCCTTTTTAAATATTTTAATTACATCAGCTTCCTCCATGCCATCGCTACATAATAAAAGTGAGTCTGTGAAAATCAGAAAAAGGGATATGACTAAAACTGAACTAAGCTATCTAAGTACTTAAGGATTGATTCCTTCAGGCCTTGGTACCTTTTTCTCATTGATTTTGAGTAAACATTACCATATGGTGTATCAGCCTCTTACTAACTCCAAAGAGTAAATCCAAAGATTTAATCCATGTATGTGCCATTGGGGGGGGGGGGTTAAATTTAACCACAATTATGTTTTTACTCAATAATAATCAGATGCTTGTTTATAATCTTGGAAATCTGGTTGTTAAAAGTATGGAATTTACTCACAAATGTTGAGAGATTTGAGATTTTGCTCAGACCAAATAGTAGGGATAAAGCCAGTTCTCGCTTACTGTCAGGTTGCAAAAACTATCTATTGATGGTGTTTATGGGTAAGCAGTTACGTCATTGTGTGTGATGCCAAGTATCCACAAGGGCTATGGGGCAAATTCACTAAGTGCGAAAATGCGCTAGCATTGCCTTCGCTAACGTTCGCTGCACTTCACCAGGTGAATTCACTAAAGTGCGAAATTACACTCAAGTCGGCGAACGGTAGCGTAGTTACGCTAGTGTTACTTCGACAGGCAAAGCGCATTTACGCTAGTGATGCCTAATTTGCATACAGCGTGAATTTCAAAGGATAATTGAAGTATATGTTACAGCCACTACATTACACTACACAAGTACAGGAAACCTTTAATAATACATAGTAATACATAGTTCTGGGGACCCAATGCGGATGGGTGAAACCCCTCCCTTAAAGTTTTGCCACCTAGGCCAAGGCCTTTGTGGCGTTGCCATAAATCCAGGCCTGTTTGGAACAGTTCCTGAAGCCTGCTTGTCTCTAAATTTGCACCAAAATCAGGTCAGTCCTCGTGTTGTTTCAGTGATACTATTATCATGACAAGACTGTACGAGCCCATAGCTAGTACTTTTAAATTATTTTACCAATAGTTTTGTATCTAATATGTGAGGAGTTTTGGTCACACTGCATGTTGCAATATGTAGTTCAAACCCATGTGCCCAATGGGAGTCTGTATTAACCCCTGTTTTTTTCCTGAATCAAGTGCTGTTACCTAAACTGTATTCACAACTTTTTAACTATTTTGGCTTTTAACTGATATAGAACAAAGGTTACGTTTTTACTTATGATTTGTATATAATATTTTTGATTCTGTGGTAAAATGCATAAATTTTGGTTGTGGAGGGATACTATCTTCTTAAAGTTTCCCTTATTCCATTAGTTTTCCCTAATTCCCTGAATTCAGATAACTGGGCAATCAACATCATCAAGGGTGGTTCATCCGTGGAGTTGCACATACACTAATTACAGTGCTCATCTACTTAATCCAATGATATTTGCAACAATTCCCTGAACCTATCTGTTTTTTCAATCCCACAGCTGGTGCCACTTTCTGACTAGAACTAGGCAAAGATGAAAGATCTATTTCTCCAGTAATGGTGGACTTTTGAAACCACCTGCAAGGAGGTGAATATATATTTTATTTTCATTTGTAATTAGTTGGGCAATATCCAATTCGGCTCGCACATGGTACCAGCCCTTACAGTTGGCCTGTAGGGGAATTCCAGTAGAGGAAAAGAAGTGCAGGAGCTAAGATACATTCAGCAGAAAGATTGCAAAGCCAAAACATGTTGCAGACTGTACCCTGCTAGGGCTTGAAGATGAGATTGATTGATATCAGCTCATTTTATGAAAGAAAGATATGCAAGTTAACCAATGAGGAGGCAGTGTTTGGGTAGAGCCCCAGGCAATTGTGCACCAGGATTTGTAGCATTCAGGTGTAGGCTAGTGGCCAGTTATGGATTAGAACATTCAGGAATAGGCTAGTTTGAGTCTACAGAGCTGTAGTGAGACTGCTCAGGAGTGCACTGTATGTTGGACATGGTAGACATGTTGTGAAAAGCTTTATTGGGAGATAGCTAATGACACTCTGCGATTGCATTTCCACATAACAGGGACACTGGATGCTTCTGGAAAGGGAAAGGTGTGTGTGTTTATCCTATGGAGAAGACATGCTTATACAGTATGTATGACAAATATTCTATGGGGCAAATTCACTAAAGCGCAAAGCGTCTAATGCTAGCGCTAATTCGCCAACGTGACATCATTTCGCAACTTCGCAAATTCACACCAACTCTGGCGAATTTTCGCTAGCGAAGTAGATAGACTTGCACAACTTCGTATCCTTACGCCAGGCGAAGTTGCGCACTGACGAAGGATCGTAATTACACAAATTCAAGATGACCATTTTTCTGATCATTACCACTTACGCTAGACGTTACTTCGCCAGGTCAGAACTGGCGAAGTTCAATACAATAGATAGGAGGTTGAAAAAAAAATTTAAAATTTTTTTATAAGTCCCAAAAAAAGCTGGTGTATTTTAGCATAGGAGGTTGATAGTCTGAAAAAGATCGATATTTTTTTCGGGGGTTACCCTGCTTCCCCCTACATTTCCTAACATATGGCAACACAACTATTCTGGGTGGAACATGTAGGGCGATATGACAACTTAATTTAATTTATTAAAGGTTTCCTGGGCTTGTGTAGTGTAATGTAGTGGCTGTAACATATACTTCTATTATAACTTAAAGTACCCGCCGTATCCAAATTAGCATAACTGCGCTTTGCCTGTTGAAGTAACACTAGCGCAACTATGTTCGCCGACCTGAGCGTAACTTCGCAGTTTAGTGAATTTGCATAGCTCTGGCAAAAATTTGCCTGGCAAAGTGCGGTGAATTCTAGCCAAACCAACACTAGCGACTTTGCGCATCTTAGTGAATTTGCCCCTATGAGTCTGGCTTCCTTGCAACCAGTCATCCCTGTAAGAAGCTGTTAAAAGTCTGTCTTGCTTCATCACATCACATGTATACTTCTTACAGTAAATGCCTAGCCAATCCTCTTTCATGCTAGTTTACCACTTAATTACACACTCAATAATGAAGTACATGTAACTTGCAAGATGGTTGTCTGTGTGAATAGTGGGTCATTTGACATCACTGTTGATCAGTAACCCCACTCAAAATAGGTATCAGTGAAGGGAAAGCATTGGAGACAGTCTCCGTTAAAATTCTGTCCAATAGCTTGGCAAAAAATGTACTGCTGGTCTGTTTGTGTGGTAATTCATAAGCTCATTTCACTATATTAATGCCTGGTGTGGGATTTATGTACACACACTCCTAGACACAATATTAATTTTCTGCCTGGATTAATATCAATAAATCCCTTGCCATGTCTTTGTCTCTGAGGCATCTAATAAATATAACATGCTTTGTGCTGTATTAATAGGTTATATACTTTGCATACAACTCATACCGTTTTGATGTTTTTTCTATGCTCTTGTTGATCAGTCTTAGACAATAGCTTATTGCTCTTTATTGTAAAATTTTCTTGAGTAATATGGAAAAAAGCTTCTGTACTGTAGCCCCTCTGGTGTAATATAGTATGTGCACAGTAAATTCTGGGACAGCAAATGTGTGTTTTACAAGGCCCTATGGGTAGTAGCTGAAAGGTATCTTCTCGGTAGGCTCTTGGAAAGGCTTTTTCATGAGTAGAGACCTAGTACAAGAGGGTCAATCTACAGCTTAAATTTGCAATTTCAGTAAGAGTTTTGTTACCCAGTGAAAATCACATATTTAAGCCTGGTCCACTCACTAATTTCTATACAGAACTTGCTGGAACTTTTAATTTAGTTATGTTTTAATATATCAATAAGCTGTACAGATTTCCTATCTACTATATCAGACAACTTGATTGTTAGAATTCAGTTTTTTAAAAATACAGGCTGAGTACATGATGCCTAAAGTGTTTTGCAGTATTTTTATTTAATAATAATGATATTGATATTATTTCCTAATTTATAAAGCCTATAAGATTATATGCTAATGCTATGATAGTACCTGAACTATTAGGTACTACATGTTCTTATATTAAACCCAACAAAATAACACTTTGCCAAGCAGCTGTTTAAATATTACTTACTTTCAGTGAGTCCATATTTACAAATGCAATTGTATACATTTCCACATTGCTTGAAATAAAACGTACAATAGCAAACAGATGTGGGCTTCAATGTCACATCTATTTTACACAGCCCAACGCCTTGAGAATATGCATGTATGTATTTGCCAAGTGCATCAATTAAAGGGGACCTGTCACCCAGGCATAAACATCTGTATAATAAGTCCTTTCAAACTAATCATAAAACCCAAATTAGCTTTTTTATTAAAATATCCATACCCGTTACAAAATTATTTATCAATCATAAATCTTCTGTCAATCATAAATTACTTTTTTTGCACTTGTGTAACATCATAAAATGGGATTTAGAATAATTACTTAAGGTGACAGGTCCCCTGTAAAGGTTGTTTACTCTGTCCCATGTGTAGAATGTTTTTCTTTTGTATTTAAGAACTATTATCCTGGTATTTAATTTACAGACTGACTGTATCCCCCTGCTTGCACTTCTGCCCCAGAGAAAAAGAAGACCCCCTCATGTTATGTTATATTACAAAAAACAATATGTGTAGCTGTGTTACCAAATCCTTATCATCCTACTTTAAATCTTACATAGAATGGAAATAATTCTAAAGTGAAATACAGATACAATAAGAAAATATTGTACCTTTTTAAATTATCTGTTGTATTATGCAGGGTTTCACTGCAATTGTGACAGATAGAAATATGTTGCAACTGGAAAATAAAATACATATCTTATAAAATACATATTTTTGTTTCAAATTGTCACGGCTCAATAATTGAAAAATTAGTTGTGAACAATGGAAAGATATTTCTGACAAAATAGTGTTCTTTAATCATGTACAGGATCTTTGTTTAGAATCAATGAAAATTTTAATGTTGTAGGATGTACATATACATTTAGTTTACAACATGGCTGGTGGCTAAAGGTAAAGGGTAAAGAAAATTATTGGATATTTCATACTTTTATAAAGATGTAGCATTGTAAGTAAAGTCATAAGCAAACACTTCATGTTTCAGTTATTCCGATAGAGAAACAAAGAACTATTAAATAAGATTTAAAGTTAGATAAAGAAAAAAATATCATTGAAACTTGACCCTTGAGAAACAGATTTTTGTGCTTTGAAAGTTGATTATGTTAGACTTGGCAGTACTTTACATGGCACAGTGCCACAGCCACAGCTCTCCACATAAGTGTAATTATAGTTCAGAGTACGAGTGCCAGCACACTTGAGTTGAACAGTTCGTTGGCTCACTTTCTGTTGCTGACAACATTGGCACTCTCTGTCCAGAGTCATTTTGTGTTGTAACGAGAAAGAGGAGAGAAAACAAACAAAATGGTTAGTCTGTGATTAACTAAACCCTGAATTTCAATGATGTGCTCAGTTGCTGATGTCTAAAATAATTAATTGCAGGAGCATCAAAATGACAATTCCAAGTCAGCAGAAAAATCATCATTTTGGAAATAGGCAATATTCCTTTAATTTGGAATAATTTATTACTGAAGCCCATGTATCATGTAAACTTATTATAAGTTCAGCTATGGGATACAATATCTGGAAACTTCCAAATTTACACTCAATTTAATCAAATAATTCACATATTTTGTAATAAAAAAGTACATTGTACTTGGCCCCAAATAAGTTAATTAATCTTTATTGAATATAAACCAGTCCTATACATTATATACTATACACAGTTAAGACTGCTGTGGGCAAATACATAATGGAAAAATGTCAATGTTAAATTGGGATTTGGTGCAGATTTAACAAAGTATGAATGAACAATTTACCATGGAAACCTATGACCTATGTTTACTTGTATACAGAAGGTAATGTAGAACTCATATTAAATGAGGGGCCTTGATGTAATATGTGAGTTTACATATTTAGACCAAAATGTGATACGAACACCTCCATTTTTTTTAAAAATGCATTTTATTTGTTTGTAGCAGCTCCAAATTGTTGATTAATATGAGTACTGAAGAAAATATCAGCTGATCAATGCTACAATTTGAGCCAGACGGAGAACTTAAAATTTATCTTTGTTTTGGGTACATACTGTAGCAGAATATTGCACATAGCCCCAAGTAAATATTAAAGGGTGAGGGCACAGTGTCCTGCTAGACCTGAAGCAGACAGGTGTTAAAGAATTGTTACTTAGGGATTATTTACCCATCTTTATTCAGTGGTAATAATAACTTAGATCCCATGCTATTAGCTCAAAGCATAGAAACCTGGAGCTCTTATCATTTTAGGCAGCTACATTTTTTAAGAGAATTGTTATCTTGCTACTTTCCCATTGTTAAAAGGCTGCTGTGGGGAGGGGGTTGACATAAATTCAGTAAAGTGAGATCAAAGCTTATAGTAGCACAAGTAACAAGAAAATATCCTATTTTTCATCAATTTTCAAAATAAAAAATAAGGTTCTTCTTTTTAAAATGGATTTCAGTACAGGATTCTGGGTGATGACTTCAAAATTTATTTTTAAAAATTCTGGTTTCCAAATGGCATTATCCCTTTTAATTTAATAAATTTTAATTGATAAAATGGATTAAGGGCTTCCTGAGTAACATCGTCATGATAGGATCGCTAAAGTTGAGGCAACAATTTATTTATAAATACCCCTATAAGAACCCACAGTTGAATACTAAAACTGTGTGAAAAAGTTTTACATTTTTTTTTCATTTAAAGAGCATTAAGAAAAAGATAGATAACAACCCCCACTCGGATATTTAAGTTAAAAACAAGTATCATTTGGTGTTTATAAGTTACAACTTTATTAATAAAAGGACTAACTATCCATATAAAAAAGGTAAAAAGGACTAAGGTTCCTGTGTTTCAAAGCGCTCGTGCTTTTAAGGTGAATCAAAGAAAAGTTTATGCTGTGCTTAATTAATCAAGGTCTTATCTTATAATTAATCTAAAAAGATTAAATTCATTAATCCATCAATTCATGATTATAGAGTCGACTCCTCAACCAATTAAAATTCATTAAAATTAATTCATTGAATAAATATTGATATAAATAGAATTAATAAATTAGTTGAGAAGGTTTAAATATTTAGTGCACAATTCATGAAATAAGTAGATTGGAAATATGAAAATAGAAGAGAAGAGGTGGAGAAGTCCCAGTTGGGACCCCACACGGGGAGAAAGGCAGAACACCGGGGACTGCGGTCTCGGTAATTTAACTGCACTTTTCGTTTAAGAGCTATCTAAAGAACTGCAAATCCCCGGTATCTTGGAGTGAAAGAGGTGGAAGAATGAATTGTAACCGCTGGCTCCACAGGATTGATCACAGTCGCTAGATTTCTATTTCAGAGTAGTTATTGGTTAAAATAAAGAAACGAATCTTAAGCCTGCCGACGCGCGTTTTGCATATGCTTTTTCTAGTGACTTTAGATTAATTTAATTCACATCACAGTAACCGCGCTTTGAAACACAGGAACCTTAGTCCTTTTTACCTTTTTTATATGGATAGTTATTCCTTTTATTAATAAAGATGTAACTTATAAACGCCAAATGATACTTGTTTTTTAACTTAAATATCCGAGTGGGGGTTGTTATCTATCTTTTTCTTTTTGTATCTGACTTAAAATAATAACCTGACCTCACACGAGGAATTTAAACTAATTAAACCCTAATTGCATAATAATTTAGAAGAGCATTCTCATTTTGACCTTTGTCACTCAACATTATGTATAAGTAAGGTATTGTTTTTTACTTCCAAATACATAGTTCAGAAAAAAAGATACTCACAATAGATTCAGGCAAAATCCATCACAGTATGGAACTTCTGCAACAAGGCTGCATGTTCCACTTGTTAGGAGTGTATTATTAACCACACGTCGGCAGAGTTTAGGAGCTAGCAAATATATGAATACAATGTTTAAAAGAAAGCTCATTTAGTCAATTCATTTATCATTAAATGTATTTAAAATTGGGCTTGTTTACTAATAGTGGGGATATTTTCACTTGTGCAGTGAATATGCATGGCAAAAATTTTGCTTTCACAAGATTTTGTGGAGTTGTCTGAACAATGCCAATTACTAATTAGTTACTATTGGTTTCTGCCCAGTTTCAATAAGTAAGGCAAAGTCTATATATTTAAATCTATTTTATCCAGCATCCAGCCATTTTGCTCTAAAGATTTGTTAGGAAGGCAAATACATTTAATTTTGTATATAAATGTCACTTTTAATTTGTCATATTTAATCCATCATGGTAGAAATGCTGAAGAAAACAAAATAACATATAGGTAACTTACCTTTGCATATTTGGCAGCAGCCATCGTCACTCATTTGAATGGAACCCTAAAAACATAAGGTGGCACACTTAGCAGATGTTATTTCATACAGTATGTATGATATATTAAGCCATTCACTTTTCATTTTTTATGAAGATATAAAAAGATTTATCTGTATAAGCAATAAAGTAAATTAAGTAAATAATGTGATCTATTTGGATTTTGCCAAAGCATTTGATACAAATATTATTAATATACAAATATTATTACAAATAACTGTTTTCTAAACTAAGGGCTTTTGGTCTAAATGAAGTTGTTTGCTATGGGATAGGAAACTGACTACAGGTTTGGGTACAGAGTGTGGTTGTTAATATTACTTTCTTTCTTTGGAGTAAGCCCCTGCTGTATAATTGAATAAAGTTTTATTTTTGGCAACGAAACAAATGGCTTGCAGCTTGGTTTTCAACTCTTATTCTATGTGACCTCTAAATACATAACCAATGTCACCTATTACCTATTAAGGTTACATTAAAGAGGCTACATCAAAGGTTAACATTCTTTATAAATGCTAAACCATTGCAGGTTGTCAATGACAAAGCAGAATTTAAATATTTTGAAGGCTAAAAAAAATTAACAGCATTCTTTGGGGCTCTCAACCTCTAAAATACATTTTAATGCATAATAGAAAAAAAAGTCATTCTAAGCAACTTTTCATTATGAAGTTATTATGTCTGCTCCACACATATTATACAAAAAAACCTGGATAAAGTGATTGATTACTCAATAAAACATTTTATAGGTAATAGTTATTTTGCAGGGTTGGGATAATTATTTTATACTGATATTACAATAAATTTAAAAGGCATTGCAAACATTTCCTTCACTTAAAAACAGAAAGTTCAAATGAATGTGAAGTTTTTAAATCACTTAAGATTATTATGAGTCTAATGAGAACACACTTTGGACTTTTGAAGCAGATTGTAAATTAAAAAAAAAAAGTCAAAACGCAATGTTAAATATAAACATAGAAACTTACAGAATCACAATCTCCTGCTGTAATATTTACACAAGCCTTCTTACGGACAACAGTAGAAAATTGTCCTTGTGAAACATTACAAACATAGGAAGTGCAGTTGTCATTAATGTCAGACCAGCTTTCTCCTTCCTAAAGCAATAAACAACATGAATAAAATGTAAAAGTGCAGGTGAAAATAATACAAAATACAGAATGCAAAAGAAGGCTTGAATAAGGAGGAATAAGGAATACTCTTCTTTTATATTTAAAGTATGAAAAACATGATTAACAAAACTATTTTTTGTGAAACTTAAATGGGCAGATTTATTAAAGGGCAAGTCAACCACAAAATGTGCCTGATTAAACATTTTTCTAAGCAACTTTACAATATACAGTCATTACATATTTTCTATGGTTTTTAATTTATTTGTATATGTATATATGTATATTTGGTATTGAATGCAGTGTTTTTCTATCTCTTTTTCTATTCCCTGCCTTGATGACTCAGACTGTTGATACAATGAAAGACAAGGCAGCTGATTAACAGACCTGCCTTTTGCTGGGGAACAAAGACATTTGCAACATTGTTTAAAAAGTAAAGAGCATGAGTTAACAAATGCTGCTTTTAATAGCAAATCATTTTAAAACCACAAATTTTTTTATTTTGGGGTTGACTTGCCCTTTAAGGTTCAAATAGTAAATTAAAAATTTTGTTTGGTCGAAACTTGAATTCACAAACTCAATATAATATAATTCGAATATTCAACACATAAAAACTGCCGAGTTCATTTGCAAGTCAATGTCAGAAGTTGATCCATTTGAATATGTTAATTGCCTTCTTGACATTCAAGTTTTTTCGGTGGAAAACTCAATATGAATTTGATTTGAATTTTTGGGTCATTCATATTTGATCAAATATTAAACATTCAAGGTTTTTCATAAAGATGCTCCCATTCTAGTTGTGAGTAAATTCGAATTTAACAAAGTCAAAAAAATATCACATATCTTTGAAATTTGACCTTTTGATTAAAAATGTATATTTATTTAAGAATGTGTTTATAAGTTATAGAAAGACTAGTGAGAACTGTAATTAGTGTGTTTGCATGAACCCAGATTATAAAATTATGGATGATATTGAATCATAAATACCCAACGGCATGGGCTCAAGTGTCTCCAAAGGAACAGCATGAGCAGGTGAAGAAAGGGTGAGACACACCTTCCATGCCCCCCCCCCCCGATGGGGGTTTGAGGTTGTTTGGTCTTCCTTTTGGGTAGGGGGAGTCCTGTCTACCCTGGGCAGATGATTACATTGGATGTTTTATGCCCTCTTTAATTATTAGACACTGGTATTATTGTATGGCCATTATGCACAATGTGATCGTTACTCCACTCAGATGAAAATTAGTTTTCAGGTTCTGAAATTAGTTTTCCTCATAGTACCAATTGATATAACACTGTTAGATTTATCAGCATAATATATTTTAGACTGGTGTGTGTTTTAACTAAAATTATAGAGAAAAGCAATTTGTTAGGGCTGACAGGGAGCAGACCAGCAATGCGGGAGTTAATGAGCAGGGGCGAGGCAGGAGTAACATTGCGTCGTTACAGCGGCCAATCCGCAAGAGGCAGAGGTGTTTTAAGCTCTCGAGACACACACGCGGCTGCCAGTTCAATGTAAGCTGAGCGTGTGTGCGGATAGCGCAGCGCTCTGTGTGTATCTCTCGCAGGAGATTCGGCAGGCTTCAGTGTTGTTAGTCCCGCTCTGTTACCTTCCTGTCGCGGGTTGCCCGCTCGCATATCTCCGCTCTATCTGTTCACCTGTGGCGGGCTTGCCGCTCGCTGTACTTAATTGGCGTGTCTACTTTCAGTTCTGCCTTTAGTACGCCGCTGCTGATTCCGTGGTGTGCACGTATCAGAGAACTCAAAGCTGATATCAACCATTAGGAATATCTGATTCTAGGAACTATTAACTGCCGAGGAGTTAACAGTTTAGCTTCAGAAGGAACATATCCACCTGGCTCAGGTTATTATCAGTTATTCCTGTCTGACTGCACTGTTACAGCAAACACAGTTGCCATCCAGCAGTATAAGCAACATTGTTGCAGGTCACAGCCACTGGGATCTTTAGTTGCATAAAATTATAACATAAACTTCCTAACACAATTAGTTGCTAAGATGTTCCTACCTTTAACTACCATCTCAGCAACCCAATTCTTTACAGTCTTCACTTTTTGTATGGAAGCATTATTTTGCTGAAACAGGGCCTTCATCAAATTGTTACATAGTGTTTAACATGGAACTTTCAAGAGTGTCACTGTGTTTATTTGCTTTAACTGGAGCTAGCATTCCTTTGGACGTCAGTTTAGAACTCAGTTGAGGGCATGATAGTGTATTATCATTGTTTATTCTTAATAAATTCAGTACCTGAATATTGTACAGACATGCAAATGTATATTTTTAATTATTTTCATGCTTTTGTATACATTTTTAAATGTTATGTGTCCATCATTACACTTGATTGTTATTTTAAATTCATTATACCTGCTAGGTGCTACCATTGTGTAGACTATTCTGGGGAAGTTAGAGAACATATTCTACCCTCTCTCATGTGGTAGCATCACTGTTATGCACCTGAACTTAAATGTATGCCAAGCCACCACTGCAGCTGCCAGCAGCCCTGGATGTAGATTATCCAAACACATGTTATTTGTTCAGCATGGTGAC
Organism: Xenopus borealis; assembly: GCA_024363595.1. Taxonomy (NCBI): domain Eukaryota; kingdom Metazoa; phylum Chordata; class Amphibia; order Anura; family Pipidae; genus Xenopus; species Xenopus borealis. Next base: position 17,704,542 of record CM044437.1, on the reverse strand, counting down.
CTGTCAGTTTAATTTTACCGTAATATGGCAGTAAATTCTACTCGCAGTCTCATTTATCTAAGTGTGGGTTTATAAAATGTCCTACTACACACTAACCTCTTCGATAATTGAAATATCCAATAAATTACTTCGAATTTTGAATTTTTGAACTTCGAAAATTCCCTCAAATTCACTTCGACCCTTGATAAATATGCCCCTAAATGTTTAAAAATCCGAGTTTTGGTTTCTCAAAGAAATTCGATTAAAAAAAAAAAAACCCGATCTTTAAAATATAGACATATTATTGTCTGCCACATACAATGCTGTTTTAGTACCTCTCCCTGGACAGTTTAATAACACCTTATAGCTCCAATCATGCTAATACAATCAACACCTTACCTCCATGAGGTCTCTGACCCCATGTTGGTTTTACTAACAGATTATGCTGATTGGAGTAAGATTCCAGGGTATATAATCACAAATTTCAAAGTAATTCTGAATTGAGGAAGCCAGTTGGATGACTAGCATTAGCTCTCCAAGGAAAAAAGAAAATACAGCAAGTCCGAATGATTTTACTTATTACTATAGATAGAGGCAATGTTAACATTTCTGGACTGACAAACCTTTAAAAGTTTAACTTGTCCGCTGACAGTTGTTACCATACAAGATGTCTGGATGCATTGTCCACAGCACTGACCACTAGAAATTTGATATTTCTCATTCTGAAAGCCAAGAAAGGTTATTATAGATCTACCTCTGCAATAGAAAGATAGTCATGATAAAAAGCACAATTTTCCTTAGTTTTTAATAATGACAAATCTCTTATATTTCAGACTTTGTTTAGTGATTATCTTTAAATATATATTTCCATGGAAAAAAGAACAATGAAAAACGAATTTCTGACTTCCTTTAGATATTAAATAAAATTTCACACAGTGTCTTCAAATCATGCTAGTTGCCATATGATATTACTAGTGATGGGCCTTGGGCAAATTCGCATTGAATATACACGATTCGCCGCAAGTGAATAAAGTCATGAAATCCCAGAGAAATTTCACCTGGTGAAAATTCGCTGGCGTCTTATTTTTTTTTATGCTGGCAATTGGCGCCGGCCAAAATGAGACGTGGCGGCATTTCGCAAATTTCTTGCCCAGATTTGCCCATCACTAGATATTACATAAGATAACAAAACCCTGTTTCATTTTTTTGTACTAATGGTACAGTTATATTTATTCTGCCTTGTGAGATTGAGAGATTCTAGTTATGCATTTAGGATGAGAACAATTGGCTCAAAATATGCATAGCAAGACCAGTTTCTCTTTATCTGAAAGGTACAATTATCAAATCATGACTTGGGCATGGAGATCTTGCTCACGTTTTTTCTTGCACCAAATTAATTGGAGTCAATTACTTTTTGCTCTTTTTTGTGACATTTGTACCATGGAAAAAAAAATCACATTTATTTCAAGTGGGACATAGAAGTTGTAAACCTTCTTTTTTACAGCTCACCAGCTTTTATTGAAGGCCAAGATTATTATCAAATCTAGCTGTCTTAGAACTTTATATGAACTTCCTGGATTCAGTTGGCCCTAAAGTTGCTGACTCTGGGCTAAAAGCCTGTCTAACAATACAAATATCACAGAAACATGCTCATGTAAAAATGCTCAGATGAGTACAGTGAGTTTGTATACAAAATATTTTATGTGGTTTATATTCCCTTTAATGTTTTGAGAATTGTTGTCAATCCCTAACCTTAGTGTCTCAACAGCAGCCCTGAGCTGTGACACTGTTATTGCCTCCCAGAAGCTAGTCTAACAAGAAGAAAATGGGGAACTACTGTGGACAGCTTACAAAGGTTGGTTACTGACTTAAGGCTACTAAACCTTTGACCTGCTCCAGTAATTTCAATATACAGCATGTCCTGGCAGATTATTTTCTAAGGTTTAGTTCTCTTTTCATCTGGATGAAGTCCAGACAACAACTAGATTGCAACCATGATTATTCTTGGTGGGGTGGAATCACATCTATAAGCATACTGCATCTATGAATAATTTAATCCTGCACATCATGTAAAAACCAAACATACTTATAATTCACACCCCGTTTGTTTGTTGTTATATCAAATAAAATCTATCAGCAGGTTTTTAAAATGTAACTTACGGCTTTGCAATCACTTGCACTTGCACACGATTTTATTGATATGGCAGTGGAAAGTTGGCCCTGTGATCTTGTGCAGTTGTAGACAGTGCAGACATCATCACTTGACGACCAGGTTTCTCCCTCCTACAAGATAATAATAATAATAATAATAATAATAGCATATCAACTGCATTTTCAAGTACTGTTAGTTGCAGTATATGACACCTGTGTGTGATTAAAAAGTATCCACCATATCCAATCACAACCCTCTTTTAAGTATTTCAGGTTCTTTAATTCTTTAATTAAAAGCTCAATTAACAGAAGGAGTCCACAGCTAATGAAAATCTGGAATATTTTTTCTCTTATTAAGAGAGACTGTGTTAAACATTTTGGGACAGATTTACTAACTGGTGAAAATTTGCCAGTGTCCACTTCGCACCCAGTGCAACACTTCGCCAGACAATGGCAATTCACTAATATGCAGAGTTTGTACTAGGAGCCAAATGCTGGCAATTTTTCACTAGCGAGCAAGCATTTCAAAGCGAACATACACTAGATATCTTGCGCTTAGGTTAATTTGCATATGGTGGGAAATTAAAAGTTGTATGGACCTCTTTGTTATATGTTGCAGAAAATACTTTTACACTGTTTATTACACATGTCCAGGGGACCTTAATAAAGACAATATAGTTGTTATAATGCCCTACACATGAGCCCACTGTAAAGTTAATGTTCCATATGTTAGAAAATGTATGGAGAAAACCGGTTACAAAAAAAAAAAAAAATAAGGACTTCTGCAGTCTATCACTCTGAAAAA
>CM044437.1:17673584-17701597 GCA_024363595.1 Xenopus borealis | reverse complement strand
AAAAAAAAAAAAAAAATAAGGACTTCTGCAGTCTATCACTCTGAAAAAAGTAAATATTGCCAGTTTTTTTTAAACTTTGATGCATTTTCCACTAAGAATATGATGTGAGAGATAGAAAATTGAGGAAGATCTATGCACTACATTGTACTTCGCCTGGTCTGAGCTTGCAAAGGCAAGTCTGGCAAAAGAGGTTATGTTCAGTAAAATCCAAATTTTAGTGAATTTGAGGAGGAAAGTCCATTCGCCAGAGTGAAAAGTCGTCAGGCGATAGAGTGCAAATGACCGCTAGCGCCTGTCACTTTTACTAGTGAATTGGCGCCTGGGCCGTTAGTATATTGGCGATGACCCTGGGGCGGTAAAGCTAGCGAATTGACATTACCATTAGGCACCTCGCCCTTAAGTAAATATGCCCCTTTGTCTTTGAGGATGGAATTCTATATTTCTCCAATAGCCTATCTTAGCTGGGCTCATAGCTGGCAGCAAATAAAGTTGTTATATATCTACTGATCAGGTCATTGTTTTTATTTTTAACTTGTAGTAAACTGGAAAACAGGAAAATCTAATGCTACATGGTAAACGGTAAGCTTGAAAGTCATCTTCAGTTAAATGACGAACATAACAAAGTAGGTTTTGACCTACCGTTAAGACTTTTGTTACTCCTTTGGAAGTTGTAAAAATGCATGATGTTTGGACACACTTTCCACAGCATTCAAGATTAGGAAACTGATAGTTTTGACCCTGTAAGTGTCACATTAAAAAAAAAAAAAAAGAAAAAGTATGTGAAGATTCTAATTCATCCATGTCATGTTGTATCTATCTCTATCTTCCATAGATATAAAAAAAAACTGTTTTTTGAAGGGACAATATACCCCCTTGTTTAGCATGTGCTGAACATAATTTTTACCTATTGTTTTAATCACAAAAAAAGTATTCTATTTTTGCTATTTTCTTTTTTTAGTTAACTAGGTTAACAGGAAAATTTAAGCTAAATTAGATTATTAATTTGCAACCCCCTTCTGTCACCCAATCTTGTGATTGTTTTGCAGTCTAGGGGGAACATTTTGGAATAAACAAAATGGAAACAATATTATACAATTGAACTCAGTCATGCATTCAGTGTATTTCCTGTAACATTCTATGATAAAAAGCTAGCCAACAATTTTAGCTTGCAAGAAAGAGGTAGACCATCCAATAGTGAATTATAATAACTGAAGGTTTGCTGGCTCAGTCTGTAATTTTACTACATACACCATTAAACCCTGATAGACCATTAGTTTTAAAGGTATGAATAATGCAAAGTGTCTGAGAACAAGTTTGGACTGGGGTAGATTTAATAAAGGGTAACTTTTTCCCTTTTCTTTGTTTCACCTAAACATGTAAATTACATAAATTGAAGAAGCTTACAGCAATTAAGTATTTCTACAGTTGACAAAATATAACTAATAAAATGGTTTTATTTTAAATAATATTACTACCAAGGCACAATCATTTGAACTCTGGACTGTACAGGTCTTCTTTGTTATAGTTGTCATAAGCTGTCCTTGTGAAAGGGTGCAATTATAAACATTGCAGAAGTCATCACTTGGAGACCAGCTTTCACCTGCCTTAAGAGAAATGTAGATATTAGGAAATATATGATAAAGTCTTCAGTTTTCTTTCTTCTACACCCCCTGATCAGGATATTTATTCTAATGATTTAACCCACTCACGTCAATGGTAAAACTCTAAGTAGTAAGTATTCTAGTGGTAAGAAAACAGTGAAGCACATTTTTCAACAGCATTTTTAAGTAGCCAGTGGTTTTTATGCTGTAATTTTACAGAGACTAATTCACAATGAAAATTATTTCAGAGCACAATAATGCCATACAAATATATATATATATATATATATATATATATATATATATATATATATATATATATATATAAAGGCAGTCCCATCGTTACATATGAGATAGGGTCTGTAGGTTTGTTCTCAAGTTGACTTTATATGTAAGTTGAAACATATGCATTTACATATTAAATACAAGAAGTCTGTGTTAATATAGAATTTATTGTTACCTTTCTGTGTTTATTTATACCTTTCTGTGCTCTGCAGTAGTGATGGGCGAAACTCCCGCGTTTCGCTTCGCCGAAAAATTCGCGAATTTCCAGAGAAATTCGCGAATTGGCAAAAAATTCGCGAAACGAGTCGCGCGTCGTTTCTGACGCGTGGCGTCGTTTTCGGCACGCGTCACGTCAAAAACGACGCGCGACTCGTTTTTGTAGGCAAATTTTTTGTCGGCAAATTTTTGCTGCCGTTTCGCGAATTTATTCTCCAGCGGCGAATCGCGGGAATTCGCCGCGAATTCGCCCCTGGCGAATAAATTCGCCCATCACTACTCTGCAGTAGACAATACATACCAGAGGGGATTGGGCAGGTGGTTTATTCAAGCTAAATGCCAAGCAAACCACAGTACATTACTGTAATAGCCTATGCATGTTAGTATGAATTGTATGTAAGTCGGGTGTATGTAATTCGAGGACTCCCTGTTTATATATATATATATATATATATATATATATATTACACTGCATAAATATTTACAGTATATACCGTATATGACTGACTCAATGACTACAGATCATGTGGTATTGCACAATGTGTCTGCTACATAATTTGACTAATAGGCCCCAGATCAATCTGGTGTAGAGAGCTCACTTTTATTTTCAAATAAAATAAAATACCGTAGTGGTGTGTGCCAGATCCCATATCTAAAATCTGCTTCATCTGTAAATACTACTGTATTTTAATATGCTGTTGATGCAATATTTTTCTTCTGCACCTTGTTCCATACCCTTAGGAAAGAGGCTTTTAATTTGCCCTGTGCTTCCAGGAGGGGGGCATTTGATATGCCCTATGCTCCCACTAGAGGGGCTTCTGCTGTGCCCCATGATTGTCAGTTGAGTGCTGTCTCTCAACATGTCCTGGACATCCCTGTGGATGGTACTGTCATGAAGCCCCTGTGTTTTAGTCTGTGCCAGTGCTCATATTCAGTTAGTGGATATCAGCACTGCATTTGTAATGAATTTTAGAATTTTTAAAGACCAGAGTATGCAAAATTACCTTCACCTGTACTGCAATTTCCTAAAACCATACGGGCAAGCACTTGTCAATTGACTGTCTGTTCAAGTGGCAAGCTGCATAAAAGTTTATTTCTGTAGAATGTTAGTCCTTTTTAACAATGCTCTGCTGTTGTTAACAAGGCAAGATTCCAAACAGAGCTGACTGCCAGCCCTAAAAGGCTATATATCAATGCCACACGTTCCCTTAAATGAATTATTGTGTGAATATGTTTGTTTTACAAGCTATGATGATGCAATAACCATTCTATACTAATAATACAGCTCCCTTGATTGCATGTGCCAAATGGTTTCTGGAACTGAAATACATTTACCTTGGCTTGCCACCTAATGTGAAACCTACTAATTCCATCTTCAGAGATATTAGACTGCCATGGCAGGACAACATTTTTTCATTGCAGAGCCAAACCTTTCATAACAGTAAAACAAAAAATAAAGTGTTTTAAAGTAAAACAAATATATTGTACTGTTGCCCAGCACTGGTAAAACTGCCATGTTTGCTCCAGACTGTACTATTGATTATATAAATAAGCTTCTGTATACTCATGAGGGCAGCTATTGAAGCACATGATATACAGTAGATAACAGATGAGTTCTGAAGAATCCCATTGTATACTACAGAGCTTATCTGTTATCTGCTTTGAATCCTGTGCCTTTACTCCCTTTTTAGCCTTGAATGGCTGTCCCCATGGCTACACATCAGCTTTTTTATATAAATTATTTTAGAGTTTCTGAAGCCAACGCACCTGTTTAACCAGTGCAGTGCTACATTACATTATTTTTTTTATAACTTTAACACATTTAAATTTTTTGGTTTTACTGGATCCTTTCAAGACTGCAATAACTGTGAATAAGAAAATCATGGTGTCATTTAAAAAAATCACAACTTACTTTTAATAGTTTAGTTCCTCCAATGCCATAAGTTACAAGACATGAAGTCTGGACACATTGTCCACAGCATTGACCACTAGCAATTTGGTACTCCTTACCCTATGATCAAAATGGAATAATATCAAAATAAGAGGAATAGTTAGTTATGTAGAAGTATAGAAACACTCTTGCTTAAACTATGCTTAAACAAATAGAAATAACCAAATTGTTTTGTCTCTTGCCAGACAATCCTTAACGGAGAACTAAGCCTAAAAAAAATGTTAGACTGTCATATATCTTACATTACATACTAATATTCCTGGTTTCTGAACTTCCATTTACCAATAATGTTAATTATTTACTACTTATCCTTATATTGTGACATGCTCAGGTACTGCAAGTGACAGTGGCACAGAGCATGTGCAGTGAATCAGCAGAAAAGAAGATTGTAATTTACGGTAGCATCTTCAGAGACATAGATCTTTACTGCATAATGGCTGCATAAATCCTGCATAAATGAGGATAAGACAAATTTAAATTTATGATGTTTTGACTGATTCATCTAAGTAGTGGCAATCCAGGCACTAAAGGGGGTTATTTATAAAAGGTCAAGTTAGTTTTTTTCTTTTTCCTCAAACTGACTTGAATGACCTCGAAAATCTCCAATTTTTAAGTTTATTTTTTTTTTTTTAGGAACTGGAATCATTCAAGTTGTTTTTTACCGGAAAATGTGTTTTGACCCCCCCCCCAAAAAAAAATTGAATAGTCCCATTTTTTGCAGCAAAAAAATAAAACTGCCCCTAAGTTGTGATGGCTGAATTTATTCGGTAACCACATATTTGCGACAAATTTTGAAAAGTTCCAGTTAGACCAAAATGTTGGGGTTTTTTTTTGGGAAAAAGGTAATTTTAGAAACTATTTTATAATGCTTTCTCCAAATTAAGGCAATTTACTATTTAGTGATGACTTCTAATTGAATTTTCAGCACCGAAATTAATTCAGCTGAGAATATATATTGTTACATGTACTCATCCCTCTAAGATTTTCAGTGGTGCATTGTTTTTGCATAAATCAAGATAAACGGAATACCCATGATCTGTTTTTGCAGGTCTATGAACTGTTCCTTCACAACACACTACTTTCTATAAATTGGCTACTGTTCCTACAGTTTCAGACCAAAGATGTCAACAGCATAATTTACATAGTTTTTCCTATTTACTGACAGTAATGAAAAATTATAAATGTGTCATTTTGTCTAAATGTGATTGATTGAACACATTCATTTTCTATGGTTCTCAGAGCAAGTCAGCAGCAGCAATGTTTACTATTAGCTATCTGAAACCTTAAAGTTACAGTACACTCCCCTTTTGAACATGAGCAAAATCAATAGTTTCGAGTAAACAGGAATATGAAGTGTTTCAAACACATAGAGCAATGGTGGATCTGATAAGGCATTGCTCATAGGTTGTTACTGCTTGCAATTGATGTTTGTTTAAAGGTAGATAAAGAACATTGAGCAAATTATTCCAGTTTATAAAGAGAGGGGGAAGATGATTAGTGAAAACGCCCAACTTTCAAATTAGTGCTTCGGATTGGCAAACAAAGATATAAATTGATTCTTAAAATGAAAATCTGCATTTCACATGCAGGATTAATAAACTAGAACAGTGCTGTCCAACTGGTGACCTGCAGTGTTAGTGTTAAATTTCAAAAAAAATTCTGACAAAAAAAATTAAATGTGATTCAATTAAAGAAAAAATCTAAACTCACCAAGTAGATCACTTAAAAATGTGAAAAAACAATTAGAACAAAGTGAAAGCACAGTCCACCTAACATTTTTAATGAGTCTGCCAAATTTCAAATTAGTCTTGAAATCTCAAAATGAAATACAGCTTGAAATTTTAAAATATAAGACCCATTAACATCTGTATTAATTTTCCAGCTTTAAAAAAAAAAAGCACATTTTTGCTCTTAAATCTCAGAGCCTTACATTTAGAAAACAGCACAAGTGGGTTTAGACAGCTCAAGCTTCACTGCAAAAGTTTTTTCTCCTCCATTCCCCAATGCAGTAGGAAGTGCTGCTGATGGAGGGCTGGTCTCTGTAAAGTTGCAAGATTGAAATAAAAAAAAAAAAGAAGGAAACCGCACCTCCAGTTTAAAGTTTTCATCCTTTATTGTGTTTTGCCATTAGGAAAAATATATGTATATACAGTAAAAGCACATTAGCGCCTCACATTAGGTAATTTCGTTTTTTAACTGGAGGTCCGGTTTCTTTCTGTTTTTTTTATTTCAATCTTACATTTAGAAAACTCAAATTTGCTGAAAAAAAATCAAATTTGAATGTTAATACTCTGACCATTGATGTTAATATTCTTATGGTTGTGGCTTATGTCTTAATGGAACACACAAAACTAACTTACATTATTACAGTCTTTGGAACTCTGTACCAAACAGGCCTTCTTTGTTACCAAATACGATAAATGTCCTTGTATTCTGGTACAGTTATAGGTAGTACAGTTGTCACCACTTGGGGTCCCTGTTTCCCCTTCCTAAAATATAAATTAAAACTATTAATGTACATTATTCCAATTCTTATAAAATTAGCAAGAAATGAACATGTGCATGAACTTTGTGCTTTCAGGCACTTTTGGTAACATAAAAATTGGTTATGCTACATCTTGATTGTTGTTAAAGATGAAGTAACTTTAGCTGCCAATAAAATGCATAGATATGACATCTGAATAATCAGAAGCGGTTGAGGCATGAAACACAGTCAAGGGGCATAGCTGTCCAGAAGAAGGTGTGGGCAGAATGGGCATGACCAACATACAACCATTTCTGGGGGGGGGGTGTCCAGGTTAGTGTCTGTACTACGTTTATTTGATTATTTATAAATATGCCCTACAGAATAGTTTCCATTTAAATATACCACAAACAACAGAAATGAATATACCTTTATGAAAATTATCTCCCCACTGTCAGTAGTCACCTCACATGTTGTTTGGATACACTCTCCACAGCAAGAACCATTTGAAATATGATACTGTTCATTCTAGAGAGACACATACATATTATTAGCATTTATTAACCTATAGGTACATAACTGGTAAAATCAGTCAGTTTAATTTATTTGATATCAGAGATTAGAAAATAACAGAGGACCACAAAGCAGGCATATTTTGGCCATTGTTTCGTAAAAGTTAGGGGAAAAAAAATTAAACCACAAAATTTACATAGACAAATTCTAATATCTCCCTAAAATGTGATGGGCCCAGCATGCCTACAATGGTAGTTCTGCCCTAGTTGTGAGGTTGAATGAGGCTGGAATCAATTCAACATGGGGAGGCCCATTTATCAAAGGTCGAATTTTGAATTCATGTGATTTTTTTTTTTAAATCCCAATTCCACTAGGAGGTTAATTGGGGAAAAAAAAATTGAATGTCTAATATTCGATTGAATGGTTCCAACCGGAAAATTTTAATTGTATTACATTTGTATTTGATTAATATGTATCAAAATTTTTTCTCAAAAAAACCCCCAAAAACTCAGGAAGGCTATTTGGCATCTCGAAATGGCTCAACGGACTTCTGCCATTGAATTGTACATAAACTTGGCAGGTTTAAAATGGCGAATATTCGAGTCATTACAATTTACATTCGAATAGTGGGATTAAAATTTTAATTTTTAAACTCGAAAATTCAAATTCAATTTTTAATTGACTATTCTACCCTTGATAAATCTGCCCCCTAGTGGCAGATTTATCAAAATGTGAGTTTAGAACTTAAACCAGTCACATCAAGTGATGAGTTTAGAACCTAATAAATAAAAACTCACCCACATTATATTTGTTCCCATGGGATTTTTAGAATTGTATTTATCTATGAGAAAAAGTTAAAACTTACCATTTGATAATGAAGGTTTTCAAAATCCCACAGGAATAAATAGAACATAAGCGAGTTTTTATTTTTTAAGGTTTAAACTCACATTTTGATAAATCTGCCCCTTAAAGTTTCACATCCCTCTTTCTACAATGTCTACAGATTATATGTCATTGTTGGATTATTTAATGTAGTATAAGCAAATTGCCTTATGCAATATATGAGAATGTCATAAAACTTACAGGTGCACAATCATCCTTATTCTCATATTCACAGGCTTTCTTCAAGACAATGGTAGATAAATGTCCATTTATTTTTTTACATAAATAATTTGAACAGTTGCTACTACTTGGAGACCATGATTCTCCTTCCTATATAAAAAGGAAAAAAAACAAATAAAGAAATTTACTAAAAGCAACACAGTGCTTTGGCTGCTGTTAATCTTTTAAGGGGTGGTTCAACTAGCAATTGGGCAACAATTAAATCAGGATAAAACATAAATATGTGGAGCCTAGAAAGAAAGACAGGTAATTAAAAATATCAATTAAAATGTAGCCCTCACAGTCAGTAAATTTTTTTGGTTGCTGGCAACTAGTAAGCATTTACTCTTGCAATCTAGAAACATGAATATGTGGATCAAAAAAGGTACAGAATAAATAGACCTAGTGAAATTCTGATTAGCATAAATTCATCTATTACATAATAAAAGTTAAAGGGGACCGTCACCCAAAAGAAATATTAAAAAAAATATTTTATTGCATTAGTCAAGCAAAACAAACTTTATCTACACTATATAAAATATTTGATTCTTGTTTCCTTCAATCTGGGAATTCAAAATTATAGCAAGCAGACAAGCCATTTTGTGGACACTGTTATTAAAGCAAGCATTATATCATCTTAGAATCTTGTTTGTGCACCAGAATGGGGGACCCAATGTCCATACCCATGCCCTGGCTAAACAATTGAAGAGAATGGGAGAATGTGTGGAGATCAGTGACATCAAGGAAGTGCTGAATGGAAAGTGAAAGTAATAGTCTGCCCCGCCTCTATGCCACTGGCATAGAGGAGGGGCAGACAATATGATCGTACAGCAGCTCCAAACAGGCTGCTGACTGGAAAAAGCAACTCAAAACAAACAAACAAAGCGACTGAAAAGTATAAGTATTTGTTATTAACTCTTATTTTTATGTAAGGTGGTTTAGTTAAATACTGTGGTTTCATTTTTTATTTCATTTCTGTATTTGGTGCTAAATATCAAAGTTTGGTGTGCTATTGTGCTTACAGTAAGTTTGTCACAACCTGCTTTATTTTGCAGAGAGTTTTCCTTCAGTTTGAGGGGGTGGGGTTTGATTAGTTGCACCTGAACAGACTGTATAAATAGAACCCCTGGGACTCCAATGGAGCTTGCTCTAGTGTTTAGCTGCTCTTAAGTGCTTGCTCTTTAAGTGGGGGATCTATAAGTGGTGTTACAAACACTGGAGTTTAGTGGGGGATCTATAAGTGGAGTTACAAACACTGGGGTTAAGTGGGGGATCTATAAGTGGAGTTACAAACACTGGAGTTTCAAACTAAAGGAGGTTCAACTAGGTCAAAAGTTTGTTCTAAACCCTAATCTATTTTTTTTTTAAATTCCTGTTTGATCTGTAACTGGGATAATGAGTGCTAGCAAGATTGAAGGTCTGACCCAGTGCACAGTCTGTCATAGGTATGCAGATTTGGAACAACAGATCCAAAATGCTTACCTCTGTGGTGCATGTAGGGTTGCCACCTTTTTACAGAATACTTACCGGCAGGCGGGGGGGCGGGACCAAAAAGAGGCAGGCCGTGACGTAAAAGGGGCGGGTCGTGACGCAAAAAGGGGCGGAGCCACTGCAGCGATCGGCTGAAGACGCGAAAAAGGTAAGTTTTTTTGGGGATTTCAGGCAAGGCAAGGGCCTTTTTAAGGGGTATTACAAATTTACCGGCAGCTACATTGCCGGTAAATTTGTAATACCGGCCCCAGCCTTGGCTGGTGTTTTACCGGCTAAGCCGGTAAAATACCGGCTGGGTGGCAACCCTAGGTGCATGTGAGAAAATTGCCACTGGAAGCTCGAGCTAGAGCACTAGAGGAACAAATTGCAACACTGCGGTCGATTGACAATCTTGAAAGGAGTCTCTTGCTCACTGAGCAGGACCTAGCGGGGTCAGATAGTTTAGGGGGAACAGAATAGCAGCGGGATGTTGAGGCAGCTAGCTGGGTTACAGTTAGAAAATCTAAGGTGGGCAAAAGGAAAAGGGAGACGGATCCTAGGTTTATACATCCCAACAGCTTTACCAGATTGTGTGAAGATGATGGGAGTGTGAACTCTGGATTGGCAATTCTAGATGGGGCTGATCTCTCTAACAGCCACGAGACCAGTTTCTCTAGTAGTGGTGGGAGGAGAGCAGAGTCAGGCCTAAGCAGGTTGTGGTTGTAGGGGATTCAATTATTAGGAAAGTGGATAGGGTAAGTCCGGATCGCTACAACCGAACAGTTTGCTGTCTACCTGGTGCCAGGGTTCGGCATGTGGTTGATTGGGTAGACAAATTATTGGGTGGGGCTGGGCATGACCCAACTGTCTTAGTACATATCGGTACTAATGACAAGATAAATGGTAGATGGAAGACCTTAAAGTGTGAGTTCAGGGATCTAGGCTCTAAGATTAAGGGAAGATCTTCCAATATCATTTTTTTCAGAAATTTTGCCTGTGCCACGTGCAAGTTTAGGAAGACAGCGGGAGCTTAGGGAGCTAAATGCGTGGCTCAAGTCTTGGTGTAGGAAGGAAGGGTTTGGGTTCCTAAAGCACTGGCCTGATTTTTCCTTGGGGTACAACCTATACAGTCGTGACGGATTGCACCTCAATGGAAGGGGGTCCACTGTGCTAGGGGAAAGAATGGCCAAGAGGTTGGAGGAGTGTTTAAACTAAGCAAGTGGGGGGGTGGGTGAGAGAAAGAATTATGGGGAAGCTAGGGTAGATGGGGTAGTGGGATTAGCAAGGGGTCATGGGGGAGGAGTGAGGGGGGCATACAGTTTACCAGCTAAGGAGGTTCCTCTGTTACAAGAAAAACAGACTAATGCTAACTTAACATATAATTCCCCTCAAAGTAATGCACATTTAAAAAGTAAAAGTAATGATTAGTGATGGACGAATAAATTCGCGAAACGCCAGCTAAAAAATTTGCCTGCCGAAATTTCGCCAATTTTTCAGTGAAGCGAAACGGGATAGATTCACCCATCGCTAGTAATAACCTCCGCTGTATGCTGGCAAACGCACAAAGTTTGTCAGGTAAAATGGGAGACCTGGAATTAATTGCATGCTCTAAAAATTATGATATAATTGGTATCACTGAGACCTGGTGGGATGAAACATGTGATGAAACACCGCGAATTTCCGACATTCGCTGATGGCGAAAGTTTCAGTGAAATGCTCACAAAAATTAGCCGCGTGTTTCGTTTCGCCTCGCGTCGAGTTTGACGCTTGTGTGTCGAGTTCGCCGCTTCACTTCAAAACAGCACAATCTGTGCAGTGAAAAACATTTTTAAAAATAAATGAATATATATTAAAATATGCCTTTTTAATTTTTCACTATTTTAAATAATAATCACAGATGTTTTTAAGAAGCTGGCAAAATGGGAGGCCTTTTTTCTTTTGAAAAGATAAGAGTCCAATAACAATGCAGGGCATGTGTGTAACTAAGTGAAACGCGTGTAAATTGCTCTTTTCATTGACTCCAATGCCATTCAGCACATTAAGACTCAAAGAAAAAGATGCCATTTTTAGGGATGGGCGAAACGGCCGCCAATTCGCGAAACGAGTCGCGCGTCATTTTTGACACGCGTCGCGTCATTTTCGACGCTAGTCGCGTCGTTTTCGGTGCGCGTCGCGTCGTTTTCGTCGTGTCGCGTCAAAAACGACGCGCGACTCGTTTTTGCGCAGCAAATTTTTTGCGCCAAATTTTTACTGACTTTCGCGAATTTATTCGCCAGCGGCAAATCGCGGGAATTCGCCGTGAATTCGCCCCTGGTGAATAAATTCGCCCATCACTAGCCATTTTTTACAATTTTTTTCACATTTCCTTTCCTCCCAACATTTTGGGAATACGTAGAGCTGCAACATTTTGATCACACCCATTTTTGTGGTCACACCCACTAATTAACATGTTCGTTTTACCTAATTTGGCAGGTTATGAAAGTTTGAAAATATTTCTCCTTATCTAAACTGTTACAAATACAATCAATGACTTATTTTATTATATCAAAATTGTCAAAAGCATCTTTTTTGCACCTGTTGGCTGTTCTTCTAGGCTCTCTGCCAAAAGCCAATTAAGTTAGAAACTTTGTTTTTTTTTCTGGCTATTCCGTGCAGAGAAAAGAGGGACTTTCCAATACAAATGAAATGAGGGACTGCAGGTTGCGCTGTCAAAAGAGGGAATGTCCCTCCAAAAAAAGGGGCCGTTGGGGGTATGCATTTCACATGGCATTTCACAAAACTATTCTGACGCGCGCCAATATAAGCGTGCGCCAACTTGGGTGCGCGAAAAAACATCAGTGTGACTTGTTTCGCGAATTTCGCTGAAAATTCGCTAATTTTTCGCCGAAGCGAAATGCCACAGATTCGCCCATCACTATTTTTTATAGATAACAAGTTGTCTAATTCTGGCCAGTGTCATTCTGTGGCTACTGAAGCAAATAGGGTTCTGTCCTGCATAAAAAGGGCATAAACTCAAGGGATGAGAACATACTTATGCCTCTTTATAGATCCCTAGTAAGGCCTCATCTGGAGTATGCAGTGCAGTTTTGGACTCCGGTCCTTAGGAGGGATGTAAATGAGCTGGAGAGAGTGCAGAGACGTGCAACTAAACTGGTTAGAGGGATGGAAGACTTAAATTATGAGGGGAGACTGTCGAGGTTGGGGTTGTTTTCTCTGGAAAAAGGCGCTTGCGAGGGGGCATGATTACACTTTACAAATACATTATAGACAAATATCAGGGGACCTTTTTACCCATAAAGAGGATCACCAGAGGCCACCCCTTCAGACTAGAAGAAAAGGACTTTCATTTGAAGTAGCTTAGGCGGTTCTTCACAGTCAGGACGGTGAGGTTGTGGAATGCACTGCCGGGTGATGTTGTGATGCTGATTCTGTTGATGCTTTCAAAAGGGGTTTGGATGATTTTTTGGATAGACATAATATCAAAGGCTATTTTTATACTAAACTGTACAGTAAGTATAGCTATGGGCATATATTGTTTGTGTGAAAAGAGTGGAGGTGTGTGCTGGGTTTTAATTTGGAGGGGTTGAACTTGATGGACTTTTTTTTTTTCAACCCAATTTAACAATGTAACTATGTAATTAACTATGATGTTTGAGTGTATCTGTAAGAATTTAATGGGATTGGGTGTGTCTCCTATAAGTGGTCCTATCATAATTAGATTTGAATACACAGAGAGAGCTGGAAATTGTTGGATCACAGAAGCACATGATGTATGTATTGTGTGCTAAAGGCAAACCCTAGTTACAATATATACTTCAATTTGTGGTTGAACCCAGTGGATAATGAGATTAAAAGGCTATCATTCAAAGAATACACATACTGTTTCCATAGATATATTGGACATCTGAAAAACTATTTGACAACCATCTATCTATAAAAACTACCATCTATAAAGGTGGATTTAAAAAATTTTTTTTGAGAAAATCCTGCATCAACTAATACAGTGATGGAACCATTATCCTGGCAGCCCCACTTCTTCAGTCTATCCCAGGTTTATAGGACCCCTAAAGCCTCTTGGGTCAGATGCCACTGCTGCAGGACAGTTAATGCCAGTATTTTAACATTGACTGAACCATGAATGTAAAGATTCAAGCAAATATTTATGTGGCTATAAAAGCTATTTTTTACAGACAATATTACTTCTAAGAACTTATAGACTAAAAGAAGCAAGAATAGTAATCTTGTTCACTAAGACAAGCTGTTTTATGGATAATAAAGATAAAGACTATTTTTTTGTATTTTGTATTTAGAACTGTTATAATCCCTATTTCTGTTACTAAATTTTCATCAGAACACAATGAATATAAATGAAGAGATGTCAACTCTACCTTTAACAGTGTTGTCTCTCCACCATCAGTAACTGCACATGAAGTTTTGACACACTTTCCACAGCATTGGCTTATAGAATACTTATACTCTTCACCCTGAAGATACAAGTAATTGCTCAGTATTTAAATCCAATAGATCCAAGGGGGAAAATGCTATAACATTCCATTGATCTTTTTACTTTTAAATGAATCAAGATAAAACTATTATGTTAGAACATACACAAACAACTCATTGTCACAGGGTGCTGCAGAACATGGGAGGCACATTTATTAATGGTTGAATATACTCAGAATTATATTGGGCATTATTTAATAAAAAACCCAAAAACCCAAATCGAATTCAAACTGAATTCAGCTTAACTCAAATCAGAAAAAAACTTGAATGTAAGGCTAGTACAATCTTCAAAATGGTCCCTGGACCTCTCCCATTGAATTCAGAAGTCAATGGGAACTGCACTGATCCTATTGAACCATGTTTAATAAATTCTTACTTTTACAGGTTTTTGGATTTTTTTAGTAACTGAAATATTTGATTTTTTTTAGAGGTTTTTGGATTTTTAGTGCATTGTTCAGCATTTTTTTAATTCATTCTTTTTATATTTAGATATTTTAATCATTTTCATGGCATTCATGGTTGTAGAGCAGTGATCCCAGCCAGTAGCTCGTGAGCAACATGTTGCTCTCCAACCCCTTGGATGTTGCTCCCACTGGCCTCAAAGCAGGTGCTTATTTTTGAATTCCAATCACTGAAATTATTTGGCAAACCATGAACATTTTTTATGCTTCTGTTGCTCCACAACTTCTTTTTCTTCTGAATGTTGCTCATGGGTTCAAAAAGTTATCGAGGAATATAGGTCAATTGTAGTTTCAAAAACCTCTAAAGCCCCTAAAATTAAACCTTTAAGAAATAGTCCTCCAATATGCATCATTCAACATTTTTTTCTGTTCATATTTTTATTATAACTTTTGTGGTTTTTAAAGTATATCAATGTTGATTGTGATTTGGAAAAAAATCCTCTAAAGCCACTTAAATTTGATATTGAAATATGATATATTTTATATAATATGAATTTGATATGAAATAGGGCTCCAAGTGTATTGTTAGAGCTAAGCACAACAGTTAGAGCAAAGAGAGATTACTGCTTCAGGACACCTCTAATCATATTTTTATGCTGCATGTATTTATTTGTATGTAACAAAGGCTGAAAATTGGAAATGAGCAAAGTCTCTGTCAAAGCACTTCAAGTATGCACTTTCCACTCCCCAGTCCAGATGTTGTCCATTTGGTGAAATGGTTTGATAGCTTGGAAAATAAACATACATTCATCTCTACAGACAATATAATACTGTTGACATGGATGTATATTGGTGTGTCTAGAAACCAAAGGAAACTAAGAGGAAGATTTATCAGTCTTTATCCATCTGTGTTGATTGCAGAATTAGCCAAACCCACTCCACTTCCCCTGAAAAAAACTTGAATGTCTGGAAGCCAGCAAACAACTCCAAATTGATCTCATGATGCCCCCCATAGGCTAAAAATTCAGCAGGTTAAAGTGGCAAATAGTCTAATTCAAATTCTTAAAGGGCCAGTACAATTTAAAAAAAAAATCTTATTGAAATTAAAATTTTCCCTTTGACCCTCGATAAATCTGCCCCTAAATGTGATTATAATTGACATGTTACTTACATCTGTGCAATTGCTTGCACTTGTATCTGAACAGGTCTGTTTCTCAACAATGGTAGATAGCTGTCCCTGTGACATCACACAAATGTAGGTAGTACAGGTGTCGTAACTTGGGGTCCAGGATGTACCATTCTGATTTTGAAAAAGGGAGAGACACAATAAAATGGAAATTAACATACTGAAAATACAGTAGAACCCACATTTTATGTTCTTCAGGGGACCAAGAAAAAATATCTTAAATCCAGGAAATATAAAATCAGTAAAATATGTTATAGCAACTTACAGTATCCTTCAAGTAAGTAAAGTATGTAAGCACAGGAGTCAGTTTTACTGTACTTACTGGGTTCATAAGGGTGGTTTCATATTCTCACAGTATACATTTATTTGCAAATGGTTGTATTATCCATGTTTTTCCTAAATGCTTAAAGGGGACATATACCATAAAATTTAACAATGGGCTAACGCATGCTAACTAATATGAAATTGAAGTATTCGTTTTTATTTGGGTAGCTTTCTGATCAAATAGGGATCAAAAATTCAGAAAACTGACTCGACCCAACCCTTTCACAACTGTCCAAAGCTCCTTTCTGTATTGCTCAGCGCCCGTCGGACATTTCAAAGCTAGAAGCTGGACTGTGTTACAGGCATAGGAGGTGCTTTCACTGACGTCATTTTGACACAGACTTACTTCCTTATTCTGTGTCTCATCTCCTCCGCACTGCCTACCCTTTTCCTGATCACACACACTCTCTGCTTTCCCCATTGTGTCCCACTTGCTTCTCCAATCTCTTCCTGCCTCCTTCCCCGATCAGCTCCCTGCATTTTGACAACTCTCTGCTGCTTTTGTGTTCTACATATCTGTTTTGCTCCAACTCCCTACATCTACCAATATACTGATTCTGCACATTAACTCCCTGCAACTATTTACCAGCGTCTAAATAAGTAATCTAATTATAGAACAAAATCTGACTGCAGCTATAAGAATAATATAGATAATGTGCAGAATCAGTATATAGTTGGATGCATGCAGTATTGGTATGAGAGTATTACGTGCAGGTTGGAGAGACACAGGCAGGAAGGTGGGAGGGGCTTTCTGTGCTATACCAGTGTTCAACCTGTCAGTCAGTGCTATGACAATTTCTTGTGGAAGAAAGAACAGACACTCCCATTTCTCATTTCAGCCTAGACGCAGAAGAGAGAACATCTCCTTGCAGCTCTCAAATCAACATTTTAGGAGATAAAATGCTTTTAATGGTTTTATTTTCTGCATCATTACATACTGCAAGGAAACAACAATAATAAAACTGAAGATGATTATTATATGAATTGTCCCCTTTAAATACTGCACTGCTATGTACAGTTTTTCTTTTTAGTGAATTTGCATTACGCACAAATATTCACAAATGGCTTACAAATAAGTGGTAGATGTGCATGATTATAGTGTTGATGGTACAGGTTATGGCATCAGTTATTCCAAAACCGGTTATCCAGAAAACTCTGAATAATGGAAAGGTCATCTCCTATCGACACCATAGTAATCTGTAATAATAAAAAAGTACCTTGTACTTGCAAAACCAGTCTATTAGGTTTAATGATAACATGATTTTCTGGTAAAGTATGAGGATTCAAATTATTTAAAGATCCATAATCTGGAAAACCCAGGACTGGGCATTCTGGATAATTGTTCCCATACCTGTAACTTAAATTCACAAAAACTGTTTTGTGAATATTACACCATCAAAGTTGAGGTGTAACTTGAATGCAGAGTGTGTACATAAATATTTGCAATGTGCAATTGTGCCATATTTGAAAAGCTCTTAAGGATGTTTGCAGCATGTAAATAGACCAATCTTATACAGCTTTATAAATCTTAACATGTGCAGGGCAAATATGTTCACTGTATAAATCGTTCAGCACACTTTTGGTTCATGGTATAAGATAAAAAAAGAAAATAACTTACATCTATGAGTTTATTTTCTCCAGTGATAGTTGTAATAGCACATGATGTTCCTACACAATGTCCACAACATTCACCACTATTATTTATATACATTTGACCCTGGAGGTAGAAAATCATGATGTAAAAAGCACTGAAAATGAACACTAATAATATACATATTGGGGCAGATTTATCAAGAGTCGATAAATTTGGTTGGTCTTTTTGAATTCGAATTTCGAAGTTTTTGAAATTCGAATTCAAAAAGACCAACCAAATGAAATTTGAAGTTTGTTTTTCATTAAGATAGGTACATTTTCGATCGAAAGGTCCGTATTCGAATCATTTGAATCTAAATAATAGCACATTCAATTGAATTTGATTCAAATTTTTTCCCAAAAAAGTCCACCAATTGATTTCAAATAGGATCTAGGAGGTCTCCCAAAGACTTTAGAGGGCAAATGGTTGAAGTCAAATTTTTTGAGAGACAGTACATGATAAATTTCTAAATTTTAATTTTAATTTTTTGCGAATTTGAATCAAATCTGGACTATTCCCTAGTATAAGTACACAAACATAGCTTGAAATTTAAATTTTTTTTAATTCGAATTTTCACTTCAACCCTTGATAAATCTGCCCCATTGTGAATTTGTGGAAAATAAAACATGTAATTGTTGGACTAACTACATCTTTTAATTAAATGAACAGGTAGAATACATTTTCAGTAAAAACAATTCATCTTATGACAAATGTGTATATTAATCATGTAAATATTATAGGACACCAATAGTGTCCTGGTTAAGCAAATAATTCTCAATTTTTGCATGCTTTTCTTTTTATCGTTAAATTTTCTGTCTTAGTTTCAATTTAAATTAATTTGCCAGGTTCAATTCAACGAGTACATTTTATTTTAAGTTTGTTCACATGAAAATTTATGGCCACTGATGGCACTGGTTTATTATTACAAAGAAAAAAATATAATAATTTGCTTAAAATGGACTCTCAGGGAGATGTAAAGAATATGTACAGCTGTTTTAGCATAGAGGTCACTTTATCAATTACAAAAATATATTAAAAAAGTTTCTTTTTCATGGCAGTTCAATTCATTCCAGTCCTTTTCTATATGCACTTTGCAAAGGGGAGCAAATCTTCCAAATATACAACATCCATCTTTTTTTATAATGTGTGCCCATTCTTTAGAAACATTTTCCTGTTTTCCTGAAATATGGCGGTTTTGATAAACACAGAACATGCTTTCTAAGAATTGTCCAGTTTTCTTGATTGAATGCTTAATTCTTTATTATATAAAGTTATTTTATTATATTATCTTTTATGACTGATGTTCTATAAATATTTGTCACTTGTGCTCCTGGATCATTAACATTCCAGTGATCATTAACATTCCATCTTTTTTTTTCAATTTTGCTCATATGGTCTAAACATTTAGATTTATTTAGTTACTTCTCTAACTTTTTATACTTTTAGTACTTATTACTGATTCACTTTCTCCAGTTTTACTGGGTGGGATGTTTCTTCCTTTCTTCTATTATTATATAATTAGAGAAACAAACATTTATGTAGGCAGTATTGGCATGCAAATACCACAAATGATCAAATTATACTTTAATTATACAATTAAATATTTCTTAAAAACTTACAAATGCACAGTCAAGCTCACTTAGATACACACACGATTTCTTCACTGTCTCTGTTATAAAATTTTCTTGTAACTTTTTACAAATATAAGAAGTACAGGGATCTTTGCTAGAGGTCCAGGATTCTCCTTCCTGAAAAAAACATCCCAAAGACAAAAATATTAATATGAAAATATCTAGTATAAGCAATATACAGTAGCAACACTGACATCTGTTATTTTTTTGCATTACCTATTAGATGGGAGTTTAATAAACATGACAATGCAATCAGTTGGTTAACTTCCATAGCAGTAAAAACACAAGTCCTAAATATATTTTTCTGGTCTGCCAAATAATGCATAGAGTCCATCTACAGCAGCCCTTTTCACTTCTTTCCGTGTCAATATCCTTTGATAACTCCCCTACCAGGGGAAATTAGACAAAAACAACCATAGGGGGAAGATTTATAAAGGGTCAGATTTTGAGTTGATGATTTTAAACTCCTATACTCCCATTTGAAATTGGGGAAAAAATGACCACTCTAAATTTATTAATTTTTTTTTTAAATAATTTAGGTAAATAGGATGGAAGTCCAAACTTGAATCAAATTCAAAATGAATCAAAGTCATTTCAAGCTTTAAACAAAAAAAAAAAAAGATTTTTCAGAGTCCACCAAATTAATCCTAATTGGTTGAAGGAGGTCCCCATATGCCACATTGATTTCACAGGTTTTAGATGGTGAATAGGTGACTATTCCTTAGTCAAATCACACTAGTAATTTTGAATTTTCAATTAGACCCTTGATAAATCTGCCCCTAGGTGTTCTTATATGACATCTAAACTGGCAAAATATCAAAGGATACCAAAGTACTGAGCAGGGGATTGGGAGGATTGTCATCTGTGTAGTGAAAATTATATGTTATTCCTATATTATTATTAGGAAAGAAAGACCATAGAAAAGAAAAAAATAGGACTTTCCACAGAAGGGCACACTCATAGAAATAGTGATCATTACATAGTTACATATAGTTACATAGTTAAATTGGGTTGAAAAAAGACCGAGTCCATCAAGTTCAACCCCTCCAAATTAAAAACCCAGCATACATACACACACATCTCCACTCTTTCAAACACAAACCATATACCTGTATGCCCATAGCTATACTAACTGTAGATTTTAATATCAAAATAGCCTTTGATATTATGTCTGTCCAAAAAATCATCCAAACCCCTCTTAAAAGCATCAACAGAATGAGCCATCACAACATCACCCGGCAGTGCATTCCACAACCTCACCTCCTGACTGTGAAGAACCACCTACGCTGCTTCAAATGAAAGTCCTTTTCTTCTAGTCTGAAGGGGTGGCCTCTGGTGCGGTGATCCTCTTTATGGGTAAAAAGGTCCCCTGATATTTGTCTATAATGTCCTCGAATATATTTGTAAAGTGTAATCATGTCCCCTCACAAGCGCCTTTTTCCAGAGAAAACAACCCCAACCTGGACAGTCTCCCCTCATAATTTAAGTCTTCCATCCCCCTAACCAGTTTAGTTGCACGTCTCTGCACTCTCTCCAGCTCATTTACATCCCTCCTAAGGACTGGAGTCCAAAACTGCACTGCATACTCCAGATGAGGCCTTACTAGGGATCTATAAAGAGGTATAATTATGTTTTCATCCCTTGAGTTTATGCCCTTTTTTATGCAAGACAGAACTTTATTTGCTTTAGTAGCTACAGAATGACACTTTATGAAAATTACATTTAAGACTAAACATGCAAGATATAGGTTTTATAATTAACTCTATGGACCAGATTAAATTCAGTGAGAAAAAGAGTTATCCCATGATAACTCACAGAAGATTCAATTTAAGATGCAATTCAATCAGTAAAACATATCTCATGGTTTATCAAATGAAAGTCTATGAAGTCTCCTTGAATTGAATCTTGCCCATGAGTTTTTTACGTGATAAGCTATAACATAACTTTTTCACTGAATTGACTCTGGGCCTATATTCCATATCCAAGTCATAGACTCTAGCCCTATATTTCTTTGCTTATAACATTTTTAGGAAGACCACATACAGTATACAGTATAGCATGAAGATAACTGAGAAATGTAAAAGTAGAACAATTTGGAATTATATAGTGCTGTTTCAAAGGAAATCAAAGTTGTTTTTACTACTTTCTAGAGTAAAGAGCTTTGCTAATAATTTACCTATACTAAGGCCAATATAGAAACACTTCTTTACTATAGCTTTGTGTAATGAATTTGAATCTTGTGTTCTAAGCATTTTTAAGGGGAAAATGTGCAGAGGTAGACAAAAAATTGAATGAAACAGAACCATTTATTTGTACACACTGACTTTCACCAAAAGATTTGTAATTTCTTATTTATATGCAGAAAAAAATATTTTGTGTGCACATATTAAACTTTTGTGCAATTTTCAATAACTGTGTGTTCATGTCAAAATGAATACAACATTTTTCACACAAAATGCTTTGTGTGAATTGTAATTTGTTGTATGCACACTAGTGCACAGAATATTGTGCCATAAGGCCATATGCTCATACTACTGAAGAGAAGAATGTCATCCTAATATTTTAGCAGTACTTCTTGTAATGGGATTAAAACACATTAGGGTCTCAGATATAATTATAGCTGTGAGAAGCCAGTCTGAGACACAACCACTTGAATTATGATGAGAATTACTCATGTAAATAAAGTAATCTTATTTAAAAATTAGTATGTTCCTTGTCCACTCAAAATCAGCTTTTTTTGTTGTTACTATTAAGGGGTATAACTATAGAGGAAGCAGACCCTGTGTTTGCAGGGGAACCCAGGAGTGTAGAAGGCCCTAATTAATATGAGATTTCAATATATCTTTGAAGAATAATTCAAAATTAGTGATGGGTTAATCCCATGATTCGCCGCTAAAAATTTAGCGAAGTGAAACGCCACAGATTTGCCCATCGCTATTCAAAATATGCCACCTATAAACTATAATTAATAAAACTGTAGGTTTAAAATATAATTTGAATTAGTGATATTGTTATTAACTTTGAAACTATACACTGAATAATATTTCACATCTTACCTGTAAAGTTTGTATTTCGCCACTGCTTGTAATAGCCACGCATGAATTCTGAAAACACTCTCCGCAGCAATTTCCTGTCAATTTCTGATATTGCTCACCCTATTGGAAGACAATTTATATTCAAATTCAGTCATTGCTGATATTTCTAGCAATGAAAATAAAAATTAGTTTGTTTCTCAAATCTGCACTATAAAGTGCAAATCAAGTGTTCTGAGTTGTCTGAATCAGAATATGCATTTAATTTGAATTAACTTTACTTATTATCTCAAGAGAGTTTATAGCTGTCACTGTGATATCAAACTGAGAAATGCAAAACACTTTTAATGTTTACATCCTAATGCTCTTTCTCAATTCCAAAATGTAGCCTTGCTTACTAATCTCAGAACAAGAGCCTTTTCTTTTTTTACTGTGATCCACCCATACATTTACCTATCTGCAAGCCATACGGTTACTCTGGGGTTTACAGATCTCCCTTAAGAATAACATTGGGCAAGCATTGGGCCAAATTTGTTTTGATAAGAAAAGTGTTTGTTATTTTTCCACCTAAAATTAAATTCAGTGAAGTCTATGGAAATGCTGAAACTGAAAAAGGCAATAGGATACCTCATCATATTCAATCTGGCCCATTATAACGATGAAAACCTATGTATGGTGTAAAAATAGCTTTTGTTACAATAACTATAGTTGCATTTTTCCTTATATCTTACATCGCCACAGTCATTTTGATTGTAAACTAAACAGCTGGTCTTTGTTACAACAGTGGCCAACTTTCCTCCAGATAGTATACAGGAGTAGTTTGTACATAGGTCATCACTATAAATCCAGGATTCATCTTTCTATTAAAAAAAAAAAAGATAGGTGTTAACCACAAGTGCAAACATCATTCATAAAATAACATTAGCTTGTGTTTTAAGGTACAGATTTTGTATCATGCAAAATATACTGAAATATGTTACTTTTATGCAGATAAGGTTCCTCTGCCCTATTAAAAATATTGCACATACCTCATTGGTAAATATTAAAATGTTATCTTAAAAGAGATCTCTGTGACTTTGAGAGTGGATGATAATCATTGGTGTACTGTGCAGTTGGAGCTGCATTAATGAAGACTGGTCTACAATGAGGAAGGCTTAAAGCTTTTAGCAATTGTGCAGCTAAACACATTAATTAGTTTAACATAAAAGGTAAAACAGATGAGAATCTCGGTATTAGCTCAAAGAAAATCGCCTGGAGTGTAAATAGCTGCATTACACTGCATGAACCCCTTTTAAGACCCTACCCTGGACGTAACTCATATTTTTTGGTTGCCACCAAAAACTTGTTGAGTTCATGTAGAAGTCAATGGCAGAGGTCTGCTGGCCTATTTGAAGAAGTTAATAGCATTCTTGACAGAATTTTTTTCAGATAGAAAATGTGTTCAAATTCGATTTGATTTGAGTTTTGGGTCAGTAACATTCAATCGAATTTTAGAAATTCGAGTTTTTTCATAAATAAGGTACCATTCAAATTGTGACTACATTCAAGTCTATTTAAGTAAGAAAAACTCACATAAACTCCAAAATTCAGCCTTTGATAAACAATCCCTGAACTGTACTATTCATTCGCTGACTTCAAAGTGAGAAGTGGACTGTTAGATATGGCTGTGTTTGAATGGTCTAAAGAAGTGCAATATTGGGGAGCAGCAACATTTCAGGAATCACACAAGCACTTAATGACAAAGAAGTAATTATTTGTTTCATAAATTTACCTTTCTGGGAATTGTAAAAATGTGTATATGTGAACAGCTTTACCTTTAGGCTTTTCATATCTCCACTGGCAGTTTGGAAAACACATGTAGTTTCTACACATTCTCCACAGCAATGACCACTGGTAATCTGATACTCCTCACCCTAAAAGATGACAGAGGCATTATTAAAAAAATAGATAAATAAAAATATCTATGTATGTGCAGAATGGCATAAACGTTGTTTAACATCACAGAGGTCAGAAGTACTTCATAAGCACCAAGTACTTCAGTGGTGACAGGTGGGATAACAATATTGACATGGTGGGTCATGTAAGAGCTCAGCTTGTATTTTAGGGTCTCTAAGTGGTAGAAAAATGTAAAATGCCCTCCCAAACCAATACTATGATTCACTCCACCAAATAAGTACTTTGTTAGTTTGGAAATTAAGCTGAAATGGTGATTATTACTAGTCAAATTCTTGAGTATCTACTTATAGTATCCTACTTCTTTTGAGGATATGAAATTATCTTTAATTAAAAAAAACAAATCTGCCTTGACAACTTCTAAGAATTCTCAATATGTCAGTGTTACTTACAGATGAACAGTCATTTGCACTAAAAATGGCACAGGACTTCTTTGCAACAACTGTAGACAAGTGGCCTTGTAACAGTGTACAATTATACGAAGTACAGATGTCACTGCTTGGAGACCAGATTTCACCTTCCTATAAAAGTGAAACAGATATAAATAAATGCTTTGATTTCTACAATCTCATGTATCTTTATATAACAAAAGAGTAAGCCTTTATAGTACCGTTAAGCTTTAAATACATAAATTTGGTTGTGAACCTTGGCTCACAAAAGCCAAATATAATCTCCATATTTTGAACTGATGAAACCAACATGGTTTCAGTAAGAAGTATTTTCTGGTTGTCATATTAAAAAAAAAATTCTGACTTCTCATGTTTTATAACAAGAGTTAAGCTTTAAATTACATTCCTTACAAGTTGCCTCACTATAACTTGGATATCTATTTTTTGTAAATAAATACAAATAAATATAAGCATGGTTGTTAAATAGATAGGCCCAAACCACAGCTCAAGCTAACAAACTCTGTAGCTACTGTATGTAAGGACCCATACTAATCAATGGTAGGAATTTTCAGCTGTGATTACAATTGATGGGCTCATTACATATGGTGAAAATAATGTCCTCTGATAAGTATACATACCGTTAGGACCTTGGTTTCACCATCAGCAGTTGTTATAATGCAAGCAGTACGAACACATTCTCCACAGCACTGATCACTTGACATCTTAAACTGCTCACCCTGAAGACAAAAGTAGAATGAAAACAACTCATTAAATAAACACTGTTGGTTTTAACGCAGAATGTTGCACAATGGACCATGAGACACCATAAAAGCCTAAACCTTCTAAATAGTGCATGTTATATGCCATTTATTGAAATGCCTACAATAACACACCTCTAAATGGCTGACTGCAGTGCAAGGAACTAAGTGATCATCTTAGTGATCATTCAAAGAGCACTTCTGTTCAGGATCTGGTTGTGATCTGCACCTTTGCTCTGGATATACTGTAACTTGTCTAAAAGCTCAGCTGTTTGTTCTGAATCTCTGAGGTAGCATCTTTGTGATTATACAGTTTAAGATTAAAAGCAATATAAAGTTTTTATTACAATAATCATGAAACTTTAATTCAAGTGCAGATACATGTGATATGTTTTCTAAAAGTACTAAGTCCAAAAAAACTTTAATAATTCAACCAACATCTTTGTAATAGTAGAATGATTTAGGTAATTACTTACATCTTTGCATTCTTGTGCATTCACAACTGCACAAGTCTTCTTTGTTACTACTGTGGACAACTGACCCTGGGATAGTGTACAGTTATAGGTAGTGCATGTGTCATTACTTGGAGACCAAGTTTCCCCTTCCTTAAAGGACAAAGAGTAATGTCAATATTCATACATATATTGATTGTACATTGCATGTGATTGGACTGAAGATGAGCTACTGGTTGTTTAGACACAGATGTTTTTAGACTCTTTTTGTTAACTTTTTAGCTTCACATTAACACACACACATACAGCATATGGTTATTTCAGGTAGTTGGCTAACAATGTATATACTGTATATACTGTCAGACATGTCAGCCCCCACATTTTGCCTGGAGATAGCTATTTGAATCCCCCAAATCTCCCATCAACATTCATCACATGGGTTTTACAGTTTACTTCTTGTATCCCTGCAAGCTCAGACTGGCAATCTGTGGCTTCTGGCAAATGCCAGAGTGGCTGTTGTCTATGGACAGTCACTATTTATTGGGCTGGGGCTTTTTGGGCCTCTATGTACCTAAAATACCTGTGCCTGTTTTGATTCTCAGTCCAGACCTTCCTGGGAGTGTGGGAATACTTTAAGGGAACCCACACAAGTATTAAGAGAAAAAACTCTTTGCAGGGTTGAATGGAAACCTAGGATATCAGCACTGTAAGACAGCATATAATGCCCTGAATGTGCATCTTTCTTTTCTATTAGAAAAATGTAGATAAATGATGACAAGATCAGTTTAAACTCTACAATTTTCAATGTAGTACCTTCAAGATATGAGTTTGCCCATTGGATGTTGTCACCCCACAGGATGTCTGGACACACTGTCCACAGCACTGGCCACTAGAATTTCTGTATTCTTGGCCCTGGAGGGAGACATTAATAATATTACTCAAAGTTTACATGAAACTGATGTTATATGATAGACAGTTGGTACAGTATAATATATCTATCTGTTTTATTACTGTTTTATAATCATAGTATTTTATAAAATATTCCAAAGCATCATAGACTAGCACTCAATGACACCACTTGAGACAATGGTTAAACAAGTAAGGGCCTGATCTCTAGATCCTCTGATTTTTAGTTTCCTGACACATATAAATATAAAGCAGGAAGAGGCCAATGGGAGACCTGGTTCTCAACAAATCGAACATTTAGGAAAGAATGCCAGAACAATGGTTGTTTATACTAGGCTAAATAGGAATATATTGATAATGTTTTAATGTACTGGTATAATATATATCAAATATACTTTATGGGGCAGATTTATCAAGGGTCCAATTTCAAAGTGAAAACACTTCGGATATGACCATTGAATTTGTCGAGACCGTATTTGATTGAATAGGTCAATTTTCGTTCAAATTAGATTTATTCAAATTGTATGAATAAATCGTTTGATTCCAACATTTTGAATGATTTTACAGAATAAAATCATGACTTCTCAAACTTTAGCCAACAAATCCATATAGGTTATAGGAGGTCCCTCATAGGCTAAAACAGCAATTCAGCAGGTTTAAGGTGACTAGTTGAATTTGAAGTTTTTAAAGAGACAGTACTTTGATATTCGAATAGTCAAATTTTTGCAATTGGATAGTTAAAGTACCCGAAAATTGCTTTGAAATTTGATTTTTTTTAATTTTCACTTTGACCCTTGATAAATCTGCCCCTATAAATGTATTCCAAACCACTCTCTAGAATGCTGTAGGTGTGCCCAGGCCATCATGACATAGCCTGCATTTTGCCCAATCACACAGGCTTTCTCATTTGAGATTTTAATCCTTTTAAGGCTGGGGACAGACAGGGAGATTCGGGGAGATTCTGTCGCCTGCTAAAAACGCGACAAAAAAAGGCGACAAAATCTCCCCGAATCTCCCTGTCTGTCACTACCCTAAGCAGTTAGTTTTTTTTAGAAAGAAAGATTAAGCAACCAGATACGGCTCTGCTCCTCAGAGTTAGGGAACCTTTCTACCAGCTATTAAGAGAACTAAAGCTAAACCAAAAAGTACCAAAAAAAGTAGCTTAGAAATTGTGTACATTGTGCTTTGGGCTTCTGTATCAGCCCAAGGCAACCACAGCCCTTTAGCAGTAAAGATCTGTGTCT
>CM044437.1:17654691-17672126 GCA_024363595.1 Xenopus borealis | reverse complement strand
GAAATAAATATTTTATTATTTTTCTATAAGTCCCGTGAGTGCGACCTGCTTTGCACACAAATATATATATATATATATATATATATATATACACAGTATTTGCATTAAAAAAATGTCACAGTGTTAGACTGAGGCGGATTATACAATTATTGGTGCATGGCAGCTCAGAAACAAGCACAATTAACATCAGAATTAAGGAATCAGCCCTAGTGACAAGCAAATCTGAGGCATTTTGTTTCCACAAATTTTTCACAAATAATTTGCGAAACACCACTCGCATCTCATTAGGACGTGGGCGTCTGTTTTTGGTTGCGGGTGCACTTTTGGTCCACTTTTGGATGCCGGTGCACATTTGCCGGGGTGGAAAAATTGATGCCGGCATCCAAAAACCTCTAAACCACTAAAATTTATAAGTAGAAGACTTTAGGAGATTGAATCCAACATGTTAAACTTGGAAAACTGTAAGTTTATAGTGCATTCTTAGTGAAATGAGCAAATGTATCTACTGAACAATTGTTATTTTATAAAAACAAATTTATCAGTGTACAAATTTTATCTTATTAGCACAATATTTTTAAAGAATAATTATGGACACATACTAATTAGCGTCAAAACTACTTTCCATTTTCTTGAGAACTTGTAGACTTCTTTTATCCAGAAAGAATAAAGTAAAGGAAAATAACTTACTAGGCTACAGTTTTCATTGCATTGCATTGGCTGACACATCACCAGATTTAACTGAGATGTAGGGTCCACCTTAGAACTACATACACATTCATAACAGCCTCCAGGAGAAGGTATTTGTGAGTTAGGCTAAAGAGAGAAGACACATAGCAATAAGGGGCATACATGTCATATATAACAGTTACATTTGTATCTCACTTATAAGTATTATATGTGCACATCTATGCTTTTTAATGTTTTTATTTAGTTTTGACCATGTATATTTTAAAGATAAAGGTTGATTTAAAAAAAAAACTATTTAAGATACAAAAATGTCACAAATCTTTCATCTGTGGTCCATAAATAGAGATAAAAATCCAAACTGTAAAGCTTGCTAGTTGTTCCTTTTTGGTAAGCATCTGCTTTTACTGACTCGAAGAATTGGGCATCATCTTCAATGTCTATTTCTAGAATATTGAGAACCAATGAGATCTTGTGGAACCATTGCCACAATAACACATTGGGTACTGCTCTAATTCTGGAGTATATAAGGTACTCATGTAGGTATTACATTACTATTTTTTTGTATTTAAGTTAAAACATTACTATATGCTGTATGGTCTGTAATAAATGAAAACCTATATATCCCAGAAGCACACACAAGAAAGTTAAAAGTGCATGAAGGAGCACCAATTACCAAGGTTGTATTATGCTAAGCAAACACATTTTTTTACTCCAATATCTCGTCATATACATAATGATATTCTTATACATTAACTGAGAAGATTATATTTAAATGATTACAAATTATAAGCCTTCAGGCCATCTGCTTTTAAACTGAGACTATACTGTATATTTCCAGAAGTTGTCCTGTCTTACAATTTATAGATCTCTATGCTGATTAGTGAGCTAAATATACATATTTGCACTTACCTGAAATTCTATCCCATCCTGCACACACACATTTTTTGGAACTATAGAAACATATATAATTAACATTAGGGCAGAGAACATCGATAGTCTTAGGATTCTTGAAATGGATAGTAGCAAAAAAAAATTAGGAAGAAGTGCTTTAAGTATATTTATAAACTACAGATTCTCATTTATTTATTGAATGACCCATAAACTTAAACAATATGCTTTTACAATCAATCTTCTTTAATATGAGGTAGATGTGCACTTTTTTTCCCATACATAGTTGTACAGACATCAAACAAAGCCCTAGCCAAGTGGAAGAAAGCTTTTTAAAAATCTTCATTTTGGTAGTTTTTAAGTTTGGTGTGATAGAGGCTCCCTCCACTACTATATACCTTGTAGGGTAGCTTGTAGTAAAAGAAGCTGGGGATGTGTAAGTGACCTGGTTGAATTAACCCCCTTGATCTGCCAAACCCTTGATCCTCCATTCCCTTATGGCCCAGATTTTCCACTATATCCAGACTACTTTTGTTGAAGTGGGCACTGGGTAGCATAAAGGAAATTATTTAATTTAATGAGGGGGTAAGAAAAGAAATCATAGTTCCTACAGTAAGGAACCATATGTTGTCGTATAGCTCCTGTCATAATAACATTATAATAACATAACATAATAACATTAACCCAATTTATTTCAAAAGCAAATGTTTTTAATTATAGATACATAACAATGGCAAACCCCACTAATTAGGAAACTTACCACATGTAATGTTCACACAGCAGTCATATGATATGATGTTTTTTTCAAATCCAGGTGAGCACATATCAATTGGTGGTGGACACAGCTTGGTATTGCAGTCTGTTTTGTGTTATCAAAGAAAGATTGAGACTTAATCAAGGCAAAATCTTGAAGTTACTTCATCACATCATCACTAAACTCTTTACAAGGCACTGTTGACCAGTGCCTTATGTTGCACATACAGTATATTCTTTATTACAATAAAACATTGATCAGAAGCCCACAAAACCCTCTCTACCTTAGGACCTGCCAGCACCTCCAAGGTCTACTGTTTCTATTGGCAATACCCTGGAGATCATTAGTTGTTAACATGACTTAAGTATTTACTAAATTAATAGAATTTATAGAATTAAGTTGCACTGAAATGCTATCTGTAAAGATCTAAAAGAGAATTACACATATGCATCATTAACAGAGGGTGCTCACGGTTTTAATTACACTAAAACAGTTTGATTTCTAAAGAACAGAAAATTTTAAGTTGTTAAATTCGCTCAAGTTCTGTGGCAGTACAGTAAATACAGTTAAAGACAAAGTCCTCTACTCTCACCCATTATCAATATATATATAGGACACTGAGACATTTTGTGCATTACACTTGTTTAGTCCTGATCTACCTGGTAGCCCACCTTAGGACTTAAATGAACTTTCACTTGTATGTCTCCCCTTTTGATACATCACATGCAATGTACATATTTCCATATACAACTATTTTATTTTATAAGCTACATGCAAAATGTAACGGCTAAAATGTAGAACCTTATAACTCATGCCAGCAGCAAAGAAAATCAGATGCAGACAGTTCTTAAATTAGGTAAATGGTTATTAAGAAACAGAAGTGGCTTGGAAGTTAAGTCTGGCCAAATAAAAACTTTCTGCCCAGATACCAAATTATCCTTAATCTTTAAGACAATGCTTTTGATATTATATGATAAGTGATAAATATAAGTGTTATGGTCAACTGGAGCAGAGTTCTATCCGAGCTACCAATTGCTTCTGTATTCTGTGCTTGAATAAACTTCCTTCTCTGACTGAAACTTTGAAAAGGGTGTTGGCTGCAGTTATTGGGATAGACTGACACAGAGGTCTAGATCGAACGCACCACAAAAAATGCCTTCCCCACTAAACAAAACAGAGATTGTTCTCCACATAATATATTATAATACACAAAAGCCCTGAATATCCTGTAAATTATATCCTTATAAATTGTGTTTAGTGATGTCATTGGTTCTATTTGAAACTTAGTGATGTAATTTCTGCCACATGACTTACTGAAACATGTTTATTAAAATAAACAAAGTACCTCCTGTTGCAAAAAATGGGGATATTAGAAGTCACCTTGGCCTTCAGCCTTATGGTTTTATATAGTCATGAAACTTCTCAGTAATGTATAATATCCTTCATCCTCATCCATTATCAATTTATACAGTATATATAAGCTGTTGAGACATTTTTGTCCATTATGCTACTAAAAATGCCTGTGGGAAAATATTACCGGTGAGTAGTGATTCGCCCATCATTGCTTGTGAGGTTCTCAACTCATCTAATGACATTATTATATACAGTGTAGCAAACAAAATGTTGTACTCACAACAGTCCGTGTTGGGACAACAAGGATCAGCTGACACAATATGCACTAGCTCATAACCTGGCAAATCACAGGTAACCGTCAAAGGGTCACACGTAACAGGTAAACAGGATATTGTAAGGTTGTATGGATTGCATTCACAGTTTTGACAGTTTTCAGTCCATGTGCTACCAGGCTGAAAGAGTAAACACATTAAAAAACACATTAGATATACACTTTAGTTAAATTAGGCTATATAAATTACATAACTTTCTGTGGTACCAAATACATTTTCTTGCATAAAAGTAAATGTACCTTTATTTACTACTGTCATATATGTATAACATGACATTTTATAGTCGCAGTGCTAAGAAAAAGTTTGTTCTTATGGTAATGTGTATCTCATTAAATATCATTATAAAAATGTATCTTGAACTCATCAATGAGATCAATATTTTGGCCTTTGTATTGTAGACTCCTTAAATAACAGTTGTGAATATTTGCGATAATTTGTATCTGTGCCACCTTAATCTGAATCAACTTGCTTTTGTCTCTTTGTGGAGTTGATATTTAACCACTTTTAATTTGTTTTCTATGTTTGGTTAATGTTGTGGTGAGTCAATTAGACTCCATAATTGGAACATCTTTAAGGCTTCCTCCAGATTTGTAGTCATACATTGCATACTGTTTAAAGGGGCTGCTAAAACTAACTTTTCGTATCATGTAGAGAGTGATATTCTGAGATAACTTGGTATTAGCGGTCCAATAATTAATTGAAATAATGAAAAATAAAAAATATTGATGACCAACTAAAAAGCTACTTAGAATTGGCCATTCTCTAACATACTAAAGTTCTGAAGGCTTCTACAAATTCCCTTATTTTGCCAAAGTTTCTGCTAACAAATCAGGTCTTTGAACATGTCTGAGCAGTTACCAACACAATCTATGACTATACTGGTCATTGTTTTGGTTTAGTTGGGCTTGTTTTTCTTGTTATGTATATTCTTTATTTATGGAATCCTCCACAAGTTTGCTAGATAAGGGAATGGTTCCTCACTAGTATGTGCTGCTTTAGAGGCCCTGAAAACACTAACCTTTTATGAACACTCTAGTGCTTAGCCATTCAAGCCATGTCCTATGGTGATTAAATTATGAACAGCACCACTGAAAGTGGAGGTGCCAGGGACTATGGGGAGGAGCCTTCTTTAAACCAACACAATCTATGACTATACTGGTCATTGTTTTGGTTTAGTTGGGCTTGTTTTTCTTGTTATGTATATTCTTTATTTATGGAATCCTCCACAAGTTTGCTAGATAAGGAATGGTTCCTCACTAGTATGTGCTGCTTTAGAGGCCCTGAAAACACTAACCTTTTATGAACACTCTAGTGCTTAGCCATTCAGGCCATGTCCTATGGTGATTAAATTATCAACAGCACCACTGAAAGTGGAGGTGCCAGGGACTATGGGGAGGAGCCGTCTTTAAAGGAAAACTAAACCCTACACCTCCCTCCATCCCCCTCCACTGTCCCCCTCCCCACAGTCTCTATTGTATTTCAAAGTCTGCTGACTTGAACTAAATCTGCAGAGTTGCTCAGCGGAGTTCAAACGGGCCATCTTCCCATTTCTGGTTTTCTACTGTTAGAGTGGGGACACATATCTTGAAGGAGCAAGCATAGTTCAACCCATGTTCTGAAACATCTTCTACTGCTTTTGCTCCCACAAGATCCAACTGAGAGAAGATAGACAGAAAATGGCACCTGTGAACAGTTTATTGCTGGTCAGTAGACAGGGAGACATCTGAGCAGAATTGCTTTCACAGGGAGGAACTTGGAGGGGGCAGTGGATGGGGAAAGGATTTCTGGGGCCTGTAGTTCTTCCTTTTCCCCTCAAGATCCTGGAGAGCTACTGAAGCCCCCCACCTTCCCTCCCTTGGATTTAAAGTTTTGTACTGCTGTATATGTTGGGGTTGCCATTATGATGTCTGTTGCTATTCATTTCAACTGTGCCTGTTTTCAGGTGTTAGGCATTGGGAGTGTTTCCATATTGTCACAACAGTTGGAGTGGGTATAAATTGTGTCCTTGACATTTTGTATATGTTATCTTGATTTACTTATATGCCCACAACAAAAGCAGTGGCTATTATCTGGTTAAAATATGGTTGGATATGTCATAGCAAGGACACAAGCTAAAGCGGTGGCCAATCTCCACCCATAAGAGAAAACCATGGGTCCTGTGTCTTATTTATTATTTGTTCAATTATCATAAAAGCAGTATGTAGTTTTGGCTTTCATCTAGGGTTGCCACCTTTTCTGGAAAAAATACCAGCCTTCCTATATATGTATCTTTTATCCATATTAATAACATTGGGCTCATATTAATAACATTGGGCTCAACCATAATTTTTACTGGCCAGGCTGGTAAGAATTGTTGTTTGGCTTATGGTTATGCCACACCTTCAGGCAATTTGTTAGTTGAAATTCCTGTACATATTTGGTATTGATGATTTATGTGCAATTTCAAATTAATATTTCTAAAATTGATTCAAACTGAATTGGCAAAATTAATCTTCAACTCTTGATCCCAAATGCCCACATTAACCTATAATATTGTCTTCTAATTAAAGACAGTTAAAACATTCTGACTACTTCTGTTAAAACATTCCTGTTGGTCTGATACAACCAGTAGGAGCTTTACATATTTGATTTTCTCCATTCAGAACAAATACAGCACTAGCATCTTGACACCGTAAGCGCTATTATTTGAAAAGGGTATGATACTATATTGAAAAGTAATACAGTATATGGCAGATTGTAATATTAATATTGAGATAGGGGTACATAAGATTACTGATTGATACGATATGGATGCTATGATTTCAGGTACTATAAGTAATAATAGCTGTCTAACAATTTCAGAACAAGCCTCACATGAAATTAAAGGAAAAATCTTAATATATTTTACCTAGAAGAGCGGTACTAAATGCATTCATATATTGACTATGCAATCAATTTGACTGTGAATATTAACTTGATGGGTTTTAGTGACTATGGATTTATTTACCAAATAAAGTATACTTGGGGGCATATTTACTAAGGGTTGATGTGAAAATTTTAATGAAAAACATTTAATCTTCAAAGTAATTTTTTGTTACTTCGACTACTGAATAGTCAGAAATTCTATAAAAATTTAAAAATAAATTGAAAATTGGAATTTTAAAATTTGGAAATACTGTCTCTTTTAAAAAATTCAAATTCAACACTTTGACACCTTAAAGTTGCCAAATTGCTATTTTAGCCTACGGGGGACCTCCTGGAACCTTTAAGGTTTTTCCAAAATCGTGAATGGTTTTTATTTTATCGAAAATGGACCAATTCAATTAATTTTTGATCAAAAATGCCCTTTAAAAAATTTTGATGGTCAAATTTGGAATTTTTTTTATTCAAAATTCAACCCTAAGTAAATCTGCCCCTTAATGCTCTTAAAGACATTTACCACCAACTTACCTTTCTGTAGACTAAATCAGGTCCCAAGCAAGCTATAAAACAGTAAAATGATTACAAGAAGTTATTAATATTAAGTTTTAAGAGTAATCTGAGTAGTTTTCTGTAATAACAAGCAATCTTAAAAATGACCTATATCTACAAGCACCTCACTTAGTGCAATGATCAGAAAATAAACAGTGTGTATAAATGTGCGACTGTTTCTGATGAAGACAGGTAAACTATTTGTACTATATGCCACATTCAGATGGAGTACACTCTACATAGACATTTAGATGAGTTCCACATGTCCTACCACAAGGGGATTTTGAAAGATCATATTTACACGCTTTTTCATTAGAATGAATATGACAAAATATTGTGGAAAGGTGTGCTGAGTTTTGCAGAGATATGAGGGTTTCACAACAAAAGGGATAATTTACAATGTGAAAGACAGGGTGCAAAATATGGCACAATGCATAATGTTTTTACACTTTGCTCCCTTCTTGCCACTGATGATGAATTGCCTCATGTTCTTTGCACATTATTCCAAAGCACTAAACAATTGAGATGAGTGTGGGCGGCTCAACAGATTAACCCCCACCTCTCCATCTCTGCAACCCAGTTCAGACCATGAATTAATGTCTCTTATCAACACTTAGATTCCCCATTAGAAAATTAAAACTCAACTTTTAATTCAACAGCTAAAAAAAAAGGGGGGGGGCATTCCATAAATGCTCCACCACAGACAATACATACGACAACAACTCACAGCATACTCCGTTGCTGCGCTGGACCGTGTCCATAAAACACACATAAATTAAAAACGAGCACGGTGGACGGTGACGGTTGTTTTGTAAAGTAGCTTATTGCTCTATAAGTATTACAAAGTATTACAAAGTCTAGCGGGTCCGTGTGGCTGCGTGTTGCTACTGCCACCCTATTCCCACCCTGTCCCAACACCTCCTGCCTGTCTACGTAGGGAGCGGCGCTGAGCTGATCTCTTCACCGTCCACCTATGCTTGGCCCTACGCGTTTCGCCGATCTCTCGGCTTCCTCAGGGTGGCGGTAGCAACACGCAGCCACACGGACCCTCTAGACTTTGTAATACTTATAGAGCAATAAGCTACTTTACAAAACAACCGTCACCGTCCACCGTGCTCGTTTTTAATTTATGTGTGTTATATGGACACGGTCCAGCGCAGCAACGGAGTATGCTGTGAGTTGTTGTCGTATGTATTGTCTGTGGTGGAGCATTTATGGGATGCCCCCCCCTTTTTTTAGCTGTTGAATTAAAAGTTGAGTTTTAATTTTCTAATGGGGAATCTAAGTGTTGATAAGAGACATTAATTCATGGTCTGAACTGGGTTGCAGAGATGGAGAGGTGGGGGTTAATCTGTTGAGCCGCCCACACTCATCTCAATTGTTTAGTGGTTTGATACATAGTTACCAACCTTGCAGACTAATTGAATTAGAAACACTGTGGCAAGCAGATATTTATCAGAATTTTTGTACACATTATTCCAAAGCCCAGAGATGTGCAGCAGTCTGCATGAATACTACATTGCCAATGCTTTATCCATTAGGGGAGGGCAGTGGCAGGCACATTTGCATAAAGTAAGCATGGGTTTGGGAGCCAGCAAACAAAGTCTTTAAGCAAAGAATTGACGTTTGATGTTTATTGCTGTAACAAACCAAAATTTAAGGATTTTAAACCCCCAGAAAAAAAACAGATTGACTATGATTTCAGTTTTATATTTATCTTATGTATTATTCATTATTTTCAAGCCCTCTGCTATCAATCTTCTTTTCTGACTTCCGTATACATAGTTGCTTGTTTTTTTTAGGGTAATTAAGCCCTAACAACCAGAGAACAGGTGCAGTTCCAAGCAGTGTAAATATTTGCAAAACCATAAAAAATTAAAATTATTTGCAGATTGTTGTAGAATTCTGCTCTGTACATAACAGTTTTACCCCAATATACAATAAAATGCACTAAATTTTCCCACTGGCCGTAACCAATAGCAACCAATAAGATGTTAGTGTTTACACAGGTGACTAGTAAATGCTTCTCATTTACTGCTCCTGGGCAAACTGTGGGGGTTATATACCAAAACTCGAATGTATCTCATATTTTTATAAAACCAAGCTTGACCAAACTCCCATCAACAATTTTATCTTATTTATCAATAATACATCTCAAAAAAAAATTTCCTCTAATAAAAAACCTCGACCAGAACAAATTGAGTTTTAGTAAATACAGTAATGCCCTTAATGTATTTTATGACATAACCCCCTTAGTGTTCAGTGAGCTAATGAGTGAATTATTTTGCCACGGAAATTAAGTCCATAGACTTCAATGGGAGAAAAAAAAGTTGCATGGCAAAAAAAATGTGTTGTCCATAGACTTTAATGCATTTTGTCAAATTTATGTAAGCAGCATCCCTAATCAAATTTTTTTATTCGATCAAAAATAATGATCCCCAATTCGGCATCTTGGATTTGGTGAACTAGGTGGTCGAATAGTACTTTGACCATCAAATAGTCGAATATTCTAACAAAGTTAAATTTGAATATTCAAATTATTCGAATTTGAATATTCAATGGTCAAATTTGCCTAATTTGCATATTCGAAGATTAAATTTTTTTACAAATTCGATCAAACTTCGAATTCTTCACACGAATTTTGTATATCTGCACCTAAAAAATCTAAATCATACGATTTTTTTTGACTGATTATATTGTTAAGAAAAAACACAAATTTTTCGAGTTTTTAGCATTCGTACATTAATAAATAACCCCCATCATGTAGTCTTAAGTAGTTGAAAGTGAAATGGCAGTTAAGAGGCTTATTGTGAGGATCAGCGCTTACCCTGGTGGTCTAGCGGTTGCCCCCCGAGCACGCGGGAGCGCCCGCCGTGCCTTTGGCGGGGACGCTCACCGCGTGCATCCTTCCCCTTCCTCTGCCGGCTCCTTAGTGCGTGCCGCGCGCGCACTTACGGGTTTTGTAGGCGCATGCGTGCCGGCGTGATGACGTCACGCGAAATTCAAATACTATTTAAAGGGATCTTGTAGTGCAGAACTTTGCCCGTTGTTAGGTTCTATTAGCTAGTTCCTGGGTGTGTTTGCTAACTGATTCCTGACTGTCCTACTGTTGTTTGACCCTTGCTTGCCTGACTATTCCTGCTATTCTCCAATCCTGACCTTGGCTCGTCCGATTACTCTGTCCTCTGGTATCCTGATCTTTTGCCTGTTCCCTGACTACTCTACACTCTCTAATCCTGATCCTGGCCTGTCTGACTATTCTACGCAGCTTGTGCTGTTCCGGCCTGCCTACTCCGCTTGGTGGTATTCTTCAATCCAAATTCCTTGGTGAGACGATCGTGCCCCTGTGCTAGCCAGAACTTTTGCTTTACACCTCTCATTAATCCAGGTGGCATCTGAGTAAGCTGAGGGCTCCTCCCGAGGCCAAAGGCGGTCACTTAACTGGTGAAGCCGAGCTTAGACAAAGGTGTTTGGCAACTGTTCTGGTATTGGGTGCCGTTCGTGACACTTATGTATCTTATTAAATAACATTATAGTTCAAGTATCCTAGAAAATATTTCAGTTTAGATGCTAGGATGGCTTCATCTAAAAATGGTGATTAATTCACTCCTTCTAATGCAAGTGAGCAGTGCTATGAAATAAAAGTATGAACATTAAAGAGGTAGTTCACCTTTAAGTTAACTTCTAATAGTTTCTAGAATGGCCAATTCTATGCAACTTTTCAATTGGTCTTCATTATAAATTTTTTATCTTTTTTAAATTATTTGTCTTTTTCTTCTGACTCTTTCCTTTCCCTATTTTGTATTGCTCAGCTTACTATTCAATCCCTTCTTCATATCAATTTATGTTATGTAAATTGGACCCTAGCAACCACATTGCTACAATTGCAAACTGGAAAGTTGCTCAATAAAAAGCTAAATACTTTAAAGACAACAATTAATAAAAATGATAACCAATTGCAAATTGACTCAGAATATCACTCCCTACATAATATTGATAGCTAACGCAAAGGTAAATGATCCCTTTAATATGTAACCACCACAACATGTGCATTGTAAGCTAATTAAAGCCAGATATAAAATATAGTGTCATTTCTTACATAATACAATGCTTTGAATCTATATCTTCATCATAAATGAGCTTACATGGACATTGGAAGAAGAAACAGCATCCTTTATCATCATAGATCCTCTGCGGCTCCTGATTACTTTCACATGTTATTTTTGTTTGAGCTTCACAATACTTAAAGTTAACAGAAATGCCACCACTGGAAGTGCATGATGCATTAAAGCAATCACTGATTACAGAAGTCTGAAAATTACAAAGTTGAAAAATCAATAGCACGAGGAATGCAAACATTTAATTAACTACTAATAAAGCTAAATCTGGTTAAAACCAAATGGTAACCTAAGCAGAGCAGATATTTAATGGCGCATTATCATAACTGAAAATATACAATCTTTGTCCAGGATACCAAAAGATCCACTGTTCAGAAGCTATCAAAAGATTGGAAATGTAGGGAGGTATGAAATTACATACACCTGTAGATGAAGATAGCAGAGAAAATAAAGAAAAGGAAAGTGTAAAAGGGGACAACTTAAAGAGAAAAAGGAAAGAAAGAATGAGAAGTTCATGGGTGATATTTTGGTTTAAGTAAAAATTAAGAAATAAAGGCAGGAGGTGGAATAGGAAATAAAATGTATTGTTCTTCAAGGGAATAGATAACAATGGGTGGGCCCCAATTCATAAAAGTAAAGTGTCATTTAAGAAAGGACCTGTCCACTGCTCATTACATTCCCTTGCAAATGATCTTATTTTCCACACCAACTATATGACCACAGATTAAGAAATTAAAGGGGCGGTTCACCTTCAAGTTAACTTTTAGTATATTGTAGAAGGGCCAATTCTAAGAAACTTTTCAATTGGTCTTCGTTATTTATTTTTCATAGTTTTTAATGATTTGCAATTTTCTTCTGTTTCTGTGCAGCTTGCAAATGGGGGTCACTGACACCATCTAAAAACAAATGCTCTGTAAGGCATTCTATTCAGTCCCTCTCCTATTCATATTCAAGTCCCTTATTCAAATCAATGCAGGGTTGCTAGGGTAATTTGTACCTTAGAAACCAAATTGCTGACACTGCAAACTAGAAAGCTGCTGAATAAAAAGCAAAATAACTATAAAACCACAAACCACAAACAATAAAAAATTAAAATCAATTGCAAAATGTCTCAGAATATCACTCTCTACATTATACTAAAAGTTAACTCAAAGATGAACAACCCCTTTAAGTATTATGGACTCTAAAATATCAGCTTTAGTGCATTTGATTGTAAAAGAACCAGATTATATAATGTTTATTATAACAGAGAACAAAGTGTTTTTCTTGGTTGTTTTGCAGCTTCCAGTTGAAAAGTGTTATCTGTTATACTTTCAGCACTATTTTATTTTTTAGGTGCGGCACTTAGTGGTTTTGTCAATGGTTTTTGTGCATTGCTATAAACGTGTCTTTCTTTGCTTCCTGTACCTTTTCTGTGATCATGTGTAACACCAGGAAATGACCAAGCTAGCTGCCATCTTTATATTGTTCACAGCTAGGATAACAATATCTGCAGTAATCCTACACCATCCAGGCTTGTGGTAGCATTGTTCGTAGCTGTTAATTATCTCCAACCCTAGTTTATGAATTCTGACAATTATTTACCTGTTTTGTACCTTTTATACAAGTTTGTAACCTGTTTCATATCATCACCTCATAGTCCTACTATATACCAAATTGATTAGGCATTTAGGTTATATACATGCTATTGTCCACAGGGTTTATTGTATTTGTTATGATTTGACATACATACTGAACAACTTCACTAACAACTGTTATTTATTTTCCCAGTTTTACTCTTCCCTTTGAAAATAAACTGGAGCCCTGTCTCAGTGGAATAATGAAGTAGTTCAGCTGCATGTCAAGTTACACACTACCCCAAAGCAACATTAATAAGGACAGAACATTAACAATTGAAAAAAAATCAATTTAAAAAATAACTTACTGGTAGTCTAGTAGTAAAATTTTGATCTCTAAAAAACTCTGTGGTTTTTGAAAGCAAAGTTGACTCTAGAACAGATGGGGTCATTGTGAATACAGTACTGGCTTTCTTTGTTGGTGTTGTTGTACTTTTGATTGCTGATGTCTCAGCTACTGTTTTTGTTGTTGGTTTAGTTGTAGAATGTGGGCCGACTGATG
This sequence comes from Xenopus borealis, assembly GCA_024363595.1. NCBI lineage: Eukaryota > Metazoa > Chordata > Amphibia > Anura > Pipidae > Xenopus > Xenopus borealis. Next base: position 17,658,426 of record CM044437.1, on the reverse strand, counting down.
TTTTACTTGAAGTTGTTGTTCTTGCTGACACTGGCATGGTAGATTTTGTCATAGTTGGTAAAGTGACTGATGTTTGTGTGCTAGCTGATGTCTTCCTTGGTGTTGTGACTAACATTGAAGTGGAAGGTTTTGTCATGGTTGGTAAAGTGGCTGATGTTTTTGTGCTGGCTGATGTCTTTGTTGGTGTTGTGGTACTTTTGATGGTTGCTGTCACAACTACTGTTTTTGTTGTTGGCTTAGTTGTGGAATGGGGGCTCACTGATGTTTTTCTTGAAGTTGTTGTTCTAACTGACAATGGAGTGGTAGATTTTGTCATGGTTGGTAAAGTGGTCAATGTTTTTGTGCTGGCTGATGTCTTTGTTGGTGTGGTACTTATGATTGCTGATGTCACAGCCACAGTTTTTGTTGTTGGCTTAGTTGTAGAAATTTGACTGACTGATGTTTTCCTTGAAGTTGTTGTTCTTACTGAAAATGGAGTGGTAGATTTTGTCATGGTTGGTAGAGTGGCTGATGTTTTTGTGCTGGCTGATGTCTTTGTTGGTGTGGTACTTTTAATTGGTGATGTCACAGTAACTGTTTTTGTTGTTGGCTTAGTTGTAGAATGTGTGATGATTGATGTTTTTCTTGAAGTTGTTGTTTTTACTGACAATGGAGTGGTAGATTTTGTCATGGTTGGTAGAGTGGCTGATGTTTTTGTGCTGACTGATGTCTTTGTTGGTGTGGTACTTTTGATTGTTGATGACAAAGCCACTGTTTTTGTTGTTAGTTTAGTTGTAAATTGTGAGCTTACTGATGTTTTCCTTGAAGTTGTTGTTCTTACTGACACTGGAGTGGTAGATTTTGTCATGGTTGTTACAGTGGCTGATGTTTTTGTGCTGGCTGATGTCTTTGTTGGTGTTATGGTACTTTTAATTGTTGATGTCACAGTCAATGTTTTTGTTGTTGGCTTAGTTGTAGAATGTGGGCTGACTGATGTTTTTCTTGAAGTTGTTGCACTTACTGACAGTGGGATGGTAGATTTTGTTGCAGTTGGAGGAGTAGCTTTTGATGTTTTTATGCTGGTAAATGTCTTTCTTGTTGTTGAAGTTGTTGGTGTGGTTGAATGAGCAGTACTAGTAGATAATTTTGTGCCGAGTGAGGTTGTTTTTGGAGTAGCAATTGTTGTTTTGGTTGTTGAAGCTACAATGCATGTATGAAAAGAGAGAAAAACAAAATATATTTCAAAGATATTTCAAACATAAACTTTTTTTTTGTCTAATCACCAAAGGAAGGCCAAGTACATATTAAGAAATGCTGCTACATTAAGGCCTAGTACATTTTAAGAAATGCTGCTACATTCTTTTCAAACTATCGTATCTGTGTTTGACCACTCAGTGTCAAATTGATTCCTTTTGTGCTGGGGGTGCAAGTGTTAGGGAAGTGGCACTTTGATTTTTCCCATGATTAAACCGAATCACTGTGTGTAATATGTTTTATGCAATAGACTGAATAGACAAATCTGAAAATTACTTCTCATTTTCTTATACTGGCGATAAATCTGACATCTAAGTTGACGCGACGCGCGTCAAAAGCGTCCCGTGACTCGTTTCGTGAATTTTTCACCGAATCGTGAATTTCTCTGGAAATTCGCGAATTTTTCGGCGAAGCGAATCGCGGGAGATTCGCCCGTCACTATTCAAATTCAGACTAATCCCCTGGTCTGTTCACACCTAAGATTTTTCACACTTGTAACACCTCTATTGTTCACACCTCTTAAGCCCTGTATTGTTCACACCAGAGACCCAGACTGAAATTGCCCATATTTTTCACTGTTCACACCTTATTCCAGTGGCGTAACTACCAGGGGTGCAGAGGGTGCAATTGCACCAGGGCCCCCACCCCCTTGGGGCCCATCAGAGCCACGATAATGGTTATGGCAGGCAGTTATCTAGGAGGAAATTTTACAGCATAGGATTTATAGAGGTAAGGGGGGCCCAGGTGCCCATCCTGTACCAGGGCCCACCAGGGAGTAGTTACGCCACTGCCTTATTCAAAATGCTAATGGGGCACCAGCACTGTGTCATTGTATGTAGTACATCTTAACATAGTCCTGATTGGATTCCCTGTCTCTTGCTCTGTTTGCCTTCCCTATGATCCCTGTGTGCCATACTCTGCTTGCACAGTGTTGCTTGTGTGTGTCATACTCTACTTGTCTAGTGCTGCTTGTGTGTCATACTCTGCTTGCACAGTGCTGCCTGTGTGTGCCATATTCTGCCTGTCTAGTGCTTCTTGTGTGTGTGTCATACTCTGCTTGCCCAGTGCTGCTTGTGTGTGTCATACTCTGAGCTGCTTGTGTGTGTCATACTCTGCTTGCCCAGTGTTGCTTGTGTGTGTCATTCTCTGTTTTGCCAGTGCTGCTTATGTGTGTCCTTCTCTGCTTGCCCAGTGCTGCTTGTGTGTGTCATTCTACATTTTAACTTAATAGATATACAAAACCTTTTGCTGCATGTCTCAAGGGACTTATTTTTAGACATATGTGAAATCAGACTATTGAGGACTCCCTTTACACATATCATTACTTCTTGGTTACAACTCTATGGATTCTGCATAATTATAAAGCAGAGAATGCGATAGTTTGTCCAAAGTAACTTTATGCATAGCAATATATTTATGGGTCCCCCATTTAAATCTGGGTTATTGGCAAAGTGATTTAAATTGTGTATCACAACTTTTAGCAGAATGTAATTGTAATGGTTACATTTTAAGATGATGGATGATAGGAATGTTCCTTATATGTAATCGGTAAAATACTTTACAGTGATGTGTGTTTTATTTGTTTAATACTCCATCTCTCTCCTTGTTGTTATTTGCACATAAGTTATTCAACTGTGCAAGTTAACAATGTATGTTGGTGATGTATTTTTTGTTTTTGGATTATACAATAATAGAGTGGCTTTTCAATGCTCCACACATCTTCACATAGGCATGTCAAACCACATTCTTCTCCATAATTTGTTGAATACACGAATATGCAAAACACACAACCTCTCTTGAGGTCACAGTATCGTTTGGAGCAGCTGAGAGGATTTTAGTGCTTACACATCTGCTTTGTCACCCAATAGCCTGGCTTTATGGTTGATGGTATTGACTATGTCCCTGGTAACATGCCTATCTGTATTATTGAGAGAAGAGTGTCCTGTTACAACACAAGCATGCACAAGATACAGTTAAGAATGCTTTTAAAATTGCTTTACCTTTGTCTCTATCACATTTGTGTTACACTGCAAGGTTGCTCTAGACAAGGTTTTTTTTGAGGGAGTGGTGTAATGATGCAGATACATTTGTGATTTGGTAACATAGTATTTAGGATTGTTGTGTCTCAAATAAAACTAATTGCATAATCCTATGTAATAGTTTTTTAATATAATAATTACCCCATCCATGATGCTAAAACATCTAATTTCATGGCCATACTCCTAGTTTTACTTAAGACAAGAGCATATGGTATTTTCAGGCTGCTATGCTAATTAGAGATCCTCCAACACACAGATGTCCGTAAACAAGTAACATTTTATAAGGTCCTACATGAAAATCAAAGACAGGTATGGGACCTGTTATCCAGAATGCTTGGGACCTGGGGGATTCTAGAAACCCAATCTTTCTGTAATTTAGATCTTCATACCTTAAAGTGGACCTGTCACCCCAAAAAAATATTCAAAATCAAATTTTATCACATTAGTCAAGCAAAATGAACAT